>CM060934.1:837560206-838185206 GCA_030765085.1 Allium cepa
GAATTTATTACTTAGAATGAGTCAGGAGATGATTTCTTATGGGAAAGATTCAAAGAGGTTCTGGAGGAGTAGTATATGCCAGAAGCAGGAAAATCTCATCTTTACCAAAATTTTATGAATTTTTAACAGGAAGAGGATATGTCGTTTGTGGAGTATGCTAAAAGTTTAACGAATTATCTTGTTTTGGGCCTGGATTGATAGATACGCCCCTCAAAAAGAATGAAAAGTTTATTTCTGAAATGAAGAAGAAATACCATGTCAGAATGGCTGAGCATATAAAGAACCATTTGTCGACTTAATGGACATGGGATACAGATATGAAGCTTTGGATAAGGTAGATCCACCTGTAGTTCAAGAAAACAACAACAATAACTGGAAAAAGAGGAAGTTCAATGGCAAGAAGTCATGGCAGGGAAAACTCAAAGGAGGATCTCAAGAGAACCGCTTTAAAGACGTCACTAGTAACAATTGTAGGAAGAAAGGCCATATTGCGAAGAATTGTTAGGGTCCCAAAACTCAGAGTGTTTCCTCTCCTATGGGTTTAGAATTATCTCTGTTATAATTGTCATAAACCAGGACACTTGTTTAAGGATTGTCACTTAATGAAGAAAGGAGAAAAAGCCAAAGTTTACGCTATCAAGGATGAGCCTTCAACCTCTAAAGATTTGAAGGGCAAAGGAGTGTTGGAAGGTAATATTTTTATCAAAAATGTTTTAGTTAGAGTATTATTTGATACAAGAGCTACTCATAATTTTATTTCTAAACCAACTATAGAAGAGTTAGAGCTTAAACCTAAAATTGTTGACGACCATATCTGCGTAACGAATCCTATAGGAGGTTCCATTAATCTTTGTATGCACTGCGACAAAGTCTCAATTTCCTATCCTCCCATCACTTTCCTTTTGACCTTTTCGTCTTAGATTTTACTGGAATCGAAATTTTACTTGGTATAGATTGGTTAACTAAAAATGAAGCTATTCTAGATTGTTTGAAAAGAACGGTTGCAATGAAAATAAAGTTAGGGAAACTCATAAACATACCTTGTGAAGGTCCTAGTCCAAGAAGGGATAGTTTTCTTTATGCTTTAGATACATCCCAGACATGATTAGAAATAATAGTTATTGTTAAAGAATTTGCTGATGTATTCGAGGAAGTAAAAAAGTTTGCCCCACATCGAGAAATCGAATTTCGAATTGATTTACTTCCTAGTGTGATGTCAATTAAACAACAAGATAGGAGGATGGCTCTGAAAGAACGGGATGAGTTGAATAACCAAACCCAAGAGCTATTAAAGAAAGGATTGATAAGACCCAGCCATTCAAGTTGGGGATCATCAGTAGTTTTTGTTGCTAAGTTAGATGGATCCTTGAGATCGTGTGTTGACTATTGAGATCTGCATAAGCAAACCATCAAGAATAAGTATTTTTTACCTCGAATAGATGACTTGTTTGACTAGTTACATGGAGCTCAAGTTTTCTCTAAAATGGACCTAGCTACAGGATTTCATCAGTTAAGGATCATAGAAGATTGCATCCATCTTACTATATTCAAAGGTCCGAATACTTCCTATGAGTAGTTGGTTATGCCTTTTAGGCTAACTAATGCACCCGCTTATTTTTTTTAACGTTATGAGTAGAGTGTTTAGAGATGTGCTAAACAAATTCATGTTAGTCTTTATCGATGATATCCTCATCTACTTAAAGACAGAAGAAGAACATGCAAGACATATAGAAGCCGTGTTGGAGATATTGAGAAATAATGCGCTTAAAGCCAAATTCTCAAAGTGACATTTTTGGGAGAAGAAGGTAGGATTCCTTGGACATATAATATCATAGGATGGAATTTCAGTAGATTCAGGGAAAGTTGCAGCTATTCAAGATTGGAAGCAGCCATAAAATCCTAAAGAGATTCGTAGCGTCTTAGGTTAGGGAGGATATTACAGAAGATTCATTCAAGACTTCTCTAAGATTGCCTATCATTTAATGAAATTGATAATGAAAGATGCTAAATTTATCTGGACTCCTAAGTGTGAAGAAGCATTCCAAAAACTAAATAAGAGATTGACAACCGCTTCAGTTTTAGCAACTATAAGTGGAAATAGTGGATTGTCCGTTTATTCTGATGCTTATGGAGAAGGAGTCGGTGCAATTATAATGCAAGATGGGAAGGTGATTTCTTACGCATGTAGACAACTGAAGACACATGAGAAGAATTATGCAATACATGACTTAGAATTATTAGCCGTTGTGTTCGTTCTAAAGATATGGAGACATTATTTGTCGGGTAAGAATTTTTCATAGTTTATTTCGATGAAACTTTGAATTGACCTTTGTAAATAAAATTTCATCTTTTAGGTGAAAAATTCAAACTCTTCACGGACCACAAATCTTTGAAGTATCTTTTCACCCAAAAGGATTTGAACAAGGGATAGCAACGCTGGTTAGAATTTCATGCATCATATAATCTAGATATTCTACATACACCCGGAAGAGCCAACGTAGCAGCTGATGCATTGAGTAGGAAGTTAGCTACTATTTCTTATTTGGTAGTAACTCCAACTCTTCAGGAGAAAATAACTAGCAAGAAAAAAGGAGATCGATTCCTAATGGAGGTTATTGAAGATATACACAGTGGAAGAAGTTCAAGCTTTAAAATAGATAACCTTGGAGTATTGCAGTTAAAGGGAAGAATTTATGTTCCAGATATTGGAAATCTTAAGCAAGAAGTACTAGCTAAATGCCACACAGCCAAACTTAGCATTCATTATGGGTTTAATTAGTTGTATAAGGACAAGAAGCGTACATTTTGGTGGAAACGTACAAATAGGGACATATCTATCTATGTCAGCCATTGTGAAAATTGCAAGAGAATCAAAAATGACCAACAAAAGATAGTAGGATTACTTCAACCTTTAGAGATTCCATCTTGAAAGTAGGATCAAATATCCATGGATTTCATTGATGGCTTACCCCAAACAAGGAAAGGAAATGAAGGCATTCGGGTTATCATAGACCGATTAAACAAAAGTGCACACTTTATTCCAGTTAAGCCAACAAGAACTGCAGCAAGCCTTGCGGATATATATATGAAGGAGATTGTTCGATTGCATAGTATTTCGAGCAGTATAGTAAGAAATCGTGATACAATCTTCATTAGTCAGTTTTGGGAAGCACTACAGACAGCTTTGGGAACGAAGCTGAGTATAAGCTCTGCATATCACCCCCAAACTGATGGATAGATGGAAAGATCAACCGTGTTTTGGAAGATCTTTTGAGAGCATGTATTCTAGACTTTGGAGGCTCGTGGGAGAATCATTTACATTTAGTAGAGTTCTCTTACAATAATAGTTATCAAGCTAGTATCGACATGTCATCGTATGAAGCTTTGTATGGCCGTCTATGTAAATCGTCAACATGTTGGATAGAATTCGGGGATCAGTTAGTGCTTGGCCCAGATATGATACGAGAAGCTTCAGAGAAAGTTGATATGATTAGAAAGAAGCTAAAAGAAGCCCAAAGTAGATAAAAGAGTTATGTAGACCAAAGGTGTAGAAATCTTGAATTCTCAATTGGAGATTCGGTCTTTTTGAAAGTCTCTCCAATGAGAGGAGTAGTAAGATTTGGAAGAACTAGAAAGTTAGTGCCTCGATATATTGGACCTTTTCCCATTCTCGAACGAATCGGCCTACTAGTTTATCGAGTACCATTTCCTGAAAGATTGCCTAGTGTACACAATATTTTTCACGTATCACATTTATGGAAGCATGTATATGACCTAGAACAAATAATAGAAACGGCTGCTCAGGATGACTTGAAGATAGAACCAAACTTAGTGGTTATTAGAAAGCCCGTTCGAATCATGGATCAAGATGAAAAATGATTAAGAAGGAAGGTAGTATGAATGGTCAAAATTCAATTGAGTGGGGATGCTGATGATCGCACATGGAAAACAGAAGATAGAATGAGAAAAGCATATCACGAATTTAGGATCGATATATAGACTTTATCTATCATTCGAATGCACATGGGAAACAGAAGATAGAATGAGAAAAGCATATCCCGAATTTAGGATCAATGTATAGACTTTATCTATCATTTGAATGTACTCACCGCTTATGGTGTAATCAGTTAATGTATATATTTCATCTTATTGGATATATATTTCCTTTTGAGCTATTTTCTTCTTATCTAATTTCGAGGACGAAATTCTTTTAAGTAGGGGAGAATGTAACGACCAAATTTAACCACTTCAAAAATATTTTGAGTATTTTAAATATAAAATATAAAGGGTTTTTATGATTCAAATAATATTAGCTAGGATTTGGAAATAGAAATATACATAAAAATAGTAACATTCGCTTATATCGACAAAAGTGACAAAATCCTGATTTCAGGAAAATAAGCATAAATTGTTTAATGAATTATTTTAATTTATTTATGAGTGTTATATTTTTAAATAACATTATAAAAATTTATTTTTAAATTTGGTTTACATAAATAAATAGTTTAACTAAAACGTCAAAATATGACCGTACAACTTTTATCAAAAAACAACGTTTTGTCGATTTAAAGTTGTCGCAACGTTGTTGCACCTTTGTATACACAATTTCATAAATATGTTAACATATAAAAGTAGTTAATAATCAACTAAATAAGGTTACTTTTAATAATCACACTTAGGAAATTCTCGAAAGTAATTAGCAAAAGTAAACTAAAAAAGATAAAACACATGTCACATCAAATATGACATAAAGTAAAGTAATCATTCTTATTATTTACATAACTCTTAAGTATTTGAATTTTAAATGTGTGTTGTGATGTGGATGGTAAACATTGAATTAAATAAGTTTACTTGATTCTTAAGGAAGGTTATTTAAGTAAAAACACAAATCTATATTTTAATCTCTAATACTTTCTATAAATAACCTTACTCTTCTTCACTTTTGCACCATTTCTTCTCTTCTTTCTTAAGCTCTCTTACATATTTTAATGGCTTCTTTCCATAATTAAATAATGCCAAAATATTTCCTAAAATAAAACAAAGAAAACTATCGACAAACTCCGTCCAAACCACTTCAAAACTGCTCATTCCCCTTCACCATTTAGCCAAGCCCGAACCATCCTTGAAACTCACGGCCTAAAACTTCAAATACCTCCAAAATTCAAGTCAAACCACCGAGAAGCCTTAAAACAAGCATTCATGAGCACCCGATTGAAGTTAGGAAAGTTATAATCACTTTAAAGTTGGTTCATTTGCAACTAAGGTGAGAACTCCTAATTTATATGTATATATTTGGTTGTGATGTTGTGATATGTTTGGATGTTTGGTTATGATATTGATTTCCATATGTTGTTTATTGCATGAAAATATTAAAACAAGTCACGGATTTACACGACGTATAATCACATGGAAATCACTTTCCAAAAGAAATGAAATGTGATATGGAAGCATCTATACCTTGAAAAAAAATGTTTTAATATGCTTTAGAAATGATTCCTAAGTGTTTATACTTTTCTCTAAAAAGTTGGATATGAATCTCAAAATACGCCTAAAATTTGACGCGTCACGTAACGGTAGCTCGTGTTTTCTTATCAAAAGTTCAAATGAACATACGAAGTGGAATATAGTTTGGAATTCTTCGAAGTAAGAATTTTCCGAATCCTTATATCCGTATCTTTCATATAAAAAAGGAAAATCAAGATTTCATCTTGTAATTTTGAAATATGACAAAAACAATTTTCAAGAAAAATCAAGTTTTTGCACTAAATAACCAAAGTTGAAAATTGATAAAATAATTGGTTTAAAAATATGAAATAAATTCTAAAAATATTTTAAAATGTTTTAAAAGTGATTTAAGTTGAAAAGATGGTTTTCTAAATAATATAAAAGTTGTTTTGAAGAATTTACCTTTAAAGCACTTTTTGTAACACTATTTGCAATGTTTTTCGCAACACTTTTAAGTAATTTTTGAGACAAAGGTTGGAACTAAACAATTCTTTCCAAAGTCTTATGTAAACAATAGGTTCGAATGTGAGGGCATGTTGAAAATGATGATTATTGAAGACCATGGATCTTCATAGCGTGAAGACTGCTTGTTGAGCATGCTCTAGGTAGCTTCCATTATAGAGTTATTTATAGCAGTGGTCTCCTCATTGTGGAGATTTTTCGGATTGCAAGGACTACTCGCTACTAGTGGTAGTAGGAGAGTGCCTTCGGTTTGTCATGTTCCTGGACAACTTGTATGGACGTCTGTCTGACATTGCATTTCTAAAGATTACGTACATTGGTTTTTACAGACGTACATTAGTGGTGGCGGAGAAGGCAACTTCTCTTATCTTAACACCCTCCTTGAGACGTATGAGCTCAAGGGTTGTATTTTTGTGGAAGGCAATTAGTAGTCAGCGGGAATGACAATGTGGCATTCAAAGATGTGATATGTGAAAGATAATCGTTGCCTCAAGCCTCATCAACCGAAAATAACCAAAATAGGGTTAGATGCAGCAAGGCTAAGTGGGTCATTCCCTATTAGGGTATGATCATTCCCTTCTAGATATATTTCTTCCCACTATGATGCTCGAGATGTAAATTAATGTGGATGTATGCCAAGAGAGCTCTCGGATAAAGGTCGGTAACAACCGGGGATGACATATTCGGTACTATCTAGTTATAAAGATTGGCTGGTCTTGTGTTGGTATAGGGCAGATGTTCTGTGCCTCGGGACATCCATCTAGAGGTATACCCATCGGAAGGTAGCCCATTCATTTGTCATTTGTATGGAAATCCATTCACCAATAAGAACCTGTGGTTTTGTTTGTATTGGCGTAATGAATAGCCTTGAAATGCTATATGGGTAATCATAGGTAAGGCAAAGCGCTTTTAAGCATCTGGTTCACTCTTTGTTGGAAGATGAATGAGATCAGAAAGGCCATCATTAGGGCAAACAATGCAATAGCTTCGGTTAGAGCAAAGCCCAAAATGGCATAACCAAATGATTGTTTTGCCAATGAGGGATTTCTAGTCACGACATGTTGTTTCTATTGATTGAGGGGCGTCACGGAATCCATCCATAAACCCCCGGTGACCTTCGTCACCAAAGCATCACCTTCAAAAGCCCTCCAGTGGGGCAAGTTGGAGAGTATACTTAAAAGAAAGCAAGGGCACAGCCGGTTTTTTTCCTTTGAAAAATAGATATATATATAATATAGAAATAAAACGAAAATATTAAAATCTAGAAAAAATAGAAGTTCTTTCTCGGATAAGATTAATAAGTTTATTTGCAAATATTTTCAAGAATGTCATTAAAAATAATATCACTAAATTTTACGTAATAAAGAGTTTGGATTATCATAAGGTAAAAACCCATTCCGTATTTATGTGCGGCGTGGTCTTATGAGATACCTTTTGTTTTCAAAACATCGTACTTTGAGTTCTCACACGAGTCTCATGAATGACCCGGAGTTTGTTTTTCCCTTTAAACTTTGGGTTCTCTATTTTTTGGGTAGTCGTGTAGTCAGGATACCTTAGGAATATTTGGAGCATTCTGGAGAAGTTTATTTGAAGTTATGAAGCTGAAGTACCTTATGTAAATATCTATCCATTTTTCGCTATGTTATGTAGCATGTATTTCCCAGTTTATGTACGATAGACAGTTATAACTATCCCGCTGAATTTGTATTTGACTTTGATCAATTATGTATAATTAAAATGCTAAATGCGATGTAAGATTCTATTATTGTGCTATCTTCTATCTTTATATTCTTTTGCACCCCTGATAATCTACCTACCCGACACTTGGATTTACGGCACGTGAATACCGTGGATGTATTTGTGTCTTTTTCTGAGGGTCGAGGAAATGGGTCGTCACATTTCAATCAATTTAAATAATTGTAAAGTTAATTTGGTTATAATTTGTTAATAAGAAATAAAATAATTGTTAGAATCACTTGTTGATATTTAATGTAATTAAATATTGTCATTAATATGAGTTAAGATGATAATGGCAGAATAAGAATGTAATGAAATGTAAACTAATGATAATTATATTCATAAGGTAATAGTTGATTCAATAATAAGAGTGTAAATCGAAATAAAAGAATTTCGTTGAAATTAAAATATAATTAACAGGGGATTTATTACAGTTGTAATTGAATGAACACTAAAATTAGTGCAATATTTAAATTTTGGATTTAACATGGAAAATTTATATTTAATAGATTATTTATTTCTATATAATCAGGAAGATAAAATTGATAACTTTTAAAATTGAGTTTAAAAGTAATAAAATCAATTTAATAATAATTTATTTAATTAATGTACAAAAATAGCCATTTTGGCCACTATGTCGGATTTTTACGAAACTAGTTTCATCGGGTCCATACTAGTGTATTATTATAGGATTTCAAGTTTTATAGCGATCAGACTTGTTGTTTGGCCGTGAAAGACTTGAAATGCGTAGAAATCAATTAAAAGAATTTAAAAGAATTTTATTTGATTTTGAAAGTTAACTTCTGTATACCGTAGAATTAGGGTTTGAAACTAGTTCCATTGAGTTTAAAAATATAGAAAACCTATAGTTTGATATATAGGATGACCTATTTTCATTTCGAGAACGGAATGGGCTTTTTGCATCCTTTTTATCGTTCTGACCCAATTCGATCTGTACATTTGTTCTTTTCTATCTTTGCCTATATTTAGGCTATTATAAACCCTAGCAGCTTTTTGATTTCATTTTCTGTACGTACTTCTAGTATGCTCCTTCTTCCTTTCGAATGGTAGAAATCCTAATTTCAATTCCAATCAAAACCCTAATCCCCAAATTCAAAATCAAATAGAAAATTCAAACTCATCAAACCCTATCGAATTATATATCATTGGAATGCTCTCGACGAGCATAATCTAGATCTGATATTCATTTTTTCAATTGAGTCTCGGATTGGCCAGAAAACATTGATGAAGTTTCAGTCGTCCATCCTAGGGTTTTTAAATCGACGGTGGATCATCGATTATATGACGATTGGAGGGCATTTTCACATAGAAGAGGCTAAGGCGAGTTCAACCATGCAGGTAGTTTAACGAGATCATCTTCGAGTTCACCAGAAATTGGCTTTAGAGATGCGGCGGTGGCGGTCGTTTTGCTGTTGATATGGGGTCACAGGTGGGTCCGATAGGGGCGGCGTGGCCAGAGAAGTTGGCCATGCGTGGCACGGCAGCGGTAGGAACATAGCAGCTGGGTGATGTTTAGGTTTCGATCGTGTGCATTTTGATGTGAGAGAAAGGTTGCGATTCTACAATATTGCCCTCCATTTTAATTTTGATTTTAAATGATCTAACTCAAATAACTCTTTCATACGAGCTCAAATTTGAACGCAGTTTCTTGCATTAGGTTCGTATCGAAATTCGGGACAACTGGGAACTAGTTTAGATGGATTCAAAGACTATTCAAATTTTAGGCTATATTTGGATTTTAAATCGACTAGACATCAAAGGCGAGTGATTTCACTTGCTCACAAAATACCAAACCTTCTTATGTAAGTTGAATTTAATTTATGACGTGGTAAGAATATTATTGGTTGTTGTTTGGTAGTTTAATTTGACATTTTAACTGAATTTGAATTTATATTGACTTAAATTGCCATTTAAATTAATATTGAATTTAAATTGTTAGTTAAATACCTGATAGTAATAACCAGTTATTTGTCATGATTTATTAGCCGATTTTGATGATGATTGTGATGGATGTTATTTGTTGATATTTTTGAATGCTTGGATGTTTATATCTCTATTATCACTATGAGTTAAAATGATACATACCCGAATGACCTTATAGATTAGGAAAAATCGTTATGGGTCGAAATGATAAACCCGAGCGATTTTATTGATTTGGAAATTGTTGATTCGGGATACGGGTTGAAATGATATATACTTGGGAAATTTAACTATTTTGATGTTGAAATGATACATATCCTATCACTTGACCATAGGATAGAAATTTATATACAAACACTGTTAATCGGTTTTAATTTATTTTCTAAATAGTAAAGTAAGTTTGATTTATAAATTTTATTTAATGATTTATTTAAAAATTTATATTTGGAAAATAATTTATTTTATATGTTTAAAGCTTCAAATTTTAAGTTAATACATTGTTTTAAATGATTTAAAATTTTAACTTATAATTTTACTAGTTTTAAATATATATTTAAATAGTTTAAAATTTTAATTTAATAATATATATATATTCAATATAGTTTTAATATATATATATGTTAAATTTAATTTAAAATAATGAATATAGTTTTGATTTAAGATAATAAATATAGACTTTATAATAACTTTATTTGATGATTTTTTGTAAAAGATTTTAAAATTTTGAAAAAGGATTTTTATAAAAGTTTTATAAGAGATTTTATAATGCATTTTTTAAAAAGGGTTTTTTTCACAAAAGATTGTTATAAAAGATTTTTATAATGGTTTTATAAAGGAGTTTATAAAGGTTTTAAAGGATTTTATAAAGGGTTTTATAAAAGAATTTGTATAAAGGGATTTGGAATCGTTTATTGCATAATTTATAAATAGCTTTAAAAATGATTCTAAAGCATATAGATTGTTTATAAATAGTTTAAGCAAGATTTATAAATTATTTTCGAAATTGATTGAAAGAAATCTTCTTTGATATTTATGAATATATTTATACTTTTGGAATAAGTATATGGATATCTTGATATGAAAGTATAAACTATTTTTTAGATTTATTATTACAAATGTTTTATAAAATGACCACGGTGTGAAAGATATAACGATTGGTTGTTAAAAAGACAGGATTTAGATATTGGCATACTCTCTACCAATTCCGAAACTACATTAACAACTGTACACCTTATGGAGAATCTAGAACGCGGTAGGATGGCTTAGCGAATGCTATTGATATGAGGTAAGAACGTAGACTTAACCCCCTTGGGTCAGCTTGGTATGACTAAAACAGGAGCTATCCCGGGCCAAGTGAGGTTGCTCCTCCGATCGGACATGCTTCTTCGATACCATATCTGTTACTTTGTCATTGATTTGGTGGCCACCTTTGATATGATTATGGGATGGGAGTGTGTTCCGAGGTGGGTGGTAGTAGTTGCTATGCATTATCACCAGTCTGGGCATGCAAAACGATGGAATCCTACCTTGATCATTGCCTCGCGTGCCTTGCCATATGCCTTATCGAGCCGACTATGGTTTTGGTTTGTATTGTACCTATAGAGTGCTTCATGTAGCCCCTGGTTTGGTGGAGTTTACAGTACTGTATGGACTACAGCATTTTTAAAATGTGTTAAGGGGGATATAGGTAATGTCTTAATGCTATTTTAATACTTTACTTTATTGATAGATACTACATATATAGCGTATATTAATACAAATAAATAATTTAATGGATCCTTAGAAGATGGGAACCTCGAATATCTCTTAAGTTATTGCACATACGTTATACACGGGATAGGAGATGTGAAATCCCGTAAACATCTCTGAAACCGTTACACTCATATTTACTTACTGTTGATTTAACTTACATAAGGTCTTCTAGTGCTGACTTGAGTGTTTTGTCTTTTCATTACACTCGGATCAGCTTGAGCATTTCAGTGTTGAAGACTTTATTTTTGGAGGATGAATACAGAGATTTGTATACTATATATATATATTCCACTGCATCATGTTGTTCCACTGCATTATCCTATTATACCTATTGTATGTATAACTCTGATTGGATTGTAAAAGTGTAATCAAAAGTATTTGTAAAATAGCTTCATGAACTGTTTATTTGATTATTATATTTTGTTATTTCACCGTGAGATTCTGTGTTTTGTTTTTCTTTCCTTTCTTTTATTTTCTTATTTACTCCATTAACAATCCTCCTTTTGAATGGTTTAAGTTGACATATGCGATTTATCATCGGTTTAAATCGTCCAAAAAGGTGGGTCGCTACAATGGTGGAAGGTATGCTTTTAATTCATAGCGTGCTAACTGGGGTTCCGCTTGATACCGATGCATCGCATTCATTTATATCTTAGTGTTTGGTAGATAAGTTATGTTTAGAACCATCATACCCTGCTATTTCCTTAAAGATTGCTAATCCAATAGGAGGGTACGCAACTTTAGGGATGAAATGTGAGAGTAGATAATGAAAATTCGCATATTTAACTTTATATTTAATAGAATAGATGCTTTCCAATCAGTATACGCAGACGTGTATATACATATTTGTAACAAAATAACAGATATATCATAAATTAAAATCACTTGAAAATTAATCCTCCAATTATTTGAATTATCGATTACATGAATCATCCTAAACCTCACGGCAATTTAAATTTAAATAATAAAGTCAATCCCTAATGAAGAAACAAACAAATTTAATTAGATTTTTTAATATTATAATATAATATCTTGCAATAATAAATAGAGATAAGTCAACAAAAAAATTAAAAATCACATGAAAATCAATCCTTTGATTCTCTAAATTATCTATTTCGTTAATTTTGTTTCGTACTAACCAATTTGGACACAAATAAAAAAGCCAATCGAAATAAGAAATTAAACAAAACTACTTGGCAATGAGCCAAAATGGTTATGTTAGTTATTATTTTTAAACATAGAAAACTCAAATTTGGATGAAATAACCAAATGGAAGAGGTTAAGTGAAATTAATAGCATACTATAGCCATTAATAGTACAATTAAATTTAATATGTAAGAAAATGAAACTATAAGCGTGTAAGTGTTAATAATACTCAAATCATTGAAAATTCAGTATTCAAGATGAGATGAACTGCGAAAAGAGTATATAAAGGGTCAAATATTCTCTTTTATATACAAAAAAGTCGATCCTAAACAAGAAATTAAACAATTAGTTGATAATAAGCCAAAAACTATACATTTAATTTTTTTAAATGGATAACTCAATCAGAATGAGATACATAAATGAAAGAAGGTTACGAAAATTAATAGTATATCACAGCCATTAATTCTATCACTGATATTTTAGATGTATGAAAATGAAATTATAAGCGTACAAATTTTAATGATCCCTTAAATCATTGAGAATTCAGTATACATGATGAGATAAATTGTGCGAGAGTATACAAAGAGTCAATATTTGCTTATATATATAAAATAGATTTTGTTTATAATAGATGATCATGGAAAGAACTTACCTTTCATCAACATAAGACCTTGCAATTCATTAATCAATTGTAATTTATAATCCTGTACAAACCAATATATAAACTTAATCAAGAAAGTATTATAGACATAAAATGAAATTATCCACCAACAAGTTAAATAAAACCTCAAAAATATGTTATCGAGACCCTCGTATTATTCACTTACATAATTTTTTGTTCTTAGAATCAGACTACTTCAGTATGGTATACTGCTTCAACATACCTAAAAGCAAAAAATTACAACTTGAAAAACCAAAAACCAAACTAATTAGTAAAGAACGAATTTTATAAAGATAAAACAAAATAAAACAAATAACATGGACTTAATTGATTTCAAAGATCCATTGTCTTATTACATTGGAAATAATACACGTTAATTTGCCTTGAAAAGTTGAGAAAGATTAAAGATATTAAATCAGGAAAACAAATAAAATTTGATGATAACTGAGATGATTATTGAAATTAAGTTTAGAAATGGGGTGTTGTTTAACTAAGGAATAAAGGAGTTGATGAATAATGAATAAAGCACCAGCTTAAAAAAGGAATGTATCTAAGAAAGCTGATAAGAAAAAGGTAAGTTGAAGGGATATCGTCAATACCTTGATTAATGTTTAAAGACAAAAATAAAATAATTGAAGGGTGAAAATGAAAAGTGGACCCTAAACAAAGAAGAATTTATATAGAGCTTGAGAAGGAATATGATAATAGATAATGAAAAGTCATATATTTCACTTTATGTATTTAATAGACACACACACACACACACACACACACATATATATATAAGAGGCTAATTTTATTAACACATCGTTTTCCTCCTTTTCCACTCTAGAGTTTTTAAAAAAAGATATACCTCATTTTTTTTCTTTTCTCACCTTAATTTCATCCAAATATACCCATTTTCTTTATCTTCTTATTTTTTGTTCCATTTTCTTACAGTTAGAAAAAATCAAGGTAATTTCTTCCCAAAAAAACATCTCGATTAGCAATGGATTATACCACACTGTGTCCAATAGCAATCCAAGTGCATTAAGCATTAGGTTTACTTACAATCCATGTTAGGTCTATACTTGATTGCCATCAAATCCTAGTTTCTTTGAAGAAAACTATAGAAAAATTACATCCAACTTCTGAAAAATATATGAATTTTCGAAATATCTGAGATTCATTTTCATTATCTTCTTCAAAATCACCGTCTTCTTTTAAAAATTGTCTTCTTCGGATATTTTATCATCATCCATGTTTTCAGTAACAGTAAAGAAGAAGAAAATATATAGAACATGGAAAGACAAAAGCTATATCAACCTAAATAATCTTAGGGTAAATTATTCAACTATTTTGAAATAAAATTAGTGGGCTGGATAAGGAGGAGAATAATGTGCTAATAGAATTAGCCTAGAGTAGATTTTGTATATAATGGATGATCATGGAATCAAATTACCTTTCATCAAGACAGAGCCTTGCAATTCATTCATCAATTGCAATCTGCTGTACAAAGTTAGATATAAGCTTAATCAAAAAATGCATTATAGAAAAAAATGAATTTATTCACTGATATATCAAATAAAACCTCAAAAAATAATTTTGAAGCCCTCATATTATTTCACTTGCACAATTTTTGTTCTTAGAATCAAACTACTTCAGTGTGATATATTATATTATCATACCTAAAGCAAAAAATTACAACTAGAAAAACCAAAAATCAAATCAATTAGCAAAGATCAAATTTTGTGAAGATAAAACAAAACAAACAAGATTTAGCTTAGTTAATTTTCAAAGATTCATTACTTTATTACACTAGAAATAATACACGTTAATTTTTCAAAAAAATTGAGAAAGATCAAAGATACTGAACCAGGGAAACAAATAAAATCTGATGATAATTAGAATAACTACTGAAATTAAATTTAGAAATAGGGTGTTGTTTAACCATGGAATTGGAAAGTTGATAAATAACGAATGAAGCTCCAATTTAAAAAATGAATATATCACTCCTATAACAATAATAAATAGTGACGGAGGTTTCCGATAGGTTGTCGAACTCCATGATGTTTTTGTAAATCAAAATATACTAATTGTCGCTAGCCCTCAAAAACCGAAACAAATAAACCATCGGCGGTCGTCGCTAGCCGTTGAAAATTATCGTGTATACAGGCCTTCTAGCCAAGAGCTACTTCATTATTCACCTTCCCCCAAATTAAACAAAAATTGTACCTTCACCACCTCCTCTCCATCGTCAACCAGTCGCCGCGCCTGCCCGAGCTTCTCCAACTTCATCATTCTCCACTCTCAACAAGCTTAGCCCCTTCATCAATCTCCAATCAGGTTTTATTCCTAAATCCTAATTAATTTTTGATTTGTTAAATTAGGGTAATTTGTTGTTATAGTTGTATAATACCCCATTAATTTTTTGGTATACCCTATTGATTGTCCCTATATTGGACAATCTACAAACACAGCAGTAATTATATTTTGCAAATCATTTTATTTTAAACGGTTTACAAAATTTCGACAACACTTTCTTTTTGTTCCATGTATACTTACATATGTGCACGATACAAGGAACAAAGGGGAGGTGCTACCAAAATTTTGTTGAATTGTTTAAAATGAAATGATTTGCAAAATATAATTACTATTGTGTTTATAATGGGAAGTATGATGACCAACCATCAAAGTGTAAAATTGTAACCTAAAAACTATAGATTATATTCATATAATAATTTGTGTAAATCCATTTGAAAGTAAAATTAAATAGTATAATATTATATGTTTGCAAAATGTTAAATGTATGATTTATTTTAAAAATAAAATGTCAACACGTAAATGATTAATGCATTTTTACGTTTTAAAGTTGGAAAAATGGTTAATTATTTTATCGATCGGAGCTAGATGTACCAACAAAGAAGAGAAATTGAAGGCTTAATAAGTGAATATTTTCAAAATGGTATACACGTCTTTATTGAATTTGTTTTAATTAATAATGAAAATGATGAAGAAATTCGTTGTCCATGTAGTAGGTGCAAATTATTAAAATATTTAACGCCAGATATGATAATAGTTCATTTGCACCAATATGGTTTCGTGATGAATTATTTGGTGTGGGATCGTCATGGAAAACTTATAGCATCAAATCCTGTACATTCGGAGGAGGAAGTGTATAATGAACTTGTTCCGACGAATCTCATAGAAGATATGGTTGAAGATGCAGCATGTTCAATGTTCTCTACTATTGAAGTTGATGGCAACGATATTAATATCGAAGAAGAACCAAGTATTGGAGCAAAAAAATTATGATTTATTGGATGCTGCTAAGAAACCTCTTTGGGATGGTTGTACAAGCGGTACTCAACTATTAGTAACTGCAGCATTCATTGCGATGAAATTAAAATACAACTTCACTGAAGCCGGGTTTACAGCTATAGTACAAGCTGCAAAACGGCATATGCCACCCTATAACTTATTGTGCGAAAATCATTATGAAGTGAAAAAATTTATGTCTGCTTTTGATTTGCCGTATAAAAAAAGATACGTGTTTAAATGGTTACATGTTGTTTTGAAAAGAAGACATCAATCTAAGGAATTGTAAAATATGTAATCAGGAAAGATACAAACCAAGAAAAAAGAAGGGAAAGGAAGTTCCATACAAGCATATGCATTAGTTACCCATCTCTCCTAGGCTTCAAAGGTTATATGCATCTTCTGTAACCGCGCATCGTATGGGATAGCACCGTGTGAGAACATCGGAAGAAGGTATATTAGCACGCCTGGCTGATCGAGAAGTATGGAAGCATTTTGATATGATTTTTCTCGATTTCGCAGCAGAGAGACGTAATGTTAGACTTGGTTTATGTACGGATGGATTTTCACCGTTCTCTCAATTTGGTTCAAAATATTCATCTTGTCCTATAATCGTTGGACCTTACAATTTACCTCCATGGATGTGTATGAAAACTTCGTATATGTTTCTCACTATTGTCATCCCTGGCCCTGATGACCCGACAAAACGAATCGACATATATATATAACCGTTGATTGAAGAGTTGAAAACATGGTGGTACGAAGGTGTTGAAACATACGACATTTCAAAAAAAATTCATATGTTCACTTCTCTACTATGGACTATAAGCGATTTTCTTGCATATGCAATGCTATCAGGTTGGAGTAAGACTGGTTGTCTAGCTTGCCCTTATTGCATGGAAGAAACACGAGCATTTTATTTACTGGATGGGAAGAAAATTTTGTGGTTTGACTGTCATCAGAGTTTTTCTCCATATAATCATCCTTTTAGAAAAGATAAAAAACTTGACAAATAATAGAGTTGAGACCTTGCAACCACCAATGATTTGGTCAAGCGAAGATATTTATGACATTGTAAAGGATTATCCAAAGATGCATGAAACCAAAAAAAAAACTTAATGTAACGACCCAAAGTACTAACAAACCAATATGCAGACAAAAATGCAAATACCAGTGATAAAAGTGCAACACAGTTGCAAACAACATGCTGAACAACACAGTGAAGATACCAATGAAACAAAGCAAAGGATCAAATCAAAACAAATGAAACTGGGTTCAAAATTTTCTTAACATTAAAAGCTTCAGATTTAAAATGAACAGATTTTCTTTAAAGATTAAAGCATAACATCAATTTTATAAGGAGGATTTAAATTTCAAAGAAAATAGGTTTAGCCTATACTGTTTAAACAGAGGCATATACACAGATATACAAACATTCAAAAACATGTATGCACTGATACATTCAACATTCAGGCATATTTAACAACATTCCAGATCATCCTTTAAGCATATATATCAAATCAAAGAGTGTAGGCACATGAAAGTGGGTTTGCTCACTTGCAAAACTTGATGAACAGAGATGCTTACATACTTATTCATAGACATGTATACAACAGATTTTATACTTTTCAAATTAATTTAAAGTAGTGTTACTCACAGTGATTTGCAATGGACAGAGCTTTTTAATTAAACAGGCTTTGATTTTATTTTTTTCTTTTAAACTTAGAAATATTTTCAAATTTTGGTTTAAACTTAACAAACATATTTTGTTTAAGAATCATAGCCAAACAAGGATCAAACCAAAAGAAAATGAATTTTCTTTCTCTACCTGTACTCTGCACATTTTCAAAACAGAGAGACATTTTGATATTTCATTCACATGCAAGCAGCAGATTTTAAACAAGTATACTTAGTTCAACAACATGCAAACATATTTATCATCGAGCTTCAAGTCATGCAACCAGATTCTAGTGAAAACAAGTTAGACTTTACTCACAGTATTATAATTTTTCTTGAAACTGTATATCATAACAGAGGTGGCATATATATACATATACACAAGCATGCATCCATCACATCCATTCTTATACTCACAGTAAAATTTCAGACTTGTTTTAAATTGATGCAGAGACCTAGTGCAAGTTCAAAGGAACAAATTTTTCAACTTGTTTTCAATTTGTCTCAGAAGGAATAAAGAAGAGCAAGATTGGGATGGATGTGATATGCTTTTAAATCTTGTAAACAAAAACTACATGAAATTTTAGTTCACAGTTTCCAGATTAAAATTTAAAACTAAATTTAAAAAGAAGTAGCAAAGCATGTTCAGATATGTTCCATTTATATTTGCATATTTAAAACATGTGTGCCAAAATTTCCTACATGCAACCAATTGCCACTGCACTTATTAAATACATTCAATCATCAAACAATATTTCAGAACCAAAGTCAGATTGTTTACTCACTGAGGGATGAAGACAGGAAACATAGGTATTTCAGATGGAAAACAAACATACAGAAGCAATTTCACAGCCATGCACACATATAATACTTACATCATGTATTTACTTATAATAACATGCAATGCTTATTCATCTCAACATAAAATCATGCAACCAAAATTTTAGATTTAAAAGCTTAAGTTAAGAACATCAACAATTACTGATACTAACAGTGTATACATACTTATATAAGTACATAGTAATTTCCAGAAACTCATATACATACAAACAAATTATTTCAATATTATCTTGCATCTGTTCTTATTAGTTTAAATTCAAAATATCAGAGCAAATGATAAAGAATAACAACCAACAACCAACATGCAGTGACTTATCTTGTTCAAATCAGTTTAAAAAGCAAGGTCTGATTGCATCTGTCCTTATCAGTTTAAAACAAAATTATAGTATCTGTTCTCATCAGTAAAAAAAACAATATCATATAGCATCTGTTCTTAACAGTTTAAATTGGAAATATCAGAGCAAATGATAAAGAATAACAACCAACAACCAACATGCAGTGACTTATCTTGTTCAAATCAGTTTAAAAAGCAAGGTCTGATTGCATCTGTCCTTATCAGTTCAAGAGCAAAAATTTGTTAACAACTGTTCTTATCAGTTCAAATTAAAATTTAAATAGCATCTATTCTAATCAGTTTAAAACAAATTACAAATAGCAATTGTTCTTACCAGTTTAAAAGCATCTATTCTTGTCAATCCAAAAACAAAAATTTGGTAACATCTATTCTTATCAGTTTAAATTAAAATTTAAATAGCATCTGTTCTTAACAGTTTAAATTAAAATTTAAATAGCATTTGTTCTTAACAGTTTAAATTAAAGTAACCGAGCAAATGATAACAGACAACACCCCAAATCATAGCATGCAACCGAGCAACCAATTCAAACAAATTTAAAAACTTGAATCAAAATTAATCGTGAGCAAAGAACTCACCTTTATAATCGAAACAGCCGAAGAGAGTACTGAGCACAATTGAACGAAGATCGAAGCTGAAGCCCTAATTGTTGAAGCACGGAATCGAAGAGACGAGGCCGCCATTATCTCGAGAAGGAACGAACGAAGAAACTCGTGGCCGCCATTATTTCTTCGGTTTGATTTTTTTTATGAAAAGGAAGGGTTTCGATTGAATGGGGTAAAGGGGTAGGGTATAAAAGAGAATAGAGAACGTGATTTTAGCGTGGTTGAAGGCGTGTGTAACGGCGTAGATTTCGGTGATAAGGTAAGGCAACATACTCTTTATATTTTATGTTTATTTTTTTATTATATTATTTTATATATTATTATATATTTTTTTACATTTTTTTAAATTAAATTTTGTTTTGTAAATCATTTTCTTTAGTAAACATATAAACGTTTTGCAGTTCAAATATCAAACTTAAATTTATAAATTTACATAAAAATAATTCGTAAATCCAAACTATTTTTTCTATGTCATTAGTTCGAATTTCAATTACAATTTCAATATTCAATTTCAACACCAAAGTCAAATTCAAATTTTTATTCAACTTTCTATAGATTAAATTTTAAAATTTAATCGCCAATTTATTCTGATAATTTGAAATTCAAGTCAATCATCATTCAAATATTAAAATTAATTAAATATTTTCATTTTTAAATTGTTCAAAATTCAGGGTTGTTACAATCTTCCCTCCTTAAAAGAATTTCGTCCCGAAATTATAAGTTAGGAAAACGATTGCTAAAATCTTACCGATATTTATACCCTACTCAATTTAATAAGTTCTAACTCATAAATAAATATAGGATTCATTTCCTTTTATTTTATTTCACTAGCTTTATTTATCGATTTCAATAATCAAGACACAAAAGTCTTTTACCAAATTTTTGACTTACAAAACTCAGATTTTTAAACTTGAAATCTTTCATGCTAGAGTTTTACATATTACACCTTTTCCAAAGCTGTGTGCTTTCAAGATATTTTAAAAGATCTTCTTCCTTAATTCATTAGGTTAGAATTATGTAATTCTAATTTCAGATTATTGATTTTCTATTCAAAGTTTTGAAAATACTTGATAACTCGAAGTTTAACAAGTCCATCGTCGTTCTTACAGACATTAGGCATACGCTGGCCAGGCGCAAGACTAAAAATCTCCAAGTACTAAATATACTTGCTTCAACTCCCAGTGAAAATACTTTTTTTTTTAATTCTTTTAAAAATGGATATGGAAAGCACGTTCCCCCATGGATCACAGTTTACCCGGCGGTTACGCTACTATCCCAGTAGAATCGCTTGTAACCTTAGATTTCTCATCTCTCTTGAATTTCGCCATGGTTGTCGCCTTAGATCGCGGTCCACACGGCGGTTACGCTACTATCCCAGTAGAATCGCTCATGGCCGTAGGCATCACGCCCCTCGAATTTCGCTTCGGTTTCTAGAACGCAGTTTACACGGCGATTGCGCCACTATCCCAGTGGAATCGCTTGTAACTGTAGGCATCACGCCCCATGAATTACGCCAGCATCAATTCACATAATCCCAAACACGATGATCCATCGTGGGGGATTTCAGTCCCAATGGACATTCCACTAATGGAAATTCTACGTAGCTACGATTTCCAATGGACACTCCACCGAGTTCCAATCACCTTCACAAATAATAAATGGAAGGTACATTTCCATATCCTCGGTTTTTAGAAAACATATGTCATATACATATAGTACTTCATTTCACATTTCGTACATATCATACCTATGTAAACCTACACAGGATTTTCATAATAATGACTTTCCAAACTGATAGTTTTCGAATTATTATATTCACATATATAAGTTATGAAAACTCAATTCACATTCATAACAAATAGAGGATTCCAAATTTTCCATCACGTTTAAAATTTTCCTCTAAATCGATTTGAAAATTTAAGGTTATCTCAAACCTAATTCACATTCATAATCCAATTTATTATTGACTTCACATTCGATTTGGATTTCACGTTACATCGTCAATTCTCAACACATAATTGATGTCTATCGATATATAACCTCTAAGCTCGTATGTCTCAGAGAAGGGTGTTAAGCTAAAAGAATAAATTCTCCGCCACCACAGATATATATTTAATAGAGATCAAATGCTATGTCATCAATTCACAATGTTAGACATACAATCCCAATCGACTATCCAAATTTCAAAGCTCAACTTATATTGTTTTTGATGTCCAAGTTAAACTCAATTTAACTCAAGATTCAATCTTTCTTTTTGAAAAATTTCCAAGTTGAACTAATTGTTCACATTTCTCAAAATAATATCTTTACAAGATATATAATTTTCACACTTAACCATTTGAAACCAATTTCAAATATTCATTTTTCAATTTATCTTTAAAAGATAAATTTTCAAACCTTTCATTTCATATTGGAAAACATTTCCATACTTATTAAATAATAAGTAATTCACAAATCCATTTATTTTCAACTCTTGGAAAATATTCGATATACTTGAATCAAAATTAAGTATATATTCCATTCTTTAAGGAAATCATTCTTTTAAACCCATTTATTTGAGTTAAAACAAATGTTGCGTAAAACATCGTTACGACAACTCAAAATCACTAGTATAGGGATTCGGATTTAAAATAGATATATAAATCCCAATACTATAAACAACATTTCCTTCCGGAACCATTTACTATAACAACAGTGTTATAGTCCACCATTTCCTTATTTTTCTCGAAAACGTCTATTTCAACAATTGAATGTTGAAATCTATGTATTCGATAGTTAATGCATTTTAAAACATCTTTAAAACTATTAACTTTTTCAACTTCAACTTAATTCATAGTTTGAATTCTTCATACTTTTCACAATATAAATTTTAAACCGATTTCAACTTTTCAATATTAAGTTTTTCACTTAATTTAATTTTTCGCACGTTTAAATTCAAATTCATCACTGAATTTATCAAATCTATTATGGATTTTCATATTGACAAACATCAAACTTGAAATTTAAATTCTATTTGAACTTTGCATTTACTTTCTATTTCCAAAATAGTCAACTAGTTCTTTAGTAAATTATTCATCGAATTGGTTCCATTAGATCTATGTTTCCATATTAACTATTTTAGGCAATAGTTTTAAACTTGAAATATAAACTTTACATCAAACTTAGTTTGATTCATTCAGTTAAATCAACAATTAAATTTCCTTCCCAAGATGCTATTTCATTAAAATATTTTCTCCGTACAAAATTTTACATAGCTTAATACTTTTAAAAGACGTACACAGAAGATTTTGGATTACAAAAGATAGTATTACAAAATATATTGGTTGGTTTAAGATACAGAATAATTAAGGACTATCGACTTCTTGTCCGGTAGTATGCATCTTTGCCAAACTTTCATCTTCGGATGACACTATTTCATGTTGTGTTAAAGGAGAATTAACACATTCAAAATCCACATGTCCCCAATCCTTACAGTTATTGCAAAAATATGAGATGTTTCCATCCTTATCTATCACCTTAGCACTTTTCGCTCTAGCTGGTCGGGCTATAGCTTGCTTTCCCTGCTGTCTTTCGGTGCAGTTTCTAGCTATATGTCCAGTCTGACGACAATGGTAGCAGATTGTCAATCTATCGACGGGTAAATCGAGTACGCATTTTTTCCTTTTCACTTTAGGGCAATGACTAAGAAAATGCCCTTTCTCCCGACATTTAAAACACACAATCTCAGGACGAGCGAATCGGACATCCACATTCCTTTTCTTTCTTCTCTTTCGGCACTTAATGGCATAATGTCCCTTTTTATGACATCGATAGCAAATAACCTCATCATATGGACCAGGTGCTTGCCTTTCACTGAATCTCCTTTCAATTTCCGCACGTGTCGCTTCTGCTTCTCTACGAGCAATTGCTCTTTGTTCACGGCGTGCTGCTTTTTGTGCTTCGGTTTTCGCCATTATAATTAACAAGATGTTTTCGAAGTTTCCTATCAATATTTGCAATTCTTATTAGCAGAGGTTGGATTATTCAATCATTTTACCTACAACATATCTGTTTTATTCAATAATATATTCACTGTCCAAAATCGTGAATATACTTTGTCAACTAATTTCATCATTTCTTCAACTTATTTTTATTTTTAAAGGGTTATCCACTGTCCAAAATCGTGAATATAACTCCTTTAATAAGCTACAACAATTTACTTATCAAATTCAATTGATTTCGAATTTATAAACAATCTTCATAAATTCCTTTTCTAGTTATAAAACTTCGATTTACAATCTTTTTATTAATTCAATTCAATTCAATTTATATAACTCAGTTATATACCAAGAGTTCATATTATAAGTTAAATACTTATAATCCATTTATTTATTAACTCGTTCTTCACAACGTTTGAAATCAATTTCTCAAAAGAATTCAGAATCAAATTTCCAAGTTATAATTCAATAATTCTCTTGGTTATAACCAAATCAACATATCATTTTATTTCACAGTTATTTCGGAGATATTCACAATATTCGATTTAACCAATTTAAACCAATTCAAACCAATTCATTAATTCACTTAACTTATATTTCATTTTTCCATAAATCTCAACAATTTGATAATGGATTTTCAAATGATTGAAACTCAAATCTAAGGAGTTCTTACCGAAAAGAAACTATCGCACTTAAATTTAGAGAGGGGAATTTTCAAAATAATTCTAACTTTCAAAATACCTTTCATTCTAAAGAAAACAATTTTATACTTCTTTAGATTTGAAAACACTTTCTTTAAAGTGGTTCTAGTAACTATTCATATTAAACATCATAAACTGAGCTTTGAGTAAACCAAAGCTCTGATACCACTTTTGTAACGACCCAAAGTACTAACAAACCAATATGCAGACAAAAATGCAAATACCAGTGATAAAAGTGCAACACAGTTGCAAACAACATGGTGAACAACACAGTGAAGATACCAGTGAAACAAAGCAAAGGATCAAATCAAAACAAATGAAACTGGGTTCAAAATTTTCTTAACATTAAAAGCTTCAGATTTAAAATGAACAGATTTTCTTTAAAGATTAAAGCATAACATCAATTTTATAAGGAGGATTTAAATTTCAAAGAAAATAGGTTTAGCCTATACTGTTTAAACAGAGGCATATACACAGATATACAAACATTCAAAAACATGTATGCACTGATACATTCAACATTCAGGCATATTTAACAACATTCCAGATCATCCTTTAAGCATATATATCAAATCAAAGAGTGTAGGCACATGAAAGTGGGTTTGCTCACTTGCAAAACTTGATGAACAGAGATGCTTACATACTTATTCATAGACATGTATACAACAGATTTTATACTTTTCAAATTATTTTAAAGTAGTGTTACTCACAGTGATTTGCAATGGACAGAGCTTTTTAATTAAACAGGCTTTGATTTTATTTTTTTCTTTTAAACTAAGAAATATTTTCAAATTTTGGTTTAAACTTAACAAACATATTTTGTTTAAGAATCATAGCCAAACAAGGATCAAACCAAAAGAAAATGAATTTTCTTTCTCTACCTGTACTCTGCACATTTTCAAAACAGAGAGACATTTTGATATTTCATTCACATGTAAGCAGCAGATTTTAAACAAGTATACTTAGTTCAACAACATGCAAACATATTTATCATTGAGCTTCAAGTCATGCAACCAGATTCTAGTGAAAACAAGTTAGACTTTACTCACAGTATTATAATTTTTCTTGAAACTGTATATCATAACAGAGGTGGCATATATATACATATACACAAGCATGCATCCATCACATCCATTCTTATACTCACAGTAAAATTTCAGACTTGTTTTAAATTGATGCAGAGACCTAGTGCAAGTTCAAAGGAACAAATTTTTCAACTTGTTTTCAATTTGTCTCAGAAGGAATAAAGAATAGCAAGATTGGGATGGATGTGATATGCTTTTAAATCTTGTAAACAAAAACTACATGAAATTTTAGTTCACAGTTTCCAGATTAAAATTTAAAACTAAATTTAAAAAGAAGTAGCAAAGCATGTTCAGATATGTTCCATTTATATTTGCATATTTAAAACATGTGTGCCAAAATTTCTTACATGCAACCAATTGCCACTGCACTTATTAAATACATTCAATCATCAAACAATATTTCAGAACCAAAGTCAGATTGTTTACTCACTGAGGGATGAAGACAGGAAACAGAGGTATTTCAGATGGAAAACAAACATACAGAAGCAATTTCACAGCCATGCACACATATAATACTTACATCATGTATTTACTTATAATAACATGCAATGCTTATTCATCTCAACATAAAATCATGCAACCAAAATTTTAGATTTAAAAGCTTAAGTTAAGAACATCAACAATTACTGATACTAACAGTGTATACATACTTATATAAGTACATAGTAATTTCCAGAAACTCATATACATACAAACAAATTACTTCAATATTATCTTGCATCTGTTCTTATTAGTTTAAATTCAAAATATCAGAGCAAATGATAAAGAATAACAACCAACAACCAACATGCAGTGACTTATCTTGTTCAAATCAGTTTAAAAAGCAAGGTCTGATTGCATCTGTCCTTATCAGTTTAAAACAAAATTATAGTATCTGTTCTCATCAGTAAAAAAAACAATATCATATAGCATCTGTTCTTAACAGTTTAAATTGGAAATATTAGAGCAAATGATAAAGAATAACAACCAACAACCAACATGCAGTGACTTATCTTGTTCAAATCAGTTTAAAAAGCAAGGTCTGATTGCATCTGTCCTTATCAGTTCAAGAGCAAAAATTTGTTAACAACTGTTCTTATCAGTTCAAATTAAAATTTAAATAGCATCTATTCTAATCAGTTTAAAACAAATTACAAATAGCAATTGTTCTTATCAGTTTAAAAGCATCTATTCTTATCATTCCAAAAACAAAAATTTGGTAACATCTATTCTTATCAGTTTAAATTAAAATTTAAATAGCATCTGTTCTTAACAGTTTAAATTAAAATTTAAATAGCATCTGTTCTTAACAGTTTAAATTAAAGTAACTGAGCAAATGATAACAGACAACACCCCAAATCATAGCATGCAACCAAGCAACCAATTCAAACAAATTTGAAAACTTGAATCAAAATTAATCGTGAGCAAAGAACTCACCTTTATAATCGAAACATCCGAAGAGAGTACTGAGCACAATTGAACGAAGATCGAAGCAGAAGCCCTAATTGTTGAAGCACGGAATCGAAGAGACGAGGCCGCCATTATCTCGAGAAGGAACGAACGAAGAAACTCGTGGCCGCCATTATTTCTTCGGTTTGATTTTTTTTTTTGAAAAGGAAGGGTTTCGATTGAATGGGGTAAAGGGGTAGGGTATAAAAGAGAATAGAGAACGTGATTTTAGCGTGGTTGAAGGCGTGTGTAACGGCGTAGATTTCGGTGATAAGGTAAGGCAACATACTCTTTATATTTTATGTTTATTTTTTTATTATATTATTTTATATATTATTATATATTTTTTTACATTTTTTTAAATTAAATTTTGTTTTGTAAATCATTTTCTTTAGTAAACATATAAACGTTTTGCAGTTCAAATATCAAACTTAATTTTATAAATTTACATAAAAATAATTCGTAAATCCAAACTATTTTTTCTATGTCATTAGTTCGAATTTCAGTTACAATTTCAATATTCAATTTCAACACCAAAGTCAAATTCAAATTTTTATTCAACTTTCTATAGATTAAATTTTAAAATTTAATCGCCAATTTATTCTGATAATTTGAAAATCAAGTCAATCATCATTCAAATATTTAAAATTAATTAAATATTTTCATTTTTAAATTGTTCAAAATTCAGGGTTGTTACACTTAAATTCAAGGTAAATTGACGATACATAATTGGTGCAAACAAAGTACCACAACACCAGAAAGGCAATTTCCTCACGGTTAGAAGTGTGACAAAACTAATTTGTTACGGTTATAACCGTGAAAATAGGTACCGTGGGAAAATTCAGTCACACTTTTGCTCACGGTTATAACCGTGATAAAAATAGTAATTTCTCACGCTTATAGTCGTTATAATTTTAGATATTATCACACTTATAACCGTGACAGAACAGTATTTACTCACGGTTATAATCGTGATAAAATGGTTATTACTAACGCTTATAACCGTGGAAAATTTAGATAGTATCACACTTATAACCGTGACAGAACAATAGTTTCTAGCATTTATAACCATTACCAAAAAGGAAACTCTAACACTTATAACCGTGACAAATGCAAATTATATCACAGTTATAACCATTACAAAACGTTATTTTCTAACACTTATAACCGTGATAACTAAAACAACATCAAACAAACTATATAGCACCAATATTTTATTACAGATACAAACAATCTATACAAAAAATATATAGTATTAACATTAAGAAAGCATACGATCAATAATTAAAACAACACCAAACATTTATGTTCCATACAAACACCACAAAGGATACTTCATACCAATACCACAAAGTATATCACCATCACTACATACATCACTCCACAACTTCATATTACCCATGCATCACTACATACAACATCACTTCTACATAAAAGCAACTTGCCATCTACCAGAGAAGCTTCCACACCTTACTTCATAAACTGTCATCACAAAATCAGCTACATCACCTAATCTCCACCTCCTCATCTGCCTTGTTACATCAACCCAGATAACAGAGCCCATTCACTTCACTAAACAGCCAATTGTCTTTGATTTTTCATCTCTCCACACCCTACCTACGGCAACACTCCACCAAACAAACACTCCAGTGAACAGCTAACTATCATTCATACAGCCCCCAACTCCGTCACAACAATTTCAAAAACACTTTCACTACACTACTTCAATTCATTTGCCATCTGCTACGACTCGACTACAGCTACATACTTCAATTCATTTTCCATAAACCAACCTTAACAAATTCAACATCTAACACTCCATCACAATCTACAAACCAATCACCTCTGACATACTTTACACCAGACAAAAAACACACATTCCAACCATCACATATAGACTTCTTCTACAACACCAATTCATATCTTCATTCAACCCCTTCTGCATGCCTTTACAACATTCACATACCCACGTACAAAGCCACTTCCATCACACTTCTACAATTGCCTCTACAATACAACATACCACCAACTCACTGTCTTCTTCCCAAAACACTTAAAAAAACCAAAAAAACACTGCATAACTGCTGCACCGTCACCACATTAAATGACTGAGTTCTGTTGCCTCACCACCATTGAACTGCCAGTCATCAACCATAGCAAACCACAACTTCCTACCATCAAACCATAAACATCATACTCCTGCAACCCATCTTCATCCACAAGCAACTACAACTCCATCCGCCAATATAAACTGCCTCACGCTGAAACACAATTTCATAACATCAACAGCATCAACCAGACAACTCCAACAAACTTTTACAAAATTGAACAATTACTTATTGAATTTGTTCATCAAACTACAACATTTCGAATACTTGTCTGGACCATTGCTTGCTGTCTACAACATACTTCCACTGCCCCACAATTTTTAACTAAAACACATCGAGCATATGCTGCTACCGCAGCACCTCAAAACTCAGCCTGTAAAACATTAATTCTAAGAATAACAACCCAATAGCAAAGGAAAAAAAAACTATACTAATACAAACATACTTGATTTTCTCCTTTTTCTTCACACCAAGACATTTGCCACGTCTTCTTAATCATGCGATCCAGTGCCAGATAAGAGAAATCAATATAAACCTATTCAAATTATAACAAAATGAAATCCAGTTCATCAAAATGACTTTTATTTACTTTAGTTGATTAAAATATAAAATGCCATAGGAAAAAAAGACCTTCACTGTTAATTATCAATGCACATGACAATCCAACTGGAAATGCCACAATCAATGCTGAAACCAAAACCAAATTCATTTGATGCCTCTGAGAGCATTTTTGGTAAAGTCCACAATACTGCAAAATTAATCAGTGATTTTTTTAGAACCATAGAAACAAAAAAGTTGCACAAACGAGCACAATGTTACATTCAAACTTACCTTGGCACGTGCTCCTATAATTCCCTTTAGGATACTTTGATCCGCTTGGAGATCGACCATGATGCTACTATGATGAGGTCCATTAGTAGAGGTATAAAAAAGAACATAAAGATTAATCACTTATAGTTAAACTGCTAGCTGTCAAACTAATATCAACGAGCACTTAAATTCGAGGTACAATTGTCAGAAGAAAATAATATATTCGTTATAATAATAAAATATAGTTGCGTAAATGGCACGTAAGGGTTAAAATATCATAATAAACCAACCAAACAATATATCAGGATATTATTGGTGTTCACTTGTTCTTAAGAGCAAACACACTACTCCATTATAGAAACTCTGTACCGATACAATTCATAATTTACTATATTTATAGATACATCACTTTTATAGTTTTGATTATTTTTGAAAATAATTGAGCTCATTTACAAACTTCTCAAAATGAAAGTTATATCAACCATGAAACATTGTTTTGACGAATTTAAAATTTTGACAATATCTCATTTTTCTAGAAACAATCTAAATAATCAAAACAGCCTCCAATATGCTACTTAACAGACTAACATTTCCCCAAATTCACTCTAAGAATTTATCAAAGGCAAGTTCAACCTTTCTATACCATAACAAATGTTCATCTGCTTTATCATATAATGACTTTGTGAAAAATCAATCCTACGAAAATATTTGAGTTCAAAATGCAAAAAAAATCTTACTAATTACATCAATCTTCATCTTGCAACTTCTTTATGGCTAAAGAATAATAACGTGTTTCCAGTTCTTTTAAACTTGCAGCTGCTTCCTCCCCAATCCTCTCCAACAGTCTCTCACTACTCTCTGCTTCCATATCAAACACAACAATTCTCCGTTCAACATTCTCGTTCAAAGAAACAAATCCTGAAAACATTGTAGTCTGTTTCAGTTCAAAAAACGATTTTTAGTAGCAAATCCGCTGCATAAAAATGGGTTCTTTCATTCATCTTTTTCTTATATTTTCAGTTTATCCCTAACAAATCATCATGACAGTAAGAGTTCTAATGTTTTCCATTTCTTTCCCTAATTGTGAGTGAATATAGCAATTTTTCTATGTTGAAATCATGACAGAATTGCTGAATAATAGATGTATAATTAATATTACAACTATACATGACTACTGTATTTTGCATTTCATACATGATAAATTTGATGTTATCATGCTCTATTAAAAATATTCATCTACATCTACTTTTAATATGCTTTTCTTCAACTACAATTCCAAACTGAACTTCTACAACTATTAGACGACTTAAAGATTTTTAAACTTGGAATAGAGATTAAACAATGTGCCTTTACAATATTTTCCATCATTGTCCCGGTTTCTTTCAAAATGTACCATATTTACTTTTTTTCAATATTTATTTAAATTAATTGCCATATATTTGCCTAACCATTACTAGACTAAATTTTAATGTAGTTTTTTGGTTCAGTTCGTGCAAAAAGCACTGGTTCATACAAGTTAGGAGTAATTAATTAGTCCTTGTCCACACAGTTCCTTTCATCAGTTAACTTTTGAAATTAACAGCCAGTATCTATAACCGAATAATATCCAACGATGTGTATTAACAATTCATGACTAATGTTGGTTTTATTTATTAATTAAACTTTATGGTAGGGTACACCAATCTCAACCATTGATTATTGATTGTGATTTACGGGTTTTTGTAATAAAAAACCAAATCAAGTAACTATAAACTATAAACGGATGAAGATATTGAAATAAAAATATAATGATATTAAAAAAAATAGAATATTTTTGTATTCAAGCTTGTTAATGTTAAGATATAAAACAAAAACACTTACAAATCGTAAAACGTTGAAAAATATAAATAAATATTTTCAAAAATATACAAAACTTAGAATACTGGTTTGCAGAAGCAGCAGGTAAATATTATCATAGATACACTTTTCGTAAGTTGGAAGGCTAGTTTGCGATTTTTATTTTCATTTTTTATCAAAAAAAGAAAGAAAGAAAAAGCAGTTACCATTGCAGAATTGCTTATCTGACTTTTCAAGTTAAACATCATCCTGAAACCATAAAAGCAATAAAACCATTCATTAATGGATTATATAAGTTATTAATTTTTCTATGCACACTTCTGATAAATTAAAAAAAGCACATGCCTCACCTTTGCTGCAGAAGGAACTTCAGTCACTTTTCTCATGGAGGAGCCATGAACACCAGCTTTCTTTTGTGAAAGTCTTAAAGGTCTGGGTCTGCCAACAAATTATAAAGTTGTTATTGAGAAATTATTGCAAAATATTCCTAAATTAGTTCCACATGAATAACCATTAATTATTTTTCATTACTTCATTTCTCATAGCGTGCAAGTATAAGCTAATTTATGATATAATCAACAATGTTTTCAGCATATTACAAATACCTTTCAAAGGTGATGCTGGAAAGAGGTAGAGGCGGAGGGGACGATAACCCTAGAACGAATAATGAGGCAGATTGTGATAACCCGAATTTTGGGCGTTTGTTAATTGAAAATTAACAAATGAAGGTTTAAAATATAAAATAAAGGTTGAATTTTAAATATATAAATAAATATTTATATCAATAATTTTCCTGACTAAAGTATTAAAGTTTGATAATATTAGTTTAATAATTTTGTTTTAATTATTTAGTTGGACAAATTTATCTTTTGAAAATCAATAAAAGTAATTTTCTAATCATAACATAATATATAGGTATCTATATACATTGAATTGGAAATTTTATTGATTTTCAAGATTTATTTAAAGTTGAATTTTATATTCAACACTAATATAAGTATCTATAAGGTATAAAGTAAGATTTGATAAAGGTGTGTATATATTATATTGATTTAAGAAATTAATAAATGCATAAGACTTGGGTAAAATTTAATTAAGAATATTATAATACATAAACATATTAGGTACACTTTAATTACAAATATAAATAAATTCACTATGCATTTTAACAAATGTAAACACTTATAAGCATTTAATTATTACATTCATACATTTGTAAGAAGATAAGCATTTACATTGACAATTGTAAGATTTGTATCTACATGTGGCATTTGTTCAATTTCTTTCCTTTAAGAAATATAATTAACATATTAGAAGCAAGGCTAAAATAAAATAGTAATAATAATAACCTGAAAACAGAACCAGGAAATGTCTAAGCTAAAATCAAATTCAATTATCAAGCTACTTCTTCAAGTTTTCAAATAAATCAAGTTACTTCAAGCCTTCTACTGAAACAAGCATGGCAAGCAAGTTTCAAGAACATCTCAGCTCAAAATATCAAGCATCCATTTTGAATTCTGTAGCAGTTCCAGATCTGAAACTTAACTCTGTTTCGCAAATAGGTGAGTAAACATTCAAATTTAAAAGCTTAAGTAACAAATATATATGTTGCATGGGAATACTGTTTGATGATTGCTTTGCTATCTGTACAAATGTGAGCCTGTGTGTATTTTTAGTTGATCATCTCTGTGATTAGTATGCCTCTGTATTGTATACTGTGGCATGAAATATTTTAAAATTTTGATTCATATGCAAAATATTTAAGTAAACTCTGGAAGTAAGTGGGAATATATGAATGCATGTTGTTTTACTTTGAATATATAAATGATTTAAACCTGGAAACATATGTAATTCATTTGCTTATATATCAGTGATTCCCTGTTCATTTGTTACAAAGTGTAAGTGACAAATTTAAAAAAAAAAATTCATAAATCTTTTTATTTAGTCACTGTTAGGACCTGAATTTAAAATAAAATAGTTTTGTTAAATCATAATCTAAGTACCAAAAATAAATTCAAGCATTTTAAAGGTTTGAATTATGTTTGATTTTGTAAAGTACAGAGGTGATGGTAAAAATCATATTATCAAATGTTGTAATTCATTGTTTCTGGATTTATAACTTGAATCTATGTAGCAAATTATGATTTTTAAAACTAAAACCAAAATTTTTAAGATTGCATTGGATATGCAATTTGGGTTTAACTGGAATTGGGTATTTGGTCCACCGTTGGCGATCAAGGAGGAGAGAGATCTTGGGTTTTCTTCTGGAGATAGAAGAAGTAGAGGGGTGTTCATGAAAAATGCCCGAAGTTGTTCACGATCATCAAGGCGTCAAGGGGATGGGGATTTATGATTTAACCCTAGTTTTGGTCGCTTGTGTAAAAGAGGGAACTGCGTAATTTCTATTGCATCAAGTCGCTTGGGATTTGGAAGGAGACTGCGTGGATGAGTGATGGAGATGAGGCCGGAATCTACGGGTGCACTAGTGGTCGGCGACGTGGATGCGGGTTGGTTTTCAGACAGTGGTTTTGGGGCGAGTTCTCTGATGATGCTCGATTTTGAATTAGGGGTTCTGCATTCAATTTGAGGGTCGGAATCGAAATATGAGATGACCATTGACTTGCGCGGATGGTCGTGAAGGGGGCGGAGTGGACGGCATGACGATGCAGGTGCACATCGATCAAGTTGTATCAGTTGTATTGGGGAAGAAGGGTAGCTTGTATTTGTATCGGGGAAGTTTGCGTGTGACTCGAAGAATTAGGGGATGGGACTCGAAGTATATTGTTGGTGGACTCGGAGTAGATGTCGAGTAGGCTCAGGTGGGTTCATTTGTTACCGGTTTGAGGAAACCTGAATTGTTTCTGAATTTTAATAAATTGCAAAATGAAGGAGAAAATGATTCTCGAGCTACTCGAGTGATTTCAAGATTGCTCGAGCTAATTTGTTGCAGTTTAGAATTTGTCGAGTTTCAAATTTAAACTGAATTTCAAAAATACTAAGTAAAGATTTAAATTAAGTTAAAAATCTAACTTTAAATTGTGAATTCAAGTTTTAGTTTGAATCATGACTGGAAATGAATAAGTTTTCAAATTCGAATTTGTTTAAAATATTTTAAAGGAATTTATTGTTTAAAAATATTTTCGAATTTAAATTGAAAATTGAAATATAAAGAAATGTTTAAACAAAGTTTAAAATTTGATTCAAGTTTGGATTTGAATCTTTGGTTTAGAATAAATTTAAGTTTTATAAATTTAAGTGTTTAAAACAAATTTGAATGATAATGGAAAATTTTTAATGTTTTGAAAAGAAATTTGTTTTTAACCCTTGTAAAATTTCTTTACAAGAAAAGTATTATATATCAATTAAAGGTTTTAAATTGATTTTAAAAACTTGTTAAAGTTGAATTAGAAGTTAATGATTTATTATTCATTTAGTTAATTGAGTAATTAAATGGATAATTAATTTATTTTATAAATTAATGAATAAATAATTACTCAAGGTAATTAAGGGTTTAATCTTAAGATTTAAGATTTATTATTCTTAGAATAATTAGTTGTAATTAAGATTCATTAATTAAATAAAATTAGTTTTTAATTAATGATTAATAATTAATTAATCAAATAATAATGGATTAATTAAGTTTTTAATTAATACTTAATTAATTAATTAGGGATTAATTAATAGGTTAATTAATGTTTAATTTAATTGTAATTAATAATGAATAAAATAAATTAATCATTAATGAATGGTTAATAGTTAATGAAGGTCATTAACTAAGGATTATTTAATAATTAATTAATATGATTAATTTTTAATTATTATTTAGATTAATTAATTTAAGATAATCATTTGTGTAAGTTATTAAGTATAATACTTATGGAAGTAATTAAGAAGTTAATTACTTATTGAAATTAATTGAGTTTATTTTGATTAGATTAAGTTAATTAATTCAGTTTAATTTATTTAGAATAATCATTTGATGATTTGTGAAGTAAAATTACTTAATGTAATTTAATGAAGAGGGATTACTTAAGGAAGTAATTAATGGAACTTACTGTATGTAATTAATTAAAGGTGATTAGATGATAAAGTAATTTGAGTATAATTACTTTGTAAATTAATCAAGGGGTTAATAAATAATTAACGAAGAAATTAAAGGTTAATTATTGTATTTGGTTAAGGGTAAATTAATTTGAGAAATTTATCAAGGGATAATAGAATGATATTGGAAGCCCATTGATTAATTGTTATCTCTAATAAGTAGTACGTGTTGCTATGTGATATGACGTGTTTGATTTAGACTATGATGATATGGTTATCTATTGATGATGCGTTATTATGACATCCGGTATTTAAAGTTGAATTGTATTTCACTTGAATAATTTAATTTAGGATGACATTGGATTCGAAGAGATCGGAGTCGGGTATTAGTTAATACCCGTAACCACTTCGATTCTTTATAAATTGATATGTGAAATCGATTGGCTGGTATGGAATGATTTAAGTGAATTGGACCATTTAATCTAAGTATTGGTACTTAGAAATTGATGTATGGAATAAGTGATGTTATATCAACTGGTGAAGATATAAATTGATTTAAGTTACCCGGGTTTATATGAATTGTATGTTGTTGTATTCTATGTTAGATGGGTTTACACACGCTGGTTTCCAGCCTGACCCGGGTGTTACTTTGATGTAATGCTCGGGTCAGACCGAGTATTACAGATTTTCAGGTAAGGACGTTGTGGAGCTCAAGAACGAGCTGGATGGTAGGAACGTTTGGAGTATTGCCGCTGGATATATTGATGCATATCTGGGACATATTGATTGTATATGTCCACTGTATATATATATGTTGTAACTCTGATGTATATAAATATAAATTGACAGATACAGATTTCTTTTGTATAACTGTTATTATTATTGATATTATATTTTATCCGCTGCGAATGTGAGATTGTATGTTTCTTTCTGTTTCTTCTTATCACTAACTATCTGGAAATTTCGGGATCGAAATTTTTGGATCGTTACATTTGGTATCAGAGCTGAAGGTTAAGCGAGAACCTTGGCTCTGTTGGGATTACTCATTAAGGATAGGGTAAGTGGTACCCTAGAATGAGTTGAGTGTATATAAATATGAGAGAGCGTACTTATTATTTTCTTATATAAAGGTTTTTAAGTGATTTCAAAATTAAATGAATCTTATATAAGAAATAGATTATCTATTATATTAAGGAAATTGGTTGTAGTATTAATTAAATTAAAAGTAATAGTAAGAATTAAATTAAGAAGTAACAGAATGCAACCAAATTGAAATTGGAATTAAATAAAGATAAGTTTGAAATGGATTCAAACTAAAATTGAAATCTTGAATTGGAGAAGTATTTCAAAATAAGATGAACTAGAATTGGTTTCAAACCAAAGAAATAGACGATTATTGGGTTTAATAATGGAATGATTGTTCTTCAATAAACAGTAAAATGTTTTAAGGAAATAACCATTTTAAAAGAGTAACTTATAAATTTGAAAGGATGTAAATTTCTGTGGGTTTTAAATTGTGCAGTTTTGAAATCTAAATTTAAACATTTGAATTGGTTTCAAAATGTTAAAGGAGATAATATTTTGAATATGATCTTATTTTAAATAAGAAATGTTATTTAATATATTCGAATGAAAGAGGTCCTATTTCAAACAAAGGTTGTTTGAAATTTTAAAGGAATTTGTTTTGAATTAAAACCAAGGGTGGTTTAAATTTTAAAATATGACTTGTTGGGCCAAGAAATAAATATGTATATATGTATGGATATACATGGTATCAAGGATAATTGGAAATAAACTCTAAATATTGAGTTTTAGATTGGGAAGGAGATATGATACCCAAAGTGATAAGTTTTTGAACTTAATAAGTGGGAAGATTATAAATCATTTGTGAGAAGTTTAAAATTTGAAATGGAAGTTCAAATTGGGTAAGGTTGACTAGATTAAGTGAATTGAGTTTAACTTGCGAAAAAGTTAAATAAGTTGGAATGATCAACATGATTTGGGAATTTCAAGATGGAATTGGAATTTAATTTGGGGAGTTAAATGGTTAATCTGAATTGGGAGTTTGTGTGATCTCAAAATGGGTTTGAGATCTGGAATTTGGTAATTGATGGATGTTTTAAGACGAATTGGATGATATCATCCTATTGTTATTAATAATCTTTAAATTGTGAATTGGATTAATTTGAATCAATTTGAATTAAAGTGGATCAATTTGAAATTAGTCCATATTTATTGGAATAATTTGGAATTATAATTAATGTTGAATGGTTTTAAATTCAAATGGAATTTGAACTAAATTTGGGAGGAAATCAAGAATAATTCAACTTGATTTGGAAATGAAATTTGAAATTTGGATTAATTCAAACTGGAGTTGAAATGAATTGGAATTGAAGTGGGTTCAATTGAATGGATATTAGTCCAAAATGATTGGAATAACTTGAGATTGTAATTAAAGTTGAATATGATTAAAATCAAATGGAATTTGATTTGAATTTAAAAAGGAATTGTGAATTAATTCAACTTGAATTGGGAATAAATCAAGTCCAATGGAAATTAAAGTTATTTAAATTGGAATTGGGTCAATTTAAATGGAAGAGGAAATTTAAATTGAATTGATAAGAATGGAGATTGGGAAGTTAACAGTTTAGACTCTGGACTGTTTTTTAGTATAAATTGTTTTAATATAAACCTATTTTTCCAAAGCTATTTATTATATATACAACCTTTCTTTTAAAAGCCACATTATCTTATACTTGTTTTACCATTATTTTTGAAACTGTTTAATGATTTTCCAACTATTTTATAAACTAATTACTATTTTCATCTATTAATTACTATTTTATAGCTATTTTGCAATTATTTAAAATTTCTATGACTTTTCAATTATTTTACAATTACTGAACTATTTTACACCTATTTTACAAACTAGTAATTATTTTCCAACTACTTATCTATTTTTAAATTTTTCAAGCTATTTTCTAAATAAACTGGTCGGAGTTCAAACTGTTATTGGTTAAATACCCAATCGAGATAAGAATAGAGGTGATAATCAAATCGATTAAAGCAATTATGAGTTAGTGAATGAAAATTTAAGTGAATGTGAATAGAAATGAAATTAATTTGGCTAATAACCAATAAAGATAAATACGTAGGGTGTACGTATGTTATTCTATTCGTATAGTGATTTGATCCAGATTCGAACACAGAATTTCGAGATAGTATGTCGATCCGAGTTGGGATTTTTCACTCGATTTTCGACGGCGAACCTGGATATGTGTTGTTGATTGGTTCTGGATATTCTCTATCATAGTTATGACTATGCAAGGAGAATGACGGTTTCTGATCAAGAAACCAGATCTGTGTCCGCACTAGAAAGTCGGGTGGACGATACTAGTTTGGAAGTGAAATTGTGTGATCAAGTGAGCGATCAGATTAGTATGGCGTACGGATGATATGTGTACATCGTACGGATTTGAATGAAATTGATATTGAAAGGAGTAATCAAATTTGGATATTTGATTTTGGATAAATAAAGTTATATGTCCTTGTTATATAAGATAAAACTCCCCTTGTTGAATCTTGCCAGAAGAAAAGGATTTTGAAGGTGTTTTGAAGTATAAAAGGAGTTTATACAAGTTTGAAATGATCCAAAGTTTTGAAAATTTTATATATATGTATATATATAACTAAAGGATCTTATGAGGATTTTAGAAAAGGTTTTGGGAACCATTGGATTTGGAAAGGCTTTTGATTTTTGGGTAAAATCGATATTATATTTGGAAAGCCTAGTTTGAGAATTGTCGATTTTGGAATAATCGATTTTGTGTAAAGGAGCTTTGTATGAGATCATGCTAGGTGTATGATTTAAAGATACTATATATATAGTATAAAATGTTTTGATGATGGCTCTGGGGAAAAAGTCGCTCCCTTGGAATGGACTTCTCAGGAGTACCACCGGGTGGTGCTGCCTTGAGCCCCAAGAGGGGGTTCTAAAGTTGATCATGTGAGGAGTCCGGGCAAACTAGTTCCTGAGGATTATTGGGTAGCGAAAGTCAAGGGCACTGATGCCTACAGGGGCATTTGGGTTATGCTGTAACGACAGTGTAACTCGATGTCACTGCGATCAGCTATGGGGACCATAGCGAAAATCGTGTGGAGGATGAGTGTCAACGGTCTACACTTGATTTTGCCGGGAAGGCAACGCAACATCGGTAGACTGCGATCTATGGTCAAGAGGAGTGGAGAAGTTTCATTCTTTTGGCAGCGAAATTCGAGGGCGCTGATGCCTACAGTTATATGGGTTTTTGCTGTGATAGCAACGTAACCCCAGTTGTAGCTGCGATCTGTAGCGGGTTCCATGGTGTAATCGAGGGGCGCGGAGGCCTACAGTTATCTGTGGATTTTGTCGGGACGGCAACGTAACCATCGGGTTAACTGCGACCATGGATGGGGGTGATGATTTCCAGAGAATTCTCACTAAAGATATATCCTCTATTTTCAAAAACTATTTTCTATATTTTCAATAAAATTATTTTCCAAATATTTTCACTGGATGTTGAAAATGAGTCTGCTAAGTACTTATAGATTTTCAGTCATACGCCTGATCAACGTAAGACCGAATTTCTGTGAGAACAAGGATGGACTGGTTAAAACATCGAGTTATAAAAAGTATCTTTATAAAACCATTTTCAAATATTATGTAGATTTTAAAAGTGTTTCAAAGAATAAATATAAAAAAAATAAGCATTTTAAATAAATTCTGGCTTCGATCATTTTCGAGGACGAAAAGATTCTAAGGGGGGAGGAGTGTGATAATCCGAATTTCGGGAGTTTGTTAATTGAAAATTAACAAATGAAGATTTAAAATATAAAATAAAGGTTGAATTTTAAATATCTAAGTAAATATTTATATCAATAATTTTCCTAACTAAAGTATTAAAGTTTGATAATATTAGTTTAATAATTTTGTTTTAATTATTTAGTTGGACAAATTTATCTTTTGAAAATTAATAAAAGTAATTTTCTAATCATAACATAATATATAGGTATGTATATACATTGAATTGGAAATTTTATTGATTTTCAAGATTTATTTAAAGTTGAATTTTATATTCAACACTAATATAAGTTTCTATAAGGTATAAAGTAAGATTTGATAAAGGTGTATATATATTATATTGATTTAAGAAATTAATAAATGCATAAGACTTGGGTAAAATTTAATTAAGAATATTATAATACATAAACATATTAGGTACACTTTAATTACAAATATAAATAAATTCACTATGCATTTTAACAAATGTAAACACTTATAAGCATTTAATTATTACATTCATACATTTGTAATAAGATAAGCATTTACATTAACAATTGTAAGATTTGTATCTACATGTGGCATTTGTTCAATTTCTTTCCTTTAAGAAATATAATTAACATATTAGAAGCAAGGCTAAAATAAAATAGTAATAATAATAACCTGAAAACAGAACCAGAAAATATCTAAGCTAAAATCAAATTCAATTATCAAGCTACTTCTTCAAGTTTTCAAATAAATCAAGTTACTTCAAGCCTTCTACTGAAACAAGCATGGCAAGCAAGTTTCAAGAACATCTCAGCTCAAAATATCAAGCATCCATTTTGAATTCTGTAGCAGTTCCAGATCTGAAACTTAACTCTGTTTCGCAAATAGGTGAGTAAACATTCAAATTTAAAAGCTTAAGTAACAAATATATATATTGCATGGGAATACTGTTTGATGATTGCTTTGCTATCTGTACAAATGTGAGCCTGTGTGTATTTTTAGTTGATCATCTCTGTGATTAGTATGCCTCTGTATTGTATACTGTGGCATGAAATATTTTAAAATTTTGATTCATATGCAAAATATTTAAGTAAACTCTGGAAATAAGTGGGAATATATGAATGCATGTTGTTTTACTTTGAATATATAAATGATTTAAACCTGGAAACATATGTAATTCATTTGCTTATATATCAGTGATTCCCTGTTCATTTGTTACAAAGTGTAAGTGATAAATTTTAAAAAAAAATTCATAAATCTTTTTATTTAGTCACTGTTAGGACCTGAATTTAAAATAAAATAGTTTTGTTAAATCATAATCTAAGTACCAAAAATAAATTCAAGCATTTTAAAGGTTTGAATTATGTTTGATTTTGTAAAGTACAGAGGTGATGGTAAAAATCATATTATCAAATGTTGTAATTCATTGTTTCTGGATTTATAACTTGAATCTATGTAGCAAATTATGATTTTTAAAACTAAAACCAAAATTTTTAAGATTGCATTGGATATGCAATTTGGGTTTAACTGGAATTGGGTATTTGGTCCACCGTTGGCGATCAAGGAGGAGAGAGATCTTGGGTTTTCTTCTGGAGATAGAAGAAGTAGTGGGGTGTTCATGAAAAATGCCCAAAGTTGTTCACGATCATCAAGGCGTCAAGGGGATGGGGATTTATGATTTAACCCTAGTTTTGGTCGCTTGTGTAAAAGAGGGAACTGCGTCATTTGTATTGCATCGAGTCGCTTGGGATTTGGAAGGAGACTGCGTGGATGAGTGATGGAGATGAGGCCGGAATCTAGGGGTGCACTAGTGGTCGGCGACGTGGATGTGGGTTGGTTTTCAGGCAGTGGTTTTGGGGCGAGTTCTCTGATGATGCTCGATTTTGAATTAGGGGTTCTACATTCAATTTGAGGGCCGGAATCGAAATATGAGATGACCATTGACTTGCGTGGATGGTCGTGAAGGGGGCGGAGTGGACGGCGTGACGGTGCAGGTGCACGTCGATCAAGTTGTATCAGTTGTATTGGGGAAGAAGGGTAGCTTGTATTTGTATCGGGTAAGTTTGCGTGTGACTCGAAGAATTAGGGGATGGGACTCGAAGTATATTGTTGGTGGACTCGGAGTAGATGTCGAGTAGGCTCAGGTGGGTTCATTTGTTACAGGTTTGAGAAAACCTGAATTGTTTCTGAATTTGAATAAATTGCAAAATGAAGGAGAAAATGATTCTCGAGCTACTCGAGTGATTTCAAGATTGCTCGAGCTAATTTGTTGCAGTTTAGAATTTGTCGAGTTTCAAATTTAAACTGAATTTCAAAAATACTAAGTAAAGATTTAAATTAAGTTAAAAATCTAACTTTAAATTGTGAATTCAAGTTTTAGTTTGAATCATGACTGGAATGAATAAGTTTTCAAATTCGAATTTGTTTAAAATATTTTAAAGGAATTTATTGTTTAAAAATATTTTCGAATTTAAATTGAAAATTGAAATAAAAGGAAATGTTTAAACAAAGTTTAAAATTTGATTCAAGTTTGGATTTGAATCTTTGGTTTAGAATAAATTTAAGTTTTATAAATTTAAGTGTTTAAAACAAATTTGAATGATAATGGAAAATTTTTAATGTTTTGAAAAGAAATTTGTTTTTAACCCTTGTAAAATTTCTTTATAAGAAAAGTATTATATATCAATTAAAGGTTTTAAATTGATTTTAAAAACTTGTTAAAGTTGAATTAGAAGTTAATGATTTATTATTCATTTAGTTAATTGAGTAATTAAATGGATAATTAATTTATTTTATAAATTAATGAATAAATAATTACTCAAAGTAATTAAGGGTTTAATCTTAAGATTTAAGATTTATTATTCTTAGAATAATTAGTTGTAATTAAGATTCATTAATTAAATAAAATTATTTTTTAATTAATGATTAATAATTAATTAATTAAGTAATAATGGATTAATTAAGTTTTTAGTTAACACTTAATTAATTATTTAGGGATTAATTAATGGGTTAATTAATGTTTAATTTAATTATAATTAATAATGAATAAAATAAATTAATCATTAATGAATGGTTAATAGTTAATGAAGGTCATTAACTAAGGATTATTTAATAATTAATTAATATGATTAATTTTTAATTATTATTTAGATTAATTAATTTAAGATAATCATTTGTGTAAGTTATTAAGTATAAATACTTATGGAAGTAATTAAGAAGTTAATTACTTATTGAAATTAATTGAGTTTATTTTGATTAGATTAAGTTAATTAATTCAGTTTAATTTATTTAGAATAATCATTTGATGATTTGTGAAGTAAAATTACTTAATGTAATTTAATGAAGAGGAATTACTTAAGGAAGTAATTAATGGAACTTACTGTATGTAATTAATTAAAGGTGATTAGATGATAAAGTAATTTGAGTATAATTACTTTGTAAATTAATCAAGGGGTTAATAAATAATTAACGAAGAAATTAAAGGTTAATTATTGTATTTGGTTAAGGGTAAATTAATTTGAGAAATTTATCAAAGGATAATAGAATGATATTGGAAGCCCATTGATTAATTGTTATCTCTAATAAGTAGTACGTGTTGCTATGTGATATGACGTGTTTGATTTAGACTATGATGATATGGTTATCTATTGATGATGCGTTATTATGACATCCGGTATTTAAAGTTGAATTGTATTTCACTTGAATAATTTAATTTAGGATGACATTGGATTCGAAGAGACCGGAGTCGGGTATTAGTTAATACCCGAAACCACTTCGATTCTTTATAAATTGATATGTGAAATCGATTGGCTGGTATGGAATGGTTTAAGTGAATTGGACCATTTAATCTAAGTATTGGTACTTAGAAATTGATGTATGGAATAAGTGATGTTATATCAACTGGTGAAGATGTAAATTGATTTAAGTTACCCGGGTTTATATGAGTTGTATGTTGTTGTATTCTATGTTAGATGGGTTTACTCACGCTGGTTTCCAGCCTGACCCGGGTGTTACTTTGATGTAATGCTCGGGTCAGACCGGGTATTACAGATTTTCTGGTAAGGACATTGTGGAGCTCAAGAACGAGCTGGATGGTAGGAACGTTTGGAGTATTGCCGCTGGATATATTGATGCATATCTGGGACATATTGATTGTATATGTCCACTGTATGTATATATATATATGTTGTAACTCTGATGTATATAAATATAAATTGACAAATACAGATTTCTTTTGTATAACTGATATTATTATTAATATTATATTTTATCCGCTGCGAATGTGAGATTGTGTGTTTCTTTCTGTTTCTTCTTCTTTCTGTTTCCTCTTATCACTAACTATCTGGAAATTTCGGGATCGAAATTTTCGGGTCGTTACACAGATGGGGTAACCCTAGAATGATAACAAGGCAGAACGGGCATACAGGCGGAAATAGCGATAATGGAAAGGGTGAAAACCCTAGATTGAAATTTTGGTTTACAGAATAACGATAAATGTAGAAAAGAGAGATAAAAGCGTGACAAATAGGGTGAATAATAATAATAGACAAAATGACAATCCTATCCATTCTGCTTTTACATATTTATGAAATTACCACATTTGGTAACGGATATAACTGTTGTAAAGGCTTGTAACGGAAATATCAGTTAGTAGTAACGGTTATAACCGTTACAAATTGAAACGGAAAAAGTGTTACAATAAGGCCTCTTTGGTGTACTGTACATTTTGGAAGTTGCCTTATTAGAAAAATCTTCTAATTCATCATAATATCGAGGTGATGCACAACAAGAAAAACATGTTCAATGATGTATTTAACACAGTTCTAAATGTTAAAGGAAAGATTAAAGATGATTTAAAATCATGATGTGATATAGAAGCATTATGCAATCGTCCTGAACTTTATATGAAGCCAAATGACCAAAAAAAACCAAAGCATGCTACGAGTTAGACAATAACCAAGTTAAAGTACTGTTAAAGTGGGTGGAAGGATTAAGATTTCCTAATGGGTCCTTTAATCTTCGTAGATGTGTCGGCTATAAGAACGGTAAAATAAGTGGGATGAAAATTCATGATTGTCATGTAATGATGGAACATTTGTTACTTATCGCTTTCAAAGAACTGCTGCACGCAAAGGTTTGGGCGGTTGTAATAGAATTTAGTTTGTTTATAAGAAGCTTTGTTCAACTACCTTAAAGTTGATCGTCTACATAAACTTGAGGAAGAAGTTCCTATATTGCTCTACAAACTAGAGAATATATTTCCTCCTGGTTTCTTTAATGTAATGTAGCATTTACTTGTTCATCTTTCGTTTGAAGCATGTATGCGAGGTCATGTGCAATATGAATGGATGTATCCGTTTGAAAGGTATTAATATTGAGTATGTTAAATTTTGATTTAACCACATGTAATAAAAATTAATTATAATTATTCTTAACAGGTACTTAACTCATCTAAAGTAAAAAGTGAGACAAAAAGCACGAGTTGAAGGTTTGATATGCAAATCATATATCGCAGAAGCTTCATTCTTTTTCTCTCATTATTTCAGTGACCATGTGAACATATCTTTTGAAAGTGCTACGCGAAATGATGAGGGCGTTGAATAAGATTCTTCTGAATCAATGCTACATATTTTTAGACAGTAGGGACGTCCCATTGAAAAATGTGTGGAAGTACGGTTAAACGACAGAGATTACCATGTAGCTCACACTTATGTTCTTCTTAACTATGCAGAAGCTGCGCCATTTGTTATATATTAATGAATAACACATCAAATATTATTTAGTTGAATAATTCATGTATGTATTAATTATAATGCAATATATTATCTACATATGCAGTATTTATGAATCACGGCATCCAAGTGGGGATATCAGCAAAAAATTGCTACTTGGTTTTCAAACGACGTATATGATCCGGTAAATTGTATGGTCGACGAAGGGTTTAAACATCTTGCGATGAGATCGAAAAGAAAAGTCAAGACATATCCAATATTCTTTATCAATGGATATAAATTCAACACCAAAGAATATGGGGCTGAAAAATTAACTAACAATACTAGTGCATATGTTAAAGGTAGTAATGATCACATAGATGATTTTTACGGCTTATTAAATCAGGTTTTGTAATTAACATATTTCACCAGACCTGTAGAAAAAGTTTATTTTTTTTAGATGCAACTGGTTGAGTAATGTTCCAAGTTCTAGAATAAACATGCACCGAAAATATAATATTATTGAAATAAAGCATACATCACGTTATCATAAGTACGATCCATTTATACTAGCAAAACAAGCACTACAAGTTTATTATGCTCTTTATCCATCTATAAAAAGAGATAAAGCAGATTATCGACGGTTTTTAAAATGAAGGTAAGATTTAAGTTTAATGGAAAGAATATTTCGAACAAACAAGCGTACCAAGCGGATATCGTGAAAAATGGCCAATTTGCAATAACAGATGATCAAATTGATTTTGGACCTCTAAATGATAAATCAAATGTATTGATAGAAGCATTTGAGACCACTTTTTTGTATGTTACATGCAATTATTGATATTAAATCTTGATATATTTACTCATAATTGAATGAAATGTTCTTCCATAATAAAACAATATGTATATGATAGGCATTACAAATGTCCTTTTTTAGATGGTGGAGTTCTTCACAGTCTGGTTCCCCCTCTACGTCTCAGAGAGAGACAAGTCGTAGCGGTGGTGATGGCAGCGGCCCTTCGTAGGAGGTGAGGCATACGATAGTTAGATTGCTACCGAAAGATGATGACTTGTAAGTATTAAATTTACTTCGGCATTGTAAATATTTTGTATGATATATTAGTCATGATTTGTCTGTAACATATTTAATGCAGGGGTTTTGAGCTTGAGCCATCTAACATTGTTCTCAGCATATCGAAGTAGACATACATAGGCCGTATGACTGCATGCTGGCCGAATTGGAGCACGATCCCGGACCATGTGCAGAAGAGAATATGGCAGGACTTCCTGGTAAGTGTATATATACCATTATATAATCACTTTACAATCTGCTGACTAAGTACAAATGTATAACTTATATTTTTTCAACATATATACAAGGGGCAGTGGACTTATAGGAGGAGGAGGTGTCTCTTTGTCAGTGCCACTGGAACTCAAAAGTGGTAAAGAATCATAGGGTTACGATGTCTACCACAAGAAAAACTGGGAAGATGCCAAGCTGGATAGGTGCCAGCGTCTGGGATGCTTGGGTCGCATGGTGGAGTAGCAACGAATTCAAGGCCAGTCTATCAGATATCACCTTAATTTATTCAGTATAAAATACATAATTTATACCTGTAAAATATAATCTTAATTTTTAATTTGCAGGCGGAGTCGGACAGAAACCCTGCGAACAGACAGAAAATTCCAGTCACACACCGTGGTGGCTCAGAATCATTTCAGCAGCATCACGATGACCTGTTAAATTAATTAATTGTAATTACGAACGGTTATTACATTTTTTATATAAATTTGTATGAACAACAATAATATACACCAATTATTGCAAGAAAGAGCGCATAAGGGTCTCCTCTCGTATATGAATGTGTTTGAGCGTATCCATGCCGTTAGGCAGACATACGACGAGGGAATAGTATCGTATGCCTGGCATGAGTATGATAGAGCATACGCCACACATGTAAATATATTTTAAGTTATAAGTTATTAAGAATAATCGTTTTAATTAATTAATTATAAAATATTATAATAATGTCATGTAATATTTATTTGTATTTAATTTTACGTTGTAGGAAAAATTTATGCAAGCACGTGCGTAAATGCTTAAGCATTCGGGACGGGAGCAGTTGACTACCGATGAAGAGGACACGATCTTTGACTCTGTTATGGATTCGACCCGGAGAAATAGGCACTACGGCTGTGGCAATCAATCTGTAATTAAAAAAAATTAATTACGTTGTAAAATTTGCTTAATTTTTATAAAAGTTACGTAATAACTTAAACATATTTCGACTTGTTTTGTAGGCTCGGACATCATAAAGTGCTTAGTGAAGGGCTCAAGACAACGCGGAGATTAATGAGCGTCGATAGCGGATTGCATAGCTGCAGGAGCAGGATTGCCTCCGAGCCGTACAAATGGAGTGACTGAACCGGCGTTTGGCCAAGTATATCGAACGTCATGGAGCATTCCCTTCGTCTGTGGTTGCGGAGCCGATGATGAGTCGTGGGGTATGATTTGCAGTTTTATTTTTGAAACTGGTGTATATAAACATTGAGTGGCTGTGAGATTGATTTATAGGCATGTTGTGTTTGACATTGATTTGTATGGTTGATTTGGTATTTGATTTGTGGAGTTGATATGTGGAGTTTGATGTTGGATGTTGGATGTATACATTGTACATTTATATTGGATGTAAATATTGCATTTGGATGGATGAGACTGATGATGTGAGGTTTGCATTTTGTATTAATTGAATATGTTTGCGTTTGATATGATGATGTTTGAGTTTTATATTGATATTGATTTTAACTTATATTTCTGATTTATATATTGATTTTGATGAGTTGTGTTATATATCGATATGAAAGTGATGCTCGGCTGCGGGAAAAAATACCCAGATTTCCGACGGATTCCGACGGCTTCCAATGGTTTAACGGTCAATTTTTTCTACGGCCAGTGATGGATATCTGAGCAAAAATTATGACGACTAGCGAAGGATTAATGGAAAATTTCGATGCCACATGGACGTCTTAGCAATACCTTCATCGAAGCCGTCGAAAGTGGACGAAAGGCGTTGTCCGTATTTCGACGGCTCACGACGGCCGTCGGAAATTGCCCTTTCTCTTATAGTGTGTTCAAGAAAGTTAAAAAGAAGACTATAAGTTGAGAGGACATCATGGTTAACATTTAAAACAAAAATAAAATAATTGTGAAAGAACGCGAGAACAGGTAACGAAAAGTTGTATAGTTAATTTTACATAGGACAGATAGATAGATGTGGTAGAGTTTTTTTTCTCGCGCCATCTGTCGACAGCGATGCCTACCGAGCGACCATAGCACCACATTCGGACAGATTTGGTCCACTATGCAGATAAACTCTCCTCTTTCTTCCTCCAACTATAGCCGCAGGTTGCGATGGCTAAACTTTTTTATCAGTCAAAGCTGTTGAATCCGTTTCTTTAGTCCCCAAATCTCGCACATCCTAATTTTGCCAAACTCAATCGGAAGATTGGCCATCCAAATCCATTGCAGTACTTCATTTATTCTACAAGATTGCTATTGTTTCTGAGATTTTATTATTCAGTTTGACATAAGTCATTTCTTTGCTGTGATAATAAATATTTTGTTTATATGCATGGAACTTTTTACTAGTATAACCGCACAACAGTGAAGAAACCGACCGTTCGATTGTATAACTTTGATAAGGAATATACATTTAAATTTTTTGTTAATATTACTTAAACATTAACTGATAATATGTTGGAAAAGAATAAATTGAGATTTGAATCTGAAAATATGAATTTCAAATTTAAATATTAACCAAAGCATTCAAAATTGTAGATTTGAAATTGAAATTTTAGAATTTGAAAATCATAATAGATTTGAATTTGGAATCTTTGATGCGCGAAGTAAAAGGAGGAAGTTTAGAGAAAACGCGATGAGACAAGATCCACGTTTTTAGGGAAACCGCGATGAGACAAGATTCACGTTTTTTTGGCTTCAGAAAAATTGATTTTGGCCAGTGACAGTAAGCAAACCTCCCTAGCGGTCGGTTTGATTGATTTTGGCCAGTGACAGTAAGCAAACCTCCCTAACGGTCGGTTTGATAATCCTTTATCTTCGGTAGTAAAATGGTTAAAACGATCAATTTTTTTGGTGATTATCCAAAAAATCCAAAATCCATGTATCCGAATGTTTATTATATCCAAAACAACGGATGTGGATTTAATGCATATTAACCGCTCAAAACACTAATTATCATCATATTTGTTGATTTGGCATAATTTTAAAATCAGTTATATTGAAATATATTTTTGTTAAATCAAGGTTTTCTATTATGTTGTTTAATTTATCAATTATTAGCAGATGAGATAATTATCTAATATCCATTTGTATCCGTGGACGTGGATATACAATATTCTAATATGATTTTGAATGCGGAAGCAAATATAACACTATCTGCATCCTAATGTATTTGTTGATAGGTCTAAAAGCAATAGGTGAACATTTGTTAGATTAGATGATATTGTGTTAGTTGGGTTGCCATGCGCAAAATAGCATTTTTGTAACTATCATTATCATCGGTTATTATTAATTTTTAGTCTTCAGGCTGATAAATTGTTTATACTTTATTAGGTAGGTAAAAGCATGGGAAATATGGGAAGAATATTATTTTTTTCCTCTCTGCTGCTAATATTTTGTTTTTCTACGTAAATGTATATATTTTTTGATGAATCCGCAGACCTATTTCTTCTCTAACCAAGAGCACTCCACAAGCCCTTGCGTTGACTTTTTTTTGAAAATGGTTCATTTATTAATAACTAAAATATAGTACCCACATAAATACAATGCTGCTAAAGGTGTAAACCGGTCGGACCGGACCAGACGGAGGTGTGTTCGTTTCTGTCCTAAGTAAAATCGGACCGGACACGGTCCGGACGAGATTTATATTCGTACAATTTTTGTTGTCCTTAAATGAAATCGGACGGACATGTGCATACGTTTTTCGGACACGGACTCGAACGGATAAGGACGGACATTGCTATTTACATCTAATTTTATATTGTTTGATAGAATTTCCATCAGCTGTATTATTTTTATCAATGTGTATTGAAGTATAAGCATTTTATAAATCTTTACTCAATTAATCGACCAAATATTTGTCATATATGTTTTGAGAAACATAAAAGATATACTGAATTATAAGAAATTTGAACGAATACGAACATGACGAGATTTTTGCTCGTACAAATTTTATTGTCTTAGCTCGTGTACTGATTGAAAATCGAGCGAACTCAAACGGATTATTTCGGCTACGAACATAGACAACAGACACTCGTACAAAATTAACAGCCATAAATGCTGCAAACACAGATACACTACCTTTATAGCCATAATCACCTCCATCGATCAAACTACCCGATCTAGCCCAAATACTAAAACTAAAATAAAAATCTAAATGCAGATAGTAGGCTAACAATCATAAAACACACGCAAAGTGCATCATGTGAAGACGTGTCCTACACGCACGTTTACAATTGCCATAACGCTCCTTCTCTAACTAGACACACGACCCATTTAATCTTCAACTAGCAATTATCTCAACTTGGCCCAAATTAAGAGCATCTTCTTCAAAAGCTGTCAAAATAACTGAACTCAACTTTTCACGTTCTGACCATTTCATCAAGCGGTTATTGAAACCAACCACTGTGCTCTCCTTCGCCCAAGTCGTACGCCAGATCCCTACCGTGTTTGCCAGCAGTCCGCGATTCATCTTCAGCGTATGTCAGATTGCGAGTCTTGGAGAGGAATTACCGAAATGAACCTTCGCAACTTGTTGGTAGATCATCAAACGCTTAATTGGTTATACACTTCCTTGAATTGGCCTTTGGAACTTGGCTTTTGATTTGATATTAAATCGATTTCGCCAATTTTTGTTTCCAGATCCCAAATGCAAATTGAGCAAATCGAAAACTCAAATGCTAGAATGTTTTAACCAAACTTTTTGATGAACGGATTCCACCTTGAACGAATTTGATTTCCTGCCCCAAAATCGAGAATCGATTACCCGAATTATCACTCCTATTTACTTCGATAACAGATTTCCAATTCTTATTCCTGACTGAACCCTTAACGCCATAAGAGATTCCAAAAAAGGGGTACATGAAACCTCCTTATCGCGAATCTTGGGGTTGTGAAACCATGGAATTGTTAGGGTGACTTTGGCATCTTAGAATCTGGTTTTCATTGAGACGCAGTTCATGAAACTTCATCTTTTTGAAACCTCCAAAAGAATACACTGCACTGATATTGATCTGTGATGTGCAAACCATTATCGCACCCTTCCAAAATTAAACTCAGAAATTCTTCCCTTGCATTAACTTGGACCAGAGAAGAATATCTAAATCTAAATTTCATGACTTATGATTTGTAATGTTGCTCGCATCAAATTCAACCTTTGGCTAAGTCCTTCTCAATTTAACCCATGAATTTAGTTCAGCATCATAAATACTTGGTGATCTTGTATGGTAACTATGGTGTATGGTATATAGTTGGATTGTGTTCTAAGACTTTATAATTAAACCTCCCGTTTTGAATCACAAGTTTCAATATGTCTACGATCAAATTACATTAACTTTTAAACTGAAACTTCAGATATTTTGTGGGACCAAATTAAACTGTTTTAGTAGTAAATTATTGAGTTGTTGAACTTTCAGTTACGTATGAATGCCATATTAAATAGGCGATTATATAACAAAAGTTGCTCGCTTTATTATCAAAGTATCATGTTAAAAACCCATTACATAATTCATGACAGCTTAATTGTTTACTATATGTTGATAATGGGCCTACTCTGACTGAATTGACTAGTTTGGTTACTGGCTTCAATAAATTGAAATAAATTCAAAAAAGGGACCAAACTTTTGAATGTATCCAGTAGATGATCCAAATTATCTGTACTTTTAAGCACCAGTTGACTTTAAAATGTTTTTATTGGCACCCACAGAATTGTAGAGAGCTAAAATTAGGAATAATAAAAGGAATCAAGCAACAAAAGAACGAGTTTTTTTTTTTATAATATCGGCTTTATTTGGTAGCATCATTGTTATCTTTCTCGAGGTCTTCAGTCAAGAAATATACTTCTCCATAGAGAAGCGAATATTGTATTTGATTGTTATATTTGCACCTTCGTACACTTTATCTCAAATTTAAACACATGATATATACGATCAGCTTTCACTTTTATTGATAATTTTTTTTGTCTACTGCAGGATCATTGCTAGACATTGGGAAGATGGATCAAGCTTCAATTACAGATTCAGAATATAGAGACAAATCACTTATCAGGAAAAGTAGCCGTGGTTCTTTCAGACGAAATTCAAGCAGCCTTTCTCGGGATGTAGGTGATCGGGTTTTAAAATCAATCAGTCTATCTCGAGATATAGCAGAACAAATTCTTGGTGATGTTGATAGCTCTGAGATTGCTCAAGTAGGGGACAGTGGAGATCGCGTGTCAATAGATTATAGAGATGATAACAAATCCATTGAGAACGAAACTAAAATTGGATCACATCTTTCAAACACAGTATTGCCTGTTTCACCAGATAAAGATGAGGCTACTTCACCATTACCTACTGATGGCATGCTAAATTCGGCCGAGAAAAACCAGTCACACAAAGAACACAGTGTTAAGGTTAGACTTGCGATTTCGTTCTTTCTTTTCTATTTAAGAGGTTTTAAATGGTGTAAATGAGTATGTTTGAGTAACCACCAAGTGAAGTTTCAATAATGTGAAGCAGTTAAACAATTGAACTTTGCTTCGAGATCCAATTGTTTTTTCTATGTTCAGGATATCGGTAAAGAAAAGACACAAGTAATATGAATCCTTTAGAATTCAATGGGGGCTTAAACAGTTTTTCCTTTTTCTCCACATCACATAAGTGAAACTAGTTTCAACATACAAGTATGCAATGCATATCTAATCAAATGTGATTTATTTGCAGGAGAATGATTATAAGCTTCCTCAAAAGCTAGACTACTTAGTTTACCTGATTAATTTAGCTCTCTTTGGAATTCTCGGGGTAAATGCCATGCTTTTTCTTCTCTTGTATTTTTCTATCGTCTTGTCTCATTGCCATAATTGAGTGTTTCATGTATACAGATTTAGTTTTGCAAAATTATGTCCTTTTTGGTTTTGTATTAAGCATGTAAGTAATTTGCTTGAGCATGTGGCTTAAAAATTGAATTAATGCTACAGGTGTTAACCAGGTATTTGCTACAAAAACTCTTTGGCCCCAATCTTCTTAAGCTTACAGGAGATGACACACCGATATACCTTGATCTTCCTTCTAATGTGGTATTTCTATTTCTCTTAAAAAAATTTCCTACCCATAAAATAATGAAAGCTAAGTTTTGGAGTCTGATCTTCCTAGCAGGTGTGAAGCAAATATGAAATTTGCAAAAATTTAAGTACACACATATTAAGTTAACCTTGAACTAAGTATAAAGGATCGCATAATAAGCGATTTCATGATCAGTAAGAAAATTATTTTCACTAACGATAGCGTTGTTGTGTGACTAATTTTACATGTTAAACATCAATTATACTGGCATCAATAATGCTTGACTGAAATTCTAATTCACGCAATACAGTTAATTATGTGAACTGCGTAGTTCATCTGTACTTGGTCTCACTAGACGTTACAAAATTTGCTCATAATAGCTAGGTTCCTTTCTCATGGGGTGGCTTGAGGTAGTGTTCAAGTCAAATATACGTTATTTTTCAGAGCACTTAGCAATTGGATTGTCAACTGGCTATTTGGGTAGCCTGACAACTTTTAGTGGATGGAATCAGAAAATGCTTAATTTGGCATCTACAGGTCATTGGACATACGCTATAGCTGGCATCATACTGGGTATAACTGGTTTCAAACTTCTATGCTGAAATTATTGCTAATGCGAATATCATTCTTTTGCAGCTGAAAACCTTGCTTAGTTTTAGTTATATTACAGGTATTTTAATCGTAGACGGGAGTATTCGATGGGGAGTTGAATCCGCTTCAGGCCTTAAGAAAACCCTCTCTACGAAGTTCAACAAAAATGAGACCTACTTTGAACATATGCAAGTAAATAGTCTCAAAGGACATGTTATGGCTGCGGCAGTTATGCTATTTTTCCTTGTCATGCTATGGAGTTTGAGTGGAGCATTAGCAGGGGTAAAATTAACTGACAACACGGATGGAGCGGTTCTTTGGTTGGGTTGCGTAGTGGGCCCTCCTGGTGTATGGGCCCGCTGGTATTTAGCAAGGCTTAATGGCCAGGGCATCGGAAGGAATGGATCTCTCAAGTGGTTACCAATCGGAACTTTATCAGCAAATATTATTGCAGCATGTCTTATGGCATCTCTTTCTACAATAAGTAAAGCGGTATGTGCGAAGTTGCTTTGATAATACTTGCAATGCAGCATGAGTTAACCATTTGCATTTGGTTTTTTTTTTTTTGGGGCGTGTTTCCTGTATAACGATCATGCTGCAATTAGCAAAACAATATATTATTATGTAGTTCACAAGCGTATAGAGTTCTGATATATGATTATGTGCAGGTGAATACAAAGAGATGCACAGTAGTGACTAGTGGGATCCAGTTTGGGTTTCTAGGTTGCCTGAGCACTGTCTCGACCTTTGTTGCGGAAGTATATGCCATGAGAGAAAGTGGACATAGCGGAAGGGCTTTTGTCTATGAATTGGCAACTATTCTTCCTTCCTTCGTCCTGGGAACATTGATCTATTCTGTTCCAGTTTGGACCAAGCATTACAAGCGAGGCCGCTCTATTTAGTCGTATAAAAATGGGGAAAGAAAATGATATCTGAACTATTAGATATGTACCTCACTAACCACGCCTTGTTGAGCAAACTCCATGCTGTTGAGAAATGCTTTTAAATTCTTTATCCATACAACGAACTGTGCACGTATGTCCATACGTTATAAATAAGAGTGTAATGCCGCCGATAGATATAAAAAAGAGAAGCAGTGTTATGATAAGAAGTGTTATCTTATCTCAAGCAAGCAGGCCGAATGTGAAGAGCCTAGGCCCTGGCCCAAAGTTTTATTTCCTCAAAATACATTTTCTGTGCAGTTGTACTATGTATAAATACAAAGCAAAATGTAAACTGAAAGTATGAATGATCATTCGTTTTCTTCTTCAATAAAATTTACTAACTCTTTCATGGTTTCAGAGCCCACTACCTAACGGCAAATATTTAAAAAAAAAAAAAAAAAGGGAAGCTCATCAGAATTCATCATCATCATTTGAGTTTCTGATTCGTATCTGAAGTGCAGTACCTTGCCAGCATTTAATCTGGCTGCATCAACACATTCAGATTGAATTTTGATGAAAAACAGCAAGAAATCAATTTCCTCAAATCTAGAAACTCATCAAACAGATCACAGCATCAAAAGAAAGTGCCATCCAACATAGATCATCAGATTATCGTCATCTGATCAACAGAGATCATCAGATTATCATCATCTGACCTTGTGGTTGCAACATACCTGGTCCAGTGTCTATGTTTTTTCTCAATAATTGAGATCTTGATCAAGATATAAACTGTTTCTTGTTAATTTTTCATTCATGTCTACCTAGTCTCTATATCTCTGCAATTTCTTGATATTAGCTTTCATCATGAGTAATGAATCCAACACTGCATCATCAGAGGACACAGATAATTCTTAGCAAACTTCAACAACAGCTGAGAACCTCATCAAGACCATCAGTAGCCCACAGAGTCAACTTGTGACTGTCCATCTGGATGAAGATAACTATCTACTATGAAGGCTTCAGGTTGAAACTGCAATTCAAGCCTACGGACTTGAAGGTTACATTCTTGGCACCATTCCAATCCCACCAAAATTCATCACTGTCCAGGAAAACAAAGTTGTTAGCAATGAAGAATACACAAAGTATCATAGGCAAGACATGCTGATCTGTTCTTGGTTAATGTCATCTATAAACATCAAGTTACTGTCTCATGTAATAGGATGCAAGACTGCAAATGAATTATGGACAACAGTTGAAAAGGTGTTTAATACACAGTCTGCAGCTAAGGTTATGTACCACAAAAGGCAACTTCAAAATATCAAGAAGGACACTCATACTATGAGAGAATATCTGTCCAAGATCAAAAATACATGTGATCTTCTTGAAGCTGCAGATCATAAAGTTTCTGATTCAGAACAAATCCTAACCATACTCAATGGTTTAAGTGATGAGTATGAATCAGTGGTTGCTGTGATAGCTTCTCAAAAGGTTCTGCCATCTACAGATGATGTACACTCAAATCTTTTTAGCACATGAAGCAAGTATTGACAATAAAAGACCACAAGAATCAGATCTCTCTGTCAACTACACAGCTAATCAAAGAAATAAAGGTCAAAACAACAAGAAAACTGAACAGGGAAATTAAAGAGGTGGCTACACTAATAGATCAAGAGGAAGAGGAAGATGGTATAACAATAACAACATGCCAAAATGTCAAATTTGCGAAAAAGTGGGACACACAGCGGTGAAATGCTATTTCAGATACTCAAATCAGAACAATAACATTCAGAGAAGCAGTAATCACAATGTCAATATGGCACAAACCAGCGACAGTCAAAATGATAACAGCAACAAGGGTCAAAGTTTAAATGACATTGCAAGAGCTGAACACATTCAAGATGAATCTTGGTATCCAGATTCTGGTGCTACAAATCACATCACTAACAATCTCGACAACCTAAACCTTGGATGCAAAGAATACAGAGGTAATCAAATAATTTGCATGGGGGATGGTAAGTGTGTCAAAATTTCTCATACTGATAACACCTATATTAGAGGTAAAAGACAGTTATTCCTGCATAATTTACTAAGAGTTCCAAATATTAAAAAGAATCTTATAAGTGTATCTCAGTTTTCTCTTGATAACAATATGTATTTTGAATTCTATCCTAAGTACTGCTTAGTCAGAGACATACTGACTAAGGATGTTCTGTTGCAGGGTGAAACTGAAAAAGGACTTTACAAATTTACATCCACCAACTAGAGCAGTGTCACAAAGGAACTTAATCACTGTAATTTGAGTTCAAAAAGAAACAGTAGAGATACATTTGATCTATGACATTATAAACTTGGTCATCCAATTAGTAAAGTTGTAAAGCAAATTTTTGTTGAAAATAAAATAAAGTTTGATGATACATCTTTATCCTATATATGTACTTATTGCCAAATGGGCAAAAGTCATAAGTTAGCTTTCAATCATTCATCAACTCAATACAATAAACCGCTAGAATTAGTTGCCACTGATTTGTGGGGTCCTGCACCCATATGCTCAAATTTTGGATTTAAATACTATATATCATTTGTAGATACATACTCAAGACATACTTGGATATACTTCTTAAAAACAAAATCTAAGACATACAATGCAGTCATATACTTTATAACTATTGCTGAAAAACAAACTAATGCACAAGTTAAAATCATTCAATCTGATGGTGGAACTGAGTATAAACCTCTTAACAACTATTTTCAAAAAAGAGGAATTATACACAGAACCACATGTCCTTACACATCTGAGCAAAATGGCCTAGTGAAAAGAAAATACAGACACATTGTTGAATCTGGTCTTACCCTACATGCTCATGCCTCAATGCCATTAAAATTTTGGCCTGAAGCATTCAATACAGCTGTTTATTTGATAAACGGAATGCCAACAAAGGTTCTTAAGGGAATCAGTCCAATAGAGAAATTATATGGGTATAAACCAGATTATTTTAGTTTAAGAACCTTTGGATGTCTCTGTTTTCTTACACTAGACCATACAATACAAACAAACTGAACTTTAGATCCAAACCATTTACTTTTATAGGATATTCTACAAACCAGAAAGGATACAAATGTCTAGATGACAGTGGAAATTTTTTTATGAGTAGATATGTTGCCTTTAATGAGTATGTGTTTCCTTTTAGCAACTCAGAAATGAAAACAACAAGCAAAGTCTACAACCCAAAAGCATCTATACTTGACTTACCAGTTTACACTGAGATTGAGCATCATATAAGAGCTAAGGAGGCTACTGAGAATCAAAATACACAATCTAGAGAATTTGTTCAACACAACTCAGACTGGACTGACAATCTCAGTCATGCCAGTCCTTCACCTGCAGAAACAACAGAAGACAGAGAACATGATCAAGTAGATAATCATGAAGAGAGTACCCAAAGGCCATCAAACAATTCTGACACAGGGGACATACCTCATAATGATGCTCAAATGAAATCCACTCATCACATGGTTACAAGGGCCAAGAGTAGCATCTTCAAGCCAAAAATTTACACATCAAACTTCAGTGCTCATGAACCTGTTACACATGCCCAAGCTGTCAGAGACAAAAATTGGAGAGATGCAATGAATGAAGAATACAATGCTCTCAAAAACAGAACATGAGATCTTGTTCATCCACTAGATCATAAAAACATTGTTGGATGCAAGTGGACATACAAAATCAAGAGAAATCCAGATGGAACCATAAACAAATACAAGGCAAGACTAGTTGCAAATGGCTACACTCAACAATATCGGTTTGACTTCAATGAAACATTTTCTCCAGTGGTAAAACCATCCACAATTAGACTGATTCTCACTATTGCATTATACAAGAAATGAGATATAAGACAATTGGATGTCAACAATGCTTTCCTCAATGGTATTCTACAAGAGGAAATTTATATGGAACAGCCACAGGGGTTCACCAGAAATGAAAACTACGCGTGTAAATTGAATAAGGCTATTTATGGCCTTAAACATGCTCCAAGAGTCTTGTTTGATAGATTGAAATTATCATTAACAAATCAACGATATCAGTCTACCAAATCAGATAACTCACTCTTTATCAAAATTAATGATGTTTCAACAGTATATGTACTGATATATGTTGATGACTTAATTATTACAGGTAATATGTAACGACCCGCTATTTTGGACTATTCGCATCCGCACATGTCGGACTTAAATAATTCAAAATACCGAATTGTTAATTTAAATTTGGCAAAACTAAGATATACAGTAAATAAATAATCACAGAATCACAGACACAGAGTAATAACATGCAGCGGAAACAAAGGATAGTAGTTCATGAAGCTATTATATATATAACAGAGTTAAATAAGTTGCAACAGAAGTCTCGAATACAATAGTCAAATACAGGAATCAGAATACATCACTGAAATCAACTGGATATCTGGAAGCTGGATAGATAGCTGGATCTCCAGGCGAAGCTCCAACTCCAAAGGTGAGTCTCGAAAGCTGAACCACTCAGTCTGACTCGAGCGTAAAGCAAAACATAAAACACTCGAGTCAGGATTAACATTCTCATATCGATAAATCCAACTCAAGTGAAATAACAATTGAAATACAAGTAACTCAAAGGACGTTGGAATAACCATCCTCTAAGGATCTGTTAAACTATCTACTATGTAGTAATATACGCTAAATAGATATTGTCTATCAGTAATATAAATATCAAAATAGTGTTAAGGCGTTACCATTACCCCCCTTAACACATTTTATACAAGCGTTATAGTCTATACAGCACTGTAAACTCCCCCGTAAACTGGTGGGATATCAGGGAGTACTCCATAGGTATAACACAAAATAAATTCGTAGTGGTCGCGTATATAGGGATACAAGTATGACAAGGCACATGAGGCAATACCCAAGGTAGTGAAACTTCCGTTTGCCTGATCCGGACTAGTGAAAACGCATCGCCGCAACGATCGCAACACCGCGAAACAACACTCCTGAAATTCCGAGTGTGCACCAACAATAACAAGTAATGAGTAGTATTCGAAGAAGTGTGTTCGCTCGAGGTGGCTAACCCCATTTGGCCCGGCACGACTCCTGTTTTAGTCATTTCCAATTTGACACAAGTTTCAAGGCTATCCATTATCATTCTCTTTCTTCAGTCATCACGTACATCATTCCAACCACTTCATTCTGGGTCATACTCTGCGCATAGTTATTAAAGTGGATTTCGGTTTAGACGGAGAGTATGTCCATAATCGATTCCGGTCTCTTTAATAACTTTTGTAATTATTACACACCGATTGGTCATTTAATAAATTTCAAAACCAAATCAATTTCAATTAGAATTTGTAAATCAACATTCCATTTGTCTCCCTAAATCAATTTCCATAATTTACGTTTCAAAACTTCTAAATTCCTATTCCAAAATCTTATAGTTAAATTTCAAATTTTATTTAAAACAATTCAAATAGTTATTCAAGTTTGTATATAAGTTTCATTTCGAAATCAACTAAATTAATTTAATTTAACATTCAAATCAATTGGAATGCATTTATCAATTTCTTTCAATATTCGCTAAGTGAATTTATCATTCAAAACAATTTCAATTTAAATTTCCAATTCATTTAATCAATTACTTAAGTTCAACTTCATTATATCAACTTACAAATTGAATTAAGTTAAGTTCGTCAAATCAAATCCTTAAGTTACAAGTCTTACATTTATTTCAATAAAACGCATTTTATTTCTTGTTAAGAAATTCAATTTCACTTATTTATTTCCTTAGTTACAAATTTCAAAACTCAGTTAATAAATAAACTCAGTTTCACATATTCAAGAAGTTCAATTTCACTTATTAACTTACTTAAATTTTTCAAAGCTTAATTAATAAAGAAACCCACTTTCGTTTATTAACAAAGTTCAAATTTACCTATTCAAAAGTTCAAATTTTTCTTATCAAAGAATTCAAATCTTTATTTAATTATCAAATAACTCAATTTTATTTAATTATTAAATAATTTCAAAATTTAATTAATAATTCAAAATTTAATTATTAATAAATCCAAAACTCAATTATTAAATAATTCCAATCTTAATTATTAGATAATTCCGAACTCAACTATTAAATAATCTCAAGACTTAATTATTAAATAATTTCAAACTTAATTATAAATTCAAACTTAATTATCAAATCATTTCAAACCTAATTCAATGAATAATTCCAATTTATTGTCAAATAATTTATTTTAAAACAACGTTCTTTCAATAACTACTATGTTAATATTTTGTTTTAGCTTATTAAATATTAACATTATTTCTTTCATTAAAATTTCAAATTTCAACTTCATTTCAAAAACTTATTCTTTATTCAAATAAAATCTTTATTTTATTTTTAAATCAAATTTTGACCAATCGGTTATTTAGTTCTCTATCTAAAGTCAAATTCATTTGGATCTTATCATTTCAACCCAATTCCAATTCAATTCAAAAATCAAAGCATAACAAAGGGAACTTGCAGTGTGATAACTGGGATGGTGTCAAAGTAAATAAACAAGTAATAACAACAATCAATAACAATTCAATAATTAATTCAAATAATCCCGAAATAATCGTATTAATTCACATTGTTGTTTGAGCGAATTAATATAATTATTTCTAGAATCTACACTATCTTTTCATGTAGATTAAAGATTTTTACACTAATTATTCTATTCAATTCTACACTTTACATCAATTATTCAATTTCATACTTCATCAATTAATACAGCATAAATTCAAATGGTTCGAGGTGTATTTAACCAATTTCTACGTGTCAATCAACCTAACATTTGAAGGGTCATATTATACAACTTTAACAAATCAAATTTAGAACATATATCAATTTTATCCAATATCAAATTCAATAACATTTTATTCATCATTTTAAACAATAACAATTTAACGTCCAATGTAACATCAACAATCAATCAATTATCAGTCAAACTGGATTACCATCGTATAATAACATATAATGGTGTCAGATATCACAGGTGAACTAATACAGGTAATAGCATATATATAACAGTATAAATAACTAACAGCAGCATATTTCAATTGTCGTTTCAATTGAAATCAAATTTAACAAATAAAAGAACATTAATCATGAGTGATTGCTCACCTTTCGAGGCTAGAGAGATTTGGCCCTGAAATTGAGTTACGAAATGCAAGCACGGCTTCCAAAGCAAAGCTAGATGGCACGATTTTGTTGGAAAAGCTGATAGATAGAAATTGATGCGAACGGATCAAATTAGCTTGATAAAATTAAAACGAAGATTATATTATTATTTCATACTTTCTTTCAAAATGAATGGTTAAATCAAAACACGCATTTAAAATGAAATATATATATATATATATATATATATATATATATATATATATGCCCACACATGAAAACAATAACTTTAAAATTCATACATTTAAACATGTACTATAACTTAATATCAAACAGCAAATGCCGTTATGCCAAACAACTTATACCCAACAACAAAAGTGTATATTTATATATGTACAAAAAGCAATGTAAAATAAACTAATATTTTATCTTTCAAAATTTCATACAATGTATGCAAGCTATTCAAAATACCTGCATATCTTATATAAACTGTAATATACAGACCGGAGAAGATAGAGTATATATATACCATTATAAAATAAATATATACATATGTCACAGACCAATCATCAAGTATACTTACTTTGTTAGATGCATATATGACTCACAGACCACTTATAGTTTAGTTTTGCATTTTCAACAGAATTTATACTTACGTATACATATAATACAAAAAAACAAAATATACAAATTTGACTAAAGTACAAAATATTTATTAATATATATATATATATATATATATATATCTTATAAGAAAAACGTAAACAAACATATACATAACCTAAAACATATGTATAATAACAGTAATAATTAGCAACAAAACCTGTACAATATAAATAGCGTTCACATATATTACTTTGTTTCATACCATACTTTGAACACATACACACTACACCAGATCAAGTCTAAATATATATAGACATATATACATACAAACTTCCATATACGGCTGTCATAGCTCAATACTTAGAAAATATCAGATGTAATCATACATAATTAAAGTAATATCAAAACTTATATAATAATATATGTACCATTTAAATAATATAACCAGACTTTTAAACAAATACAGCTATCTACCTGTGAACACTATATTCTTATACAATCTCATAAGCTCCAACAGCAACAAATAAGGCTTTTATATGTTACTTACTTTTTAACAATAAAAATATAAACTACATAGAGTAGTAATATATTCACCTATATAAAGCATATGGGAGAAGAGAAATGAGCCGAAGAAAATGAACCTGCTATCACTCAGGTACTAGCAAAGCGCGAAGGAGGAAATATAGGGTAGGAGCAATGGTGGCGGCACTAGTTTGGATGGTCGTGCCGGAGCTGCTCACGGCAGGGTTGGTCATAGGAGGAAATGGGCTTACTCTGGTCAGCTGTCGGTGGCTCAAAGTGGTCTGCTTGGAAGCGTGATGGCATACGGGTTCAAGGTGAAGGGAGGTTAGTTTTTTGCTTCGGCCGCTGGCTGCACTTGGGTGCAAGGGCGGATCTGATGCTCGGTGTAGTTCAAGGTAGGTTAGGCTGCGAGTGGCGGAGGGATTTTCTGAAGTGGCTATGATGGGTGAAGTCTAGGCCGGTCTGTGTGTTTGGAGGAAGAGAGGCAGAGTGGGCCGAAGGGGAGGAGGAAGGAGGAGATAAATGGAAGAAGCTCGGATGGATGGCCATGCACAGCAACAATTTGTTTGTTTCTTTTTTTTATGTGAAGGAGGGTGATGTTAAATAAAATAAAAACAGGTTTCTCAAATGAAAGAGGAAGAAACGTGAGCAGCAGATTTTGAGAAGTTTTTAAAACTATGACATAATATTTGTGTAAAGGCACGCCCGAGAAATGGAAGGGACGCTACTTCTTGGAACCAGCAATTATAATTATGAACCAATGGGAATAGTGAAGGTTAGATGTTGAATAAATTATCAGGGCAAGTGGTTGTTGGTCTTTAGGCTTCTCACGGTAGACGAAAAAAAAATTCAAATGAACAAAGATTTGAAGTGTCAAACCGATATGGTTAGCCGTTTCACAGTTTCACCGCGAACCGGACACTGAAACACAGAAATAATTATACCATAAAGATCAGCATGACGAGACGATCAAAACGGTATACAGATATTAGTGGTACGATTGAATTATAAAAATTTTGAATTTTCTACTACGGAAAATGCATGAAAAACACAGAAAAATAAGATCGACGGAGCTAAAGATGTACGAATTTGAAAAAATAAAAAATAGCGTTTGCTCAGAAGATGGATTAGAATTTTTCTATGTAAAAATATTTAGGTTCCGGAAATATTTTATTTTCATCGCTTTTTAACCGATTAAATTGAAGTAAATTTACGCACGAAATAAACTTTCATATTTTTGGACGAAAATTTACCGGTTGCTATGTTCAACTAGATGTATTCCAAATATCAAATTTATATTTCAAAATTTTATTGTTTAAAATTTCACAAAATTTCAATTAAATACGTTACTAAAACCGTTAAAATTTACGGGTCGTTACACTCTCCTCCACTCAAAACTTTTCATCCTCGAAAGGAAGGAGGTAGGAGAATAGAACAACTAGAAAGATAATAGATTTGAAAAATAAGATAAAACAATTAATTTTAAACATATAAATTTCAATTGAAACTAATTTATATTCAACAATTGACTTTTTAAACTTAAAGAATTTCATTAAATTGGTTTATTTTCAATTTATCATTGTTTATTTCAAAATTTATTTCAAACAACAATTTATATTGTATATTATCCAGTTATCTTAAATTAACAATTTCAAAGATCATAAATTTGAATAGTCATTTATTATAATCATATTCTATTCGACCATTTAATTCTTCTTTATTCCAAATTATTATTAAATTTATTTTACTAAATATATCCTATCTCATATAATAAATAAATTGTCGCTTATTATAACCGCTCAAACTATTTATGAATTCCATTGATATCATTTTATATTGTATAATGTTCAATTACACAATTAACTTTTGAAAATTTATGTAAGTTATAAATAATGCAATTGAGTATTATCCAAATAAAATTTATAATTCAATTATCTCAAGTTTACATATTGATTCAAAATTTTGGTTTCATTTATAATTGAAATCATCCTTTACCCAAATTTTAAGAATTAAATTTCTAATTAACTTCCAACAATTTAGAGATAATTATATACATACAATATATATCAAATTAGATTGAAATAAAAATAATATACATATATATATATATAAATCAAATCATACTTAAGAAATTTAAATCGATTTAATTTCCAAAACAAAACTATAGCAAATCTACGAATTGGTCTCTTCCTTTCGAAACTCGAAAATGAATGTCGATGATGCGGTCGTCATCGTCGAAATTATTTTCCAGCGACAAAGAGAAGAGCACTGATTTTAAACATTTAAAATTCTTTGAAAACCATTTCCATTTGAAAATATTTTAAATAATATACATTTTAAAACTTTAAAACCATAATTCAAAATTATCGAAAATTAAATTCTCAAATTCTTTATTTAAATTCATTTTAAACTCTAAATAAATTTATAAACCATGTTTATATTTTCAATCATTTATGTTGGTAAAATCAATGGCTTACAAAATAATAAATGAAAATCATTTTACCAATCAATTCGATTAACTATTTAATTCCAGAAATTTTTTATATAATATAATTATATAAAATCATTTCATTTTGAAAACAATTGTGTCAGTTTAATCTGTTCAAGTGTTTTGGAAATCCTATCGATAGCGTTGATCAGATGAATCGATCGAAAACCCAAATCAACATCAACAACTCAAACAACACAATATATTAAAAAAAATTAAATATTAATTTACAAATGCACTTCCTCACTTGGCGATACAAGGATGGGTTTCAAAATAAGTATATAGATTTAAATTTGATGGAAATCAAATCAAAGAGAATTTTGATTCGATAATAAGTTCGAAACATTAGATAAGATAATTCAATTAACAGAATTGAGAGATGGATAAGTTTATTTAATTCACGGGCAACCTTAACCTGGTCGACCGTAACTTCCAGAACAAGATCGATGCCGAATTTCGAGGTAAATCAACATTCGATCTCAAGGGATGGAATTCAGGTATAGCAAGGAATAAATAGCATCGTAAACCGAGGATACAGAAATCTCTGGTAAATCGAAGCCTATTGTAAAGGAGTTTCACCATTTTACAAATCATTCGAAGATTGGAGAGACCGCCGATTCATTATAAGGGTTATTCGAAGTGGGGTTATGGGGTACTCCGGAATTAAAAGAAGACGAATAGTGAGGAACACGAATGAATTTTGGAACCGCAGGGAACGTTCCAAAATTCAAAGGAATTGAGTCAAAAGGATGAGACTGAAACTCGAATGAGAGTGATTCTGTAAATACATTTACCATATATGCTAAGTTTTGCCTAGAGCTACCAAAGCTCTGATACCAACTGTAACGACCCGCTATTTTGGACTATTCGCATTCACACATGTCGGACTTAAATAATTAAAAATACCGAATTTTTAATTTAAATTTGGCAAAACTCAGATATACAGTAAATAAATAATCACAGAATCATAGACACAGAGTAATAATATGCAGCGGAAACAAAGGATAGTAGTTCATGAAGCTACTATATATATAATAGAGTTAAATAAGTTGCAACAGAAGTCTCGAATACAATAGTCAAATACAGGAATCAGAATACATCACTGAAATCAACTGGATATCTGGAAGCTGGATAGATAGCTGGATCTCCAGGCGAAACTCCAACTCCAAAGGTGAGTCTCGAAAGCTGAACCACTCAGTCTGACCCGAGCGTAAAGCAAAACACAAAACACTCGAGTCAGGATTAACATTCTCATATCAATAAATCCAACTCAAGTGAAATAACAATTGAAATACAAGTAACTCAAAGGACGTTGGAATAACCATCCTCTAAGGATCCGTTAAACTATCTACTATGTGGTAATATACGCTAAATAGATAATGTCTATCAGTACTATAAATATCAAAATAGTGTTAAGACGTGACCATTATCCCTCTTAACACATTTTATACAAGCGTTATAGTCTATACAGCACTGTAAACTCCACCGTAAACTGGTGGGATATCAGGGAGTACTCCATAGGTATAACACAAAATAAATTCGTAGTGGTCGCGTATATAGGGATACAAGTATGACAAGGCACATGAGGCAATACCCATGGTAGTGAAACTTCCGTTTGCCTGATCCGGACTGGTGAAAACGCATAGCCGCAACGATCGCAACACCGCGAAACAACACTCCTGAAATTCCAAGGGTGCACCAATCAATAACAAGTAATGACTAGTATTCGAAGAAGTGTGTTCGCTCGAGGTGGCTAACCCCATTTGGCCCGGCACGGCTCCTGTTTTAGTCATTTCCAATTTGACACAAGTGTCAAAGCTATCCATTATCGTTCTCTTTCTTCAGTCATCACGTACATCATTCCAACCACTTCATTCTGGATCATACTCCGCGCATAGTTATTAAAGTGGTTTTCGGTTTAGACGAAGAGTATGTCCATAATCGATTCCGGTCTCTTTAATAACTTTCGTAATTATTACACCGATTGGTCATTTAATAAATTTCAAAACCAAATCAATTTCAATTTCAATTAGAATTTGTAAATCAACATTCCATTTGTCTCCCTAAATCAATTTCCATAATTTACGTTTCAAAACTTCTAAATTCCTATTCCAAAATCTTATAATTAAATTTCAAATTTTATTTAAAACAATTCAAATAGTTATTCAAGTTCGTATATAAGTTTCATTCCGAAATCAACTAAATTAATTTAATTTAACATTCAAATCAATTGGAATGCATTTATCGATTTCATTCAATATTCGCTAAGTGAATTTATCATTCAAAACAATTTCTATTTAAATTTCCAATTCATTTAATCAATTACTTAAGTTCAACTTCATTATATCAACTTACAAATTGAATTTAGTTAAGTTCGTCAAATCAAATCCTTAAGTTACAAGTCTTACATTTATTTCAATAAAACACATTTTATTTCTTGTTAAGAGATTCAATTTCACTTATTTATTTCCTTAGTTACAAATTTCAAAACTTAGTTAATAAATAAACTCAATTTCACATATTCAAGAAGTTCAATTTCACTTATTAACTTACTTAAATTTTTCAAAGCTAAATTAATAAAGAAACCCAATTTGGTTTATTAACAAATTTCAAATTTACCTATTCAAAAGTTCAAAATTTTCTTATCAAAGAATTCAAATCTTTATTTAATTATCAAATAACTCAATTTTATTTAATTATTAAATAATTTCAAAACTTAATTACTAATTCAAAATTTAATTATTAATAAATCCAAAACTCAATTATTAAATAATTCCAATCTTAATTATTAGATAATTCCAAACTTAACTATTAAATAATCTCAAGAATTAATTATTAAATAATTTCAAACTTAATTATAAATTCAAACTTAATTATCAAATCATTTCAAACCTAATTCAATGAATAATTCCAATTTATTGTCAAATAATTTATTTTAAAACAACGTTCTTTCAATAACTACTATGTTAATATTTTGTTTCAGCCTATTAAATATTAACATTATTTCTTCCATTAAAATTTCAAATTCCAACTTCATTTCGAAAACTTATTCTTTATTCAAATAAAATCTTTATTTTATTTTTAAATCAAATTTTAACCAATCGGTTATTTAGTTCTCTATCCTAAGTCAAATTCATTTGGATCTTATCATTTCAACCCGATTCCAATTCAATTCAAAAATCAAAGCATAACAAAGGAAACTTGCAGTGTGATAACTGGGATGGTGTCAAAGTAAATAAATAAGCAATAACAACAATCAATAACAATCCAATAATTAATTCAAATACTCTCGAAATAATCGTATTAATTCACATTGTTGTTTGTGCGAATTAACATAATTATTTCTAGAATCTACACTATCATTTCATGTAGATTAAAGATTTTTACACTAATTATTCTATGCAATTCTACACTTTACATCAATTATTCAATTTCATACTTCATCAATTAATACAACATCAATTCAAATGGCTCGAGGTGTATTTAACCAATTTCTACGTGTCAATCAACCTAACATTTGAAGGGTCATATTATACAACTTTTATCAAATCAAATTTAGCATATATATATATATATATATCAATTTTATCCAATATCCAATTCAATAACATTTTATTCATTATTTTAAACAATAACAATTTAACGTCCAATGTAACATCAACAATCAATTAATTATCAATCAAACTGGATTATCATCGTATAATAACAGATAATGGTGTCAGATATCACAGGTGAACTGATACAGGTAATAGCATATATATAACAGTATAAATAACTAACAGCAGCATATTTCATTGTCGTTTCAATTGAAATCAAATTTAACAAATAAAAGAACATTAATCGTAAGTGATTGCTCACCTTTTGAGGCTAGAGAGATTTGGCCCTGAAATTGAGTTACGAAATGCAAGCACGACTTCCAAAGCAAAGCTAGATTGCACGATTTTGTTGGAAAAGCTGATAGATAGAAATTGATACGAACGGATCAAATTAGCTTGATAAAATTAAAACGAAGATTATATTATTATTTCATTACTTTCTTTCAAAATGAATGTTTAAATCAAAACACACATTTAAAATGAAATATATATATTTATATATGCCCACACATGTAAACAATAACTTTAAAACTCATACATTTAAACATGTACTATAACTTAATATCAAACAGCAAATGCCGTTATGCCAAACAACTTATACCCAACAATAAAAGTGTATATTTGTATATGTACAAAAATTAATGTAAAACAAACTAATATTTTATCTTCCAAAATTTCATACAATGTATGCAAGCTATTCAAAATACCTGCATATCTTATATAATCTGTAATATACAAACCAGAGAAGACAGAGTATATATATACTATTATAAAATAAATATATACATATGTCACGGACCAATCATCAAGTATACTTACTTTGTTAGATGCATATATGACTCACAGACCACTTATAGTTTAGTTTTGCATTTTCAACAGAATTTATACTTACGTATAAATATAATACAAAAAAACAAAATATACAAATTTGACTAAAGTACAAAATATTTATTAATATATATATATATATATATATATATATAAATCTTATAAGCAAAACGTAAACAAACATATACATAACCTTAAACATATGTATAATAACAGTAATAATTAGCAACAAAACTGTACAATATAAATAGCGTTCACATATATTACTTTGTTTCATACCATACTTTGAACACATACACACTACACGAGATCAAGTCTAAATATATATAGCCATATATACATACAAACTTCCATATACGGCTGTCATAGCTCAATACTTGGAAACTATCAGATGTAATCATACATAATTAAAGTAATATCAAAAATTATATAATAATATATGTACCACTTAAATAATATAACCAGACTTTTAAACAAATACAGCTATCTACTTGTGAACACTATATTCTTATACAATCTCATAAGCTCCAACCTCAACAAATAAGGCTTTTATATGTTACTTACTTTTTAACAATAAAAATATAAACTACATAGAGTAGTAATATTTTCACCTATATAAAGCACGGGGAGAAGAGAAATGAGCTGAAGAAAATGAACCTGCTGTCACTCAGGTACTAGCAAAGCGCGCAGGAGGAAATATAGGGTAGGAGCAATGGTGGCGGCACTAGTTTGGATGGTCGTGCCGGAGTTTCTCATGGCAGGGTTGGTCATAGGAGGAAATGGGCTTACTCTGGTCAGCTGTCGGTGGGTCAAAGTGGTCTGCTTGGAAGGGTGATGGCATACGGGTTCAAGGTGAAGGAAAGTTAGTTTCTTACTTCGGCCGTTGGCTGCTCTTGGGTTCAAGGGCGGATCTGATGCTCGGTGTAGTTCGAGGAGGTTAGGCTACGAGTGGCGGAGAGATTTTCTGAAGTGGCTATGATGGGTGAAGTCTAGGTCGGTCTGTGTGTTTGGAAGAAGAGAGGCAGAGTGGGCCGAAGGAAGGAGGAAGGAGGAGATAAATGGAAGAAGCTCGGATGGATGGCCATGCACAACAACAATTTGTTTGTTTCTTTTTTTTTATGTGAAGAAGGATGATGTTAAATAAAATAAAAACAGGTTTCTCAAATGAAAAAAGAAGAAACGTGAGCAGCAGATTTTGAGAAGTTTTTAAAACTATGACATAATATTTGTGTAAACGCTCACCCGAGAAATGGAAGGGACGCTACTTCTTGGAACCAGCAATTATAATTATGAACCAATGGGAAAGTGAATGTTAGACGTTGAATAAATTATCAAGGCAAGTGGTTGTTGGTCTTTAGGTTTCTCACGGTAGACGGAAAAAAAAATGCAAATGAACAAAGATTTGAAGTGTCAAACCGATTCGGTTAGCCGTTTCACAGTTTCACCGCGAATCGAACACCGAAACACAGAAATAATTATACCGTAAAGATCAGCACGACGAGACGATTTAAACGGTATACAGATATTAGTAGTACGATTGAATTATAAAATTTCAAATTTTCTACTAAGGAAAATGCATGAAAAACACAGAAAAATAAGATCGACGGAGCTAAAGATGTCCGAATTTGAAAAAATGAAAAATAGTGTTTGCTCAGAAGATGGATTAGAATTTTTCTTTGTAAAAATATTTAGGTTCCGAAAATATTTTATTTTCATCGCTTTTTAACTGATTAAATTGAAGTAAATTTACGCACGAAATAAACTTTCATATTTTCGGACGAAAATTTACCGGTTGCTATGTTCAACTAGACGTATTCCAAATATCAAATTCATATTTCAAAATTTTATTGTTTAAAATTTGACAAAATTTCAAATAAATTCATTACTAAAACCGTTAAAATTTACGGGTCATTACATAATAACAGAGAAAAGATCAAGCACATCATCACTTATTTAGATGAGCAATTATCTGTAAAAGACCTTGGGGACATCAACTACTACTTAGGCATAGAAGTGGAAAGGAAAGAAAACTCAGAAATAATCTTATGCCAAAAGAAGTATATTCAGGAAATTCTAAACAAAGCAAAAATGAGTGATGCAAAGGCACAACCAACTCCTATGATTAGCAGTCAGCATTACTCTAAAAACAGGGGAGAAGCCATACTTAATATTAAACAATATAGAAGTGTTGTAGGGGCATTACAATATGCAACTATAACACGACCTGATATTGCTTACAGTGTTAACAAGGTATCTCAATTTTTACAGAATCCACTTGACGAGCACTGGAAAGCTGTAAAAAGGATTCTCATATACTTAAAGCAGTGTTAACAAGGTATCTCAATTTTTACAGAATCCACTTGACGAGCACTGGAAAGCTGTAAAAAGGATTCTCATATACTTAAAGGGAACAATGAATCATGGCCTATCACTTAAAGCATGCAGCAACTTGAATATAGTAGGGTATGCCGATGCTGACTGGGCTTCAAACCCAGATGACCAAAAGTCAGTCACAGGCTACTGCATATACATTGGAAATAACCCTATATCATGGTGCTCGAAAAAACAAGCAACCATATCAAGGTCAAGCACCGAAGTCGAATACAGAAGCATAGCCAGTGCTACAACAGAAATTATTTGGCTACAGTCTATACTGGATGAATTAAAGCGAAAATCAGATAACATACCAGTTCTATGGTGTGACAATCAAAGCACAGTCTACATGTCAGCCAATCCAATACTTCATTCTCGAACGAAACATATAGAAATAGATTTATACTTCGTTCGAGAACTTGTTCAGAAAGGAAAGCTTCAGATAAGACACATACCTGGTACTTACCAACGTGCATATGTTCTCACTAAGGCGCTATCGGGAAAGAATTTCAACAAGTTCAGATCTGACCTGAGGATTGAAGATGACAAAGAACAAACATCTGCAACCACCTCAGTTTCCAACAACAGCTTAAAGGTTCACGAGAACTCGAGCATGGCGAAAAAGGAAAAAACTTCCTCTGGCCTCCACCAGCCGAAGCAAGGGTACCAGATCTCAGCTTCTAATTTCAGAAGAAAGAGTGGGGATCTAGCTTCTCCATTAGAGATCCAGCACCTCATGTCTAGATCTGATGGAAAGAAGATAATTTTCTAAAGCAATCGTGTGAATCTTTCAATCGCCATTCTGCAAACCCTAACCCTAGGGTCGCGTTTGAAGGGGGAAATAAGAGTGTAATGCGGCTGATAGATATAAAAAAGAGAAGCAGTGTTATAATAAGAAGTATTATCTTATCTCAAGCAAGCAGGCCAAATGTGAAGAGCCCAGGCCCTGGCCCAAAGTTTTATTTCCTCAAATTACATTTTATGTACAGTTGTACTATGTATAAATACAAAGCAAAATGTAAACTGAAAGTATGAATGATCATTCGTTTTCTTCTTCAATAAAATTTACAAACTCTTTCAGTTATGTTATATATACTTACTAGTGGGTGTTGCTGACTAAAAGTTTGATGTGCATATACAACGGTGTCTCAAATTATTTTGAGTTTGAGGTTTTATGTTATTCTGTTTAACTAAAATTTTTTTTGTTAGGTGTTCTGAATTTTATTTTATCTTTCTTAACTTTAATTCTTGTTTTTGAAGCATTGTTTACCTTGGTTATATGTCATGTACGAAATGAAACAACAAGCGATTGATACATTTTAAAATTAGTTAACTGTAAAAATAATTGGACCAGGAATATAATATTTTAATTAACCATCGTTGAAGTTAAAATAAACAAACAAAAAGACAAAACCTTGGAAATATAGTTATGCTAGTGTGTAACATTAAAATATAGCATTTATATTAATCTTAAACTTTGTTATCGAACGTGGGATAAATTCATTGAAATAGATGAACTATATATTAAATTTGTTGTTATTTTTTATGTAATAATTTATGTTATATAGTTTATATATATTTACGAGTGTTATGACACGTGCTTCGCTCCTTATAAATTGTGTATGTTTAAATTAGTTACAAAATGATTTTTTTTAATTTTCAAGTGATATTAAGATTTGTATATTTGTAAAAAAGTATTTTGAATTTGTAAAGGAGTTTAATTTTAGATTCTATTTTTAGAAGCGATTTGAATTTGTAAAGCATGTTTGATTGTTAGATCCTACATTTAAGGACGTTTGAATTTGTAAAAGAAGTTTAATTTTAGATTCCATTTTTAAGTGATTAAGATATGATAATATATATATGAGCGTTTTTGGTAGTTCACGTTGATACCAAAAAAGTATGACGCAAAGCTATTACAACTATTATTAAAAATATTCGAGTAAAATATTTTATTATTTTTATTATGAATATGGTATATAGGTTGAAGTTGACAATTTTAATGATTGAATTTGTTTAAATAAGTTACGTTTTAAATTACATAATTAGTTTAAATGTATGAACTCACAAGTAAATAAGGAAAGAATTGACGAGGGATTTACATAAAGAAATTGTAGAAATTTCAAAGCTGTGTTATTTGAAGTTAAAAACAGAAAACTATAATGCAATTTCTGATAATTTTTGTGATAAATGTTTTATAATGGTTTTATCAATTAACTTTGCTATTATTGTTCATGTACATAACTTACATTATGCGATATTTATATCTTTATAGTTGAATTAAATAATTGTTGTACGTTTTTTATCTTGTATGTGCGTGCACATATGTATATGCACACACATTAAAATATGTATATACTTATAGGATTTATTAGAAGAATATACTAACTATTACCTGAGTTTATTCAAATAGTAAAAATTTGAGATTTCGTAAGTAGTTTAAATATATAGATTTAAATATGAATTATTAGGAAAGAATTGAGGGATTTTAAATAAGCGTAGAAAATTTATAATTCAAATAATAATGAACGAATTTTTTTTATCGATATAAATAAGTAGTTTAAATATTGTTTATGTATATTATTTATGTTATGTGATTTATATATTTTTATATTTGAATGAAAAATAAATTTAACCATTTTTATTGATATGAATATGGTATATATTTTGAAACAGTCATATTTTCGGGTTTATTATATGAATTAATGAAAATTTGTTAATTGAATTTATTCTTATAGTTTTAAATTAATATTAAATAGTTAATTTAAATATATTGATTCAAATGTATAATTAGATGACATTGAGAAGGGTTTTTGAAAATAATTATTGAAAATTTTAAAAGGTAGATACTTGAAGTTTCAAAATTGAATTTTGTAATGTTATACATGGTAAGTAAATTCATATAAATGATTGATATAAATGAATTATAAATTGAATCTGTTATACTGTTTATATGCATAATTTATGTTATGTGATTTATATATTTACATGTTTGAATACTTTTTTAAACAATTTTTGTTAATATGAATATGGTACGTATAAATATTGAATTTTTCATATTTTTGTAATTTATTTAACGAATTAGCGAATAATAACATATTGAATTTATTTAAATAATGTTATATATACACAGGCATATATCTATATTTAGGATTTATTAGAGGAGCTGATTAACTACTAATTGAGTTTATTCAAACGAGTATATATGCACGTCCATATGGACCTACATTTGCTCGCTTGGGCATGTGAACTGCTTTTCTTTTTGAAAAATCCAGCTGGGTTGAATGGCCCCTACCATACATTTATAACCAATAAGTAGAGATCTTACAATCATAAACAGGATGAACCAAGACAACTATGAAGAGAAAGACAAGGAATGGAAAATAAAAAAAAGGAGAAAGACACACCAAACAAAACAGAGAGAGGGAGCATAACAGAAAGCTCAAGACCACATACATAACAACCACAGCAGGGTCAAAATGGTAAGGGGAAAGGGTCATCACCTGTTGTATTTCATTGGAAATGCAGTAAAATATTTCCATTTTTGAGCGTCTCTTATTGTTGAATATGATTTCATTTCTTTCCCTCCATAGCACCGAGACAGTAACCTTTAAGTAAATCAACATTTCATTAGTAGAAGTAGATTTCCACTTAGTTGCCTTGTATATATTTAACCATTCAATTTTGCTATCCATAAATGGTTGCACACAGCATCCTCTTTCTTTAGTCTTCGACCAAATAAAATTTGAGAAAGGACAAGCATAGAAGATATGGTGAATATCTTCATCTGCATTATGACAAAAGGAGCAAAAGGAGTTCATGATCAATCCTTTCCTTCCCAAGTTTGCTTTAGTGTGAAGGGAATTATTTATCCAAAGCATGAAATTAAGCTTTTCATTATTATGACATATCCATATTCTTTTGTTCCAAACAAACCTATCGTGTGATTTAGGAGGAGATAGAAGATTATAAATTGTGGCAATTGAGTGTTCCTTTTTATGGTCCAACCGGGAATATTCATCATGCGAAGCATGCACATAGAGAGATAAGTTATGAGAGGACCATTGTCTTTTGATATCAGGGCAGCTGGAAAGAGGCAATGAAATGATCCCATTCCTAATATAAGAAGCAGCTTCTGCGCACATAGGAATTCCAGTCAACAAAGCTTCTTCATAGACATGGACTTACACAAAATGTAACATCCCGCCTTTTTATATGTTTTAATCGATGATAAACCACACACGTCAGACTCAACCCATACAAAAGGGAGAATTATTATTGGAGTGAATAAGAAAAGGGTGAAAGAAATAAAACAAAACAGAATCTCACAACGGAATGACAAAATATAATAATAAATAACAATTCATGAAGCTGTTTTACAAAAAATTTGATTATACTTATACAACACATATCAGAGTTGCACATACCAGAGAATAATAAATAATGCAGCGGAACAGTATGAATGTAGTGGAATAATATAATAAATAATAGTAATGCAATCTTTGTCTTCGTCCTCCAGAAATAATGTCTTCGAATCCTGAAATGCTCAGACTGACCCGAGCGAATTGAAAAGACAAAACACTCGAGCCAGAATTAAAAGATCTTATGTACGTTAAATCAATGGAAAATAATATGAGTGGAACGGCGTTAGAGATGTTTACGGGGTTTTACATCTCCTATCCAGTGTTTGACGTGAGTGCAGTAACTTAAGAGATGCTTAGGATTCGCATCTCCTAATGATCTGTTAAACTATCTACTATCCAGTAATATACGCTATTATAATAATGTCTAAAGTAAAATAAACTTACTTTAAAATAGCGTTAAGGGGTTACCCATATAGCCCTTAAACACGTAATAGTGTCAATAGTCTATACAGTACCGCAATACCTCCTGATTGGGAGGCTACTAGAGGATACTCCATCGGTACGACACAAATCAAACTCGTACAAGGTGCGCTAGGGTAAGTGACGAGGCACAACTAGGCAATGCCAGGGTAGATATACCGATTACGCTTCCGGCCCGGTGGTAACGCATAACACGCAGCTACCGCCCACCTCGAGCCACACCCCCAAATCAAAAAAAAAATCAAAAGTGGCCACCAAATCAATCCAAAAGTCCGAGTATAATACTGAAGGGATGTGTCCGATCAAAGGAGCTACCTCATTAGCCCGTCAATCGCTCATGTTTTAGCCACCTTATGCCAACTCATGGGAGTCGGGTCCATGTATATACCTCAAAAGAACGCCGCCACCATCCTACTTCATTCTATAATCTGCACTGCGTACACGGTTGTTAAAGTGGTTTTCGAAGTTGGCAGAGAGTATGACAACTTCCGATCCCGGTCTCTTTAACAACCAAACATTAATATAACACCGCGGTCATTTTCAAAATAGTTTATATTTTAAAACCAAATATCATTGCCCTTTCAAAACCAAATCAATACGATATCATTTTCATTTCAAATAGATCCCTTTCTAAAATCATAACACTTTCAAAGTTATAACATTTCTAAATCAAAACACTTGAACATAACACTTTCAAATTTTAATACCATGAAACTTATAGCTCTGAAACATAACTTCCACACCACTTAAATGGTTTAAATATTTAAAGTACTTTATATAATAAAATAGCTTCTTCAATTTCATAACTCGAATTTCTACATTTTATATTTAACCAAATCCCAAATCATAAATTTCAATTCAATTCAGTTTCCAAATAAACTACTCCAAATTTATCGATTTCAAAATAGATTTGATCCACAGAATAAACCATTTCAAATTCAATATATTTCAAACTTTAAGTATTCAACTGTTTCAAAACTAAGTTTGGTAATTCCGATTCAACAATTCAATTTTCTATTATTTAGTTTTGAAATAGTTTACATAATAAATCCATTATCATTTAAATAAAGCTCAAATTACAAATAACTAAATATTTCCTAAAATTTATTTAAACTTGGTATATTCATTTGATTCACCTTAAACCAAAATCAAGTTATAAAAATCATACCCTCTAAAACTTTAAATTTAATAAATTTCATATCAAGCTTATTTGAGTTTAATTCTTAAATAAATTCGATTTCAGATAAATCTCTAATTTATCTTCCAACTTTAATTTGATTTAAATCATTTTAAACTCTATATCAAAATATAAGTTAAATACTTAACCATATTATCTTCAATAAAATCAAACTTATTATTAAGCTTATTCTATATTAAAACAAATTATACATAGCTTAAAATCAAGTATAGAATAACATTTATATAATATCTAAAATCAATATTTATCTAAAATAATATATTTCTTTACAAAGCCATAGAAATCATTTCAAAATATTTTTATATATAGAACATGGTGTCTGTATATAATCTTCTATCCTATGGTCAAGTGATACGGATTTTTATCATTTTAATCCGTAATTTAAAATATAAATACGGTTATATATCATTTCAAACCGCAATCCCGAATGAAATAAAATCCATACAACTTGCAGTTTATAAGAGTATAAAATACAACATCCATTCATCCAATATCAATTATCAAACATTTATCACAATCATCATCCAATTCAATCAGTAACATCAATATAGAACATATAATAAATAATATCTATTTTCTGGTAGTTTATATTCAATAATAAATTAAATAACTATTTTATTCAAATAAACTGAGACGATGATTCAAAATATGCCAAATAGTCATAAATAAATTTCTAATCACATCATAAATCAATTTAACAAACATAAAAATTTTTAGAAGTTGTGATTGTGTTAAAACACTCACCTTTTGAATTTAAATTGAATTCAAATCCAATTTAAACCCAAAATTCAAACAGTCTCGGAATTCGTCCTAACTAGCGTCAAAGTGTCCAAAATTTCGATATGATCCCAGCGGATCAAACCGCGTGCAAATCGGACCTCGTATGCACAAGTTATAATCATTATAAGATTGGGATTTAAATTTGAAAAATAAATACAAATTAAAAAAATAAAAGAAACGCACCCAGTCGCACGCAGCCACGTCAGCAAGCAGAAGGCCACTTGCATCGTCCTGATTCGAACGAAACAACCCAGCATCTCTGCACCGTATCGCACGTGAACGACCGGGCTGCCGCCACCAGAGATGATCGCGACCCCCCTACTGCCTTGCCGCGACCTCGCTGTGCCCTCCCTCCCCCCGCACAAATTCTGACACATAACCTCATCGATCGGTGACGAAAAACTGCCTAGCCGCCGCTTTAGGTCGAACCCTAGATGCATAAATTCGACCGATCCAACCACTGAAATGAAGAAAGATCCATGCCGATGGACAGCACGCGACCCTCTCCACATGATGGTATCATCAATTTGGCGATCCATCGCCGTTGATCGTCACACGATAAACGGCCGAGAAGAAACCATCGATTTCTGAACAAATGATGATTTGAATGGGAAAACAAATTACGGATCTGAGATGCGCTCGTCGAGATCTTCAGATTGATATATAATTTGATGTTATTTGAGGAGTTTGAATTTTTGAAGTGGAATTTTGAATTGAAACTGGATTGTGAATTTTAGGGTTTGTCTGCCACTGAGAAAGAGGAGCAACAGAAATTTCTATATGTACAGAAATAAGAAATAGAAAGGCTTCTAGGGTTCATAACCATATATATATATATATAGGCAGGCTGAAACGGAAAGAATGGACCAGATTGATTGAACAATACGTGACCCAAAAAGCTCGTTTCGACTCCGGAACGAAAATGGGTCAACCCATTTATCAAAATAGATATTTTCGAATATTTTAAAATCAATGGAACATGTTCAAGTCTTAATTCCATCATATGAAAAAGTATGCTAAAATCAATTTATTTCAAATTGATTTCAACTATTTTTAATTAAATTTATTTCTAGGCGTTTCGAGTGTGTTCGATCAAACGACAAGTCTGATCGATACAAAACTTGAAATCCTACAATAATTCACCGTTACAGATCCGATGAAACTGGTTTCGTCGAAATCCGAGTTAATGGTCAAAATGACTATATTTCAGTTAATCAAATAAGTTAATAATTAATTAATTAAATCACTTTCCAATTTAAATTTTAGTTATTTACAACTTCTATCAATTTTGATTTCTTAACCATTCACAAATAATTTAAAAAAATTTAGCCGTCGATTTAAAATTGATTAATTCATGAATTTCAGTGTTTAATTTCAATTTCATTAAATTCAGAAATTTATAAATTTAAAATTCCAAAATCCATTTATTAACTTTTAAACTTTATTATTCAAATCTTTTATTACAATAAGAATATAATTAACATTGGTTTATATTTTGGTACATTAATATTTTCCAATTTCATCGTAATTCCTATTTACGTAATATTTAAATATTTAATTTCATTTAATTGCAATTTGATTTCAATTTTATTTAATAGGCCAAATAAATATATAGCCCATATTAATTGTCACCATTAACTGTTAATCATATCTATCGGTTTATTATTTACAACCAATTGTTACCAATAGTTTCCTAGCACTAATTTCATTCCATTACTACTGATCAATATATTATTTCATTGGTTAATTCAATACTTACATTTATTGATACAACACTTACCCTTATTTACTTATATTCAATTTTATAACCAAGCGCAACAATTTACACTATTCCATAAATTTGGATTTCACTCCAATTGTCAATAGTTAGTTTTAATTGCCATTGCTACATTTCATCTTTTACATTCTCTTCATTATAAATTATACAATTTTTATTTCTTTCTAAATTTAATTACAAAAATCTTATTAAATTAACCAATTTAATTATCGAAATTTATGGGTCATTACACAAAATTAGACCTCTAACAAGCTAGGGAACACACCAGAATTTTTCATGAATTAACCGACTTAGCGTAATCAATGCATGGGGCATAACAATGCCTCTTATCTGCATCATAGTTTTCCAGACCTAGCCGCTACCTTGTTTTTTCTTAACCAACCATATATCCTCATTTTTAAGGTTGTGTTTGAGACACCAAGCAACCAGAAAGTATCTCTTTTGTTGATCAGATTGTCTAAGTGTTTAGATAGGGCAGCAATATTCCATCTCCTAAGATTTTTTATGCCAAGACCACCACTCTTTTTTGGTGTCTCCAGTTTTCCAAAGGCTAACAGAGTTATCTTTCTATTGTGGGTTGTTCCAGTCCACAGAAATCTAAGCGTAGCAGATCTGATCATCACAATGAGTTTAGTTGGTAGGAGAAAAGTTCTACACCAACAAACAGACATAGAGAAGATAAGGGAGTTAACAATGACCAATCTTCCTAGCTGAGAAAGGAACCTATTATGCCATTTTCCTAGAATAGAAGTAATTTTTCTCGTATAAAGGGATACATTGTGAGACTGATATTCTTTTGCTTGCTAGAGATATGCCTAAATAGGACATATCAGACTCATTAGACGACATTTTAGTTATTCTGAGGCAGTTAGAAGTTTCGTTAGAGTTCATGCCTGCAAGGAGGATATGAGACTTACCATGGTTAATCATAAGCCCAGAGAATCTATAGAAGGATTCAAGAGTGGACATTATGGCTGTGAGGGATTGAGGGGTCGGTTTTGTGAAAATTATTATGTCATCAGCAAAGGCCAATGTGGTGATCATTGGTTACTTATTTTCTTTTCACTTGAACAACGTGGTTACTTATTTTCTTCATTGGAATAAAAAGTGAAAATACTTTAAATCATTATGCTTATATATATTGTGTACTATACAATAAATCTAGCAAATTAACTCTGATCATTTATAGATGATCATAGGAGCGTAGAACTATTTATTAAAACCACAGAAAGATATTTTTTGAAATGAATTGCAATCTTTTATATTATCCCAATTGATGGCTACATAAGAAAATGTAGTAATAATAACAATAGATAGAAAGACGTGAACATATAGTATAAAAAAAAATGCTAAGCCTTAATCCACTCATCTCGTTTATTATGAAAAAATGCTAAGAAAAACCAACAATTATGCATATATAATATTCATATCAGTAATTTTTTGCTATCTTTTGTACACGAAATTCGCCTGTAGATAAATTAAAATTAAAATCAAGGCACGTGAATATTATTTGATTATATAGAATCAGTACAATAAATGACCACTATAAGAAGACGTTATGCTTTGTTATAAGCCAGTGCATGATAGGAAAAGATGTTCATGTGCAACTTGATAGTAAAGAATAAGAGTAGTTCTTTAGGTGTTATAGAAAAAATGCTTAATATAATTCTGCCAATATTCATTACCAACTCATATAACAAAAAATAAGTATATTTTAAACTACAATATAAAAGATTGCTTAATATGTTCACTGTTCTAATCTGGTAAATAAAAGAGATAATTTATTCTCTCCTTTTTCATGCTTTTTATACCCATATCCGGATCCAATATGAAGTAGCTTCAATTATCCTTAGAAATAATCATAAACATAAGCATAAAACATTCACGCAAAATAAGAACATGTGATTTAAGCTTAAAAGGTAAGAATAGTCCGATCAACACAAAACAATAGTAAGAATTCCATATTAACTTTTTGAGCTTTTTGGAACTATCATACTAATTTTATCTTCCAAGCCTCAAATGATGACTCTTCCACACAAATAGCTTGAACTAAAGACACCTAGTCAATCAAAGAATCATTGTTAACAAACAATGAAATGATTAAGTGCAACCATAATATCCACAAATACAATAAAGAAATTCGTAAATATTAACAGAAAACATCTTAAATTCCTTTAAGATACCATTTAGCACTACAATTAATATTGTTTTACCACTGGAACATCCATACCACGTCAGATATTCTGATAGCACACATCATTTTCTAAGAAATGCCATCTCTATTCAACATCAACAATATATTGCAGCTAATAAAAATAAAATCACTCAAATTGAATTGACCACACTCAAACTGAAAAATAATTGAATTGTATCATCAAATTTAATTAATAATTTAAAAAAAATAAATGAACCTGAGAAATTGATGTTGTATCCTTTGCCTTTAGACTTTTGAGACCTACTTTCAATGCAGTGTCCCCTTAGACTTCTGAGACTTGCCTTCAGTGTTGTGTCTTCCTAGACTTATGAGACTTACTTTCACTGTTGTGTCATTGTTTAGTTAGGAACTTTGTACCATACAGCTCCAGTTTCCCTATATTATTTTCAGACATTTGAACTACTTCTTAAACTTCGAATATGGCTATATGAAAATATAAGAACCTAGTCCAGTTAACATAGATGGGTATCACCTAACCTTATGATGAAGGAGGAAAAATAGAAATTGAAACAACAGTAACTATATTTAGCTCTTCATCAATGCGTGTGTACGAAAGAAATGTGTTTTTATTAATGTGTCTGTGTGAATAAGAAAGAAATGGGTTTTATTTACAATCAGTATTATGTACCTAAATTTTTTGTAGAGGTTTCTCTAGATCGATTGAAAGATCATTGAGTAAGCAATTTATGTTAGCATTTCAAATACAGGCGTCTCATAGATGGAGTTTTTAGGGATACAGTTTAACAAAAAATTAGTTTGAACTGCATTTCTACGTCATAATAATATTTTTCATGAGAACATGCATAAATAGCACATTGATCACATAGATTAAACAATTATATGAGTAAATTCTCAATGAGCTTGTGGGAGCAGTTTGGACAACAAAAATTAACAACAATAGAAATTGTATATCCCTGATAAATAACCAAAAAAGAATAAAAAAATCCTTGTACAACATCAATTCTTATATTTGTGTTGTATAGGATTTCATCTCCTAAGAATATATCTTCAATGGAAAAAGTTTGTTAAAAGTCATATTAGTTTGTACATGAATATAGATTTACAACTGAAGACAAATTTTATAAAGACTGACCGTGGGTACACTAATGACTGCTATAATGATGTCGTCGAGCATGGTGCTTGTGCCTGCTTCTTGGCCTCGGCCTCCCATGAAGTGCAATAATTTGCCATCGCCTACATAAACTCCATAGTGCACATAAGCATGAGATGATCTCCCTGAATATATGTTATCTCCAAATTCAAACTCGACCTAGCAATTCCATGCGATAACATTGTGAACACAAATTAGATTGAAAAACTACCATTGACATCATAGATTCACAAATCAAAACAGAACCAGTGAGTAACGATGTTGAAAGTTATATGGATTCGATGGTTTTGTTTAAAGAAATATCTCTTCGTGAATCAGAAATTAGATTGGAAAAATTATATTTGACATTCACAAATCAGATCAAACAAAATAAAAAATAATAAGTAACAATGTCAAAAATTAAAGGAAATCATAACATGTAAACATTTTAATAAAATATATAAATTATAAAGAACTGTACCTTCGAGAGAAAGAAGAAGGTGGTAATACATGTGAGCTATCTCTGATGACCCATCCAATTGCACATAGTGATGCTACGTCCCTGATGGTGCTACTTGTGTTGGTTGAGAAGTAAAAGAAACCAATTTCTTGTGCTTGGATGATGGTGAAGAATGAAATCTAAGTTTTGAGGAATTGAATTTAGGAACGTGGGGAAGAGAAACAATTAGGTTTTACAAACCAGTAAAGGAAATGGAAGGCACGCATGCGGGCCCGATGGGAAAATAAGGACATTTCGGGTATTTCAGAAAGATGCGGCTGAAGTTAATTCGCTGAATTTTCATTATTAGTAGTAAAGATAGTTCAAATTTGAGATTTTATAAGTAGTTTAGATATATAGTTTTTGGTGAAGTTTTTCATCCTCATCGCACTCAAATTGATCGTGAGGTGACCTTATGGCTGGCCGTTCTCACGAGTAGGAACTAGCGAATTTAAAAGTGACTGTGTTGTTGAATACTTACACAGCAGAGTAGTTTCATTTCAACTGTTTGCTTAAATGTGGAAGAGGTTTTGTGAGTGATAAGTGATTTAAAAGCTAAACAGCAGAAAAATAAAAGTAAGGACACAGAGATTTTTACATGGTTCGGATTAATGTTAATTTTACGTCCATTGGGTTTTTCATTATATCTTCATGATTTTTGTACAAAATGATTACAATGTCGTCTAAGATATATAATATCTCTTTTAATTTTGGAAAGAAGAAGAGCTTCCAAAAAGAAGATCTTCTTTCTTCTTCATCTATAGTTCCCTCTTATATTACGAATAATACACTACTGGTGGTCATAATCGCTTTTTATTCTTTCCTTCAACCTCCACCTTTAGATTTTGCCACTTGCTACTTATACATGATGATTATTCTTTATGTCAAGATTGATGATGAAATTTTGGCGATAAATCTTAATATTGGCGGGATCTCTGAAATTCGAAGCAGGATGTTTGAAAAATTGGCAAGAATCCAGGGTCTATACAAGTTAGCCTCTCCTCTCTTGAAATAGTAAGTTGCATTAAGAGGAATGATAAAGAGGCCACCTAGAGGCATTGGTATGTGATTGGGGCATGTAGAGAGGTTTGATGGTGAATCATTGCTTGTCATTTAGGCCGTACTTCCCTGCTGATGCTCTTGCTACCTTTGTTTAATTTGTTGATATGTCGGGTCAGAATGGCACTTCCTATTCCGTTTTGAGGACTAGTTTGGCATGTGTTTGGCGATGCAACTGAGGTTTATTTATGATTTGAGTTATTCCATTTACTATTGCTGATCCGATAGACGAAGAGCTTCAAATTTGTCGTCTGTTTGTAGGGTTGAGTCTGCATTGAAGTGTATTTCGAGTGACCCTGTATACATCCCCTTCGAAGTGCTTTTGGCTCTATATGGCGCTGTCTAGGTTATCCCCGGTATGCGCCTGTACTGATCTATTTCTATAGACGTTTGACAAAAATATGAGCTTTAGAAGTATGTTTAATTTAGATCGTCATGTGTTAATTTTGATGCCACGGCTCGGTATTCTATTTTGGCCTTTGATCCTGGATATAGCCAATGTATTCTACTTTATTTTCCTAATGTGTGAGGTAGTTTTTTTTTTTTTGCAGCATTCCCCTTGCGGATTGGGTTTAGGTCTGGTTAGACGTCGTGACCTCAGGTTTGTTTTCTGCTAACCCTATTGCTATGAGAGTAGCTTTCTGGACTTCAAGTACAATCTGTTTCTTTTTACTGTGGTTCGTTGTAAGAACGGGTATAACACTTGCCCTTTAAGTCTGCAGTGACTGTATGTCGAGGTAGACTTGTCATCTTATGCACTCGGTCTGTATATCTATTTAGTCCCGCCTTATTTTATCTTTTCGGCGCTGGGAATAAGTCTTTTCATCTATTTGTACATTTAATGCTCTTAGTACACATGTCAATGTCTTTCTGGATCATTTTTTAATAGCTGTTTAATCTACTTTTGTTTTTTCTAGGTAGATTTTCGTAAATCTTTTATACTCATTATTTCTGTAACAAATCTACATTTCATAAACTCTTTGTTCATTTCAATTGTGCGGCCATAATTCAAACCCAGGTACGTCATTTCCTTCTTCATCTTCCACAAATTTTCTTTATCCTTTTAATCGCGAAGAACTACCAGTGGATTAATTTCTAGCTTTGGGGGTAACTCCATGGACTGAGAATAAGATAAGCCGTTTTGATTCTCGTTTGACTTTTCTTTGAAATAGTATCTAGGGTTTTAATATGGACTCTTCTTCTTCTACGCTTCCTCCATTTAAAATTACTTTCCTGGGGGATGCTATAAGTGTCTTTAAACAATTCGGGTTTTTTGGTACGTGCCTAGGGTTCCAAAGTCCTATGAACGCATTGATACCCCCAGAGGGGTATATCGCTATCAGTTTCGAGCATATTCGGAGTGGGTTTTTCTTCCGATGCATTCAACAATCCATTAATTACTTTCTACCTTAGGCGTCATTTCGGTATAACTTGCACCACATTTGTATACCTTTGCTTTGGCCACTTTCATTCTTTATGCTGAAATTTGGCATTAATCTTTCTAATGAGGTACTTCGATTTATTTTTTGAGGTTAACAGAAGTCCTGGAAAAAGGAATAAGGACTTCTTTTATATTAAAGCTAGAGAATCATTTCTTATGGGTGTCCTAAATAGGACCAAAAAATGGACCAACCTTTATTTTGTTATTCCAAATCACGATGGATTTCCTTCCTTTGGTCGACATTATTCCATCCATACAATCTCTTCAGAGGAGGATGAGCAATCATATGAGTCTCATATGGAACAAATTCAAAGATTGTTGGTAGGGGTTAGGAAAATAACAGAGCTGTTTGTTGAATTGAATCTGAAAGATCACGGTTTGCTGCGTTTCCATGATATGATTCTTCCTCCTTATTAATCTGGGAGTGTGCAGGCCTTACTTTCGAGCCAGGTGGCTAAGCTTGAAGTCGATCTTGCATTGGAAAACATTGAAAAGCCTACACTGGCTTCTGCTAAGGTAAGGGCGGAGGAGGAGGCCAGAACGCTTCATGAGCAGGTTGAAAAGGCCGAGAAAGAGGTTAAGGTTGCCAAGGATGCTCGAACTTCTCGAAGAAACATGAAGGATGAAGTTCTGGCCAGGGTTGTGAAAGAGCTGGCTCAATGTAAGTAGGAACTCAACACTATCACCACAGATGTGACTTATGGTTTCTATGCTTCAGCCAATCGCCAATTCAAGGTAGAAGTTAATCCTGATTTCCTGAAGAAAGAATCTACGATGGATTCGATCCTTGCATATTGTCGGGTAAGTGGAAGGAAGAAGAAGGGATTGAGGAAGAGGATGTTGATTCAAACCATTCTAGTCACCTTTCTCAGGAGGAAAGCGTAGAGGCTAATGTAGATCAAGAAAACCTGCCGTCTGATGAACAAAACCAAACTACACACAAGGTTAACTCGACTTCTCCGATAGACTTAGATGACTAGTATCGAATGTCTTTTGTGTCTTGTTGTACCTAAGATTTTGAAGTTTATTTTCCTATTTATAATGTGACATAGTGTTTGTTATATTGTTTCTTGCGAGTAATTGCACTTTTATCATTGTTTTGTTTAATATTTTGGAGAGAATGTGGACAAAACTGTTCAGAGAGACAAGGCTAGGCTCGAAAAATAACTTTAGATCGCCTTGGGTTAAGCTCTACGCTAGATGTAAAAATGAATTAGACAGAACTTATGCAGATCTTAAGAACAAAACCAAGGAATTATTAGCACAAATAGACCAGGTAGTTCGAGAGGAAGAGGCCCTTAGTGATTTCATGTTGCGTTGATGACAATATGCATTAGAGAATGATTCATTCCCCCGATAATCCTCATCTTGAGTGGTTCATACTTAAGCTTAGAAACTTAATCAACAAATGATATTTTCACTTTTTTGTTAATATACGCTTGATTTCCAAGTGTGTAATCAAGTGGGGATAATCAGTACCGAATATTTTAAAGTTGACCCTCAATCTGTTATGTTTCGATTATGTAATTTTCATTTCTATAATGATTTAAGTTTGTTCTTTTCAAGCTCTACTTAATGTTAATTGTATTCATCGTTAGGATGCACCTGAGGGTGATGTTGCTCAACTCCGATATGATGTTGAGAGGCTAGGAAGCATAACCGTAAAGAATTTGCAAATGCGAAGAGTGCACTGTGACGCTAGTGTATGACTACAATAGTAGACTATGTGCATGGCTTGGGATTGCTGCATCGGAGCTGGAAGGAACAAAGCAGACCGTGGAGGCAGGTGAAGAACTTTACGGTATTGTTTATAGGGAAGAGATTGCACAATATATGAAATAAGTAGAGGACATTTCTGCCGAGATTGCCAGGTTGCTCGATGAGCAAGTGGTCATAGAATATTGAGGAATGATGTCGATGCAGCATTCAGATGCTGCCCTCACTAATCTCATGGGGTTTGGGCCTTCTTGTCTTCGTGGTGATGGATGAAAAAGTACCGCTAATGGATTGTTTGGTGATTTTTCAAAAAACCGTAGAAGTAGTAATGTCTCAATTAATTGGGATCCTAAATGAGAATAGGAAAAGAGCGGTAGTAAAGGCATGTTACCTTGAAGACTTGCTACCAATTGCTTGAGATATGATTACTTCTTACTCGAATAAGCTTAAGCAAAAGAAGATCAAAAGTAAGTAAGCCGAGGCACTATTACAATGGTCTCGAGATGTTATGGGATTTTTCTACTCCATATTAAATAAAAGTTATCTAAATGACAAAGAGGGCTTTAGCATGACAATTGAGTTGGCTGAATATCCTTGGGCAAGATCCCATTATGACCCTAACAGACCTTTATTATTAGCACGATTCTACCTCTTATTAATGCTGCTCAGTTTTAATGTTCTATTGTTAAGACTTTAGCATAATGGAAACATTTTTGTAGTACTACTTGACTGAGAAATTAAACTACCGTCTAATATTTATTTGTGGAAAATCTATGAACTTTTTTGTAACAACCCTTGATTTTGAGAAACACTTAATTCTAGTTTATAATTGAGATTTAATTACTTAAAATGGAAACAATATATTATAAATGTGATGAGTTCACTCCATATATCCTACTTGTTGGATATACATATACATACATACATACATACATACATACATACATACATACATACATATATATATATATATATAATTGGTCGTGTATTGATTTCCTTTACTCTAGGGAATTAATTACGTAGATTGGCAATCGATTGTGTATTAATTGGCATATAACTTAATTTTAGAATATGTATAGGATTGGTTGTATATTGATTTCATATACTATGGGAAATTAGTTGAATGCACTGACAATTAGTTGAGCATTAATCGACATATATTTTATGCATGTAATATGATTGTGCATTACTCCCATGTGTTATGGAAAACTATAAAATATGGTTGTAGGCATCAAATTCTATATTTAGAATTTTCACTTGTGGGCCTAATATGCATATTCATATTTAGTGCAAAAATATACATATATGTTTATATTTTCTATATCTTAGTTATGGAATTTTATTCAAAATTTGAAATTTGACTATATATTTATTTACTAAATAAACATTGTGAGAAATTGATTGCTTGGGTTTCATTAGTTTTACATTAATTAGAATTGGTTGAAGTAATCCGATTTTTCCCCTAGCCATGGGAAATAAAAGGGAAGGAATCAGAAATAAATTAAACACATACCTCCTTCCTTTATCCTCTCAAATCCCTAAAATTCCAAAATTAAAACATGTTGCTCTCAACACCAAAAGATATCACTAGCTATGAAGAAGTTTGAACTTTGATCAAGTTGGGATGGTGGAAGATTTTTTTGATTAGAGTTTATTTTCTGATTTATGAACAATAGAAAAAGGCTTGTTCAAAGAGTGATTTTGGGTATCAAATCGAATTATTTTGGCCTTAAAATTTTCAGGTGAGTTCTGTTGACTCTTATCTTTATTCATAAGAATATCTTTTGTTTACATAGTTGCGAAAATGATTGGTGATGATATTTGTTGATATGGCTGTGTTTTGATGAAATCCGTGAATTTAAACACTCTTCACTATAAAATTCCTATTTAGTTCATACGAAGTTTAAAAATTCCCAAATTATGATATATTGTTCATGACATATTCCAACATATATGTTTCAAATTTCATGAATTTTCATTTAGTTTTGATGTGTTAAATATTGTGATTTCAGTCAGATTTTGCTGTGCAATTTGGACAGAAAATGCCTGTTGGTTTTTAATTCATATTAAATTGTGGAAAAATCTAAAATTCTGAAATTTGGTTATGTTGTTTATAACTCAATTCCTAGCTATTGATAAAAATTTCATTAAAAATACTATGATTTGTTGCCCTAAAAAGTTGATTTACGGAGGCGGAAATTATGTTTTATTGCTGCAAATTATTTACATAAGTTCAATGACGATAATTAGTTTCCATGTTGAATGATCCTACTCTCTACCCATGATAAAGTCTATTTAATCCCTGAAATTGGTTTTGATTACTTTAATACTCTAGTGTTAAAATTTGAAAGATGTATGATTTTGGAAAAATATATAAATGGAATAATTTTGAAGATTTTGTGAATCAAAATTGTTTAGTAAATGACGAGTTTTGAAATTTTATTAAACAAATGAAGTTTGAATATTTCTATTTAATTACCATTGATAATAAAATTTTACAATGATTTATGAAATCACAGCTAGAAATAGCCTGACGTGGGGTTTGTTTTTATCCACAATCCTCGGGTCAGATCAAGGATTTATTGCAGGTTTAGATGATATAGTTTTGGGCACGAGGTGATGGATGTAAAGAGTCAACGGTTTTATGTATTCTTTTGTATTGTAAATGGACATTGTTGTATATTTAAAATAAATGGTTTGAAATGTATAAAATAAATTCAGAAATTGTATGAGATGTTAAAATATGTAACATACATTATTTTCTTTCGTTAGAGTACAATGTGATCTATTTATATGCGGTAATGTAATTTGCATTGTTCTATCCTGAAAACACCTACATCGCCTCATTCTCCATGTTACTCGATAGTATTACGCATCAACACTCTTGGATGATATGTGTATAGAGGCGGGGTGTTACATTTTTTGTATCAGAGCAAGGTTCAAAACAATGTAAAATTCAAAAGAACACATTTGACCTTAGAGGAGGAAGACTTAGGAAAGTTACTCGGTTTTAATACAACGCTTATTGTAGTTTCTTATATAAATGTTTTTGAATCTCTGAAAATAAGCTACATTACATATATTTTTTATGATTTATTAAATCAAATTCTTGCTTTTCATAGTAAGTTTTATGAGTTGGAAATTTGGGAAGTTTCTGAAAATTGATACATTACAAGTGATGTGAGAAAATTGGATAGAAAATGATTTTAGATGGCTTTGAAAATATGGTACTAGATGTTTTGCCGAAAGTTTGAAAAGTGGAAATAATTTTAAAACTGGTGGAATGTTTAAAAAAATAAAATGGTGGATAAATTCTAGATAAACGAATTTTACGTGATTTACAAGAATTGGTGAAAATTTTGAAAAGTTGGTTTCAAATTTTTTGAAAATTCTGAAATGATGGTGGTACATTAGAATGTAACGACCTGTAACAACCCGCATATTTGTCGATTTTATATTTAAATATTTTATTTAAATATTTTATCGGTAGTCGGATTTTAGTCCGAAAAGCTACTTTTTGCATACGGTCGAATTAGGGCTCGGGACCACTCTCATTGAGTTTAAAATGCCGTTTGCGACCTTTTTGAGTATAAGCTTCGATATGTTTGGAGAAAGTTGATTTTTGCTACTTTTCACTTTGGGTTTGGTTTGGGCTCAGCCCTATGTTAACTTATGCTCAAATCTGAGCCACTCTTCCCCACTCACCCTCATTCTCTTCTCATTTCAGTTTTTAGAGTGTTAATGGTGGGAGAGATTGGAAATTAAAATTCTAAAACCCTAGTTTCTCTTGCAAATCAAATTCCTTGCTCCAAACTCAAGAAGAACCCATTGGTAAGCTTCTCTTCTTGTTCTCCAACTTATTCTCTTCCCAATTTCAGAAATTCCTAAACCTAATTTCGGGAATGTTCTTGTTTTTGAGCTTAGATTCAAGCTTCTAGTGTTGAGATTGAAGAGTGCTTGTTCTTGCCATTACTTTCAAGCTTCATCTTCATAAATTTAGTTTAAAGGTGAGATTTTTATCTCACATCTATGACTATAATTATCTTTGGTTGTTGGGTATGAATTCCTAACACTTCTTCATGTGCATTTGCTCTTGATTTGGATTGGTTTTGTGAATATTCCAATTTTTGGGTTTTTAAGACAAATTTGTGTAAAATCCTTTTATGGATGTTTGATCATGCTTTTGGTGATGCATCGAGGAGCGTATAAGGCCGGGTTGCCGTTTGGCATAAACCCTTAGAGCCAATGTTCGTCCGATTGCATTTTGGAAGAGTTTGCTCTTCATTTGTATAAGGCTGAAGAACAGCCCAGGCATGATTCAGTCGACTGAAATCTCTGTTCAGTCGACTGAACCTGAAACCCGAGAGTTTCCAGGCATGATTCAGTCGACTGAAAACTTCTGCACAGTCGACTGAAACTGGAAACAGAAAGTTTCCTGAACCTGGAAAATTTCCATGTACAGGGTCAGTCGACTGAAATTCTCTGTTCAGTCGACTGAACCTGCTGTTTGAGTCCAATTTGCCTTTTTGGATTGGAATTCCAATTTAAATCGATTCGTGATAATCCTGTTTGTTGTTATCATCTATTATGATTTTGATGACTCTTTTTAGGGATTTTTGAATATCCATTTCGATGGATTCTTTATCGATTTCTTTGGATTTTATTCACGTCTTCGTATGTGAATTTTTGTGATTGGTTGTTCTTACAATCTTCTTCGTGATTTGTCACTTTAAAAATATAAAGGTTTCCTATACTAGTAGTAAATATCAAAACTCTTTACTCAAACGATTTCAATACTCTTTTAATACCAAATTCGTTTAGAAAACCGTTTTCCAATCTATTAGTATATACAAACCTTTACCTCACTCGTATGAGAAATCTAATTAAACGGCTTAGTAAAACAAGTGGTATGAAACGCTTGCGTTTACTTTGTCGGTTAATTCTTGGACTTGTTCGATTGAACCTCTTGTGACAATTTTCTAGTGGAGATTTACAGTTTGTTCGTAAATATTTAAGTTAAGCAAGTGGTTATGGGACATGAAGCTAAACTCATATATTTACTAGCGTAGTGTAATTGACACTTCTCGCTGATCATGACGATCATCTTTGTGATTTAGACTAGCAATGTGCGATGTCTCTTTGTCTGCGAGGGAGACTAAACCCCGTTTTGTGGAGTTTCGACTCAATTTGTGATGGGGTAGCAACCCATGGTCTTCGGGCCGTTTGTGGAGCTTCGGCTCAATTTGTGATGGTTAGCGACCATGGAATTAGCGTTCCGTTTGTGATACACGTGTTGGTGAGCTTTATGCTCCCGTTTGTGATAGGCCTCCCCCCTTTGTGATTTCTGGATTTCTTGTGTAGAATCCTAGAATTTGCGTTTCACCAATTTTCGTGATTTCCATTGATAAGTTTTATCAATATTTGTGCATTGGTGAATTTGTGTGTCATTGACTTTTGTGATTTCTGGATTTCTTGTGTAGTCTTCTGGAATTTGTGCGTCTTTGACTTTGGTGATTGACATTGATATTATCGTCAATATTTGTGGTTTGATGAACGAAATAATGAGTATGACACTTCTTTGATTCTTGTGTAGATTTGGTGACATTGATTAATCTCTTGATGATTATCAACTAAGTATATATATATATATATATCACAGCTTGGCATTGTGATTATTACGTGTTTAGTCATATCTCTTATTCTATATCGTTTCATCTGATATTTATAGTTAGACTGATCCGTTTATTATTTTCTTATTAAATAATACTCGGGTCAGACCGAGATGTTACAGGTGCTTCTGCTTGACTTCTCATCCGGGATTAACTCCTTGACTTTTGGGTTAACTACTTAGATTAGTAGTTATTTTGTTGTATACATTTGAGATATAGACTCCTTAATGTATACTTATTCTTTTGTGTAGTTCGTGTAACTATTCTTTTGTGATATTGTGGATCTTTTTAGACCACTACTCTGATGTACACTTCCTAGTGTAGTATTCATATCTTATTCCGCCTTTGTGATATGAATTGTCTGTGACTGATTTATGTTATGTTTATTTCTATATTTGTTTTCCGAAGGATTTATATAGCCACCGTGTAGTAGCTTTGAGTTTGTGTCGGTATGTCGGATTTCCTCTTGAAATAGAATGCATGTTATATTATCTGACATATCGGTGCTCGCGCAAAGAAATTACATGGATGGTCGCTCCTCAACAGCCTTATTCTCCGTGCTAGTCGACAGCATTACTCCGTAGTGTTCCCGTCTAGCGTGGGTATAGAGGGGGGGCGTCACAGCTTGGTATCAGAGCCAAACTTCGGAACAATATGGAATATTATAACAAGGATCATCGTCCTAAGTCTTTCTTAGGAGTTGTGCTTTAGGATTTTATTCGGGTCTTCGTACCATTCTATCCTATTTTCTTTATGATTCCTTGTTTTATCTATCAAGATTGCTTGATATTCAATTTGGTGAATAACCTTTTCTTCTTCTTCCTTCTTTCTTAAGGAAGATAAATGTCTAGACCAGGCCGCCCCAGAGCCGTGCCATCTAGCACTCCGCCCCAGGATGGAGTTTTTATGACTGCTCAACAGCTTCTTGATTTGGTAACAAATGCTCAAGCGGCTGGAGCTAACCCGGAACCTACTCACCCAAAGTCGGGATTTGCACGCTAGTGTAGCGATTACACTAATTTGGGTGGGGAGTCATTCAAAGGTTCCGAAACTGTTATTGAAGTACAGGCTTGGCTAAGAACATGCGATCGCATCTTTTCGCGCATGAATCTTATTGACCTTCACCGAGTTCAGGTGGCCTCTAGTATGCTCCGAGAAAGAGCATTGGATTGGTACGAGCTTCTTATTTCTGAGATTAATGAAGCGGATCTCACTTGGGAGAGATTCCGAGAACGCTTCGAGTTGAAATTTGTACCGAAAGCAGAGAAAGTGACGTTGGCTCGACGATTTATAGACCTTGTTCAAGGTGAGTCCTCCGTGACTGATTACGTCGCCTCCTTCGAGTCGCTTTCCAAATATGGGGTTGAATACATCAACACCTCTCTTAAGAAGAACCAGAGATTCGTTTATGGCTTAAACAAAAGCCTCAAGAAGCCATTACTTTTAAGGTTAGAAGTTTCTTTCGACCAACTCGTTGATATCGCTCTTCGTCTTGAAGAGGCGGATAGAGAGAATGATGTTGAAGTGGTGGGTTCCAAACCAAACTTCAACAACAGAAAGAGGTCAAACAAATTTAAAGGCCCTTATCCCAATAAGAAAGGGAAGCAAGCAACCTCTGTGGCAAAGACTTCTTCCTTTGGTCGTGGGGAATGCTATAATTGTGGTTCAAAGGACCATTATGCGAACAAGTGCCCAAAGTCTCTTTCTTGTCGCTACTGCAAAGTTCCCGGTCATGTTATATCTTCATGCCCCAAGCTTCAGGGCAAGAAGGAGGGAAAGTTAAATGTTGCTCAAGCCCCTGGCAACACATCTCGTGGCCAAGGTATTTCTTATTCTATTCTAGATGGAATTATTTTGTTTCGTGATCATCCTATTCGAGTTCTTTTTGATATGGGTGCGTCCCATTCTTTTATATCAAAAGAACTTGTTGATACTTTTTCCTTGGATGTTTTGTGTTTAATGACTTCTTTGAGAATTGCGAATCCGGTTGGTGGATCCGCAACAATCAGTTTATTGTGTAAAGATGTCGAGATTATTTTGTGTGATTTTTCTTTCCGAGCCGATTTGCATGTCATGCGTTATTTAGGCTTTGGAATGATTTTGGGAATGGATTGGCTTAACCGTTATGAAGCTCATGTCCTATGTCCTGAGCGGACTATTCATCTTCGACATCCTCAATCTGTTAATCAGGTTTATGTTATTCTTAAAGATTCAGATTCTGCTTTGGTTGCATCTTTATATTCTTTAAATCCTCGTGATGACGATGATGATGATGAGGGTGATATTATTTCTCTTATTCACGTCGTTTGTGAATTTTCCGACATATTCGAGCCCGTTTTAGGATTACCACCTAAGCGAGCAATTGAGTTCAGAATTAATCTTATTCCGGGAGCTCAACCTATCACTCGTCCTCCTTATCGTATGTCCAATAAAGAAAACGAGGAGATGCGTAAACAATTATCAGAATTGGAGACCAAGCAATTTATTCGCTCTAGTTCCTCGCCTTGGGGAGCTTCGGCTATTTTTGTGAAGAAATTCGATGGTACACTTAGGCTTTGCGTTGACTACCGCAAGCTTAATGATCTTACTATCAAAAATAAATATCCTTTACCTCGGATTGACGATCTATTCGATCAACTTTGTGGTGCTAGAGTCTTTTCACAATTGGACTTGGCTACCGGTTTTCATCAGCTTCGTATTGCAGAGGATAGCATTCCTTTGACATCGTTCCGTACTCGGTATGGATCTTATGAATGGCTTGTGATGCCATTTGGGTTAACGAATGCCCCTGCTTATTTCGTTGACCTTATGAATCGAGTCTTCAAAGATTTTCTTGATCGATTTGTTCTCATCTTTATTGATGATATTCTTGTGTATTCTAAAACCGAGGAGGAGCATGAAAAACATCTTCGGATTGTGTTGGAAACTCTGAGGAGTAATCAATTAAAGGCAAAATTTTCTAAGTGCCACTTTTGGCAATCTCGTGTGAAGTTTCTCGGTCACATTATTTCTGAATCCGGAATTTCCGTGGATCCTTCAAAGATTGAAGCGATTCAAGATTGGAAGAGACCGGAGAGTGTGACAGAGATTCGTAGTTTTCTCGGATTGGCGGGCTATTACCGTCGTTTTATCAAAGACTTTTCTAAAATTGTCGTGCCTCTCACTAGCTTGACGAAGAAAGGTGTTAAATACATTTGGTCGGACAAATGTGAAGCTTCTTTTCAGAAATTAAAAGAACTTCTTTCTGATGCTCCTATTCTTGTTATTCCCGATGGGAATCAAGATTTCGTTGTTTATACCGATGCTAGTCGCATTGGTTTGGGTGCCGTTCTTATGCAAAAGGAACGCGTTATTGCTTATGCTTCTAGGCAATTAAAGCCTGCTGAGACTAGATATGCCACTCATGATTTAGAGCTTGCGGCTATTGTTTTTGCTCTTCGGATTTGGCGTCATTATCTCTTAGGAGAGAAATTTGTTCTTTACACAGATCATAAGTCTTTGAAATATTTATTCTCTCAAAAAGAACTTAATTTGCGTCAACAGCGTTGGCTCGAATTTCTTGCACCATATGATCTTGATATTCTTTATACTCCCGGTAAGGGTAATCTTTTCGCCGATGCTCTTAGCCGTAAACAACAAGCTGTTGTTTCTATGATGATATCCGAATGGAACGATCTCGAGATTTTATCCACTTGCGAAATTCGAGACCGTGTTTCCGATTTACGCTCATCGTTTGTTTTATGTAGCCTTGTGGCTCATCCATCTCTTTTAGACCGCATTCTTGAAGCTCAAGGGCTAGATCCCGACTTGGCTCTTCTTGGCCAAAATATTAGGGATAAAATGGATATTGAAGGTTTGAAAGACTTTGATATCGATTCTCGTGGCGGCATTCGGAAATTTGGTAGACTTGTCGTGCCAAATATTGGTGATCTTCGTAAAGATATTTTAGAAGATTCACATCGTTCTAAGTTTACCATTCATCCCGGTAGTAGTAAAATGTACGCGGATATGAAGCGACTTTATTATTGGGAGGGAATGAAACTTGACATCGCTAACTTCGTTAAACGTTGCATGACTTGCCAACTCGTTAAGGCCAAACATCAAAGGCCCGGTGGGTTATTGCAACCTTTAGAAATTCCAGTTTGGAAGTGGGATCAAATTTCCATGGATTTTATAGATGGCCTTCCCCGTTCTCGTTCGGGTCATGATAGCTTATGGGTGATTGTTGATAGGCTTACTAAATCTGCCCATTTTATTCCCGTTCGGTCTAATCGAACCGTTCTTCTTTTGGCCAAAATATTTATCAAAGAAATTGTTAAATTGCATGGTGTTCTTACTTCTATTGTTAGTGATCGTGATCCATTGTTTACTAGTGGATTTTGGAAGAGTCTTCAAAAAGCTTTGGAAACGAAGCTTAATTTTAGCACCGCTTATCATCCCCAGTCCGATGGACAAACCGAGCGTGTGAATCAAACTCTTGAAGATCTTCTTCGTGCTTGTGTTCTTGATTTTGGTGGAAGTTGGGAAGATCATATTTCACTTGTTGAATTTTCCTATAATAATAGCTTCCAATCTAGTATTGGTATGGCACCTTTTGAGGCACTCTATGGAAGGCCATGCCGATCTCCTTATTGTTGGCTTGAGGCCGGTGAGAAGCTGGTTTTAGGTCCAGATTTTATTCGGGATTCTACAGAAAAGATTGATCTTATTCGTCATAGGATGAAAGAAGCCCAGAGTAGACAAAAATCCTATGCCGATAACCGGAGAAGGAAGTTAGAATTTTCTGTGGGAGATCTTGTGTTCATTCGCGTTTCACCTATGAAAGGTGTTGTACGTTTCAGTCGATCAGGAAAGTTAGCGCCTCGATATATTGGGCCATTTCCTATCACTGAACGCATTGGTTCCATGGCTTATCGCCTTTTATTACCGGCTCAGTTTTCTGCTATGCATGACGTGTTTCACGTTTCTCAACTTCGGAAATGTCTTCGAGATTCTGATTCTATTCTTGAGCCCGGTGTTGTGGAAGAGATTGAAGTTTCGCCTAATTTAACTTATGAGCAACATCCTATTCGTATTATTGCTTCGGAAGTCAAGCGACTTCGAAATAAAGATGTCCCGCTTGTTAAAGTTCAATGGTCTTCAAATCCTAAGGATTGTTCTTGGGAATCTAGAGAGTACATCGAGCGAACACATCCAGACTTACTTTCTCGTGCTCTTTGAGGTGAACTTCTTATTTCAAACTTCTTTTGTGTTGAATATGCTTTTATGGTTGTTACTATATATCTTCTTCTTGTAATATTGCGAGGACGCAATTTCTTTAAGGAGGGGAGTCTGTAACAACCCGCATATTTGTCGATTTTATATTTAAATATTTTATTTAAATATTTTATCGGTAGTCGGATTTTAGTCCGAAAAGCTACTTTTTGCATACGGTCGAATTAGGACTCGGGACCACTCTCATTGAGTTTAAAATGCCGTTTGCGACCTTTTTGAGTATAAGCTTCGATATGTTTGGAGAAAGTTGATTTTTGCTACTTTTCACTTTGGGTTTGGTTTGGGCTCAGCCCTATGTTAACTTATGCTCAAATCTGAGCCACTCTTTCCCACTCACCCTCATTCTCTTCTCATTTCAGTTTTTAGAGTGTTAATGGTGGGAGAGATTGGAAATTAAAATTCCAAAACCCTAGTTTCTCTTGCAAATCAAATTCCTTGCTCCAAACTCAAGAAGAACCCATTGGTAAGCTTCTCTTCTTGTTCTCCAACTTATTCTCTTCCCAATTTCAGAAATTCCTAAACCTAATTTCGGGAATGTTCTTGTTTTTGAGCTTAGATTCAAGCTTCTAGTGTTGAGATTGAAGAGTGCTTGTTCTTGCCATTACTTTCAAGCTTCATCTTCATAAATTTAGTTCAAAGGTGAGATTTTTATCTCACATCTATGACTATAATTATCTTTGGTTGTTGGGTATGAATTCCTAACACTTCTTCATGTGCATTTGCTCTTGATTTGGATTGGTTTTGTGAATATTCCAATTTTTGGGTTTTTAAGACAAATTTGTGTAAAATCCTTTTATGGATGTTTGATCATGCTTTTGGTGATGCATCGAGGAGCATATAGGGCCGGGTTGCCGTTTGGCATAAACCCTTAGAGCCAATGTTCGTCCGATTGCATTTTGGAAGAGTTTGCTCTTCATTTGAATAAGGCTGAAAAACAGCCCAGGCATGATTCAGTCGACTGAAATCTCTGTTCAGTCGACTGAACCTGAAACCCGAGAGTTTCCAGGCATGATTCAGTCGACTGAAAACTACTGCACAGTCGACTGAAACTGGAAACAGAAAGTTTCCTGAACCTGGAAAATTTCCATGTACAGGGTCAGTCGACTGAAATTCTCTGTTCAGTCGACTGAACCTGCTGTTTGAGTCCAATTTGCCTTTTTGGATTGGAATTCCAATTTAAATCGATTCGTGATAATCCTATTTGTTGTTATCATCTATTATGATTTTGATGACTCTTTTTAGGGATTTTTGAATATCCATTTCGATGGATTCTTTATCGATTTCTTTGGATTTTATTCACGTCTTCGTATGTGAATTTTTGTGATTGGTTGTTCTTACAATCTTCTTCGTGATTTGTCACTTTAAAAATATAAAGGTTTCCTATACTAGTAGTAAATATCAAAACTCTTTACTCAAACGATTTCAATACTCTTTTAATACCAAATTCGTTTAGAAAACCGTTTTCCAATCTATTAGTATATACAAACCTTTACCTCACTCGTATGAGAAATCTAATTAAACGGCTTAGTAAAACAAGTGGTATGAAACGCTTGCGTTTACTTTGTCGGTTAATTCTTGGACTTGTTCGATTGAACCTCTTGTGACAATTTTCTAGTGGAGATTTACAGTTTGTTCGTAAATATTTAAGTTAAGCAAGTGGTTATGGGACATGAAGCTAAACTCATATATTTACTAGCTTAGTGTAATTGACACTTCTCGCTGATCATGACGATCATCTTTGTGATTTAGACTAGCAATGTGCGATGTCTCTTTGTCTGCGAGGGAGACTAAACCCCGTTTTGTGGAGTTTCGACTCAATTTGTGATGGGGTAGCAACCCATGGTCTTCGGGCCGTTTGTGGAGCTTCGACTCAATTTGTGATGGTTAGCGACCATGGAATTAGCGTTCCGTTTGTGATACACGTGTTGGTGAGCTTTATGCTCCCGTTTGTGATAGGCCTCCCCCCTTTGTGATTTCTGGATTTCTTGTGTAGAATCCTAGAATTTGTGTTTCACCAATTTTCGTGATTTCCATTGATAAGTTTTATCAATATTTGTGCATTGGTGAATTTGTGTGTCATTGACTTTTGTGATTTCTGGATTTCTTGTGTAGTCTTCTGGAATTTGTGCGTCTTTGACTTTGGTGATTGACATTGATATTATCGTCAATATTTGTGGTTTGATGAACGAAATAATGAGTATGACACTTCTTTGATTCTTGTGTAGATTTGGTGACATTGATTAATCTCTTGATGATTATCAACTAAGTATATATATATATCACAGCTTGGCATTGTGATTATTACGTGTTTAGTCATATCTCTTATTCTATATCGTTTCATCTGATATTTATAGTTAGACTGATCCGTTTATTATTTTCTTATTAAATAATACTCGGGTCAGACCGAGATGTTACAGGTGCTTCTGCTTGACTTCTCATCCGGGATTAACTCCTTGACTTTTGGGTTAACTACTTAGATTAGTAGTTATTTTGTTGTATACATTTGAGATATAGACTCCTTAATGTATACTTATTCTTTTGTGTAGTTCGTGTAACTATTCTTTTGTGATATTGTGGATCTTTTTAGACCACTACTCTGATGTACACTTCCTAGTGTAGTATTCATATCTTATTCCGCCTTTGTGATATGAATTGTCTGTGACTGATTTATGTTATGTTTATTTCTATATTTGTTTTCCGAAGGATTTATATAGCCACCGTGTAGTAGCTTTGAGTTTGTGTCGGTATGTCGGATTTCCTCTTGAAATAGAATGCATGTTATATTATCTGACATATCGGTGCTCGCGCAAAGAAATTACATGGATGGTCGCTCCTCAACAGCCTTATTCTCCGTGCTAGTCGACAGCATTACTCCGTAGTGTTCCCGTCTAGCGTGGGTATAGAGGTGGGGCGTCACACGACCCACCTTTTTGGACGGTTTAAATCGACAATAAACCACACGTGTCAACTCAAACCATTCAAAAGGAAGGATCGTTAATGGGGTAAATAAGAAAATAAGAGGAAATAAGAGAAAACAAAACACAAAATCTCACAGCGGAATGACAAAATATAATAATCAAATAAACAGTTCATGAAGCTGTTTTATAATGTACGTTTGATTACAAATTTTTTACAACAATCAGAGTACAAACAATGATATACAAATAATGATGCAGCGGAAAATTTCTATTAATATAATATATCAAACTCCGTCTTCATTCTCCGGAAATAAAGTCTTCAACACTGAAATGCTCAAGCCAACCCGAGCGTAATGAAAAGACAAAACACTCGAGTCAGAACTAAAAGATCTTATGCAACTTAAATCAACAATAAGTAAATGTGAGTGTAGTGGCTTCACAGATGTTTATGGGACTTTACATCTCTTATCCAATGTATAACGTGCGTGCAATAACTTAAGAGATGTTTCAGGATTTCCACCTCCTAAGGATCTGTTAAACTATTTATATGTAGTAATACACGCTATATATATATGATGTCTATTAGTAAAGTAAATTATTAAAATTACATTAAGGTGTTATCCATATTCTCCTTAACACATTTTTATAAATGTCGTAGTCTATACAGTGCTTGTAACGACTCGAGTTTTTCAACCATTTAAAATATTAGATTTAATATTATTTTTGAATAAAAATTGTTAGAAACAAAATCTTAAAATGTTGTAAAAACAAAAGCGAATTTAAGAGATGATGGTAATAGAAATAGGATAATAAACGCTTACATCTAAAATGAAATATATATTTTTGAATAAAAATTGTTAGAAACGAAAATTTAAGATGTTGCAAAAACAAAAGCGAATTTAAGAGATGATGGTAATAGAAATAGGATAATTAACGTTTACATCTAAAATGAAATTTATCGTGCGTTTTTGTTTAAGTGAAATGTTTTAATGAAAATAAAAGAATATTTTGAGAAAAATAAAATGTATGTTTTCATTCTAAAGGTTGAGATAGCGGTCCGTGACCTTGGATACTTTTTCCATCACCATTTATTTTCACTTCTTTTCAAAATTTTCCCTCGGTCCAATTACATTGCGTGAGCCTTCACCATAATAAATGCTACATTTGACCTGCCGTGTTGCGCACATTCTTCTGCTCCATCTCATTTTCTTGGTTTCTGAAAGTATTTGCTTAATAGAAAATATAAGTACATGTATACATCTCCCGTAACTCTCCTCCCACTTTTATTTTACTTTACTTCCTTCTTCACCACCCACTCCACCCAGACTTCTGCTTTTTCATTTACAATCAACAGAAAAATGAAAGCATCACACCCCATCTATTTATTTTCCCACTCCACCTTATTTTCATTTCGCTTCAGCAAACGTTCCTACCTCGTCCGCGCTCACCTCCTTCCATCTCCGACCAGCCGCCTCACGTTCCCGTCAAACCCACACTTTGCTGCTCCGCCCGAACCCGAACCCCACCGGCTAATTTTCCCACCCGAACCCACCAGAGCTCCGCCACTCCACTATTTCACCCGCCACCATCCTTTTTCACTTTGCTTGATCTCTGCATCTGTACAAAGCTTTAGTACAGCAGCCGTTTAGTTCAGTTTCGAAGCCTGGTGCTCTGTTGAGTAGCAGCAAACTTTAGCAAGCTGCGGCTAGTGCGTGTGCGTGTGTCCGTATCCATGTCGCCGTGTCCCTGCCTGATTTTCTAATCCGCGAAGGTGAGTGTATAGCTCACTGACATTTATTTTTATGCAAGTTAATTTATTTTAAATTAGCCAAGTTATAAATTTGTTTAGTTTAAAAAAAATAAGGTTATTAAACAATTTAGATTAGTTCAAAAAAAAAGAGGTAGCAGCTTTTGACTCATTTGGCCCTGTGAAATTTTGTTCGGGCTTGCTGAAATGTTTGTGCAAGTACTTGAATGCATGGCCCTGAGAAGAAAATGAAGTAGCAGGCATGAAAACGTGAGGGAAATATCACACGCGCAGGCAAGAAAATGGAGAGGAGAGGATGTGTACATAACGTGGAAAACATGCGATTAGCAGGCACATGTATTTTTATGAACGAAGTGGGAAGCCTAGAATGAAATAATGTGAGCAAGAGGCATGTGCGTGCATGTAGACTTTGTTGGTTTAGGAAGTTATGGGGACGTGAGTAGCTTGTACTTGTAGGCACAGGTAGTGTGTAAATTAATTATGTACGAGTACGTACACAGCTTGTATACATAATCTTTTTCTGTGAAAACACAACAATCGCGCACATTATGGTTATGAAAAACACAACAATGCTATATATGTAATTGATAGTATGAAACAACAAAACTTAACTTTCATGGGCAATTATAATGCAACTTACAGTATGCGAATGTAGCAGGCAATATGCACAGACATTAACTAAATAATGGACAATACAACAGGTAATACGCATATAGGCATTAAATTATTTCATAAGAAAGATGTGTCTGACCTTTTTTATAGACACTACTGCAAACCCGTGCTTCGCATGCGGATCGCACTCAACCTCTTATCATCATAACATGTTTAAATGATTTATATGGTTTATTGATTAAGAAATAATAATCTTTTTTTATCAATTTTCAAATAAGTTTACATTTTATCTAAAACTTATGTATAAATCTTTGAAAATAGTAATGCAGATAGTACTGGTGCTTGATAAACAATTGCAAAATATCAAGCAAAAATGATTTCAAAGATAAAATTTCCACATAATACACATATAAATTATACACATATAAATTTATTGTGTGCATCAGCTGTTGCTCCATGCATCAGCTGTATTATATGTAACTTCATTTGGTGAGATACCTTTATCAATCATTTCTTTTAATACTTGATGTCGTTGATTCCATTTGCTGCTTCGGTAATAACTATCTGTAAGAGCAGTGCAGGTAACAACATTTGGTTTACACTTAACCATTGATCCAAAAATACCAAAAGCAACGTTGACATGATTCATGAGAATGCAAGTGTTGATGATGATCTCATAACTGACCATGTCTAGGAACACATTATGCAGCATCATATTATTGTAGAATGATCAGGTTAGAAGATAAAGAGATTTATTTCTGTTTTGAACGATTCTTGCGAAAAATATGCTAAATCTAAAACATACATATTTTATGTCTGAAGTGTTGGAACTAACAACCATTATTCAATAATATTTATTTTAATGTGAAAAATATCATTGTATTTCTTTTACAGTCAAAGCAAATTCAATATAATAAGAAGCATATAATTGTATTTAATGCTTTTGAGCTTTCTGGTTCGATTTCTAATTCCATTTAACATTGTTGTTGTATTTTGGTAATGTTGGATTTCACCAGACTTGACTGCAATTTGCGAAAGTAGAATCAGAGGCTGGAAAATTTCAAAACAATCAACGACATAGATTAGCTAAAAGAAATAAAGTCAAACAAATTTAATAACTTTAATAATATGAATAATCCGAAAAACTACGATTTTAAAAAAATTATTTTTAGCCATCAACAATGGATATCATTGAAAAGTATATTAAATTTGAGATCTAATAGTGAAATCGATTCTTAAATCCAATTAATGTAGAAAAAGCTAACACATTTCAAAGTTTGGAATAGAAAGAAATTAAAAACGTAACTGTTCATTTCTCAAAATATGAAGGAGGCCTGTGTGCTCTTGAAATCTAACTCAATAATAATATTATAGTATAGATAAGCATTCATGCACACGCATGAACATGTCATTTAGTTTTTTTTTTCTTTTTCAAATCACTACAAAAGACACACTGTTTAGCGACGGCAAAAAGCCTAGCCGTTGGCGGCCGTCGCTAGCCGTCGCGAGCCGTCACTAAATGCCGTTGCAAAATACCTCGTTGCAACTAAAGAAAGCGACGGCCTTAGCGACGGCTCCGTTGTTTTTTTTGCAACGGCTTGTAACGGCTAAGTGTCCACGTGGAAGCAATCGTTGAATTGTTGGTTTTCTGGGTTGTTGATGCAAACCGTTGCAAATCGTTGCAAACTGGCCGTCGCTTATTTTGACCAAATGGCCGTGGCCAGCCGTTGCAAACCTGGAATATTTTTTCAGCCAATTTGTAGCACCTTCAACCCTCAATCTCAATCAGTCCATATAATATAATTCCATCATTCCACGCATATAATACCATTCCATCGTACCATATAATCAATATCAACACAACCAAATCATCAAATATTGCATATTATAACATATATTTATAAAATCATATAAGAAAATCAACATGACCAAATATGAAAATCCACCAAACCAAACCACATTGTCCAAGTATCAATCACAACAACCAAAATACCAAACCTACCAAAACACTAAGTATCAATCACAACATCCATAGTACCAAATGTCAAACCCATCATAATATGCGCATACACACACACACACACACATATATATATATATAAAGCATACCCATCAAAACAAACCAGCTAAGCATCATCATCATCGTCTGCACCTCCTTCCTCGGGCATTAACCCATGCTCCTGATAGAACGCAGCAATACGCTCATCTATCTGCGTCGCCAACTGACTCTTCCGCCAATCATTGAGCTCATCCAATTGTGTTTGCATTCGAGCAACCTCTTCCTCATCTATGGATCTCTTATATCACCTTTGGAAATTAAGAGCCTGCAAAATAATTCAAGTGAATAAGAAGTTCATGGCATACAATAACAGTAAGAAAACTCAAGTTATTGGTAATAAACTCAAGTGAATAAGAAGTGTAACGACCTAGAATTTCTGTCATTTGAAATTCGTATATTTAATTCATTTTAAATATAAACAAGTAAAATTTGTAAGTTGAATAAATTTTATTTCGAATATCTAGATTTATAAGGGATAATTAAATCGATAATTTAAAATTTGAAATTATAGAAATAATTGGGAATTGGGTTTAATATGATTAAAATTGATTTGTAAAGTTGTATTTAAATCATTGGATTTAGAATGATGCTATAGAACTTTTAAAATTGAATTAAAGTAAATTTGCAGAAATTGAATATTTTAATAGTTACTTGACGAGTAAAAATAGTCATTTTTCAAACAGTCTCCGATTTCGACGAAACCAGTTTCATCGGATCCGTAATGTTAAATTATTGTAAGATTTCAAATTTCGTGTTAATCGGATTTACGGTTTGTTCGGGGCAATCTAAAACGCACTGAAATCGGTTTAAGTGATTTTTAAATTTAAATAGTCGATTTGAAAACTTATCTTTCAAATATGATCGAATTGGCTCCCGATATATATTCCATTGCGCTCGGAATAGGGGTAAAACATTATAAACGCTAGGCGGCACGCTTCGTTTGGAGTTTGGAAAATTTCGGAATAAATAGTGTTTTGAGAATTTTCTATAAAAGGCCACCAACATTCACAATATGCTCAAAACCCTAGTTCCAAGCTTCAGCCGCCACCCTATATTCTAATGGTCGAAAATTCATCTTCTTCTCCCTCAATTATCTTCAAATCCATTAACAATTACGAGAAATCTTCAACTACAATGTTGAAGAGCACGATGAGATCTTCAATCTCAACGGTTGTGATCGAAAAATATGTTACGGATCGACGGCAAAGCTCAGTTGAACGTGGTGCGTTCAAGCACGAATCCCCACACAAGCATGAGGTCGAGCTTGATGCTATTTGGGCCGAAGATGGAGCTCGCAATGCTCTTCAGCGTGGTAGCCTCTGATCGTTCTCTCGGTGTTTGTATGTAGAGCGGCTATTAACCCTAAGTGGAGGCCATGGGTTCAATTTCACGTTCGAACGAACTGGAACGTGCGTGAGGAAGAAAGGAGGGCGTGTGGCCCTAATGCAAGCAGATGGAAATGAACGACCAGGATGTGAGGGTTTAAAATTTAAAAAGAAATTGATTTAATTATCATATTAAAATTCGTATAATCTTTGTAACTTCATAACTTGTTCATACGAGGTCCGTTTCGGACGAAATGAATTGCGTTGGCTTCGTATTGACGAGCACTACGCGATGGAGTTGGTTTGGAGTTGTTTGGAGCTAGTGAGAATTTTGGATAAAATTAAACGCGTGTTTAATTTTATTCGAAATAGAACACTGCAACTGTATTGGAAGCAAGGTGAGAACTTCTCACTCAATCGAATTGTTTCGATTTAAATTTTAAATAGTTAAATTTAAAATTGCTTGATTGTGTGATTGAATGATAAATTGCTATCTGTTGTATTGAAATAGACCCTATACGCCGTATATTAAGCGGATGTTATTTATTAAACACATATACCGCGATATTCCACCTTGATGTGGAATTGGTATTATATATGTACTTGGAGTTGATTTTCCCGCATTATATAGCGGATGAGACCCTATTGCGCCGCATAATAGCGGATAATATTTTATATAAACCCATGTACCGCGATATTCCGTCTTGAAACGGGATTGGTATTGTGCTAACATCTATGGATGCAGGGAAACAGGTTGGAGGGATCCAACTGGATTCCTCACCCGTATTGATTTATTTACAAATATTGTGATATATTCTGTTATCATATGATATATGATGTTTTGGATGCCGTGATTGTTATATTTAGTGTTGTTGCAGCATTGGGCCTATTTTGGAAAAATTAAAAATGTTAAAGTGATGATTTTCAAATTTAAAAGGATTTTTAAAGTGATTTTTGAAAGTATACGTTTTATTAAATTTTGGAATTGATTCATTTTAAATAAATAAACGTTATAAATTTTAATGTTATAAAAATTATGATTTTTGGGAAATATAGTTGAAAATTGATTTTTGAAAATATGGAGTTAATGATTTTATAAAATAGTTTAAATAGAGATTTTTGAATTTATTATAAAAGCTTTATATATAAGATTTATAAAATTTGATTTTTATAAATCAAAGTGATGAAATTATAAAGGAATGTTGAAAATGTATTAAAATGATGTTACAAAACGATTTTATAAAAGAATAGAATCTACGATTTGTGAAGTTATAAAAAGAATGCATTTGTAAATAGAGAATTATAAGTAATTTGCTTATAATTTGGATTTTGGAGTGTAAATGGGATATGGACAGAATCTGTTAATAAAGTGCTTTTATAGGTTGAAGTTATTATAAAATATAAATGGAATTTTATAAACTTTGTTTTATAAATCCGAAATCGACTTATTTTGATAAGTTAATTTTTATAGCTTATTAAAGGAGACATATCCACAATTTTGGACAGTGGATAATCCTTTAAATAAAATGTGTAGAATTGTTGAATTTGGTTAACGAAGTATATTCGCGATTTTGGACAGTGAATAATATATTAAAGAAATGTTTTGGGGAAGTGATATTTTAAATAGAATTAGAACGATTTAAAGATGTTTTAAAATGAATTAAGTATCGAAACCATAGATTTCAACATTCATTGTTGAAATAGACGTTTTCGAGAAATAAAAGGAAATGGTGGACTATAGCACTGTTGTTATAGTAAATGATTTTCGAAATGAAATGTTTTATATAATATTGGGATTTATATATCTATCTTAATTTCAAATTCCTGTACTAGTGATTTTGGGTTGTCGTAACGATGTTTTACGCAACATTCGTTTTGACAAAAATAAATGTGTTTAAGAGAATGTTTTCTTTAAAGAATAAAATATATACTTAATTGGGATTTAAGTATATCGAATATTTTCCAAATGTTGAAAATAAATAGATTTGTGAATTACCTATTATTAAATAAGTATGGAAATGTTTTTCCAATGTGAAGTGAAATGTTTTGAGATTATATCTTTTAAATATAGATTGAAAAGTGATTTGAAATTTGTTTTCAAATGGTTGAAGTGTGGAAAAATATATCTTGTAAAGATATTTTTGGAAAATAAATAATTTGGGAAATTATTTGGAATCCGGTGATGTGCATATCTATTGATAGTTAAATAACCGACTATCAATATTTACCTTTAGATGGGTATTTGTTGTGATTGCTTGAATTTGAATGCTACACTTATTTTAAAAAATAAGCGCTCGTTATTCGGTTTAGTCGGGAGAGGACCTTTGGGTCATAAATCCCATTTCGAATATCGATATGTCGAAATGGGTAGCATTTGAAGACCGGTGTTGAAGACCGGATATTTCGAAAACGGAAGGATTACCGTCGAATGAATCTGCATCGGCTGATCTCCGATATTGAGATTTTATCACCCTTTGTGATGGGAAGTCCGAACGTGATTAGTGAATATCCGGATTACAAGGGCTTCTTTGGAAGTACCTTCGGTTCCGTTCGATCCCGGAACGGACTTGTATAGATGTGTGTCTGACGTTACAAATTGAGATGTAAAGCTGTTTTCTATCAAATACATTTCTGTTGGTGGCGAAGAATTTATTCTCTTAGCTTAACACCCTTCTCCGAGACGTACGAGCTCAGAGGTTATGTAGTTGATGGTTACTAGTGATATATTTCCAATTTGGTAACGTGTCATGCTGAGTGCTGCTGATCATTTGTTGATCAAAGCGTGGCTTTTATGAAAAGCATAGCTTTATGGACGAAACTTCGACGGACCTCACACCCCAGTAATGGTCAAAACAGGAAAGATGCAGCAAGGTTATTAGGGGATAGCGCCCCCTTAGGGTATGTACATTTCCTTCTGGATAGAGGTGGTATTATGGTATGGAGCCCGAATACTTAACCTATGTGGTTGCTGCAAATTTATTTCTTTATGGTTGAAGGTGAATCCCGGGATTTAGGTCGGTTATGACCCGGGGATGACATACTCGTGTCAGTAGTTATCCAGCTAGGAGTAACCCGGCCTTGTGATCCGGTTAGGTTCTCGGGGCGTCTTTCTAGAGGCGTACCCATGTGGCAATGGGAAGTTCCTTGGCCTGACCATTTGTTAGAAATCCAAACTCCAATACGTACCTTGTACGGTTTTAGTTGTAGAACCTGCCATTTACTTATGGTGGTCACCACTGTTTAGATGGTAGCTATAGTAGGCATAGTTCGGAATGGCTATGTTGGCTAAGATTTATATCATACTTTCGAAATGTTTTCCTACACTTTGCACTTATAGTAATAATATCAAAGAAATTTGCGTATCAAGCATATTTGACTATCATAAGAAGAAATCTCCTCCGATTCTGCGTTTGCATTGTGTGTGTGTTTGTGCGGGAGGCCTTATGGTAGTCTCATTTTCTAAAAGCATTGCGGATCCACCTTAAAAATATTTCTTTGTTTGTTTGTTTTTTTTGATAAACTATTTTAAGTTCTCACACAAGTTCCATGACTGATCTGGAGTTTATTGTTCTCTTCCTAAACTCTGGGTGCCCATCATTTTCCACACAGACAGTCTAGAGTTAGGTTATCAGGTTATTCTGGAATTCAGGAGTTGCTGTAAAGATCTGGAGGCAAGCTGGATGGCATGGCGTATCAACTAGTATATAGTATTTCTTTTCCGCTGTTTGTTGTTGTAAACTCTGATAATGTAATGTAATGTGATGTAATGTAATAACCGATATAGTTCTTTGATTTAAAGATATTCATTTATCTATTATATGTTGTTCCGCTGCGATTGTGAGATTCTGATATTGTTTCTATTTTCTTCTTTTTTTCTTTCTTTCTTCTTCTATCTTTTTCTTCTTCTTAAACCCTAATGGTTCGGTTTTCCGACATTCGATTTCTCGGCAGTGGATACAGTGGACGTATTAATGTCGACTTTCGTGAGTCGAAAATCGTAATCTTTACATTAATCTTATATATAAAGCTTTTATAATAAATTCAAAAATCTCTATTTAAACTATTTTATAAAATCATTAACTCCATATTTTCAAAAATCAATTTTCAACTATATTTCCCAAAAATCATAATTTTTATAACATTAAAATTTATAACGTTTATTTATTTAAAATGAATCAATTCCAAAATTCAATAAAATGTATACTTTCAAAAATCACTTTAAAAATCCTTTTAAATTTGAAAATCATCACTTTAACATTTTTAATTTTTCCAAAATAGGCCCAATGCTGCAACAGCACTAAATATAACAATCACGACATCTAAAACATCATATATCATATGATAACAGAATATATCACAATATCTGTAAATAAATCAATACGGGTGAAGAATCCAGTTGGATCCCTCCAATCCGTTTCCCTGCATTCACAGATGTTAGCACAATATCAATCCCGTTTCAAGACGGAATATCGTGGTACATAGGTTTATACAAAATATTATCCGCTATTATGCGGCGCAATAGGGTCTCATCCGCTATATAATGTGGAAAAATCAACTCCATGTACATATATAATACTAATTCCACATCAAGGTGGAATATCGCGGTATATGTGTTTAATAAATAACATCCACTTAATATACGGCGTATAGGGTCTATTTCAATACAACAGATAGCAATTTATCATTCAATCACACAATCAAGCAATTTTAAATTTAACTATTTAAAATTTAAATCAAAATAATTCGATTGAGTGAGAAGTTCTCACCTTGCTTCCAATACAGTTGCAGTGTTCTATTTCGAATAAAATTAAACGCGCGTTTAATTTTACCCAAAATTCTTACTAGCTCCAAACGACTCCAAACTAGCTCCATCGCGTAGTGCTTGTCAATACGAAGCCAACGCAATTCGGTTCGTCCGAAACGGATCTCGTATGAACAAGTTATGAAGTTACAAAGATTATACGAATTTTAATATAATAATTAAATCAATTTCTTTTTAAATTTTAAACCCTCACATCCTGGTCATTCATTTCCATCTGCTTGCATTAGGGCCGCACGTCCTCCTTTCTTCCTCACGCACGTTCCAGTTCGTTCGAACATGAAATTGAACCCATGGCCGCCACTTAGGGTTAATAGCCGCTCCGCATACAAACGCCAAGAGAACGATCAGAGGCTACCACACTGAAGAGCATTGAGAGCTCCATATTTGGCCCAAATAGCATCAAGCTTGGCCTCATCCTTGCATGGGGATTCGTGCTTGAACGCGCCACGTTCAACTGAGCTTTGCCGTCGATCCGTAACATATTTTTCGATCACAGCCGTTGAGATTGAAGATCTCGTCGTGCTCTTCAACATTGTAGTTGAAGATTTCTCGTAATTGTTAATGAATTTGAAGATAATTGAGGGAGAAGAAGATGAATTTTTGGCCATTAGAATATAGGGTGGAGGCTGAAGCTTGGAAATAGGGTTTTGAGCAAATTGTGAATGTTGGTGGCCTTTTATAGAAAATTCTCAAAACACTATTCATCACGAAATTTTCCGAACTCCAAACGAAGCGTGCCGCCTGGCGTTTATAATGTTTTACCCCTATTCCGAACGCAGTGGAATATATATCGGGAGCCACTTCGAACATATTTGAAAGATAAGTTTTCAAATCGACTATTTAAATTTAAAAATCACTTAAACCGATTGTAGTGCGTTTTAGCTTGCCCCGGACAAACCGTAAATTCGATTGACACGAAATTTGAAACCTTACAATAATTTAACATTACGGATCCGATGAAACTAGTTTCGTCAAAATCCGAGACTGTTTTAAAAATGACTATTTTTACTCGTCAATTAAATAATAAAATATTCAATTTCTGCAAATTAACTTTTAATTCAATTTTAAAAGTTCTATAACATCATTCTAACTCCAATATGATTTAAATACAACTTTACAAATCAATTTTAATCATATTAAACCCAATTCCCAATTATTTCTGTAATTTCAAATATTAAATTATCGATTTAATTATCCCTTATAAATCTAGATATTCGAAATAAAATTTATTCGACTTACAAATTTTACTTGTTTATATTTAAAATCAATTAAATATACGAATTTCAAATGACAGAAAATTTGGGTCGTTACAAGAAGTTCATGGCATACAGGTTTGTACTGTGTAAACGTTGAGTACATACCATATTGTCGAGACTGTAACACCTGTTTCGACTTGCCGGTTCAATGATTGAATCTCATATCCGATTAGACTCATCAACCGTAAGCGACTCCCATCCACTCGCTTGTATCGCTCGTGCATACTCTGCGTTATATCTCTCCTACAATTACGAACAGTTATTTGACACAATTGCTATACAATTTACTTATTTACTGTGAAATAAACGAATATGAAATATTTTCATTGCAGAAATAAACATATTTACCATTGCAGAAGCAGCCTTGTCATCCGACCAATCATATGAAACATTATGATCCTCATATGTATGCTCCACTGCATGTGTAACTCTGAAAACCTCAGCCGTTGTGGGCTCCCTACCATACTTTGCCCACTGAATATATACAAGAATAGGTTATATTGATAATTTGCATGAGTATATACAAGAATAGATTATATACAAGAATAGAATATATGGTGACGAGACACTAGTAAATATATGCATGCATAACATAAATATTGGTTAATTTATTTACCAATTCCTCCTATGTTGTTGGAAGGATTTCGAGCCACCATGATGTAAAGAGGGATTTTTTTTCCTATTAGCCTTGTTTCTTTCCGATAATTCCTATTAATTTATACACACTATTAAGTAAAATAATCCAACACATTTAAATGTAAAAATATAGTGACAATATAACTTACTTTGAATGCTTCAGATTCCCAATATTGTTGGAATCCAGCCCAAATATCATCCCCCACCCAACTTGGCATTTTCCCTTAACTCTTAGCCCTTGACAGAGTCTCTCTGTAATTTTTCCGCATCTTTTTATACCAATGATTTACAAAAACATCCATATCCTACGGATCCACACGTACAGCTGCCTGCATATTGAATTATCATACGTGTTATGTAAAAGAGATTGTATAATTAAAAAACAATCAGCAGAACAGAATACGAAAAACTGATATCATAAGGCATGATGGCATGTTGTTTTTGGTTTCATATAAGGCATAATTATATATTACAAAATTGTATTTACCATAAGATCAGCCCATATTGCATTTTTTATGTGTTGGAATGTTATCCCACTGAGGCCAACACCCGGACATCCTACTCTTGTATGCCTCCTTCGATACTTGTAAAATGAAATCGGACGGCTCCACCTCAAACCCTCTGTAGAAATGTTGATGTATATATTCAATATATTTCATATAATATAATTCAAATAACTTTGATATATGCCCAGCACTTTTCGGAACTATCTCCGCAACTCGACGGAGATCTGGCTCAGAGGTACTCGGACCTGCTACAAGTGAAGGTGACCGAGATGTACTACGTCGATCACGTCGTCTATCAGACATAACTGACAAATATATATATAATATCATACACTGCTTAGAAAAAAGCATTGATAACATAAGCATCAATCAATATCACATAACCATTAATCATCGCATAATCATCACATGATTATTAATCAAGTGATAATCATCACATAAGCATACTCTGCACATAATCATCGAAAAAAGCGTACATTAAAAGAATAATGCATAACTCAGAATGATACAGATCATATATAGTCATCATCATTATTACATAGCTCAGAATATTGCAGAACATAGTCGTTATTGTTAATACATAGCTCACATTTATACAACAAGCGATGCCATCTATGATCAGTCTTCGTCATATTCTGATTCAGACTCGGTCTCGTACTCTATATCATTTTCTTCGGTACTTACAAATGCAACTATTAAAACATTCGATTCATCAGTCAACGACCATACATCAGTGTCATCGGTTATCACTATTTCAGTATTTGGCTCGAGATCCACTTGATACGCTGCTTCATCTGGAATATTATTTCCATCAAACGTATATCTTGCCTTCGTTTTAAAAACAGCCCACCAGTCTGCTTTATCTTTTTTAAAGGACGGACGTGGAGCAAAATAAACTTGTAAAGCTTGCTTAGCTAATACAAAAGGATCATGCTTATAGTAATGCGACGTATGTCTTATTCCGATTAGCTTATAATCTTTGTGCACGTTAATTCCAGAGCCAGGAACATTGCTAAACCAATTGCATTTGAGTAAAAAAAACTTTCTCTACAGGTTGTATATAATATGTTAACTCTAAAACTTGTGTTAAGACGCCGTAAAAATCTTTTATATGCTTCTCTGGATCATCACTTCCTTTGACAAATATACTACTGTTATTTGTTAATTTTTCAGCCCCGTAGTCTTTGGTGTTGAATTTAAATCCATTGACGAAGAATATTGGATAAGTCTTGACATTTTGTTTTGGTCCGATAGCAAGATGTCGTAATCCTTCGTCAACAACACAGTTTTCTTTATCATGAACGTAATTTGAAAACCATCCAGCAAATTGTTTACTGAGATCGCCAGATGGATGTTGTGATTCGTATATGCTGCAAATATGTATTATATTCCTTTATAATTAATATATACATGTATAATTGAATTATATATGAATTCATAATTACCCGACAAATGGTGCAACTTCGACACAATTTAGAAGAACATATGTGTGTGCCACATGGTAGTCTCTATCATTTAACCAAATTTCCACACATTTTCCAGCAGGTCTTCCATGTTGTCTAAAAATAGATAACATTGTTTGAGAAGAATCCTTCTCAATAGTTTCTTCATTACGAGGAATACTTATGAACGTTAAGTTCACATCGTTACTAAAGTAATGTGCGAAAAAAATGAAGCTTATTCTTCAAGGTACGATTTGCATATCGAACCTTCTACTCGTGCTTTTTGTCTAATTTTTTTCTTCAAATGATTCAAGTACCTAAAAAAAATTAATTAAATTTATATGGTGGTACAAAAACCGAAATTAATTAAATTACCTCTCAAATGGATACATCAATCCATATTGCACAGGACCACGAAGGAGTGCTTCAGATGAAAGATGAACACGTAAATGCTCCATTACATTAAAAATACCAGACGGAAATATTTTCTCCAGTTTGCATAGAAGTACAGGGATTTCTGCTTGAAGTTTACGTATACGATCTACCTTTAACGTCGTAGAACAAAGCTGTTTATAAAACACACTTAATTCTGTTATAACACTCCATATTTTTGCAGGCAGCAGTTCTTTGAAAATCATGGGAAAAAAAATACTCCATCATAATATGGCAATTGTGACTTTTCATCCCACTCAATTTGCTGTTTTTAAAGTCAACACATCTATGGAGGTTAGAAGAAATCCCACCAGGACATCTAAGTCCTTCCACCCACTTTAGAACGAGTTTTACTTGCTTATTGTCTAGCTCATAGCATGTTTTTGGTTTCTTATTATCGTCGTATAATTGAAGTTCAGGCCGCTTACAAAAGTGTAATATATCACGTCTTGAATTCGCATCGTCCTTGGTTTTCCCCTTCACATTCAAAATATTATTAAACACGTTGTCAAACACGTTTTTTTTGTTGTGCATGACGTCAATGTTATGTCGGAGTAGGAGATTTTTCCAGTACGGTAACTCCCAGAATATACTTTGCTTGCATCAGTTATGAATGTCCGATTTACCTGGAATCTCAACCTGTACCCCAGTTCCATGTATCTTTGGGTAGTCTTTTACAATTTCATATACCTCTTCACTTGTCCAAACCTTAGGTGGTAGCATACTCTCTACTCTGTTGGCTTTAAAGTTCTTTTTATCCATTCTAAATTTATGATTGATATGTAGAAAACACCGATGACAGTTAAACCAAGAAATTTTCTTTCCGTACTTTAATGAAAATGCTCGTGTTTCATCCATACAATAAGGACAAGCTAGACGTCCAAATGTGCTCCAACCTAAAAGCATGCCATACGCTGGAAAATCACCAATAGTCCATAATAAAGAAGCGAACATACAAAAATTCCTTTTTCTTGAAATGTCATATGTTTCAACTCCTTCATGCCACAGTGTTTTCAACTCGTCGATTAGTGGTTGTAGATAAAAATCAATTCCTTGTGTCAGATCATCGGGGCCGGGAACGACAATTGTTAGAAACATATATGGAGTTTTCATACACATCCATGGAGGTAAATTATAAGGAGTAATAATAATAGGCCATGATGAATATTTACTAGCAAACTGAGAAAATGGCGAAAATCCATCCGTACATAAGCCAAGCCTAACATTACGGCTCTCTGCCGCAAATTCAGGATAAGTCTTATCGAAATTTTTTCATGCTTCTCCATCAGATGGATGTATCAAAGTTCCTTCTTCTGGTGTTCTCACACTATGCCATCGCATATGACATGTTGTAGCAGAAGATGCATATAACCGTTGAAGTCTGGGAGTGATGGGTAAATAATGCATCCTCTTATATGGAACTTCTTTTCCTTTCTTTTTTCTAGGTTTGTATCTTTCCTCGTTACATATTCTGAATTTAGTAAGATAAGCGTCTTCTTTCCAATACAACATGCAACCTTTTACACATGTATCTATCTTCTGGTACGGCAGTTCAGAAGCAGACATAAGTTTTTTTACTTTATAATCACTATCACACATCAAATTATTAGGTGGCATGTGTCGTTTTGCAGTTTGTACAACTGCTGTAAATGCAGCTTCTGTAAGATTAAATTTTGATTTCATTGTGATGTATTCGGTAGTTACAGATAATTCGGTTCTGCTTGTACATCCATCCCACAATGGCCTCTTAGCAGAATCCAATAAATCATAATTTTTTTAGCTTCTGTGTTCGGCTCTTCGTCAACATTTTCGTTCCCATCATCACCTTGGTCAAAGGTAGGAAACATTGATCGTGCGACATCTTGCACCATGCTTTCTATAGGATTGGTCATACTATTATCGTCCTTAACACTACAGGATTAGGTGTAGGTTGAACAAGTTCTCCATGACGATCTCATAAGTAATAATTCGGCACAAAACCAAATTTGTACAAATGTACTTCTACTACATCTGGTTTCCAATGCTTCAGATGTTTGCACTTACTACACGGACAACGAATGTCTACGTTATTTCGATTATTAGATTGAGCAAATCTAATAAATACATGTACACCGTTAAAGAAACGTTCTTTTAGTGATCATTTCATACCTTTTCGAGGTTCATACATCCAACTACGATCGAGAAAATAATCGAACATATTTCCTGATTTGTAATATGTAGGTTAGAAGATTGAATAAACAACTTCATATTAAAGTCTTGTAAAAATTCATATATAACCTTTACTATTTTAACAAATTCAAATAAATACCGCATTAAAATTTTCAATTCTTAAGTTTAATGTTTTTTTACTTTGACGGCCGGTTATCCTACTTTCCATTACAAAAATAATAACGTATTCATATTTTATAAATCATTTCACGTAAACAATTCTAAAATAATTCGGCAGCACTTCCCTTTTTTCCCTATTCGTACACAAGTGCGTGTACACAGAGAAAAAAGAAAGTGTCATCGAAATTTTCTGAACCGTTTAAACTGAAATGATTTATAAAATATGATTACTTTATTGTGTTTGTAACTTACCCAAATACTTGGACAAATCCAACAAATGTTGTATCAGATGAATATAGATGTCCGTTCTATGAAAAAATGAATATCCGTATAACGATCATATACAACACTTTTTAGACATGGACAAAAATTCTCTAAGGGTTTCACATAAATAAAGCATAAATTAAAAAATATTAATATTGAAGTGTTAGTGGTCTGTAGTGAAATAATGATCTTAATTTTTTTTAGTAATGTAGCCAAATAGAATTCGTTTAATTATGAATCAAAATCCATGGGAACTATCAGTAACTCGGAAAATATTGCTTATCTCACAAATGGAAACTATGAGTTACCATTTTAACAATTACAAAAACTATTTTATATTTCATTTAACTATTTATTAATTAAATCTAAAATTTTAAAACGTATTTTAACTTTTTTTTAACTACATAAATTTTATTTAACGATTTTGTGAACTAAATAAGTAGTTAGCGCTTACAACAGTATAACAAACATTCTCGTAAACTTATCAATAAACATATTATTCAATGATCATGTATTATTTTTTGGATTTTAAAGTAGCCATAATTTTTAACAACAAAGTGAACAATAAATTCACTAATTAATGCCACCAAATCAACACTAATCATCATCACCTAATACGCAATAATCACCATTTTCAAACACATAATCAACTAATTTTCTAAATTAGGTTTACCATTATATACCCAATTCAAATAATAAACTATATATCATAAACTAATGACATATATTCACCAATTCCAAACCCCTAAATCATCCAATTCCAAATCCCTAAATCATCAACTAATTTAATTTAAATCTAAATTAAACAAAGATAATGGAAAATAGGAGATGCCGGCAAGTGTGGAGAGGTTCAAATTAGCGACAGAAGTTGCCACAGTTTCTGGTGGAGGATAGCGGCGGCTGGTTGTGGGAGGGAGGAGAATGAGCTGAGAGAATGGAAGGAAGGAAATGAAAATTTTCTCTCGGCTGCAAATCTGTATATTCGCGACAAGCGACGGCTAGCGACGACCGCCTTTTTTAGCCGTCGCTAGGCTCTGTCTCTTTAGGAGCCGTTCCTAGTAGTGAAGGGATCAACGAAGGTATGCATGAAAGAGGACACGCATGAAAAAAAAAGAAGCAAAAATAGAAAAGAAAGTAAAAGAAACACGCATGAAATTTCTACAGCAACAACATTTTTTGCTTTCCTCTTTTACTCTATATTATATGCGTGATGTGCATGCTGTGTAGTTAATGCCTCGCTATTACCCCGCTACAACCCTGCTATATCTCATAGAGGATTTCACCACTACGATTTTTCCATATAGCCCCAAAATATAGCCCTTCCGCTTTAATCCCCGCTATTTCCGCTATATCCCGTTATTTCCGCTATTTCCGCTATATCTTTTTTAATAAAATGAATTAAAAAATAGCATTTATACATTACAAAAATATGAAATTAATTTATTTGATTTAATTTTTGATATATTTTTAGAAATGAAAATACTCTAAAATTCTACCGAATTTAATTATGTTATATAACAGTTTTTCGTTTATTTAAAGTATATTCGTACGTGTTTTTATTTAAAATTATTTATGTATTATTCATAATGATAATTTTTCTTTTTAATTACCATTTATATATTTGTAAAAACATTAAGTACGAGTTTTATATGCTATTTTAGAGCCATCCACTATATCCCGCTATATCCTCCCTGTATCAACCCTATGACTTTTTTCACCTCCACCGCTTTGAATCTAGCGAGCGCATTAACTGCACAGTGTGCATGCATGTGAGTATGTTGGGTTTGGCATTGGAAGTATGGATACATGCCAAGTTTATGCACTGGCATCAAAACGTGAAGATGGAGGAAGGAAGAAAATGGTGCTTGGGCTGTTGTTTTTTGGTTGGGAAGAAGGTATTGGGCAGTGAAATGGAAGAAGTGAAAGGAGGAAGATGTGTTTTGATGTTTATGGAGAAATGACTTTGTCTTGCATTTTTAATAAGGAGTTGGGCCTTGGGAATTCACGGTTGGGTAAAGTTTATTTATGTCGATTAGTTTAGTTTAGTTAATCTGTTATGTTAAAATGTTTCAGACTCTAAAATATTAATAATAACAATAACCATAACTCATCCATATTCAACGTTAGATTCATATTGACGATTAGAACGTGCTAGTGTATTTTATTAACAAGTTTATAAAGGTATACAATACCGATAAAATATTAGTGACATTTTTTTAGCAGAACAAATCCTCATTCTGCTATTATAAATAATGTAGATTTATTTTTATTCAACAATTGATCTATTTGATATTGATAGTTAATTATTTAATAGATGCTTTTCTATTTATCATTGCTGTTGATTTATTATTTGGTCGTTTGAATTGCGCTCGACCAGTTTATGCGCACTGATTATCAATTTTGATTATGGACATTGCTCGACCAGTTTATGAGCAATTGCCATTCATATGCATGAGCTGTGTAGAAAACAATTGTAGGCTAACACCTTGTGATTTATTTCATGATTTGACTAAAAGGCGTTTAGCGATAATATTGGTTTATTTAATTATTACATTAGTTATAATAATTTAACATTTAAAGTTTGAACTTAAATTTAAAAAAGCTGTTTTAGTGATGGTTTTTTATAAAAGAATTTGTTGTGAAATGTCTTACGTAATTAATACATGAAAATAAATGTTTTTGTTAATAAGTATTGGAATGTGACTTTAAAGATTTATTTAAGGACTGGTTTATAAAAGTGTTTGTTGAATAAAGAGAATTTTGAGAACTTAAATCCCAGTGGATTTGAAACTGATTTCAAATGGTTTCTTTCGAAATTAAGTTGGGAATTGGTGGAAGAGACTATTTCCAAAATTGAGTATATTACTAATAAGTTTAATATGAATTCATAAATCGAAATGTGAAAATTGAATTCAAACTTTAATTTGATTGCTCATACGAAGTCAATGCAAATTTGTTTAGTCTCTTAAACTTCTGTATCTACATTGTTTGATTTGAATTTACTTGCATAAGAAAATAAAGTCCTGACTCGGGTGTATTGTCTTTTCATTACGCTCGGATCAGACCGAGCTTTTCAGTTATTCTGGAAGACGAAGATGGAGATTGGAAGACTGTACTTAGTATTGTTATTCCGCTGCATTATAGGGACATGTTCAGTTAAAATGTATAGCTTCGATAATATTGAAATGGAATCAAATGTATATCGATAAGCAACTTTGTAATTAAGTTATTATTATATTTTATCCTTCCGCTGTGAGATTCTATATATTGTTCTTTCTCTTCTTCTATTCTTCTCTTGGTAATTCGTCTTTTCGAATGATTTGGTTCGAATATATAAGGTTTAATGTCGAGTTGAATTGACCAAAAAGGCGAGTTGTCACAGTACTGTAAACTCCGTCTACCAAACCGGTGTTCGATCAGAGGAGCGACCTCACTTGGTCCGGGATAGCTCCTATTTTATTCATATCAAGCTGACCCAAATGTCAGGGCCGCGTTCTTACCTCATAACAGCGGCGTTTGCCAAACCATCTTACTTCGTTCTAGATTCTCCACCACATGAACAGTTGTTAAAGTGGTTTCGGAATCGGCAGAGAGTGTGACAATATCTAACTCCGGTCTCTTTAACGGCCAATATCGTTATATTTTTCACTCCACGGTCATTTTATAAAACATTTATAATAATAAATCCAAAAAATAGCTTATACTTTCATATCAGGATATCCATATACTTCCTCCAAAAGTATAAATATATTCATAAATACCAAGGAAGATTTCTTTCAATCAATTATGAAAATAATTTGTAAATCTCTCTCAAACCATTTATAACTATTTATATGCTTTAAAACCATTTATAAAGCTATTTATAAATTCCAAAACAGTTTACAACTCTTCCCCTTTCCATAAACCTCTACCTAAATTCTTTTAAAATTCTTCCAATTTCCTTTACACAAGTTCTTTTATAAAACCCTTTATAATTCCTTTATAAATAAAAACCTTTTATAAAAATCCTGTAAGAAAATCTTCTATAAAATCCTTCTACAAAATCCATTATAAAATCTCTTACAAAACTTTTATAAATTCCTTACAAAACCTTTAACAATTCTAACATCTTTTACAAAAATCTTTATCTTTTAAAGTTATTATAAAAGTCTATATTTATTATCAAAAGTTTAAAACTATATTTATTATATTATATTAAATTTAATATATATATATATACACACACTAACCTATGTTAAATATTTTAAATTTATTTTAAACTATTTAAAATATATATTTTAAAATAAAAAAATTTAAGTTAAAATCTTAAGTTTACATTTAAAACCATATATTAACTTATAAATTTGAAACTTTATGACATATAAAATAAATTAATTTCCAAATATAAATTTTAAATAAAATCATGAAATAAAATTTATAAATTAAACTTAGAAATCAAACATACTATACTATTTAGAAAACAATTTAAAACCGACCAAAGGTGTCTGTATATATTTTTCCACCCTATGATCAAGCGATAGAGTATGTACCATTTCAATCCCAAAATAGTTAAATTTTCCAAGTATATATCATTTCAACCCGTATCCCAAATAAATAATTTCCAAATCAATGAAATCGCTCGGGTTTATCATTTCAACTCATAACGATTTTCCCTAACCTATAAGATCATTTGGGTATGTATTATTTCAACCATAGTTATAACATGGATAAATAAACATCCAATCATCTAAAATATCAACAAATAAACATCGATCACAATCAACATCCAAATCAACCAATAAATCACAACAAGTAACTTGTTATCATTATCAGGTATTTAACTAACAATTTAAATTCAATATTAATGTAAATGGCAATTTAATTCAATATAAATTCAATTTCGATTAAAATGTCAAATTAAACTACCAAACAACAACCAATAATATTCTTATCATATCATAAATTTAATTCAACCAACATAAGAAGGTTTAGTATTTGTGAGTGGGTTAAATCACCCACATTTGATTTATCGTCGATTTAAAATCCCAATAAAGCCCAAGAATCTAATAGTCTTAGAATTCAACTAAACTAGTTCCATGTTGTATGGAATTTTGATACGATCCTAACGCAAGAAACCGCGTCCAAATCCAGGCTCGTATGAACAAGTAATGAAAGTTAGAAGTTTGAAAAATTAAATTAAATTTAAAATAAAATACATGGGCTTTACCGTAATTACCTTCTCTCTACAGAACCCTAATTAGCAATCGACCACATTAACCCAACCGCCACCATCTTTATGATGCTGTTGCCGCCACCATGTTCGACTTTTACATGATCCAAGCTCGTCGTTGAACTCCCCTGGCCGCGCCGCCCCAGACCAAGTCCACGCACGACCCTCCCATCCCCACCTCCTGTGTAACAACCCTGTATTTCGTGTCGATTTATAATCGACATTTGGACGATTAATATTGTTGCAAATTACCGTTTGAAGTTTTAGATCCAAATTAAAATTCTTTTATAAATGGTTAAAAGGAATTATGGGCTTTAAAAATTAAATTGTGGCCCATGTTTTTATCGGGGCCGTGAAAATTAACTAAGGCAAATAGCCGTCCCCTTTTCTTTGTGTCATTCATTCGTAAAACCCTTAAAAATAAATCGAACGAGAGTTTAATGGCGGCTTTGTTCTCTTTTTTATTTCCAATTCAACCCGTCCTTTCCCCCCCTTATTTCATTTTTCATTAGCAACCCCAAAAATCGAAACGAACGAAGAAAATTATGGCGGCCTCCTCTTCGTCATTCAAAGATTAGGGCTTCTCGAAATCAAAGATGCCGATGCTCGATTGAAGAGGCGATTCAGCGTTCTGGTTCGTCCATCGATGGCCTCCTCGTAGCTTGCTCCAGCTGCTTCGACTTGTGAAAAGGTGAGTGGTCTTCCCCTCACATCTAATTCAAATCATTCTTGATGATTTATGGCTTGTTCAAATCTGTGCTTTTCGTTGTTTGATTAATGGATGCCCTCGTCTTTGATTTCTAATTTTGATTTCTTGGTCACAGTTTGAAATTTCTGTTTTGATTGACGTTTCGTCCTTTTCTCTCTGACATTGGGCAATTTGCTTTAGTTAAAGTTAGAGGCTGCTTGATTGTGCCTTAGTTGCCACGTTTCTGACATAATATTACCTTCGACCATCACCGTTGTATCATTATTGCTCCTGGTCAGTGCACTTGTACCATTCGAGATCACGGTATTAGTTATCACACATTCATCAAGGTATGTTGTGTATTGCTCACTTCACTATGTTCGAGTTATACACATACCAGTCGAGTTATATTCCTACCACTGTTGCATATATGTGATGGCCCATCCATGTTGTAAGAACTGATATGTTTGTTGTTGGTTTGCCAGAGAGTTCATGTCCATGTGTTGTATTTCTTTTGCTGGGCACTATCATGTTCATGTCATTCTTTTGGGCAGTTTGCTTTGCATTCTCTTTGTGTACTTGTGTCGAGGCTGTCGTTCTGTCCACTTCATGTTGTTGACTGCATTATTGAAGTGTATCTGACCATGTTTTTGTTTATAAGCAGTTTGAAGTTGCTGACTTCATTTGTTTCTCTGACCTGATTTCTGATCTGTAGCATGAGCTATTAGCTTGTATTTCTTTGTCTTTGTACTTATAGTACATGGTTTAGGTTGCATAGCATGTTGAATATCATCATGCAGTCTTCATTTGCCTATGCTTCTGTTGTCGCTGACTTGAGTTCGAGCCTCTGGTTTGACTGTCTTGTTCAAGACTGATACATTCATTTGTTGCATTGTATTCATTGTGTTTTGTGGTCTTCCTTGTTATCTGGTAGCACTGTCTTCATTGTTACCCGATAGCACTCGTGCCTGCATTGATCTGGCACCATGCCTTCGAGTTATACATATCACTCTGTTGCATAGTTCATCCACTTGCTTCAGTGTTGCATTCATATTGAATGTGAGCATGTTATTTTGTTCTGAATTTCTGAAGCTTGTTTTGGTTCTGACTCTTATGGGCTTGGTACATTGGTTAGTTGCTGAGTTTGTCCATTTAGTCACCATATATATACGTACAGATATGTATGTGCGTATATATGTATGTTGTCATTCTTATTCACTGGGCTTCAGTTTTGATAACTGTTTTGATACAATTGTTGTCACTGTTATTTTGTGGTATTTTGATGCTAGTTTGTACATGCTGATTTAGTTTGCAGTTTTCATTTTTGATGTTCATTGGCTGTTGGACTTCATGTATCCATGTACTCCATTGTCCATGTTTTAATGATACTGTAATTTGGGTTCGGTTCCATTTGCCTTTCGCCATTCAGTGGCCTGTGTTCGTGTTGCTGTACATATGTTTTGTGGATACACATGTGTAATCATACATGTATATAGGTAGTATATGTTGCAGACTTATGTTGTTGTTCTTCAGGTTAGCATTTGCATGTATCGAATGCTCATTTGCTGAATCACCATATAATTTGAAGTTATTGAGCTTCTTTCCTCACATGATCTGCTTGATATTCTCCTTGTGTACATTGCAACATGAACACTGTCTAGATACGTGTACATGCTTTCACTTAGCTGTCTGCATAATGAAAACTCGGTTGTTATCGGTCTATACTTGAGCAGTGCATACGCTTTATATGTTGGCTTCGGTCATTATGTCTCTGAATTTGATGACTCCGGTACTGTCACTGACATTACTTCAACTATTTGAGTATGCAGGTTTGTTTCATCTGTACTGTTGCTTCTGTTTGATTGTTGCATCTGAGTTTTTGTTTGATGTCCTTGGTTCTACTCGGGAATTATTTGCATCTGTGTTTCACTTGAGTTTGAACCCCACTTTTCTTGGGTTTGACCGTCTGTTCGTTATGAATTTTCATTGTGTACTTCGTTACTGTAGTGGCAAGGCAGTGCACGCAAGCGTGAACTGCAGCCACACGGCATTCATTGTGTACTTCGTCACTATAGTGGCAAGGCAGTGCACGCAAGCGTGAACTGCAGCCACACGGTATGGCGTGTATGATATTCTATTTGTTTTGACTTATGGATCTTTTTGCGTACTCCATATTCCGTAGTGGCGAGGCAGTGCACGCGTGCGTGTACTGCAGCCCTACTTGAATTAATATTTTAATTGATATTTCAATGGTTTGAACTGTTTTGTTTATTTCAATTCAATATTCTGAATTGCATTCTGATTTGGTTTAATTATTGTCGTCTATTCATTATTTAATTAGTATTGCTTCTGTGCACTAATAACTGAGTTTGAATTAGACTGACCCGAGTATTATTTTCTTTGAATTTAATACTCGGGTCAGACCCGAGTTATTTCAGGTTGTAGATATTCTGCTTTGGGTTGCTGCTAGAGCTATGAAGTTCTTTCATATCTTTTGGAGTAGTCGTCGTCATTTGTAGTAGTCTGTAAAATTGTATAGGAAGATATGTATTCATGTATATTATATACGTTAATGTACTTGTATATGTAACTTCCTTAGTCGACTGTTGTAGTTGTATCATATGTACCGTGTCATATGTATTGTATCAAATGTATTGTAACTGACATCAGTTATCGTATATATGAGACTTTCTATTTTATTTGTGTTCCGCATTATATTATCTGTGTAATATTTTATATTTACTGTTCTAAACTATTATGAACCATCGTAGTTCGTTTTATACTGGTATTGGGGTATGTCGATGGGAGCTAATAAATCAGAGATGAAAAATTACGAATATTTATATATATATATATATCACTCCTATCGAGATAACCAGTACTAGTGTAAGGCCTAACTATTGATGGCCGCTCCTCAACAGCCTTATTCTCCGGGCTGGTTGACAGCACTACACCGTAGTGTTCTTGGCTAGCGCGGGTATAGAGGTGGGGCGTCACATCCTGCTCCGCCGCTGTACATCTACCATCGTTGTTCCTGGCGGTTTCCATCCCACCCACCATGAAAGAACACCATAGATCGACTTTCCTCAACGGCCTCAACACTCCAGCACCTTCCAATCGTCGAATCGACGAAGATCCACCGTTGAAAACAAAAACTTAGTTTCAACGGCCGAGACTTCTTCAACGATTTCTGGCCAAACCAATCCTCAATTGCAAAAACGAATTGCGGATGTAGATTGCGCTCATCGAGAGCTTCGCAATGATATATTGTTCAATAGGTTTTGAGGAGTTTGAATTTTAGGAATTAAGGTTTTGATTAAAATATGATTTTCTGCCATTAGGAAGGAGGAAGGAGCAGATGAGAATTACGTACGGAAATATGGAATAGATAGCTAATGTTTAGAAAAAAGAAATCTATATCTATAGACAGATGAATAAGAACAAATGGACATATAGAATTTGGTCGAAACGATAACAACGGCCCAGAAAGCCCGTTTCGTTCCCGAAACGAAAATATGTCATCCAATATATCGAAATATATGTTTTCGATATTTTTAAACTCAATGGAACTAGTTTCAAACCCTAATTCCATTGTATATAGAAGTTAAATTACAAAATCAAATCTTTTTAATTAAATTCATTTAATTGTTTTCTACGCATTTCGAGCTCGCACGATCAAATGATAAGTTTGATCGCTACGAAACTTGAAATCTTATAATAATTCACTATTATGGATTCGATGAATCTATTTTCGTCAGAATCCGAGACAGTTCCCGAAAAGGCTACTTTTCGCGTAATTAAATAAATTATTATTAAATTGATTTACTCACCTCTAAATTCATTTTTAAAAATTAAAAATTTCATCATTCTTTATTACATAGAAATTTATAATCTTTTAAATAAATTTTTCATATCAATCCAATAGTTAAATATTGCACAAATTTCAGCGTTCAAATTACAATTGTAATAAAATCCCAGTTAGTTATATTTTAATTTCGATCAAATTCTTTTATTTCAACTTACACTCTTATTATTCAATCAACTATTACCTTATGAATATAATTAACATTAGTTTACATTCTATTACATTCATATTCTACAGTTATCATCTTAACTCATGTTAACTGCAATATTTAAATTACATTAATTTCAATCGATTCGCAAATAATTTCAAACAGATTAAATAACAAGATGATAATAAATCAATTGTTATACATTAATAATTTAATTTTATTCACTTATTTACAATTATCACCAAATTAACTTCACAATTATTTCAATTGATTGAAATTACATTAAAATAGGTTTCAATAACATTAAAACAACATTAGTAAATCATATTCTAATTATTTTTCTCATTAATAAATTATAAATTTTAATTTCTCTCAATATTAAATTTCAAAATCTTATTAATTTAATAGTTTAATTATCAAATATGGGTTGTTGTACTCTCCCCACTCAAAACTTTTCGTCCTCGAAAAAGAACAAGAAGGAGGTTTGATATAATTTATTCAAAATAATCAATTTATAGCAATTTAACTTACATATTTAAGTTTAATAAAATTTGAAAATAACTCAACTTTTACAAAAATATTCTAAGTCTTAAATTTATGAAAATTTTCGATAGAGCCTCCTACGCACGGTTAGGTCCGAAAAAATAATAATATCAATAATTTCAATATATATATATATCGTATTTCAATAATAAAATATCCCAAACCATGGGAAAAATAATTAAAATATTGTTGCAAAACCGTAATCCGAAAACGTACCTATTTGTCGGGCAAACAATTATTTATGAAACCAAAAGCACTGGTTATTACTTCCATAAACTTGTATTTCACTTACATAATTCCAAAAGAGTTAAAATTATGTAAGAGAATAATATTTTAGTTATTCAATTAATAGTACAAGCAACATACAATGTATCACAATCATATATGAACAAAAGCTGTACAACCATTATATGCAACTAAAGAATCCATCATACATCCATATCAACCAAAACTAATGGTTTATCCATGGTCAAAAAAAATTCATCGTACAAGGGTGATAAATAAATCACCAAGTGTACCTTACGCTCAATTGTCTTAGATAATTACTTAATAGATTATTCATACAACCTTAAACAATTCGAAGTATCCTCTCCCAAACTTCCAATCAGCCAAAATGACAAAGATTTTAAGTATTATTTAAATTTGCATGATGTACATAAATATTTTATACGCAATATCAGTTCTAATCACTTGCTTGAATACACACATTCCATTTTCGAACTTGTATTGTTAACCCGACTACTCTAGTGCGGACTCTGATCCGATTTCTTGATTCAAAAATTCAGTTTTTCTTGCATAAACATTAACTATGATAGAAAAATTCAAATTCGTATCAATTGTTCGCCGTCAAGAATCGACCAAAAAATCCTAATTCGAACTGCTGTGAATTACTACAAATCTTGTATTCAAATTTTAATTAGAAATGTTATGCGAATAAAATGATTTACTCAAAATTTATATATTTTTATTCTGTTGGTTTCTTTTCGCATCATTATTTACTTTCAATTATTTCAGTTCCCATTCATACCTGGTCATCTTTTATAAATTTTCATTAAGTTATTTACATAACATATTTCCCATTCAATAGTTGGAATCATCATTGATTACGTCGTTAAAGTATTACATACATTTCACTTATTTTCAAATTATTCATACAAGGTTATCTCTTATTAATTTACATTCATTTATTCACATAGATTATTTCAAACTCAATTATGTAGAACATCAATAAATCTATTCTTAAAATATTATTTAAGTTTCTTGCTGTTTAATTCACATTTATTGTTTATATAGCTTGATTTCAATTGAATATTAATATTCATAATGAATCATTTCAACTATTTCTTAACGTTATAATCATTTACTTAAATAATATTAAATTTTACTATTCAATATAACTACCAACCATTTCAAAGCATGGCTTAAGTTTATAAAAAAAAATTATACTCTTAATTCTTTATTTGTAAACATAGGTTCATTCGAAGCATTTTTGTTGTTAAGCTTTTACTTGTATAATATTTTTTACACATTCATTCTACATTTCAACATTTTAACAGAAAACTTAAGAGCTAAATACCGGATTTCATTGCAAATCTCTCGAAATAATATATACACTTATATCTTTTGTATAGCAAAACATACTTGGAAATTAAAATTAAAATTTGTTTATCAAAAGCAATGTGTAGCAAAGCTACTACAGTGGTCTTCCCACTTTGAAACTCGAAAATGAATGTCGATGATGCCATGGTCATCACTGATATTATTTTCTAACAACAAAAGAGGGGAGAACAAAACTTATTTCCTATTAAAATTCTTTTAAATCACACTGAAAATATTTATATCCGAAAATACTTTCAAATAATACTAATATTATATTCCAAAAAATTTTGAAAACCAATTTCAAAACTCCGTAAGTTAAGTTCTCAAATTTCCAATTCATATTCATTTTATTTGTAAATCCTTTTTTGCAACCAATATTTACGAAATTTCACTTCCTGACAATATATCACATACAGTTATATCCATTGTTATCCCATTTTTTGGTCAAAACTAGGATATCCTTGTTGTGTGCGTTTCCACCACGACCAGGAGCAAAAAGAAGCATTCAGCATCTCATTCGGCATTCCCATCTCCCTGAGTTCATCCGGTAATGTCTCATTCGGCATTCTCTAGTAGGAAGGAACACTCGGCACTCACACATGAAGCTTCATTCGGCAGTACGAGTACATGTCCATTCGGCATGGCCAGCCCTTTCTCATTCGGCGATGCAAGCATGTGTCCATTCGGCGTAACCAGCCTCTGCAAGCATGTGTCCATTCGGCGTAACCAGCCACCTTCCCTTCAAGCTCACCACCGAACCAGCCCTTCCACCACTCCTAGCCGAACCGACTCCCAAGCCACAGCCGGACCACCATATGCCGAACCAACATCACTCCCTACTAATACCGGACCACCCCTTCCCACCGGACCGGCCTCTACTACCGAATGGAGCTCCGCCGAACCAGATGACTGCCAGTCCAGATTGCTTCAGCCCGGGCCCACCAGCAGCTATATGCATCCAAGACCCCTGCCCCCTACCTCACTCTATAAATAGAGGGGCAGGGGTACAACAATGGCAGACAAGTTTGAGAGCTCAAACCGGGAAGGAACTTTCAAACAACTTTCATACACTTGTACTACAAGCTTTGTACTTGTAATCGGATCGGAAAAGGAGAATAACATATAAAGTGGACGTAGGCACATTCTGGCCGAACCACTATAAATCTGTGTGTCTTTTACAGTTTAGTCCCTGCTTTTTACGCATTTGCATAAACCACCTAAATCACTACGAACAACATAAAATCAACTAAATCATACGACTTGGAGTTTTTTGCCCATCTTTTGTGCAAACGTATTTGAGTTATTTGCTGAGATCTGTGATTTGTGTTTGAATATCGCTGACTTATATTCATACACTGGTGCTTTCACGGTATTGGGTGTTTGTGGCCATTTTTTACGCAAACATTTTGGTGCTTTCATTGAGAGGGACCAGCTCCCACTACATCGGATAGAAGTTTGGATTTGGAAGACAATGACTAGGCAAAACAGTAGAAGGCTAAGGGCTGAGAGAAGCCAACAAGGAGGAAGTCAACAAGCATCCTCCGGAGGTGAGGAAGGACCGGCTTCGATCTATATAACCCGGGATGAAATGGAAGCCATAACAAATTCACTGCAAGAGAGGTTGCTGAAAAGTCAACAGGAAATGATGCAAACTTTCTTGGAGCAAATGAGAGTTGCAGGGATGCAGAACCTAGGAACAGCTACAACGGCTGTGGATGCAGGACAAGAAGCTAGGGTTATGGAACCCAATGAAGGACAGGATACGGAGCCAGGCGGCAATCAACAAGGGCTTGGGGGCAGGCCCACAGGATTCAACACAGGAGAACCTTTGGAAGGAGTTCAACAGGCTAGAACCAACGTTGCTGCTAACGAGCCACACGAAGAGTATGTACCGGAGTTCCCTCGGGGGCAACCCTCAACAGACAATGGCGGATTGGTAGATATAATCAGGAAGACTGTGCGAGGTGGTTTGACCAACGGAGACTTGGAAGGAGTAAACAGGAGTCCGTTCACTCGGGAAATAAGGATGGCTCAGAACCCACCTAAGTTCAAGCTACCTAGCGTGGAGGTATACAATGGCAAGGAAGACCCTACGGATCACTTGATGAGATACACCAGACACATGGAGGTGCTGGGGGCATCGGAGGAGGTGATGGCCCGATGCTTCCCTTTGTACTTGACGGACTTAGCTGCAATGTGGTTCAGGCAGCTGGAAGAAGGATCTATCAGGACTTGGAGGGAATTGGTGGAAAGGTTTTTGGGACAGTTTCGGGTTCATGTCAAGAGACCGAAGAATGTGATGACATTGACGTCGGTAAGGCAAAGGATGGATGAATCGCTTAGAGCTTTTCTAACTCGATTCAGTGCCGCAGTTGCTTCGGTGGATCGGCCCGATCCATCGATGGTTTTAATGGCAGCAGTATCAGGAGTCAGGGAGAACTCGGATTTCAAGGTATCTCTGATACGAGATCCCCCACGGAATCTCGACGAATTTTTTCATGAGGCAGAAAGGTTCCTTCGACAAGAAGATGCGAGTACGGATTTAAAGCTGAAAAAGGTTAACGCGGTTGAGGGGGGAGGACCATCCAGCAATGGTTCGGATAAAAACAAAGGAAAAAGGAAGTTGGACAGTGATTCTGGAAATGCTAGGAAGCAATGGAAGGATCCAAAGTTTTCCACATACACAGGATTGAACGAGACACTGGAGCGGATATACCTGAATACTCGAAATCGCCTTCACTACCGGAGGCCGGCTAGGAGAGAACCAACAGAACGGGAAAGGACATCAGGAAGGCACTGTCTCTTTCATGATTTGGATGGACACGACACCAACAGCTGCAGGCACTTAAAGGACATAATTGAGGAACATGTAAGGAATGGACAACTGCCACAATATGTTGGACCGCGGAGTGCAACGGCGAGGCAGGAGCAACCACCGCCTACCTCAAGCTACGATGGTGGGAGGCCCAGGAATGATGGTCGGTTGATCGTCCCCTAACCAGGTTAATATGAAATAAGTAGCAAACTATTGGCAAGCAACCAAGTCATTTACACATGTACGGGGACGGAGATAGCCCCTAGGCATGCTCTGAATGATGATAAACTGCGACGCTATGGTTTGTGAAATTTATCTTTTTCTTTTGGATTGGACAATGCTTTTCTTTTTGGTTTTCGGTTTTGGAGCTCGGATTGAGCTCCTGGTTTTTTCTTGCTTTTTGGTTTGGATTTTCCTTTGGATGATTGTTTTTTGGATTTCTGGTTTTCTGGATTTTGGATTTGGATTTTGGATTCTTGATCTGGATTTTGGATTTGGATTTTGGATTTAGATTTTGGATTGGATTTTGATTGGATTTTTATCTGATTTTTGATAAACGGTCGTCGGGTATGGATTATGCCTGGCAAGGGGTGAGTCACTTTGCCCGAACATGGTAAATTGACTCATTCAGGTCGTCGAGTATGGACTATGCTCGGCAAGGGTCCGGAGTGACCAGGATTCGGCCTAGGACTTAGGCCCTATATTATCAATCGTTATTTTCAGGTCGTCGAGTATGGACTATGCTCGGCAAGGGTCCGGAGAGACCAGGATTCGGCTTAGGACTTAAGCCATGGCATTGTACAGCGCCCAGGGACACTGGGCCAAGGTCGTCAAGTGTGGATTACGCTTGGCAAGAACCCGGAGAGGTTAGCTCAACGCCCAGGGACACTGGGCCACGGTCGTCAAGTGTGGATTACGCTCGACAAGAACACGAGGAGGCTAGCTTAATGTCCAGGGACACTGGACCAAGATCGTCAGGTGTGGATTGCGCTTGGCAAGAGCCCGGAGAGGTTATGAATTTGGATATCGACCCAGAGAGGTCCTGGATTCGGTTGTTGGCTATTGGATAAGGATGGTTTGGGACTCGGTTGTCGAGTTCGGATGGACATGGAATTGGCTCAAGCTTTGCTTATTGGATTCGGAACTATTCAAAACACGCCTTGTTATCACAAGGCATGTTTTGGGGGGCAAAGTGTTATCCCATTTTTTGGTCAAAACTAGGATATCCTTGTTGTGTGCGTTTCCACCACGACCAGGAGCAAAAAGAAGCATTCAGCATCTCATTCGGCATTCCCATCTCCCTGAGTTCATCCGGTAATGTCTCATTCGGCATTCTCTAGTAGGAAGGAACACTCGGCACTCACACATGAAGCTTCATTCGGCAGTACGAGTACATGTCCATTCGGCATGGCCAGCCCTTTCTCATTCGGCGATGCAAGCATGTGTCCATTCGGCGTAACCAGCCTCTGCAAGCATGTGTCCATTCGGCGTAACCAGCCACCTTCCCTTCAAGCTCACCACCGAACCAGCCCTTCCACCACTCCTAGCCGAACCGACTCCCAAGCCACAGCCGGACCACCATATGCCGAACCAACATCACTCCCTACTAATACCGGACCACCCCTTCCCACCGGACCGGCCTCTACTACCGAATGGAGCTCCGCCGAACCAGATGACTGCCAGTCCAGATTGCTTCAGCCCGGGCCCACCAGCAGCTATATGCATCCAAGACCCCTGCCCCCTACCTCACTCTATAAATAGAGGGGCAGGGGTACAACAATGGCAGACAAGTTTGAGAGCTCAAACCGGGAAGGAACTTTCAAACAACTTTCATACACTTGTACTACAAGCTTTGTACTTGTAATCGGATCGGAAAAGGAGAATAACATATAAAGTGGACGTAGGCACATTCTGGCCGAACCACTATAAATCTGTGTGTCTTTTACAGTTTAGTCCCTGCTTTTTACGCATTTGCATAAACCACCTAAATCACTACGAACAACATAAAATCAACTAAATCATACGACTTGGAGTTTTTTGCCCATCTTTTGTGCAAACGTATTTGAGTTATTTGCTGAGATCTGTGATTTGTGTTTGAATATCGCTGACTTATATTCATACACTGGTGCTTTCACGGTATTGGGTGTTTGTGGCCATTTTTTACGCAAACATCCATTTATAAAAATTATTCTTTATAAACAAAATATAATACTAGGTAAAATTATTTCATTTACCTATATTTCAAAAACAATATTATATCAGTCTACCCTATTAAGTGTTTAGAAATCCCTATCGATGCCATAGCGTCCTATGTACCGACTAGAATTTATATATACTAAATGGAACAAAACACAATGTAAAACATTTTTATATCACTAACAAATACGCTCTCATATATATGCTTAAAAAACTCATTCTAGGATATTACTACCCTATCTCTAATGAGTCAAACCCTACAAAGCTAATGTTATCACTAAATCAAAGCTCTGATACCAACTGTAAAGACCCACTTTTTTGGACGGTTTAAATCTGTAGGATCTAGATCAACCCTAGAGGGGGGGTGAATAGGGTTGTAGCAAATTTTCTCGAATTAAACCTAGAAATAAACTGCAGAAATAAATATGCTGGAAAGTAAATCACACACAAAATTTACCCAGCTTCGGCAACCCCTGCCTACTGCTGCATTCCCAGATTTCTATTAGAATTAAACAGTATCACGCTTACAAACACTCTACTAGACTCGCAGACCCTTTTGCTCCCGCTCACAAAAACTCTACTAGATTCGCACACCCTGCTCCCGCCTACAGAGTTTCGCTTACTCGCAAACACTACTCCCGCCTATAGAGCTTTGCAAACTCGCACACCCTGCTCACTGAACTAATTCTAACTAGACAATCTGACACTACCTACAACCTAGGTGGTGATTTACAAATTCTTTGACCCGAAAAGAAAAAACAACTTCAAAAATAAAACCAGGTGCAAAAATTAAAATACGAACTTGAATCCCTAATTTTTGCTCAATTTAAAAAAAATAAACCCTATTAAAATAAAACCCCCTTTTTAATAAAACACGGCCGGCCTCTTTTGTTTCTTTAGCCTGATCTACTTTTTCTTTGACCCGTTCCTTTCTTCTCGTGAGAGTAATGTTGGCCGATCTTCCTCTTTATGAAATTAGGGCTTTTGTGCTATCGATCCAAATTGAGGCTTTCGGCTCTTGCTCGTGCTTTGATTTCTGATGATCGATTGTTGACTTTGAGATTGCGTTGCTCGGCTTGTTCGTTCTCTGATGACTGATTTGCGTTGACTTCGAGATTGCAAATTGTTTGTAGCTACTTCTTTTGATTGAGTTCACCGGTACGTAATCTCTTTTGCTGTTTGTGCTCTTGTGATTTTAGAACTCAAACTCGATGCCTATGATGTAAATTGGGATTCAGTATTTATATGAATTCGTGACTTCATCACTTTCCTAAATTTCTAATGCTTGAAGCGCACGATTTTTCTGTTTTAGTTTTTAACTTGATAATCACGGTTTCTCGAATATCCTTGATTCTCACGACATTTCAAACTTTCCTATTTTTACATCTCTGACCATTTCAAAAACAAAGATACGAATTTGACTTTTTCAAATTGTACACACACTTGTTCGTCACGTCGCTGTTTTGATTCGGTGACCATAACTGCTCTGGATGGTTTAACTTGAATTTGTGATTCCATGTATTACTGCACTTCAAGTTTGTGAATTTCCCTGTACTGTTGAACTTTGTTCTCTGGCCATCTTCTCTGGTCGGTTTTACATGAACATTGACTTGAGCATTTTGTATGTTTCATTGCTGCACCCATTCTGTTGCACTTGCTCATTGCTCCATTCATTTTCCATACTGTGTTGTTCATGCATGTGACATTGAACCATACTGTCGTTTGCAACTGTGTCACTTGAGACTGCTGTGTTGATCTTGTACTTGTGATCACTGATGCATTTGGAATTGGTCTGTTGTGTCCTCTGTATGCTACGGCTCTGACCATCTGAGTTGGTGATATTGTCTTCATTGTGGCCTTGTTGTATTGAACTTCGATATTTGCTGGCTTGTTTCAGTTGCTTAGTGTCTTGGCCATGTTGGTTTAGTTGAGTCTGTCTGGTTAAGTTCCTGTTGGTTTAGTTGTGCATGTCACTGTTGCCTTGAACTTCTGGTTGGCCACTGTTGCATTACTGTATCTTATGGCACTTTGATGCATTTGCATGTACTCTGTCATTGCTATATTGAGATCACTGTAATGGTATTCATGTATCTGCTATTGCACTTTGCATATGAACTTGATATTGCAGTCTTCATTAGCTCATGGGCTTCCAGTGTTGCCACTGTGTTTCATTTGCATAGCTGAACTTGTGTTGTCTTTGATGTTGTTGAACTTGGTGACATGCATTTCTGTAGTGGCTTTCTTCAATTCTCTGGCTCGAATTGCAGTTGTCTCATTGCGGCATTGTAGTCATATATGTGTATGCATCTGTACTTGTTGTTACTGTCCACATGAGTTCATGTTGAATATATGTCTGCTTCTTGGTTCGACTATGTTCTTGCATTGTTCATCTCAACTTGTTCTTGTATTCACTGTTATATTTGGGCTTCACCGAATCTTTTATTGCATACTTGGGCTGTTGGACTTGTTGTACATTGCATAGTGCATTGCCTTGTTTGTTGAAGTTGTGCTTGCACACTTGCTATTGTTGGCTGCGCACATGAGTTGGCGAGGCAGTGCACACGTGTATGAATGTACACGTGTGTATTGCAGCCACTTATGATTACCTATCCCTGTAATATCTATGTGCACGACTTTGTGATGAATTCAAGTGTGAATGATGACGTACAACCCAAATAACTGAGGCAAATGATATTTTCAAAAACCATATTTTATTTTATATTGCAACAATATTTCTTTTTCAATTTTACTGCGTTAGTGAATATTTTTGCAGATTTCTCAGATGTTGGATTCGAACTGGAATGCAGTTGAAGACAAAATACGAGTGTGAGTGATATGTAGTGAGGTTGTTAATGTAAATTGAAATCGTGATGTATTCTAAATTGTATATGTATAGTGAGAGCATGAATTTGTACTATTCGAGATTGTAATAAATATTTGTTTGAATAAAATTTCTGTTTGAATTCAAATTCCATTCAAATACAAATTCTGTGTAATTTATTTTATTCAACAAATATTTATTTAATCTATGAAAACAAAATAGTACATTACCAAATACATTTAAATGAATATATATGTTTATTATCATCAAACAAAAACATATAAGCGCATATTCAACAATCTCCCTCTTTTGATGATAACAAACATATATTTAAGATGTTGACTGTGTTAAATGTATTTGACCAATTATATACTTTAATTGCTCCCCCTATTTAAATGCTTCCTCTCTACATGATGCTCCCCCTACATATATGCATACAAATAGAAATATATTCAAATGAGCCTAGATGCAAATGGAAAATTATTTGACCCTTGCTTGATTCTATTTGACAAAATCTTAACTTTTCTCTCCCCCTTTTGTTATCAGCAAAAGAATAATAGTGTGAGAGAAAAATAGAGATAAACTGATCAATATTAATCCAACATTAAACTCAAATTGAATATGAATATTAAACTTCAATAAGAATCAAACAAAAACCATAACTACCCTTGTTAGGCGCATATTCCACTTTTAGAAACGATGGATATGATGTTCATATAAAATCATACAGTTGAATCTTCTTGTGGTACATTCATATGAGGAATTTGAATATCTACTAATCATGCATAACCGTTAGGACTTTTAAATGAGATTAGTAGTATTCGAATTTAATTTTAAAAATGAAATCAAGTATCTTCTAACCACGCATGACCGTGAGGACTTTTAAATGGGATTAGAATCAACTTGTCTATTAAATCAATTAATTTTGATATGCGTTCCATACATGCATAACCGTAAGGACTTTTAAATGAGCATGGAAGCACATAATCAAAAATCCAAGTAATTCACCCATGCATAACTGTGAGGACTTTTAAATGAGAGTGAATACTTTGGATATTTATTTATTTATTTTAAAAAAAAATGTGACATGAAAAACAAATGATTCCTGATTATAGTACCACATATCGACAAACTATATTGAATATTTGATAAACCATAGTCAATAGAAATATGATAGATATAGAAATGGTCATGGAATCTTTACCCAACAAAAAGTTTTATAATTCTTGTTTTAATTCCTAAAGAAATTTTTCAAATATACTCTCTTGAGTAATGTATGTTAAATATCAAGACTTATCACTTTTTCAATCACTATTTATCTTATTGATAATTAGTAGGGAGTCGGATTAGTCAAAATTTGTCATTTAAAATCAAATAAAAATGACTAATATGAAAATATGGTCAAACATGATTTTCTCGAAGGGGTTGTATGAGAAAAATTTCTGCTATTTGAAAATTGTTTCAAGTGAAAAATATGCAGATATTTTCTTTGAAAAAACGATGCAGCAGATGAATGTTTCGAAGATTAATCACGTTCCACTAGTAATTTTTCTATCAACTATATTACCAGTGAAATCTGCGTCTGAATTTAAATTTCACTCAATATTCACTCGTAAAGACCAGATTGTGAAATTTCAACAAACTATTTCAGAATGAAATTTGAAATGAAGCCATGTTCACACTCAAACGAATATCATGGTGTTAATTTCAGAAACCATAGGATAAACAATTATATTCATGAGTAATCAACAGTCAATCAACATCATAATTATTTCAAAAACAATTTCTTGAAGTTTCAACAATTTCTTAAAATCCTTTTTAACAGCTTTCACATGAAATTTGAAATCGTGCAAATTTACAAGCAGTGACCAAAATGTCAAAATATATCTACGTGTAGCATGAATAATCAAAGATAAAATACCATCATTTGACCGAACAAATTTATATGGATTAGTTCAAAGTTGAAAATCTGATTGGTCATCATTTAAGCACAAATCAAGGTCATAAATAAGAACAAGTCAAAAGAAAAATCATATCAATTAAGAATAAGTCAGAATTAAAGACATCACTTCTTTACAACATCTCAATATTGGCTGATTTCATTCAGAATATGGTGCAGATCATCACAATTAATATACCTTTACCTGTTTTACCTTTACGATAATTTCTCGTGATTGCCCATTGTGATTCCGTCACCTTTGTACTAGGCTAAGGAACTTTTCTTTGTTGCCCGTTGTGTTTCTGGAACAGTCAAAATCCAGAGAACACCGTTGTTGTTCCTTAGCCTGCCACCATACCTACACGAGAAAAAATTTATGTGACCTATTTCTAGGTCCATGATTGTTAGTGGCAGAAGCATTATGAATAAACAAACCCTTTGGAACCCATACTTGTTTAATCCTTTTATTCTTGTTCCAATAGACATGAAATTTGTTTATAGAATTCTTAGGAACCCAAACTTGTATAAATTTTGTGTTCTTTTTCCTATGACTACAATTTTCAACATGATGTCCAATTATTTCACTTCTAGCAAAGATACTCCTACCTTTTGCATTATCCTCAACTTGTGTTTTCCCAAAACCTAGTCCTTTTATGTTGTTAGCAAAAATTAGATTTCCCAATAGCATGTTGAAAGATTTTTCGCCTCTTGAAAAGTTATTCAAAGATTTCTCAAGATTTTGGACTTTGGTTTTTAATGTTGTATTTTCAGTGACAAGTGAGGTGCATCGATTTATAAAATCTTTTTTCCTAGTGTCAATGATTTCCTTAAGACTCAAGTTTTCTTTTTCAAGTTTCTCAGAGTTATTCTTAAGTCTTGTCAATTCTGAATCTAAAACTTTACATCTTTTACATTCTAGGTTTTGAATATTTTCAAGTTCAGTTTCTAACCTAAAATTTTCACAAGCAAGTTCTCTCCTATCAGTTTTCAGTTTTTCAATTTAGATTCAAGAGCATCAACTACTTTAGTAAGATCAAGACACATAAAAACAAGATCTCTATAGGAATACTCACCTGCCTCACTAGATTCCTCAGAGCTTGCTTCTGATTCTGATTTCGCCATAAGACACAAGTTAACCTCCTCTGAGCTGCTATCCGAAACTTCCTCTCCTTCTTCATCATCCCAAGTCGCTGCAAATACCTTCTTCGTCTTTTTCTTTCCTTTTTTGTTTTTGAGAAGTGGGCATTTTTGTATGAAGTGTCCAGGCTTCTTGCAGTTAAAGCACGTCGGTTCATTATCGGAATTGTCAGAATCTTTTGGCCTATTACGACTTGTTTTCTTCTTGCGTGGCTTGAATCTCGACCATTTTCTAAGATTATTGACAGCCATTGCAAGCTCTTCAATTGGATCTTCTCCTTCTTCATCGCTTTCTTCTTTGCTCTTTAAGGCAATCGTCTTCTTCTTTGGTTCGGAGTTGTTGCGTTCTTCCTTTGCTTTTAACTCAAGCTCATATGTCATCAAGTTGCCAATCAACTCCTCCATGCTTAGTTTACTCAAATCTTTCGATTCTTGGATTGTCGTGACTTTTGCCTCAAAGTTCATTGGTAAAACTCGTAGCACCTTCCTCACAAGCTCTACCTCAGTGAATACCTTCCCGAGCGCTCTAGCGTTGTACACCAAAATTGAAAAGCGTCCAAACATGTCCTTTATGCTCTCGCCTTTGTCCATCACAAAGTTCTCGTATTCATTGCTGAATAGGGCTAGACGAGACTCCTTGACTTAGAAGTTCCTTCATGTGTCACCTCCAAAGTGTGCCAAATTTCCTGTTTGTTGTACAATGAGAAATTCTATTAAATTCATTTTTATCAAGAGCACAGATCAAAGCGTTCATTGCTTTAGCATTTGTAGTTTTTAATTTCTTATCGTTAGCATCCCACCTATCCTTAGGTTTAGGAATCTCAGTACCACCAACAATTATAGTGGGAGGTTTATAGCCAGTTTCAATAATATCCCAAACATCATAATCAACGGAACTAAGGTAAATACTCATCCTAACTTTCCAATAAGCATAATCATTCCCGTTAAACATGGGTGGCCTAACAATAAAAGCATTATTTGATGAATTCATGACTCTAGAGTTAAAGAAAAATACCATGCTCTGATACCACTTGTAGGATCTAGATTAACCCTAGAGGGGGGGGTGAATAGGGTTATAGCAAATTTTCTCAAATTAAACACAGAAATAAACTGCAGAAATAAATATGCTGGAAAGTAAATCACACACAATATTTACCCAGCTTCGGCAACCCCTGCCTACTGCTGCATTCCCAGATTTCTATTAGAATTAAACAGTATCACGCTTACAAACACTCTACTAGACTCGCAGACCCTTTTGCTCCCGCTCACAAACACTCTACTAGACTCGCACACCCTGCTCCCGCCTATAGAGTTTCGCTTACTCGCAAACACTGCTCCCGCCTATAGAGCTTTGCAAACTCGCACACCCTGCTCACTGAACTAATTCTAACTAGACAATCTGACACTACCTACAACCTAGGTGGTGATTTACAAATTCTTTGACCCGAAAAGAAAAAACAACTTCAAAAATAAAACCAGGAGCAAAAATTAAAATACGAACTTGAATCCCTAATTTTTGCTCAATTTAAAAAAAATTAACCCTATTAAAATAAAACCCCCTTTTTAATAAAACACGGCCGGCCCTCTTTTGTTTCTTTAGCCCGATCTACTTTTTCTTTGACCCGTTCCTTTCTTCTCGTGAGAGTAATGTTGGCCGATCTTCCTCTTTCTGAAATTAGGGCTTTTGTGCTATCGATCCAAATTGAGGCTTTCGGCTCTTGCTCGTGCTTTGATTTCTGATGATCGATTGTTGACTTTGAGATTGCGTTGCTCGGCTTGTTCGTTCTTTGATGATTGATTTGCGTTGACTTCGAGATTGCAAATTGTTTGTAGCTGCTTCTTTTGGTCGAGTTCACCGGTATGTAATCTCTTTTGCTGTTTGTGCTCTTGTGATTTTAGAACTCAAACTCGATGCCTATGATGTAAATTGGGATTCGGTATTTATATGAATTCGTGACTTCATCACTTTCCTAAATTTCTAATGCTTGATGCGCACGATTTTTCTGTTTTACTTTTTAACTTGATAATCACGGTTTCTCGAATCTCCTTGATTCTCACGGCATTTCAAACTTTCCTATTTTTACATCTCTGACCATTTCAAAAACAAAGATACGAATTTGACTTTTTCAAATTGTACACACACTTGTTCATCACGTCGCTGTTTTGATTCGGTGACCATAACTGCTCTGGATGGTTTAACTTGAATTTGTGATTCCATGTATTACTGCACTTCAAGTTTGTGAATTTCCCTGTACTGTTGAACTTTGTTCTCTGGCCATCTTCTCTGGTCGGTTTTACATGAACATTGACTTGAGCATTTTGTATGTTTCATTGCTGCACCCATTCTGTTGCACTTGCTCATTGCTCCATTCATTTTCCATACTGTATTGTTCATGCATGTGACATTGAACCATACCGTCGTTTGCAACTGTGTCACTTGAGACTGCTGTGTTGATCTTGTACTTGTGATCACTGATGCATTTGGAATTGGTCTGTTGTGTCCTCTGTATGCTACGGCTCTGACCATCTGAGTTGGTGATATTGTCTTCATTGTGGCCTTGTTGTATTGAACTTCGATATTTGCTGGCTTGTTTCAGTTGCTTAGTATCTTGGCCATGTTGGTTTAGTTGAGTCTATCTAGTTGACTTCCTGTTGGTTTAGTTGTGCATGTCACTGTTGCCTTGAACTTCTGGTTGGCCACTGTTGCATTACTATATCTTGTGGCACTTTGATGCATTTGCATGTACTCTGTCATTGCTATATTGAGATCACTGTAATGGTATTCATGTATCTGCTATTGCACTTTGCATATGAACTTGATATTGCAGTCTTCATTAGCTCGTGGGCTTCCAGTGTTGCCACTGTGTTTCATTTGCATAACTGAACTTGTGTTGTCTTTGATGTTGTTGAACTTGGTGACATGCATTTCTGTAGTGGTTTTCTTCAATTCTCTGGCTCGAATTGTAGTTGTCTCATTGTGGCATTGTAGTCATATATGTGTATGCATCTGTACTTGTTGTTACTGTCCACATGAGTTCATGTTGAATATATGTCTGCTTCTTGGTTCGACTATGTTCTTGCATTGTTCATCTCAACTTGTTCTTGTATTCACTGTTATATTTGGGCTTCACTGAATCTTTTATTGCATACTTGGGCTGCTGGACTTGTTGTACATTGCATAGTGCATTGCCTTGTTTGTTGAAGTTGTGCTTGCACACTTGCTATTGTTGGCTGCGCACACGAGTTGGCGAGGCAGTGCACACGTGTATGAATGTACACGTGTGTATTGCAGCCACTTATGATTACCTGTCCCTGTAATATCTATGTGCATGACTTTGTGATGAATTCAAGTGTGAATGATGACGTACAATCCAAATAACTGAGGCAAATGATATTTTCAAAAACCATATTTTATTTTATATTGCAACAATATTTCTTTTTCAATTTTACTGCGTTAGTGAATATTTTTGCAGATTTCTCAGATGCTGGATTCAAACTGGAATGCAGTTGAAGAAAAAATACGAGTGTGAGTGATATGTAGTGAGGTTGTTAATGTAAATTGAAATCGTGATGTATTCTAAATTGTATATGTATAGTGAGAGCATGAATTTGTACTATTCAAGATTGTAGTAAATATTTGTTTGAATAAAATTTCTGTTTGAATTCAAATTCCATTCAAATACAAATTCTGTGTAATTTATTTTATTCAACAAATATTTATTTAATCTATGAAAACAAAATAGTACATTACCAAATACATTTAAATGAATATGTATGTTTATTATCATCAAACAAAAACATATAAGCGCATATTCAACAAAATCGACAATAAATCACACATGTCCACTCTAACCATTCAAAAGTGAGGATTGTTAATGGGGTAAATAAGATAATAAAAGAAAAGAAGGAAAAACAAAACACATAATCTCACAACAGAATGACAAAATATAATAATCAAATAAATAGGTCATGAAGCTGCTTTATAATATACATTTGACTACAAATTTTTTACAACAATCAGAGTATAAACAATGACATACAAATAATTACAAAGCGAAAAATTTCTAATAATATAATATATCAAACTCCGTCTTCATTCTCCAGAAATAAAATCTTCAACCCTAAAATGCTCAGGCTGACCCGAGCGCAATGAAAGACAAAACACTCGAGTCAAAACTAAAAGATCTTATGTAAGTTAAATCAACAATAAGCAAATATGAGTGTAATGGCTTTAGAGATGTTTACGAGATTTTACATCTTCTATCCAGTGTATAACGTGTGTGTAATAACTTAAGTGATGTTCTGGGATTTCCATCTCCTTAGGATCTGTTAAACTATTTATATATAGTAATATACGCTATATATAATGTCTATCAGTAAAGTAAAATATTAAAATAGCGTTAAGGCGTTATACATTTCCCCATTAACACATTTTTATAAATGTCATAGTCTATACAGTGCTGTAAACTCTACAAAACCAGTGGGCTATCAGAGAGCACTCCATAGATACGACACAAACCAAAATCGTAGTGGGCTCGATAAGGCATATGACAAGCCACGCGAGGTGCCCAGGGTAGGATTCTATCGTTTTGCATGCCTGGATTGCTGGTAATGCATAGCAGCTACTACCGTCCACCTTGGAACACACTCCCATAATCAAATCGTGCGTGGCCACCAAATCAATCACAAAGTAACAGATATGGTATCGAAGAAGCGTGTCCAATCGAAGGAGCGACCTCACTTGGCCCGAGATAGCTCCTATTTAAGTCATATCAAGCTGACCCAAAGGTCAGGGTTGCGTTCTTACCTTATAACAGTAGCATTCGCCAAACCATCTACTTCGTTTTGGATTCTCCACTACGTGCACAGTTGTTAAGGTGGTTTCCGAATTGGCAGAGAGTGTGACAATATCGACCCCGGTCTATTTAACAACCAATCGTTATATTTTTCACACCGTAGTCATTTTATAAAATATTTATAATATTAAATCCAGAAAATAACTTATACTTTCATATCAAGATATCCATATACTTATTCCAAAAGTATAAATATATTCATAAATTCCGAGGAAGATTTCTTTCAATCAATTTCGAAAATAATTTGTAAATATCTCTTAAACCATTTATAACTATTTATATGCTTTAAAACCATTTATAAAGCTATTTATAAAATCAAAAACAGTTTACAACTCTTCTCCTTTTCATAAACCTCTTTGCAAATTCTTTCAAAACGCTTCCAAATCCTTTTACACAAGTTCTTTTATAAAACCCTTTATAAATCCCTTTAAAACCTTTATAACTCCATAATAAATAAAAATCTTTTATATAAATCCTTTATAAAAATCTTTTATGAAATCCTTTTACAGAATCCATTATAAAATCTCTTACAATTTTTTTATAAACTCCTTACAAAACCTTTTACAAAATTCTGACATCCTTTACAAAAATCTTTATCTTTTAATGTTATTATAAAAGTCTACATTTATTATCTAAAATTTAAAAATGTATTTATTATATTAAATTAAATTTAAAATGTATACACACACACACACACACACGCACTAAACTCTATTAAATATTTTGTTAAATTAATCTAAAACTATTTAAAATATATATTTAAAACTAAATAAAATTATAAGTTAAAATCTTAAATTTGTATTTAAAACCATATATTAACTTATAAATTTGAAACTATAAAACATATAAAATGAGTTATTTTCCAAATATAATTTTTTAATAAAATCATTAAATTAAATTTATAAATCAAACGCATTTAACTATTTAGAAAATAATTTAAAATTGACCGATGGTGTCCGTATATAATTTTCTGCCATATGGTAAAGTGTTAGGGTATGTATCATTTCAACCCCAAAATAGTTAAATTTTCCAGATATATATCATTTCAACTCGTATCCCGGGTCTATAATTTCCACATCAATAAAATCGCTCGAGTTTAACATTTCAACCCATAACGATTTTCCCTAATCTATAAGATCGTTCGGGTGTGTATCATTTTAACCATAATAATAACAGGGATAAATAAACATCCAATCATCCAAATGTCAACAAATAAACATCCCTCACAATCTACATTTAAATCAGCGAATAAATCAGAATAGTTAACTAGTTATCATTATCAAGTATTTAAATAACAATTTAAATTCAAAATTTAAATGACAATTTAATTCAATATAAATTCATTTTCAATTAAAATGTAAAATTAAACTACCAAACAGCAACCAGTAAAATTCTATTCATATCATAAATTTAATTCAACCAACTTAAGAAGGTTTAGTATTTGTGAGTGGGTTAAATCACTAACCTGTGATTTATCATCGATTTAAAATCCCAAAAAATCCAAAAAATCCAATAGCCTCAGAATTCAACCAAACTAGTTACATGTTGTTCGGAATTTCAATATGATCACAGCGCATGAAACCTCGTCCAAATCCGAGCTCGTATGTACAAGTTATGGTAGTTAGAAAATTGAAAAATAAAATAAAATTTAAAATAAAATACTATGGCATCATCGTAATTACCTTCTCTCTACCAAACCCTAATCAGAAATCGACCACATTAACCCATCCGCCACCATCTTCACGACGGCGCCGTCTCCACCATGTTTGACTTCGACATGATCCAAGCTCGCTGCTGAACTCTCCAAGCCGTGTTGCCCCAGACTAAGTCCACGCGCGACCCTCTGGTCCCCACCTCCTACTCCGCCAACGTACATCTACCATCATCATTCTTGGAGATTTCCAGCCTATCAATGATGAAAGAACACCATCGATTGACTTGCCTCAATGCTTTTAACACTCCAGCACCTTCCGATCATCGAATCGACAAAGATCCACCGTTGAGAACAAAACCCTAGTTTCAACGGCCGAGACATCTTCAACGATTTCTGGCCAAATCAATCCTCGATTACAAAAACAAATTACAGACGTAGATTGCGCTCTTCGAGAGCTTTGCAATAATATATTATTCGATAGGTTTTGAGGAGTTTGAATTTTGTAATTTGATAGGGTTTTGATTGAAAATGAAATTAGGGTTTTCTGCCATTGGGAAGGAGGAAGCAGTAGATGAGAAGTACGTACATAAATATGGCATAGACAGCTAGGGTTTCAGGAAAAAGAAATCTATATCTATAGACAGATGGATAAGAACGATGGACAGATCGAATTTGGTCGAAAGGATAACAATGACCCGAAAAGCCCGTTTCGTTCCCGAAACAAAAATAGGTCATCCAATATATTGAAACATATGTTTTCGATATTTTTAAACTCAATGGAACTAGTTTCAAACCTTGATTCCATTGTATATAGAAGTTAACTTTCAAAATCAAATATTTTTAATTAAATCCATTTAATTGATTTCTACGCGTTTCGAGCTCGCACGATCAAACGATAAGTCCGATTGCTACGAAACTTGAAATCTTATAATAATTCACTGTTACGAATATGATGAAACTAGTTTCGTTGAAATCCTAGATAGTGTCCAAAAAGGCTACCTTTTACATTAATTAAATAAATTATTATTAAATTTATTTAATCACTTTTAAATTTAAATTTTAAAAATTAACGATTTCATCATTCTTGGTTAAATAAAAATTTATAATCTTTTAAAATAAAATTTTCATGTCAGTCCAATAGTTAAATATTGCAAAAATTTCCGCGTTCAAATTACAACTGCAATAAAATCCTAATTAATTATTTCATTTCAATCAAATTCTTTTATTTCGATTTATACTCTTATTATTGAATCAACTGTTACCTTCTGAATATAATTAACATTAGTTTATATTTTGTTACATTCATATTCTACAGTTATCATCTTAACTCGTGTTAACTGCAATATTTAAATTACATTAATTTCGATTGATTTATAAATAATTCAAATAGATTAAATAACAAGATGATAAAAAATTAATTGCTGTACATTAATAATTTACTTTTATTCACTTATTTACAATTATAGCCAAATTAACTTTACGATTATTTCAATTGATTGAAATTACATTAAAATAGTTGTCAATAACATTCAAACAACATTATAAATCATATTCTAATTATTTTTCTCATTAATAAATCATAAATTTTAATTTCTCACAATATTAAAATTCAAAATCTTATTAATTTAACAGTTTTAATTATAAAAAATACGGGTTGTTACATAGAAGTCCTATGAAATATTTTTAAAAAGGATTTGGAAATTCATTGATTGTTTAATAAATAATTCTGGAAATATTCTAGAAGTAAGGTCATTTTCTAGTGTTTTTGAATAATATGATTTAGTGAAAAATTGATATGAATATTTAGTAAAATATTTCCATTGGAAAGTATATCTGCGTAAAATACTATTTTTCCATTTTTGTGAAATTATTGCTATCATTGGAAACTGCGATGTAATTGTGCTCGCTATTTTTGTGATGTTTTTACGGCGTTGGAGTGCCTTTGGGTGTGACTATTAGGGATAGTAGCCATAAGGCTGTTGGAAACTGGAGTGTCTACAACACAATGTTGGAGCTTAAGGCTATTCAGACACTAAAAGTGGTGAAATGTGTATTAAGTACTTACTTATGAATATAAAACTGTATTTACTCATATTGCAAATAGAAAGAAGTAATTAGAGAATAAACAAGTAATAAAGTAAAATGCAGTAATGTAAATAATATCCAAATTTTTATACTGGTTTGGATTAACCAATCCTACATCCAGTCCTGCACTCTATCGTGCAGAATTCCACTATAATCACTTGCTTTCCATGGGTGGCAAGAACATCTTTACAATCTTGGTTTCATGGGCTATAAGACACAACCTCTTGATTTTACAGGCTACAAGAACACCTTCCCCTTATCACCAACAACAAACTATGGCAAGTAGTTGTATCTTCAATACAGGTTCTTGCAGGTTTGGTATAATGACCCAATAGACCTCCAATGGCAATATTTCTTTGAGGAATAGGATGAAATCAGAGAGAGAATGATGTGAATTAAAATACAACTCTCTGATATTGTGTGGTTTGCAAATCAGTGAAGAATTAGAGTGAAATAGTATCGATTTGCAAGGAGATTGGAAGAGTATGCAATGGATTTCTTTTGCAAATGTTTAGAGAAGAAGAAGTAAGAGAAAATGAGAATTTTTGTCAAAATTCATTTTCAAAGGCCTTTATATAGTGGTTGCAAAGACCTGTCTTTTGGTGAAGAGGTGGAGGGATATGTCTCTTCATTTAAAATTTGAAATTCTGAAAAATGACTAGCATGTCGACATCCTAGGTACCCTCATGTCAACATGGGTGTCCTGCAAAATGAAGAGCAACACTAATAAGTGTTGCAAATTTTTAGCATTTCAAATCACCTTATATTTGTGAATTTTTGGCGATGATTTGTAAATTTTGGAAAAAAGTTAAAATGATATGAAATGACAAATTTGAATGTGATGGAAAATATTTTTGAAAATTATTTTGGTGAGGTGGATTTTAGAAATATTTGGTGAAAATAAGTTTGCAATTTTTTATTTGAAATGTGATATGTATGATTTGGAAGTGAGATTTTATGTGGACTTTGCTTTTGCAAAAGCTTTGCTAATATTATGAATTTCAATTTTTTATAAACATCCACCATCTAAAATGTAATTTTGGAAAAAAATATATTTCGTGATGTGTTCGAAAAGAACTCCACAATTGTAAACCTTGATTTTAAAAATCTTTTGTGAAGTGATTTTGAAAAGAAAATCCACTGCAATTATATTTATTTTGGAAAGTGATGTTTGAAAATTACCTTAATGTTTTAAAGATATGGCCTTGAAGGTAATGTATATACATATTTTTGAAAATTATATGTGTTTGTGTAAATATTATAGATTTCTCCTAAGAAGAAATTGCGGGGACACATTTTTCTTAAATGAGGGAGTCTGTAACAACCCTGGATTTTGAGAAACATTTCATTTTAGGTCATAATTGAGATTTAATTACTTAAAATGGAAATAATATATTATAAATGCGATGAATTTACTCTATATATCCTACTTGTTATATATATATATATATATATATATATATATAAATTGTCGTGTATTGATTTCCTACACTATAGGGAATTAATTATGTAGATTAGCAATCGATTGTGTATTATTTGACATATATATTGATTTTTGAATATGTATATGATTGGTTGTATATTGATTTTCTGTACTGTAGGAAATTAATTGAATGGAATAATAATTAGTTAAGCATTAATTGACATATATCTTAATTTTTGAATTTATGTGTATAATATGATTGTGCATTAATTTCACATGTTATGGAAAACTAGCAAATATGGTTATAGACATTTAATTTTTTGTTTAGAGTTTTCACTTGTGGGACTAATATGTATATACATATTTAGTGTAAAAAAATACATATATATTTATATTTTCTATATCTTAGTTATGGAATTTTATTCAAAATATGAAATTTGAATATATATTTATTTACTAAATAAATATTATGGAAAATTAATTGCTTGGGTATCAATTAATTTTACATTAATTAGAATTGGCAGAAGCTATCCGATTATTCCCCTGGTTATTGGAAATAAAAGGGAAGGAATTGAAAATAACTTAAACACGTATCTCCTTCCTTCATCCTCTCACCTTCCTATTTACAATAGTATCATTATAAATATTTCCAAATCCTTAAAACTCCAAAATTAAAACATGCTGCTCTTAACACCAAACAATATCATTAGCTACGAAGAAGTTTGAATTTTGATCAAGTTTGGATGGTAGAAGTGATTAGAGTTTATTTTCTGATTTATGAATAACGAAAAAAGGCATGTCAATGAGTGAATTTCGGTATCAAATCAAATTATTATGATTCAAAATTTTCAGGTGAGTTCCATAGACTCTTATCTTTGTTCATTAATTATATAGTTGCAAAAATGATTGGTGATTATATTTGTTGATATGGTTGTATTTTGAAGAAATCAGTGAATTTAAACCTCTTCACTATAAAATTCATATTTAATTCATACGAAGTGTATAAATCCCCAAGTTTTGATATGTTGTTCTCGACATATTTTAGCACTTATGTTTCAAATTTCATGAATTTTCATTTAGTTTTGGTATGCTAAATACTGTGGTTTCCACAAGATTTTCCTGTACATAGAAATACTCTTGGGTGATATGGGTAGAGAGGTGGGGTGTTACATTTTTAGTAGTTCTAATTTGCTTGTTTCACATTGTTACTTGATTTTTAGCATTTGTGGACTTACTCGTCCTTTTCTGACTTATTTATTTCGTTTATGATTCAAAGATAGATGCTTTGCAAAAGTAGTTAGATTCTACTTAGCTTAGAATAGTGGAGTTCAAAGGTTCACTAAAGAATGCTAAGAACATATATGAAGCCATATATATTTCCTAAATCAAGAAGCTAAGAAAAAGGATTGTGAAGATGGGCAGAGAGATGGAATTGCATATGAGCACAGAGGAATCTCTATAGTGACTCCAGCTTCAAGTGTCCCTCTCGGGTCAGATGCGGTCATTGTGCTCCCGTCTAGGGCTAACATGACTGAGATTCTTAAGTGAGAAAATGATGTGAAGACTCACTACGAGGCCAAGATTAAAGATTTAGAGAATTACTTTAAAGGAGAGATAGGGATGCCAGGTACTCGAGTTTCCCATTCTTATCTACTGAGGATGAGTTCTTTGGTCCTTACTGTAGGTTAATTGAACGAACGAGGGAACACCTCTTGGACGAAATTGAAAGGATTAGGAAAGTAGCTTTGATGCAAATAAATGCCGTAGAAAATAAGACATATAACCTGGAGTGTGAAGACCAATTGGACTCTATCGTATTTTCCTAAGGTTGGATGGATATGGTATCTCTTTTGGAAGAACTTCATAAAGAGAAAGTGAAAAACCAAAATAGCAGAAATTAGTTAACAACGTGCAATTGATGTTTTTAGATGTTTCTGGCTTGGACTTAATTTCTACTTTTTGTATAATCAGGCCTATTATGAGTATAGGTCTATAGATTATGAAAACGTCTGGGTTGTTGCTAACTATGATCCACGCGTTGCATATCGAAAATTGGCTCATGGTAGGTGCTCTCATTCTCAATCATCGAAGATGATTACTAAACTACAGAGCTAATTTCCTTCACAGTTCACAACATTGCACTGCTATAGATTGAGATGGCATAAAGCGACCGTTGCTTAGTTTTGTACTAGACTCATGATTTAATTTTTTAGAGAATGATATTTTTTTGTAATATGACTCAGATTGTGATTTTTTGTAGATTATCTAAGAGTATGTAAAAATTGAGTAACATACAAGATTATAACTAAGTATTGGTAACTAGGTTTTTTAATGTATACCTGGCAAGCTTTGAGTAGCAATCTAGTTTTCACCTGATTAACGACTTCCTTTAGTATAAATCATGTATTGTGCACACTTGCCAAGTCTAGGGTGAGATCCTATAATAGCGCGTACCTCTTGGTCATGACCTGATAGGTCGTAGCTTTCCTTGTATGGTTATTGCGGTCCGATGGCCTTTTGGAGTGCAGCATATTTTGTTTACTTAGCCGTGGACCGTGCATGAATTACCCCACTGCTTGGAGCAGGTATCCCTAGCCGCATGCTTGTTTGTATATCTAATATGACATGCCCCCTATTCTAGGGGAGAACTGTCCTTGGTTGTTCCAACCGTTGGCTGATCCCGACCTGCACCCTGTTCAGGGGTGTAATGTCCTTAGCTATATGCTTGGCTGCATATCTGTTTCGACATGCTCCCATTCTAGGGGCGAACCGTCCTTAGCTGCAAATTTGGTGCGACCTTTCCCCTAGTTAGGGGAATAACGTCATACGTATGTTGAGCCGCATTCTTCTCTAATATCACCATTCTCATTTATGCGATTGTCGCTGTTGTTCATAGGTAAAATCAAACCTCAAAACTGTGGTGGTGAGCTATGAAGAATAAGTTGTTATGCTCTTGGTATGGTTATTCCCATTGAGGGAGTGGATTGCACTAAGAAGTTAGGTAGCGTATGTACAACCCATTATCGTATGCGCATTGTTCTTTTACTAGTTCTAGCCGTTTAATTTCCATACGTCCAGTTTGGTATGTCGAATTAACTGACACAAACACTTTTTATACTAGTTCAGGCAATCTAATTCCCTACAACTGGTATTTATGATTGTCATTATAGAAAAATTTGTACCAGATTAGGGAAATTATTCATTATATCCAATGAAATACTTTAGCTGAGAAGACGGACTCGTGTTGATGCAAGTCTAAATATGTAGGACAAGTATATTGCCATTTTACTATCGACCTCATGTTAAACTTGATCAGTGAATATTGGCAATGAACTGTGAAGGTGCATATAATTTTTTTTACTGGTTCAGTCTCACCGTTCTCATTCTTGAGAATGTCATGGCTGCTTGTCTGCTGCATGAAACAAGCAGTAGAAAAGCAAGGGCGATGAGCTGTGGATGGTAGAGAAGCGGAAGATGGAATTGGAAGTTCTATTGGAAATTGAGAAGACAGGAATAGAGGGATGGGGTTTAGGCCCCCCTTCTAGTGCCAAAAATGTTTATGAAGTTTTTTGGCTTCACTACACTCAACTTGATCGTGAGGTGAACTTATGACTAGTCGTCCCCACAAATAGGAATTAATGAATTTAAGATTTGTTAAGCTTGCCTTTGAGAAGCGACTCAGTTGCTGAATGCTTACATAGCTGAGTAGTCACACTTCAACTGTTTGTTGAAATGTCGAGGAGGTTTTGTGAGTGACAAGTGATTTAAAATCTAAAGAGCAGAAAAATAAAAGTAAAGGACATAGATTTTTTTCATGTCATTCGGATTAATGTTAATCCTACGTACATGAGGGTTTTCATTATCTTTATGATTTTTTTTACAAAATGTATACAATGGCCTCTAAAGCATATGATATCTCCTTTAATTTTAGGAAGAAGAAGAGGTTCTAAAAAGAGGATCCCTATTTTTCATCCTCTAGTGTTTGTTAGTACCTTAGGCATTGATTTTGATGACGATGACTATACGATATTATATAAAATATAGGTACTAATGTTTTTATCAAGTTATATATAGTATATAATGCAGGATATTAGACATGTATTAAGAAGTCTGTACAGTATCAAGTGAAGATTCAAGAGGCTGATATATAAATTCAAGAGTTAGAGATTGAAGACTCATTAGTATTGAAGAACTCAAGATTTCTAGGTAAGTTATAGAGTCATAGAATTTTTGTTAAAATCCTAATAGCACTTCTTTGTTCTCTGTCTCTCTCTCTCTCTCTCTCTCTCTCTCTATTTTTCCTTTTCAAATAATTTTTCAGTTTCAAATATCTTAAAATTCAAAAATAGTTTTTAAAGAGAATTCTTGTTTTCAAAGTAACCTTTAAATTATTTTTACTTTTTTTATTTTATTATATATCAAGAAATTAAGTTTTTAAAGTGTTTTAAAATATAATTTGAATATTATACTTTGGTATAATTTTAGTTTTAAAGTTTTCTAAATATTTATAAGTATACCATAATATTTATTATAACTTATATTTTAAATATATTCACTTATATTTTATTATTTATATTTAAAATCCTATACATACTTAAAATATTCTAAAAATAATTTTATAAAGTTTTCTTAAGTTTTAATATGATTAAAATATGTATAAATGTTGTTCAAACGATTGTACAAAGTATTAAAATATTTTACAAAACTTACTATATTAAAAAAAAAATTAAAAAGAATTTTTCAAATTTTCAAAGAGTATGTCGACATACCGTAACCCCTTATGTCAACATATGGATCATAGATTTCAAAATTCAAATTTGAATCGATGTGTCTTTTTGTCATATCTCTTCATTAATGGACATGACTATTTTTCTCTATTAGAAGGAGTTAAACCAATGAATTTTATTTAACCACTTTCTCATATTTCTCTCCTCTTTCATTATCTTGTTTTCAAAAATAAATTTTACTCATATTTTTCTCAAAATTAATCGGAATCAAATTCAACTCCACCAATTTGATATTCTATTGACTACTATCTAATTTCTCATCTCACTCACTTAAACACGTTCAAAGTGCTATTCAAGAGGTTATAAGATCGTTTGTATTAAAGATCAACGATCTTTCTCTGTAAAAATCTATCAAATCATACTTGTATACTCATGGGTGTGATTGTAGCATGTGTAAATCAATTGGGTGTGCTTGATGACCTGAAAATTCAAATGGGCGTGCTTGTGTAAATCAAGTGAGTCAACCCATAGCTCAAAAAGTCTAAAGGGTGTGTCTCGTTGCCTTGAAATTGAGATTGTATTGAATTTTCTATTTGAAAAGAAATCTATACAAGGAATTGTATAGATCTAGACATAGGGTAACTCTGAACCAGTATAAAATCCATATGTATTCTTTTCTTTTTTAGTTTTACTGCATATATATTTATCTATATTTGAATCTATGATTGTTAATTGCATTGTTTAAACTATAGTCTCAAAAGAATTCAAAAAGATTCACAAAAATTAGAAAAACACTATCCACCACCCTCTAGTGTTAAATTAGCCTTAAGATCTCTACTCCACAAACTTACATTTGGTATCAGAGCATTGGTTTTCAAAATTTAGTAAGTTGAGTTTTTCAAATTTATTGGCAAGAGGTATTGATCATATTTTTAACATTATTTCCGAGAGGCAATCCGACAAAGTTAACATGGCATTATTTCATGAATTTGCATCCATTCATTATAAAAAGTCACTTGATCTTTTGAAAAGGTACAATTTGCAGGAACATACATGTTACATGGCTTTTGATGAACAAACACCTGGTAATCAATCTCTACAAAATGGACAAATGGATATTGGACAGTGGCTACTCAAGGCATATGACTAGTAATCTGAAGACCTTGTAAGATATCATTTGCAAAGATGGTAGACCAGTCAAGTTTGGAGACAACTCTAAAGGATATGTGATTGACATCGGTAATGTCGATAACTCTAAAACTCCTACTACTTCTAACGTTTTACTAGTTATGAATTTAAAACATAATCTGTTGAGTATTACTCAATTCTATGATAAAGGCTTCAAAATTAAATTTGAAAAAGATAAATGTCATATTGAAGATAATGAGTCAAACATGATCTTTGATGGTATTAGGAAAAGAAACATTTACATATTAAGTATGAAGGTATCAAATGATAACTTGTGTCTTTTGGCTGAATCAAGTAACCCTTCGATTTGGTACAAAAAATTTGGTCATTTGAATTTCAAACACCGTTTTAAGATTGTCAAAAATGATCTGGTTAGGGGTCTTTCTAAAATGAGTTATGATGTTAATAACCTTTGTGATGCGTGTCAATTAATAAAACCTAGAAAAAGCTATTTTAATTTAAAGGATATGATCTCTACCTCTCAACCCCTTGAACTTCTTTATTTAGATCTTTTTGGTACCTCGCAAATACAGTCTATAAATCATAGTAGATATGCCTGTGTAACGTAGATTATTTACCTCGACTAACTTGGAATTTTTTTCTAAAACATAAAAGTGATACTTTTGAAATGTTTAAAATCTTTGTTAAAAGAATTCAAAACCAAATATCAATTAAAAATAAAACATTCGAAGTGATCAAGGAAGGTAATTCGAAAATGAAAATTTTGAAATTTTTTGTAATAAGTAAGGAATTACTCAAAATTTTCTTTTTCCAGAGCACTTCAACAAAATGGAGTAGTAGAATGTAAAATGTGACACCCCATCTCTATACTCACACTAGCCAAAGACACTACAGCGTAATGCTATCAACTAGCATGAAGAATAAGTCTGTTGAGTAGAGACCATCTGTGTAATTGATTTGAGCAAGAACCGAAATGTCTGATAGTATGTCATGCATTTCATTTCAAGAGGAAATGTGACATATCCAATCCAAACTCAAATCTACTACACGTGGCTATGTGTTCTTCGAAAATAAATATAAAATAAACATAACTCAAATTAATCACAAATATTCGTATCACTAAGGCGGAAACAAATATGAATATAACACATAGAACTGAACATCAAAGTAGTGGTCATACAAGATCCACTACATCATAAAAGAATAGGTACAAGTGCTAGACAAAAGAATAAGTATACATCAAGGAGTCTCTATCTCGAATGTATAAAAACAAAAACTACTAAGCTAAAGTAGGTAGCTAAAAGTCAGAAGCTAGTACCTGCTAAGAAGTCAAGTGGAAGCACCTAAAACATCTCAGTCTCACCCGAGTATTATTGAAGAAGAAAAATAATAAACGGATCAGTCTAGCTATAAATATCATACAATATGAGATAGGGTAAGAGGTATGACAAAAATATATGATAACAATAATGTCATACCGTGACAAGTATATATTTGATAATAATGAAAATCATACAATATCTCAAATCCACTCAAATATCCAAAAAGAATATCATATTCTTTAGCGTATTCACCAAACCTCAAATACTGACAAAACATATAAAAGCAAATCCCAAAATTTGGTAAACATAAATTCTAAAAATCAATAATTAGAAATCCAGAAAACATAATGGGAGAGGCCTATCACAAACGGGAGCATGAAAACTCACAAACACGTGTATCACAATCAGGACGTTATCCCATGGTCACTAACCCATCAAATTTGAGCTGAAGCTCCACAATCGGCCTAAAGACCATGGGTCGCTACCTCATCAATTTGAGCCGAAGCTCCATCGAAACGGGGTTTAGTCCCCCACGCAAACAAAGAGACATTGCACATCACTAGTCTAAATCACAAAAATGATCATCATTGATCGATAAGTGTAAATTACAATAAGCTAGTAAATAAACGAGTTTAGCTTCATATCCAATAACTACTGTCTTAACTTAAATATTTACGAACAAATTGTAGATTTTCACTAGAATATTGTCATGAGATCTCAATTGAACAAGTCCAAAAATTAACCGACGATGTAAATGCAAGCGTTTCATACCACTTATTTTGCTAAGTTGTTTAATTAGATTTCTCATACAAACGAGACAATGGTTTGTATATACTAATAGATTAGAAAATAGTTTTAGAAATGAGCTTTGTATTAAAAGTAATGTTGAAATCATTTTTATGAAAGAGTCTTTTTTTGTATTTACTACTAGTATAAAAACCTTTGTATTTTAAAGCGACAAATCACAGAAATGATTATAGAACAATCTATCACCAAAAATCCATATTCAACGATGTGAATTGAAACCATAAAAATCGATATTAAATCCATCGACGAGATATTTCAAAAAATCCAGAAAAGAAGTCATCAGTAGTCGATATTAAATGACAACAACTAACCGGATCAACAAAAATAGATAAAAATTGGAAATCCACTTAAAAACAGGCAAAATAGAAAAAAATTCAACAGGACCAAATATCTGGTTGGTCTGGCCAGACGTTTAACCCAGAGTTCTGGAAATTTTATCATTTTTTTCGTTTTTCTTTGTATTTTCTGAAGCCTACTAGACGACTAACAGGGTTTAACCAGACATCTGGTCCTGGGCTCTAGAATTTTATTATTTTGTTTATATATATTTTTCCATAAGCCCCTACCAGACGTTTGGATTTTTCAACCAGACGTCTGGTTGCCTGGGCCTAGGCATAATATGCCTAGGCCAATGATGGCCAAATCAATTCGGAACCGATCGAACGGGCGACAGAGGCTAGTGATTTATGCCAAGTGATAACCCAGTCCTATAGGCTCTTCAATACACCCAAATAACATGTCCAAACATCCATGGTAGGATTTTCATAAATTATGACTTCAAAACTAAAAATTGGAAAATTCATCAAAACAATTCAAATCATAAGCAATTGAACATGAAATAGATGTTAGGAATTCATACCTAACAACAATGAAAGCTATAGACATACATGTGAGTTTAAGAACTCACCTTTAAATTCAAAAAGAACGAATGAGAAGCTCTAAAACAAAGCAAGACCAGTTACTCTTCACTACACCTCTAGAATCTTCAATCTATTATCAAATGCAAAGTTTTTCCTAAGTTAGATTATAGAAAAAATCGAGAATTGAAGAGGGATTGAGATGCAGAAGATGAGGAGGATGCTTACCTAAGCTTCTCCTTGATTTTTGAACTTGAATTTAAATTTCCTAAGAGAACTAGGGCATAGGAATTTCTAATATCCTCTCTTTCCCCCATTTTTCATTTAGCTTGAGTGTTAGGAATTATTATGAGTGGAATGAATAAAGGGGAAATGAGTTATGGTATTTGGCAGAAGAGTTTGGGTTAGCTTATTGAGTTAATGGGCTAGAACACAATCCAAGGCCCAAACAATATACCAAAATCCTAATCAACTCCAAACATATCGATGTTTATACTTAAATAAGTTGTAAATGTCATTTTGAACTCAATGAAAGTGGTCTCGAGTCCGGGTTTGACTGTTTACAAAAAGTCACATTTAGGACATTAAATTTAACTAATGGTGCTATATTTAAATAAAACATTTAAATATGTAATCGTAAAATATGCGGGTTGTTACAGATTCCCCTCCTTAAAGAAATTACATCCTTGCAATACTTAATAAGAAAATAAAGAGTAACTACCACTCTAAGGCATAACAACACAAAAGAAATTTTTGAAGTGAGAAGTTAACCTTAAGGAGCACGAGAGAATAAGTCCGGATGCGTCCGCTCAGCGAATTCTCTGGATTCCCAAGAGCAATCTTTAGAATTTGAAGACCATTGAACTTTCACAAATAGAATATCTTTATTTCGAAGGTGTTTAACCTCCGTAGCTATGATACGAATAGGATGTTGCTCATAAGTCAAATTAGGTGAAATTTCAATTTCTTTAATAACGCCGGGCTTAAGAATAGAATCGGAATCTCTAAGGCGTTTCCATAGTTGAGAGACATGGAATACGTCATAAATGGCTGAAAATTGAGCTAGTAATAAAAGCCAATAAGCCATGGAACCAATGCGTTCGATGATGGAAAATGGGCCAGTATATCGATATGCCAATTTTCCCGAACGATTGAAATGCATAACACCCTTTATTGGTGAAACACGAGTGAATACCAAATCTCGCACAGAACAATCTAATTTCCTTCTTCGGTTATCAGCATAAGATTTTTTTCTACTTTGAGCTTCTCTCATCCTATGACAAATAAGGTAAATCTTTTCTATGGAAGCATGAATAAAATCTAGACCTAAAACCATCTTCTCACTGGCTTCAAGCCCACACGAAGGAGATCGGCATGGCCTTCCGTAAAGTGCCTCGAAAGGTGTCATACCAATACTAGATTAGAAGCTATTAATATAAGAAAACTCAACAAAAGAAATATGTTCTTTCCAACTTCCACCAAAATTAAGAACACATGCACGAAGGAGATCTTCAAGAGTTTGATTCACACGCTCGGTTTATCCATCAACTGAGGATGATAAGCGGTGCTAAAATTAAGCTTTGTTCCCAAAGCTTTTTGAAGACCTTTCCAAAATCCACCAGTAAATTATGGATCACGATCACTAACAATAGAAGTAGGAACTCCACGTAATTTAACAATTTTTTTAACATAAATTTTGCCCAAAAGAGATACGGTCCGATTGGACCGAACGGAAATAAAATTGATGGATTTTGTAAGTCTATATACAATCACCCATAAACTGTCACGACCCGAACGAGAACGGGAAAGACCGTCAATAAAGTCCTTGGAGACTTGATCCCACTTCCAAACTGGAATGTCCAAAGGTTGTACTAACCCACCGGGCCTTTGATGATCGGCCTTTACGAATTGGCAAGTCACGCAACGCTTAATAAAGTTACAATATCAGATTTCATTCCATCCCAATAATAAATTCGTTTCATGTCCGCATACATTTTTCTACTACCCGGATGAATAGTAAATTTAGAACGATGAGAATCTTCTAAAATGTCTCCACGAGCATCAATATCAAAGTCTTTCAAACCATAAACCTTATTTTTATCCCTACAACTTTGGCTAAAAAGAGCCAATTCAGGATCTTTCTTTTGAGCTTCAAGGATATGGTCTAAATGAGAAGGATGGGCCTCAACGTTACATAAAACAAGAGATGAACATGAATCGGATTCACGACCTCGAATCTCACAAGTGGAGAAAGTCTCAAGATCACTCCATTCGGATATCATCATGTAAAAAACCGCTTGTTGCTTATGACAAAGGGCATCAGCAACACGATTTCTCTTTCCGGAGTATAAAGAATATCAAGATCATAAGATGCAAGGAATTCGAGCCAACCTTGTTGACGCAAATTAAGTTCCTCTAGAGAGAACAAATACTTCAAAATTTATGATCAATGCAGAGAATATATTGCTCTCCTAAAAGATAACGAAGCCAAATTCTAATGCCGAAAACAATGGCCGCAAGCTCTAAATCATGAGTGGTATATCTACTTTCGGCAGGCTTTAATTGCCTAGAAGCATAAACAATAACACGTTCCCTTTGCATAAGAACGGCTCCCAAACCAACACGACTAGCATCGGTATAAACAACCAAGTCTTGGTTCCCTTCGAGAATCACAAGAACAGGAGCATCAGAAAGGAGTTCTTTTAATTTCTGAAAAGCAGCCTCACATTTGTCTGACTAAATGTACTTAACTCCCTTCTTTATCAAACTAGTAAGTCGTACGGAATTTCTAGAAAGTCTTTTATGACCCGATGGTAATAGCCCGCCAATCCAAGAAAGCTACGAATTTCCGTCATACCGTCCTTTCTCTTCCAATTTTGAATCGCCTCAATCTCTGAAGGATCCACGAAAATTCCTGATTCAGAAATAATATGTCCTAAAAATTTCACTTGGGATTGCCAAAAGTGGCACTAAGAAACATTTGATTGCTCCTAAGGGTTTCCAACACAATTTGAAGATGTTTTTCATGCTCTTCCTCGGTTTTAGAATAAACAAGAATATCATCAATAAAGATAAGAACAAATGGATCGAGGAAGTCTTTGAAAATTCGATTCATAAAGTCAACGAAATAAGCACGAGCATTCATTAAACGAAATGGAATAACAGGCCATTCATAAGATCCATAATGTGTACAGAATGATATCAAGGGAATGCTATCCTTTGTAGTGCGAAGCTAATAAAAACCGGTTGCTAGATCCAACTATGAAAAGACTCTAGCACCACTAAGTTGATCGAATAGATCATCAATCCAAGGTAAGGGATATTTATTCTTGATGGTGAGGTCATTAAGCTTGCCGTAGTCAATGAAAAGCCTAAGTATACCTTTGGATTTCTTTACAAAGATAGCCGAAGCTCCCCAAGGAGAGGAACTCGAACGAATAAACTATTTTGCTTCCAATTCGGATAATTGTTTATGCATCTTCTCATTTTCCTATCGGACATATGGTAAGGTGGACGAGTGATAGGTAGAGCTCTAGGGATTAGATTAATTTTGAACTCAATTGCTCGCTTAGGTGGTAATCATAAAATGGGATCAAATATATCGGGGAATTCACGAACAACGTGAATGATGTTAGGAGCTGAGATGTTGGTTTTGACTAAAACAACCTTTTTAACTTATCTTATTATAAAATATATACTAACACTGTTGTTTAGATAGATGTGTATATGAAGGATATATAGATATATATATGCAGGTATTGATTACTGAAGACTAATCAGTATAAAGACTCAAGACTCAAGATTAAAGAATCTAGAGTATCAAGGTCAATATTTCAAGATAGGTGTCTAGTTTTTGTTAAAACTTCATAATAGCATGGAAATCTTCATTCCGAATTTCACTTGGGATGGAACCCATTTCTACCTTCTTAGCGGCTTACAAACCCACGACAAGTGGCTTATAAATCTACGACAAGTGGCCTACAAATCCATGAACATCCTAGTTTTGTACAAGTTCTCGAGTTCTGATGTGATGAGATATTTTGCAAGAAGAAGCTTGCAAAACTACTTCAAAATGGTTTTTCAAAATGATTTTCAAACCTATTTTTCAAAATATTTTAGCCTTAAAATTATCTTTTCGAATGTTTTTCAAAAAGATGTTTTAGCCTTAAAATATTATTTATTTTTGTTTTAAAACAAACTTTTTTTTTAAACTTCATTTTCAAAACAAATTTTACATTGCATTTTAACTAGGGATGTCGGCATCATGGGATACCCCATGTCGACATCGTGGCCGTTGAATTCAAAAGTTTTAATTTTCAAAATTTGCTGAGCTCCAATCAAGGCGGAATCGATTAGAAATGATGATCAAGGCAAGGACAGGCTACGTGTAACGACCCATCTTTTTGGACAGTTTAAACCGACGATCAAATACACATGCCGATTCCAAACCATTCAAAAGGGTAGATGGTTATTGGGGTGAATAAGAAAGGAAAAGAAAGAGAAATAAAGGAAAAGAAACAACACAGAATCTCGCAGCGGAACGATAAAATATAATAGTCGAATAAATAGTTCATGAAGCTGTTTACTATACTTTGACAATTATTTATACAACATTTATCAGAGTTATACATATACAACAGAACAATTAAAATAATGTAGTAGATAGCATGATGCAAGGGTAATAATAGTAATAGTATAACAAATCTTCGTCTTCATCCTCCAAAATAGATCTTTAAAATCTGAAAAACTCAGGACTGACCCGAGCGTAATGAAAAGACAAAACACTCTAGCCAGGACTAAAATATCCTTATGAAAGTTAAATCAATCGTAAATAAATATGAGTGTAACGGCGTCAAAGATGTTTACGGGGTTTGACATCTCATATCCAGTGTCAACGTGCGTGCAATAACTCAAGAGATGTTACGGGATTTTCCATCTCTTTAGGATCCGTTAAACTATCTACTATGTAGTAATGTACGCTAAGCAGATAATGCCTATCAGTAATATAAAGTATCAAAATAGCGTTAAGGCATTACCATAATCCCCTTAACACATTTTTATAATGCCATAGTCTATACAGCACCGTAAGCCCCACCGTAAACTGGTGGTTATCATAGGGTACCCCATAGGTATAACACAAAACAAAACGTAGTGGTCGCGAATAGGATAATCAGTATGACAAGGTACATGAGGCGATACCAACTAGGATACTAGTAGTTGCGTGATCCGGACTGATGTTGAGCATAGCCAGCAGCTACCCCAACACCACGAAACAACACTCCCAAATCAAGGGGTGCACCCAAATCGAATCACAAATGTAATAGATATGGTATCGAAGAAGCGTGTCCGCTAGAGGTGGCGAACCTCAATGGCCCGGCGCGGCTCCTGTTTTAGTCATGTCAGGGGTCATCCAATAATCGTTCTCTTTCTTCAGTCAACGCGTTCACCAAACCATCCACTTCATTCTGGATCAACACTCCGCGTATAATAGTTATTAAAGTGGTGTTCGGTATCGACAGAGAGTATGTCCTTATCCGATCCCGGTCTCTTTCATAACTACGTATTATTACACCGTTGGCTCTTTTACATTTCAAATCGATTCATAATTGATATCAAAATATCATATTCGCTTCAAGAATCAAATCCAGTTCAAATATCATCGTATCTATTCAAATGTAAGATTCCGTTTCAAAAATCATTTTTCGCATCAATATCTCATTTCGATTTCAAAATCATTTCGAAATTCAATTTAGGTTGCAACTTCATTTAACTCAATTCGTATTTAAATTCAAGGTTTAAATATAAACATTTCACCTTATTAACTAGCTTGAAATTTTTAGAAAATAGTTTAAGTAGTTTAAAAGTAGTTTAAATAATTGAAATACTTAAAATCTTTAAAATGGATTTAAAATAGATAAATTAGTTTAAATAATTTAAATTGGGTTAAGTAGATTAAAAATAGATTAAAATAGTTTAAGTATTCAAAATGGTTTATATAACAGAGTAATTTGGAAAACAAATTAAAACAGCTTCAAAACCAATCCGTTTCAATTATAACTTCCCAATTCAAATAAATTTCAATTTCCAATTTACCGATTCAATTTCGATTTCAATTCAAGTCAATGTAAACCTTGACTTCAAATTTACATTCACCTTCAACTTATTCAATTCCAATGTATATCGATTTTTAGCTTGATTTTTCAAAATATCAATTTTTAACACTTAACAAAATTTTCCTTCAATATTCAAATTTAAATCCCACTTACAAATATGATTCAATTTCAAGCTCAATTTCAAATATCATTTTATATCGCTTTTACTTAGTAATATTCAAAGCTCGAATTAAGGTTCAATCTTTTACAACGAATACATTTTCGAAATTCAATCCTAACCCAATTTTAAATTTCAAGTCTCAACTTAAATCATTTAACAACTTCTTTTAACCAAAATCTATTTCAACATTACAAACTCAATTTTTCGATAAATTTGATTTCTATAAATTGATTTCTATTTATAACTTTTAAATCAAAACATTTAAATAAATTTCAAATCGACAATTTTAAAAACTATTAATTTAGCCAATTCGGTGTCCGTATATAATTTTCTATCTTATGGCCAAGTAATTATTTATTTCAATTAAATGTCAGGGATGAGTATATATTACTTAAACCAATCACAGTGTCATATGTATGCATAACAGTATATATAAGCAAATAAACATCCAAACATTTAAATATCAACCAATAATGTCCATCAAAATACATCATCCAATAGACAATACAATTCATGGCGGTTTCATAGTTATCAATGTCAGGTAATTTAATCGCAATTCAATTTCAATTTCAATTTAAATTTAACTGTCAATTTAATTTCAACGGTTAATTCAAATGACATTCTATATGATAATTAAATTCTATCAAACAACGACAAATAAAATCATAACACTTCATAATATCAAATTTAACTAGCATAAAGATATTTAGTACATTGTGAGTGTTATAAAACACTCACCTTGATTTTACGATTTTAAATCAAATCGAACGACGTTCAATTTAACCCAAAATTTTCTCTAGCTCCAAACGATTCCAATTCAGCTCCATAGCGTAGTGCTCGTCAATATGGTTCCGACGCAAAAAGTTTCGTCCGATTTGGACCTCGTATGAAAGAGATACGTAATTTTGAAGTTACACGAATTATAATATAAATATTTACATATTTTATTTTAATTTAAACCCTAGATTAAATCACTACCGTCCAATCCCCTTCAACAAAATCTGGCCGCTCCTTTTGCTTCTTCCCCAACGTAAACAACCGAGACTAATAACCCATAGCCGCCACCCCCTTGCGAATTCCCACGACAAATAGAAGCATCTTCACATCGATCAGAGACCGGCGTTAGAATGATCGACGTCAACTCCATCACTGGCCAGAGTGCGGCCCAGCTCGGTGGTCCCCAACCCTCGAACGACGTGCGCAAAACGGTGGAGAACGCGGCCATCTCGTGCCTCCAAATGATGACGATAACCCATCATCACCGTATGAAATCGAAGATCTCTCAATGCTCTACGTTTTTCGTTTAGAGAGTTTCTCGAATCGATGCTTGGATATGAAGAGATTAAGGGAAGAAGATGGGTGCTTTCTGGCCGTTGATGTTTAATGGAGGCGGCCTGCAGCTAATTAAAACCCTAGTTTATAATTTTTCCAAATTTATGAAGACAAGGGGCTATTTAAAGGAAACGACGAACTCTCTTCATTTCGGATTTTCCAACTCCGATTTATGCGCGGTGACTGGCGTTTCTAGGGTTTACCCCGCGTTCCGAACACAATGGAATAGGTTTCGGGAGCTAATTCGGTCATCTATGCGAGTTACGGAGTTAAACAATCGATTTTAAATTAAACCGATTTAACTAATTTCTAGGCGTTTTAGCTCGCCCCGGACAAACGATAAATCCACTTGACATGAAATTTGAAATATTACAATAATATCACATTACGGATCTGATGAAACTAGTTTCGTCGAAATCCGAGATTGTTTGAAAAATGACTATTTTAACTCACCAAATTAATATTAAAACCATTTCGATGCGTTTCGAGCTGCCACGGTCAAACGACAACTCCGATTGCTACGAAAATTGAAATCCGATAATAACAAATTATTACGGATCCAATGGAACTAGTTTCGTCCAATTCTGAGACTGTTCAAAAATTGGCTATTTTTCAGTCGATAATTAAATATTAAAATATTCAATTTTCACAAATAAATTTTAAATTCAGTTTTTAAAAGTTCTATAACATCACTATAACTCCAATATGATAAAATAAAATTTTACAAATCATTTTTAATCATATTAAACCCGTTATTCAATTATCCAATAAATTCCAATTTTAAAATCTTATTAACTCCATTATAATCCCGATATAACTTACATTCACGTTGGAAACTAATTTGAATCATATTAAATCAAATTTCAATTATTCACTCTATTTTCATATATTAAATTTCAATATCAAATTAATCATATCAAATTCGGAATTTAATTATCCAAACATTTTTAATATTAAATTTAACAAATTTGATTATTCTTAAATCACTATCTTTTGAAATATTCAAAACGAACTTATAAAATTTAACTTTTGAAACGAATTAAAATTATAGAACAACCATTTCCATTATACGGTTATTCAATTCCCATTATTAAATTATTCAATAAATTCCAAATATTAAATTTAAACAATTTCGCTTATCCAATAATTCATTATCTTTTGAAATATTGAAATTGAACTTATAAGATTCAACTTTTAAAACCAATTCACAATTTAGAACACTATTTTCATTTTACTGTTATTCAATTATTTAGTAAGTTTTAAATATTTAATTTAAACAATTTTCCCGTTTAATATTCAATATTTGATTTTAAATAGATTTTACTTATCAATCAATTACTCTATTATACCCAATGAATTCAATATTTATTATCCTATTCAACTATTGATTTCAAAGGTACTCACTAAGTAGCATTTATTTTCATTACTTGGATAATTATTGTTGCAATTCATTCTAGTTATTATTATTCCAACGAATTACAAATTTTTTTTCTAACATTAAATCGCGAAATGTTATTAAATTAGCTATTTTAATTATTGAAAATTTACGGGTCGTTACACTCTCCCCTACTCAAAACTTTTCGTCCCTGAAAAGGAAAAAGAAGGGAAAATGAACCGAGTATAGAATTCAATATTAGATATATTTTATTCAAAGCTACCAACTTATAAACAATGAAATTCCATTTATAAAGTCATTACTACACTTTCACTAAGTTACTCCGAACGGCTTTCTAACTTTAAAAGTTAGTTATCAAACAAGTTATAAAAAATTTTAAAACTTGAAAATTTTTCTAACACCCGGATTTTACAGAAAATTTCGGCAGAGTCTCCTTTGCGCGGCTCGATCGGTACAGCTACAAAACGCCTCTACGGGCCCCAAACCAACAAAAGAAAACCAAAAGCCCAGTGGCTCATCAAAAAAATCACCAAATCCAATGACAAAATAAACATGTACCTTATATTTTATTAGCGAGCATATACAACTAACATAGCGCGAAAGCGAGCTCCAAATGCGAAGCAAGCGCAATCCGCACCTACTAAACACTCAACAAACAATGAGAATCATGCATATATGAAAATAGTATCAGTATACATCATATAGCAACATAACAACTACATGTGCCAACATAGCAAATGCAACAAACAACAAATGCAACCATCAATCAACTATCATCCAACAAATCCATAACCAATCAATATAAATTCACTTCTCATTAATATTCATCGACTTGGGTTTCAATTTTAATCACGGTTGATTCATTAACGTTTGATTTTACTAACATTTATTCTCAATTCAATTAGTTAACATTCACTAATTTATATTTACATTAGTTCACTTCCAATTTGAATCAAATTGAATTCTTTTAAATTCATTTAACTTCCAATTTGATTTCAATGATTTATAGCTTCCAATTTCATTAACACTTAATGAATTATATACAATCAACTAACAATCATATAACAACCAAATCATACCCAACATAACCAAATTATTAATTTTACATTCAATTTGGTTTATCTCTTTCATATATATCTTGTTATAATTTTAAAAGAATCATTTTATCTTTGGCATCTTAAATTTCCAATATTAACTTTAATTAAGTCCGTAAGCCGTACATATATCATCCGTGAGCAATATCAAATCTAATCGCTTATTCGATCACACAATTTCACTTCCAAACTAGTATCGTTCACCCGACTCTCTAGTGCGGACTCAGATTTGGTTCCTTGATTGGAAACTGTTACTCTCCTTGCATAGCCATATGCTATGATAGAGAATTCCAGAATCAAATTAAAAATCCATATCTAGGGTTCCCGTCGAAAATCGAGTGAAAAATCCTTACTTGGATCGATATAAATCATCTCGAAATTTTGTGCTCGAATTTGGATCAAATCGTTATGCGAATAAAATAATATACGTACAATCTCACGTATTGCCTTCCAATAGATTTCTATCCAATTTATCTTTACTAAATTATTTTATTGGCTTCTATATTTTTTTTTCCACTTAATTACCCACAATCCATTATTCAGTTAGTATATTCATTTCTTTACATAACATATTCTTTATAATTATATTTTCTTAAACATCATATCAAAGAATTTGCTTACTCAAGTTCATTTTAAACATTCTATATAATTTAATTAAATTCAATTTCATCTTCCAATTGATTCTTAGCTATAAGAAATTCCTTTTTTTATATTTACTTCAATTTCATAATTTTAGTTAATAATAAATTTCTTTATGGAACATTTTATTAACCAGCACTTTAGTTTATTAATCATCCTATAAAAGTCTAACCTCTCATAAATGACTTTTCTTAGTTTACAGTTATCTTAAAGGTTACAAATTCAAAAAAAAAAAATTCAATCCCTTTGCAATTGATAATTATTTTCTATAACCAAATTACAAAGATATAATACGATTCATTTATCTTCTTTCTTAAGTTCACTTACTTGTTCCATTTATCCATTCATCATTTCATGTTATATTTAAGTATATAACATTTTATCACATCCAAATTTTCATTTATATATATTCTAATTCCTTTGAGTTTTCCTTAGTTGTATAATTCAATTATTTTCAGGTTCTGTTTATTTGTACAACATCTCATTACATATCCAAAACATCGTTTCAACTTCTTAATATTTGGTAAGTCATATTATATGTTATTAGAATGCAAATTTGGTATTACACAAATTTATAGAATTTCATTTTACTTAATTAGAATGTTCACAAATTTAATTTATTTAACTCCTCTTTACCTTTCAACTTTAAGGTTTTCCCAAACTATAGCTTAGATATCTTAATCCTCTTATTTTATAAATTCTGGTTATTCACATTTCATTCAAATAATTTGAAAATTATTAATTAACAGAACTTAGAATTTTAAATGCCCGGTTCTTTCCAAATCGTTTGAAATAAACATATATACTTATATCCTTTTTAAAAAAAATCAAATCATACCTTTGGAGTTTAAACCAAAACCCATTTACCCAAAATAAATTTGAAGAAAAGCAAAGCTTCTTAGAAGTCTCCTCCACTTTAAGACTCGAAAACAAACATTGATGATGCTGCGCAGTCATCACCGAAATTATTTTCCAGCGACATAAGAGAGGAGTATTGAATTCATTCCTTCTTAAAATCCTTTCAAAATATTTCTCATAAATATTTTCCAACTAATATTACAATATATTTTCTTCAAAGCTTTGAAAACCATTTTTCAAGATCTCCGGGTCTTAAATCCAATATTTTCCAATTTAAATCTATTTTAATTTATAAGTCACCTTTATAAAATATTCTTATAGGGTTTTCTTTCTTAAAACATTCCACAAGTGTTTTATCATTGTTCATTTTGTAATTCACCTTATTTATTAGATTACAATATCCAATTAATGATAATAATCAATAATTTAATTCCTAACAACCAGGTAAGCTAGATAAGTCACAATAATTTTTGAAAATAAATTCTTTATATACAAAATATAATTAGAGCAAAATTATTTCATTTACCCAATTTCAAAACAATACCATGTCGAATTGTTCTGTTTAAGTGTTTAGAGATCCCTATCAATGACGTTAATTACTCGTATTGACCGGAATCCATAAGCCACTCAACTAATCAACCGACACAATATAAAACATTTTATATCACTAAAAAATACGCTCTCTCATATACATACACTCAGCGACTCATCATAGGGTATTACTACCCTACTTATAAAGAGTCAGACCCCACAAAGCTAAGGTTATCGCTAAACAAAAGCTCTGATACCAACTGTAACGACCCACCTTTTTGGACAGTTTAAACCGACGATCAAATACACATGCCGATTCCAAACCATTCAAAAGGGCAGATGGTTATTGGGGTAAATAAGAAAAGAAAATAAAGAGAAATAAAGGAATAGAAACAACACAGAATCTCGCAGCGGAACGATAAAATATAATAGTCGAATAAACAGTTCATTAAGCTGTTTACTATACTTTGACAATTATTTATACAACATTCATCAGAGTTATACATATACAACAGAACAATTAAAATAATGCAGCAGATATCATGATGCAAGGGTAATAATAGTAATAGTATACCAAATCTTCGTCTTCATCCTCCAGAATAGATCTTCAAAATCTGAAAAACTCAGGACTGACCCGAGCGTAATGAAAAGACAAAACACTCGAGCCAGGACTAAAATATCCTTATGAAAGTTAAATCAATCGTAAATAAATATGAGTGTAACGGCGTCAAAGATGTTTACGGGGTTTGACATCTCATATCCAGTGTCAACGTGCATGCAATAACTCAAGAGATGTTACGGGATCTTCCATCTCTTAAGGATCCATTAAACTATCTACTATGTAGTAATGTACGCTAAGTAGATAATGCCTATCAGTAATATAAAGTATCAAAATAGCGTTAAGGCATTACCATAATCCCCCTTAACACATTTTTATAGTGCCATAGTCTATACAGCACCGTAAGCCCCACCGTAAACTGGTGGTTATCAGAGGGTACCCCATAGGTATAACACAAAACAAAACGTAGTGGTCGCGTATAGGATAATCAGTATGACAAGGTACATGAGGCGATACTAACTAGGATACTAGTAGTTGCGTGATCCGGACTGATGTTGAGCATAGCCAGCAGCTACCCTAACACCGCGAAACAACACTCCCAAATCAAGGGCTGCACCCAAATCGAATCACAAATTTAATAGATATGGTATCGAAGAAGCGTGTCCGCTAGAGGTGGCGAACCTCAATGGCCCGGCGCGGCTCCTGTTTTAGTCATGTCAGGGGTCATCCAATAATCGTTCTTTTTCTTCAGTCAACGCGTTCACTAAACCATCCACTTCATTCTGGATCAACATTCCGCGTATAATAGTTATTAAAGTGGTGTTCGGTATCGACAGAGAGTATGTCCATATCCGATCCCGGTCTCTTTAACAACTACGTACTATTACACCGTTGGCTCTTTTACATTTCAAATCGATTCATAATTGATATCAAAATATCATATTCGCTTCAAGAATCAAATCCAGTTCAAATATCATTGTATCTATTCAAATGTAAGATTCCGTTTCAAAAATCATTTTTCGCATCAATATCTCATTTCGATTTCAAAATCATTTCGAAATTCAATTTAGGTTGCGACGTCATTTAACTCAATTTGTATTTAAATTCAAGGTTTAAATATAAACATTTCACCTTATTAACCAGCTTGAAATTTTTAGAAAATAGTTTAAGTAGTTTAAAAGTAGTTTAAATAATTAAAATACTTAAAATCTTTAAAATGGATTTAAAATAGATAAATTAGTTTAAATAATTTAAATTGGGTTAAGTAGATTAAAAATAGATTAAAATAGTTTAAGTATTCAAAATGGTTTATATAACAGAGTAATTTGGAAAACAAATTAAAACAGCTTCAAAACCAATCTGTTTCAATTATAACTTCCCAATTCAAATAAATTTCAATTTCCAATTTACCGATTCAATTTCAATTTCAATTCAAGTCAATGTCAACCTTGACTTCAAATTTATTCAAATTTACATTCACCTTCAACTTATTCAATTCCAATGTATATCGATTTTTATCTTGATTTTTCAAAATATCAATTTTTAACACTTAACAAAATTTTCGTTCAATATTCAAATTTAAATCCCACTTACAAATATGATTCAATTTCAAGCTCAATTTCAAATATCATTTTATATCGCTTTTACTTAGTAATATTCAAAGCTCGAATTAAGGTTCAATCTTTTACAACGAATACATTTTCGAAATTCAATCCTAACCCAATTTTAAATTTCAAGTCTCAACTTAAATCATTTAACAACTTCTTTTAACCAAAATCTATTTCAACATTCCAAACTCAATTTTTCGATAAATTCGATTTCTATAAATTGATTTCTATTTATAACTTTTAAATCAAAACATTTAAATAAATTTCAAATCGACGATTTAAAAAACTATTAATTTAGCCAATTCGGTGTTCGTATATAATTTTCTATCCTATGGCCAAGTAATTATTTATTTCAATTAAATGTCAGGGATGAGTATATATTACTTAAACCAATCACAGTGTCATATGTATGCATAACAGTATATAAGCAAATAAACATCCAAACATTTAAATATCAACCAATAACATCCATCAAAATATATCATCCAATAGACAATACAATTCATGGCAGTTTCATAGTTATCAGTGTCAGGTAATTTAATCGCAATTCAATTTCAATTTCAATTTCAATTTAACTTTCAATTTAATTTCAAAGGTTACGTCAAATGACAATCTATATGATAATTAAATTCTATCAAACAACGACAAATAAAATCATAACACTTCATAATATCAAATTTAACGAGCATAAAGATATTTAGTACGTTGTGAGCGTTATAAAACACTCACCTTGATTTTACGATTTTAAATCAAATCGAACGACGTTTGATTTAACCCAAAATTTTCTCTAGATCCAAACGATTCCAATCCCGCTCCATAGCGTAGTGCTCGTCAATATGGTTCCAAGCAAAAAGTTTCGTTCGATTTGGACCTCGTATGAAAGAGATACGTAATTTTGAAGTTACACGAATTATGATATAAATATTTACATATTTTATTTTAATTTAAACCCTAGATTAAATCACTACCATCCAATCCCCTTCAACAAAATCTGGCCGCTCCTTTTGTTTCTTCCCCAACGTAAACAGCCGAGACTAATAACCCATAGCCGCCACCCCCTTGCGAATTCCCACGACAAATAGAAGCATCTTCACATCGATCAGAGACCGGCGTTAGAATGCTCGACGTCAACTCCATCACCGGCCAGAGTGCGGCCCAGCTCGGTGGTCCCCAACCCTCGAACGACGTACGCAAAACGGTGGAGAACGCGGCCATCTCGTGCCTCCAAATGATGACGATAACTCATCATCGTCGTATGAAATCGAAAATCTCTCAATGCTCTACGTTTTTCGTTTAGAAAGTTTCTCGAATCGATGCTTGGATATGGAGAGATTAAGGGAAGAAGATGGGTGCTTTCTGGCCATTGATGTTTAATGGAGGCGACCTGCAGCTAATTGAAACCCTAGTTTATAATTTTTCCAAATTTATGAAGACAAGGGGCTATTTATAGGAAACAGCGAACTCTATTCATTTCGGATTTTCGAACTCCGATTTACGCACGGTGACCGGCGTTTCTAAGGTTTACCCCGCGTTCCGAACACAATGGAATAGGTTTCGAGAGTTAATTCGGTCATCTGTGCGAGTTACGGAGTTAAACGATCGATTTTAAATTAAACCGATTTAACTAATTTCTAGGCGTTTTAGCTCGCCCCAGACAAATGATAAATCCAATTGACACGAAATTTGAAATCTTACAATAATATCACATTACGGATCCGATGAAACTGGTTTCGTCGAAATCCGAGACTGTTTGAAAAATGACTATTTTAACTCGCCAAATTAATATTAAAACCATTTCGATGAGTTTCGAGCTGCCACGGTCAAACGACAACTCCGATTGCTACGAAAATTGAAATCCGATAATAACAAATTATTATGGATCCAATGGAACTAGTTTCGTCCAATTCTGAGACTGTTCAAAAATTGGCTATTTTTCAGTCGATAATTAAATATTAAAATATTCAATTTTCATAAATAAATTTTAAATTCAGTTTTTAAAAATTCTATAACATCACTATAACTCCAATATGATAAAATAAAATTTTACAAATCATTTTTAATCATATTAAACCCGTTATTCAATTATCCAATAAATTCCAATTTTAAAATCTTATTAACTCCATTATAATCCCGATATAACTTACATTCACTTTGGAAACCAATTTGAATCATATTAAATCAAATTTCAATTATTCATTCTATTTTCATATATTAAATTTCAATATCAAATTAATCATATCAAATTCGGAATTTAATTATTCAAACATTTGTAATATTAAATTTAACAAATTTGATTATTCTTAAATCACTATCTTTTGAAATATTCAAAACGAACTTATAAAATTTAACTTTTGAAATGAATTAAAATTATAGAACAACCATTTCCATTATACGATTATTCAATTCCCATTATTAAACTATTCAATAAATTCCAAATATTAAATTTAAACAATTTCGCTTATCCAATAGTTCATTATCTTTTGAAATATTGAAATTGAACTTATAAGATTCAACTTTTAAAACCAATTCACAATTTAGAACACTATTTTCATTTTACAGTTATTCAATTATTCAGTAAGTTTTAAATATTTAATTTAAACAATTTTCCCGTTCAATATTCAATATTTGATTTTAAATAGATTTTACTTATCAATCGATTACTCTATTATACCCAATGAATTCAATATTTATTATCCTATTCAACTATTGATTTCAAAGGTATTCACTAAGTAGCATTTATTTTCATTACTTGGATAATTATTGTTGCAATTCATTCTAGTTATTATTATTCCAACGAATTACAAAAAAAAATTCTAACATTAAATGGCGAAATGTTATTAAATTAGCTATTTTAATTATCGAAAATTTACGGGTCGTTACACTACGTTTCAAATTTTAGGTCAATCGGAGTTCATATGATCGAGATATGGATGGATCAATGTTGGAAGAAACTGGTTTGGTATCGATGCTGTTCATATCCATGCGTTTCGTATTGATGCCCATGGATGCGAACAAGATGTTCACATCGATCAGATAGAAAGGATAAGCGGTTTTCGACTCGATGGTTGTGAACTCGGATTGAATAGGTAAGCGTGTGATGATTTGTTCGACTTGAGGCTGTCCGACTCGATGCCTTCGTATCCATCCAGAAGATGTAGTGCGTATCCGTGCCTCTTTCGTATCCATGAAAAATCATACTTCGTGTCCTTCCTCCCGTGCCTTGTTAGTATCGATCCTATCACCTAACATTACTTCGCATTGACCAACGTGTATTGGATTGATACAAAGTGCGCAACCAGCACCGATACGAAGTAGACACGAATTCATCGATACAAATAAGACCGATACAAACTAATGGATGTGAAATAATTGATTCGAAGCACGTTTTGGACACGAACGAGAAGCAAGCATAATTTCAAGGAAGAAGCATTCGACTCGGCGTGAAAATAGGATCGAGCCTTGGAAATGACACCACGTCACCGATGCGCATGTGCTTAGTATCGACACGAATAAGCATTGATAGAATTGATCGATACGGACCAGACGACATTGAGGAAGTTATATTTCGTATCGATCGTATCTTGCAACTCACAAGTCCAAATGCTACGAAATTTTCACAGGAGCTTACGTACAAGCTAAATAAGGTTCATGCCAAGTTTCGACTCCATTGGACGAAATCTTGATCGATATGAATTACGTTCGTATCGATCATGGATCGAGTCGAAATTTCCTGGGATCGATCGCTTGGGCCCACTCACATGCCAGAAGAAGTCTCTCGATATTTGAGCAAAACATTTGCAGCCTACGCCTATAAATAGCACCTTAGAGCTTACAGAAAGGGAGGATCTTTTGGCTATATGACGTCCAGACTCTACCGGAAACATCTTTGTACTACAAGGCTGCTGTTGTACTCGAATTTTATCACTGTAATCCACTGCAATCATTTGTAACCAGCAAAGAAAGTCAATAAAAGGTCAACTTCTGAAGTGGACGTAGGCCGAAGATAGCCAAACCACTATAAATCCCATGTCTTTGTCTATTTCTTTCTGTTTTAAGTTATTAATCTTCTCTACATTACCTAAATCTGTGATCTGTGTTCATATACTGGTGCTTTCACTACATTTGGGGTTAGTGACCAATTTTGGCGCAAACACTTTGGTGCTTTCACTGAGAACTCTAATTCATGGATTCTATCGCTTGGAAGTTGAATTTGAAGGCTTAAGGAGTCAGATCTGAAAAGCTATGACAAGCAGTCAAGTAGAAGATAAAGAACAGAGAGAAGTCAGCATGAAGGAAGCCATGAGGCATCATCAGGGGCCAATCAAACTTCAGCTTTCATCACCCGAGACGAAATGGAGATGATGATGGGAGCTATGAATGAAGAGCTTCTCAAAAGGCAGGAGGAAATGATGCAGAACCTCCTCAGACAGTTTGGACAGGCAGGGATAGCTGGTGCTTCAGGAGTTCAGATCCATGGAGCTGGAGGAGAGGGACTAGAAAGGTAACTGAATGGAGCAGTTCAACAAGGCGTAATCCCTAATCAGCAAACAACTGCTAATCTGGATGGATCCAGGCTCGGGAGAACACCACCTGGTAACGATGGACCAATTCATGGAGAAATTCCAGGTGACATCGCACAACAAGATGCGGGCAAGAATACATGAACGCATGATGAAAAGTACGTGCCGGAATTCCCTCGGGGACTCAGGGGGCAGCCCTTGACGGACAACGCTGGATTGGCTGAGATTATCAGTCGAATTATACGTGGAGGATTGACAAACTGAGATCTGGAAGGAGTAAACAAGAGTCCATTTACTCGTGACATCAGAATGTCTCGAGTCCACCAGAATTCAAGCTCCTTATGCTATAGGTATACGATGGCAAGGCTGATCCAACTAATCACTTGATGAGATACACAAGAATATGGAAGTTGCTGGGGGTATCAAAGGAAGTGATGGCCTGATGTTTCCCTTTGTACTTGACGGATATAGCGTCTATGTGGTTCAGACAGTTGGAAGAGGGATCTATCAGGACATGGATAGAATTGGTGGATAGGTTTCTGAAGCAGTTTCGGGTTCATATCAAAAGGCCTAAGAACGTAATGACGCTAACATCAGTAAAGCAAAGGACAGAGGAATCTCTTAGAGCTTTCTTAGCTCGGTTCAATGCAATGGTTGCTTCAGTGGATCGATCAGATTCATCAGTGGTTTTAATAGCAGCAGTGTCAGGAGTTAGAGAGAATTCAGATTTCAAAGTGTCTCTAATATGGGATCCTCCAATGGATCTCGTGGAATTCTTTCACGAAGCTGAGAGATTCCTTCGGTAGGAAGATGCATGTATGGATTTGAAGTTAAAGGAGGTGAACGCGGCTGAGGATAGAGGGCTATCCAACGGAGGCTCAGATAAAGATAAAGGAAAAATGAAGTTGTATGACGAATCAGGAAAAGCTAGGAAGCGGTGGAGTGAGTCAAAATTTTCCACTTACATAGGATTGAACGAGATGTTAGAACGGATATTCATGGAGACTCGAAATCGCCTTCCCTACCGAAGGCCAGCAAGGAGAGAATCCTCGGAACGTGAAAGGGCATCAGGAAGGCACTGTCTCTTCCATGATTTTGACGAACATGATACCAACAACTGCAGGCATCTAAAGGATATAATTGAGGAGGATGCAAGGAATGGCCAGTTACGACAATACGTCGGGGATCGGAATGCGGTGGTGGAACAGGTGTAACTACCATCCACCTCAAATAAAAATGGCGTGAGGCCGAGGAATGATGGTCGGTTGGTTATCAACTGACAGGGATGATATGGACTAAGTAGCAGATTACAGACAAACGGCCAAGCCATTTGCTCATATATGGGGACTAAGATGGCTCCTATGCATGCTTTGAATGATGATAAACCGCGATGCTATGGTTTGTGAAATCTTTTTTTTTTTTTTTGAATTGGATGCTCATTTTTTATGGTTTGGTTTTGGAGTTTGGTTGGAACTCCTGATTCTGTTCGTTTCCTGGTTTGGACTTTTTTTGGATGATTTTTTTATGTTTGGATATTGGTATGGATTTCTGGTGTGGATTTTCTGATTTGATTTGGATTGGATTTTGGTTGGATTTTTACCTGGCTTCTGGTAAATGGTCGTCGGGTATGGATTATACCTGGCAAGGGATAAGTCGCTCTGTCCAAGCGTCGCGAATCGACTTATTCAAGTCGTCGAGTATGTACTATGCTCGGCAAGGGTCCGGAGAGACTAGGATTCAGCAGAATTAGGCCTTATATTATCGATTATTATTTCAGGTCGTCGAGTATGGACTATGCTCCACAAGGGTCTGGACCGACCAAGATTCACTTAGGACTTAAGCCATGGCATTACTCGGCGTTCAGGGACACTAACCACGGATACCAAGGCATTGGTTGGCATAGGTCGCCGGGCGTGGATTACGCTTGGCAAGAACCCGAAGAGGTTACGGATATGAATATCAACTATGGATGTCAAAGGATTTGGATATCGACCCAGAGAGGTCCTAGATTCAGTTATTGGTTATTGGATGAGGATGGATGGATATGGAATTGGCTAAGGCTTTGGTTACTGGATTTGGAATCGGACATCGATCCGGAATAGTCAAGAATGATGCACTTGGATGGTATGGCTATAGACGGGATATGGACTTCAGATGTCGAATTCAGAACTATTCCAAAAATGCCTTCTTACCACAAGGCATGTTTTGGGGGGTTAATGTTATCCCGCCTTTTGGTCAAGGCCGGGATATCAACAAATTGGCTGGAAAAGATGAATATCGAGATTGAAGATCGATTGGAAACAAGGCTATGATCGATGTCGTCAAAATTTGGCTGAGCTCCAATCAAGGCAGGATCGACTGGAATTGATGATCAAGGCATGGAGAGGCTACGTTTCAAATTTCAGGTCAATCGGAGTTCGTATGCTTGAGATATGGATGGATTAATGTTGGAAGAAACTGGTTTGGTATCGATATTGTTTGTATCCATGCGTTTCGTATCGATGCCCATGTATACGAACAAGATGTTCGAATCGATCAGATAGAAAGGATAAGTGGTTTTTGACTTGATGGCTGTGGACTCAGATTGAATAGGTAAGCGTGTGATGATTTGTTCGACTCGAGGCTCTCCCACTCGATGCCTTCGTATCCATTTAGAAGATGTAGTGCGTATCCGTGCCTCGTTCGTATCCATGGAAAACCATACTTCGTATCCATCCTCCCACGCCTTCTTCATATCGATCCTATCACCTAACATTACTTCGCATCGATCAACGCGTATAGGATCGATACGAAGTGCGTAGCCAGCACCGATACGAACCAGACACGAATTCATCTGATACAAACTAATGGATGCAAAATAATTGATTCGAAGCACGTTTTGGACATGAATGAGAAGCAAGCATAATTTCAGGGAAAAAGCATTCGACTCGGCATGAAAATAGGATCGAGCCTTGGAAATGGCGCCACACCATTGATGCACACGTGCTTATTATCGACATGAATAAGCATCGATACTAATTGATTGATACAGACCAGACGACATTGAGGAAGTTATATTTCGTATCGATTGTATCTTGCAACTGACTAGTCCAAATGCTATGAAATTTTCACAGGAGCTTACATACAAGCTAAAGAATGCTCATGCCAAGTTTCGACTCCATTAGATGAAATCTTGATCGATATGAATTACGTTCATATCGATCACGGATTGAGTCGAAATCGCCTAGGATCGATCACATGGATCCACTCACGTGCCTGAAGAAGTCTGCCAAGATTTGAGAAAGATATTTGTAGCCTACGCCTATAAATAGCACCTCATAGCTTATAGAAAGGGGGGATCTTTTGGCTATCTGACGTTCAGACTCTGCCGGAAACATCTTTGCACTACAAGGCTACTGTTGTACTTGAATTTTATCACTGTATTCCGCTGTACTCATTTGTAACCAGCGAAGAAAGTCATAAAAGATCAACTTTTGAAGTGGACGTAGGCCGGAGATAGCCGAACTACTATAAATCTTGTGTCTCTGTCTACTTCTTTCCGTTTTAAGTAATTACTCTTTATTTTTCATTCTCTACATCACTTGAATCTATGATCTGTGTTCATATTCTGGTGCTTTCATTACATTTGGGGTTTGTGACCAATTTTGGTGCAAAAAGCAAATGAATTTTTTAACCAACTAATTTCTTTTTTTCTTCACGTCTTCTCCCCCACAAATCCATATTCTAAAATTTTCATATTTTTAAGATCATGCCGAAATTCTGTCGAATTCTCCAGTGAATCAAATTAGAAACTCATTCTTGTTTGATTCTCTGTCCTCTCTCGAAGATCAAAGTGCTATTCAGAGTTATAGGATCAATTTGTAATCAAAAGTTCATCGAGTCTCTCTATAAGCTGTGGTTGTGCCTGGAAATCAATTGGGTGATCTTGAGTCCCGTAAATCAAGAGAGTTTGCCCCGGACTCGTGAGACAGGAGGGTATCAAGCCTTTAGAAATTGAGGATTGTAATCTTGACATTGGTATAATAAAAATCTATATGAGGTGGTTTGCCTTGGTATAAGACTAGATGTAGGGTAACTCCGAACCAGTATAAAATCTGGTGTGTTCTTTTCTTTTACTGCTTTTTATTTACTTTATGCATCTGTGTTTGATTCTGTGATTGTTCTATGATTAAGATCTGCATTAGTTTGTGTCATAATTTTAAATTTGTCCATATAAGTCTTAGAATCCATTAAACACTATTCACCCCCTCTAATGCTAAATTAGCCTTAAGATCCTTCTGCACTCCCTTTTCAATTGGTATCAGAGTATAGGTTTTCATAGTTTTCATAATCTAAAACTTGAAAATTGTTTTAATGTCTACCAACACTGGTAATGTCAACTCTGGCACTAGTTCTATTATCCCTAACACTAGTTCATTTGTAGAAGGTCAGTCTACTTTTAGACCACCATTTTTCAATGGCATTAATTATGCATATTGGGCTTGTATATGAAAATTTATTTACAATCAATAGGATTAAACACTTGGAATATCACAAAAACTGAGTATATTGAACCAACTACCAATTCTGCCCAGTGGACTGTTGAGCAAAAGGGTGTTTCACAAAATAACTCAAAGGCCATGAATATATTATTTTGTTCATTAGATAGGAATGAGTTTAATAGAGTGTCTATTTGTTAGTCTACATTTGAAATCTGGAAAACTTTGCAAGTTACTCATGAAGGAAAAAGAAAGGTTAAGTAGACTAAAATTTCCATATTAAATAGTCAGTTTCAATTGTTTAAAATGCATGCAAATGAGTCCATTTCTGACATATATTTTTGATTTCAAGATATTGTTCATTCACTAATTGCATTGGGACAAAGTTTTATGGAGGAAGACCAAGTCAGGAAAATTCTAAATTCACTCACTCCAGAATGGGATCAAAAGACACTTGCAATTGAGGAAGAAAATGATATCAGTTTAATGAAAATAGAAGAATTGATTGGGAATCTGATGTCTTATGAAGTTCAACCGCAAGTAAGAAGAGAAAACAAGGGAACAGAAAAGAAATCATTAGCATTCAATGCAACAACTGAAGATTCGAAACCAGACAGTGATGAGGAGATTTCTTTCATGACAAGAAACTTTCGAAAACTCCTAAAATATAAAAAATGAATAATTACAAAAGAAATGAGCAAAGGAATTTCAGAAATAATACGGAAAACGTCTCTAATAATAGATGCAACAATTGCAATAAAGTTGGGCATCATAGGAAAGATTGTCCATATCCAGATAAACAATTGTTCCCTCCAAATAATGATTCCTCAAGGAAAAGAAAGAAAGCATACACAGCAACTCTGGATGACTAAGACTCATCATCCAGTGACGATGAAAAGAAGAACGAATAATTCAATTCTGTATTTCACTGCTATTCATGAATCAGATACTGATGGGAGTATGGATCTAAAAAGAGTTACGCATTTACATTTTTTTAATTTTTCTTGTTTGAATGGATGCTTGTTTGTTTGCTTGATTCTTTTAAATTCCTTGAATTTTAAATTCAATTTTATCTCTTGAAATTTGAATTTTAAATTCAAAAATAATATTATTTTAATAATATTTTAGATATTAAATTACTAATATTTAAGTATTATTATTGTTAATGTTATCATAGGAATTATATAATTAGAATATAGGATATAATATATACGTTTAATAGAAATTAGGAATAGAAACTTGTCCTTAGATTCAATTAGCACATGTCGACATACCCGGATACCTCATGTTGATATGCCTCTTAGAATTTGATTTCAAACTTTGAATTCAAACTTTTGAATTTCTCTCCACCTTTTCACCAACTTCAATGCTCTGGAAAGATGCTTCTTGACCAGAGAACATATCTATAGAACCTTTATTTATCTCACTCTTTTTATCATCACTTTTCACTTTTATTTCAAATTTCAAATTTATCTTCATTGTCTTCTACTCCTCTCAAACTTCTTCAATGGCCTCTTCAAGCAATCCTAACACCATTAGGTTTCCAAAATCTGTCAAAAACTTTCTTTTTAATGACCCAAAAGTTTTCAAAGCTTACATCAACTATGTAAACTTTGGTAAAATTCATACGGGAAAATCTGCTATTTTTGAATATTTTCCTTCTTATGAAATTGAAAATCTTTTTCAACAATGTTCTATTCTTAGTTTAGTAGATAACAAACAAAATGATTTTGTATGTTATCCAAATCTTGTTAAGATGTTTTATGCGAATTTGAATCATGGTTTTTTTGATGGGGAAGAAGGATAAATTGGAGTAGTGTTAAAGGAACACAAATTGTTTTGGATTGTGAAATTTTGAAAAATATTTTGGGATGCAACTATACCAGAATGAATCTCTTGGAATTTCAAATCAATGAAAATGATTGAGAGACATTTCATCACACCTTTGAAGGGGATGACAATTTTGAATTCAAAAATCGTTATTTTCGTCCAAAAGTAAGAATTGTTAATCTTCTTATCCAACACACTCTTATACCAAGATCGAAAAACTACAACAACCCAACTTTGAAAGTTTGCAAAGCACTTTTTGCAATTTTTGAAAATTATGTTATTAATTGGGCTTAAGTTAATTTGGATGAGCTAAGGCCTAAGAATTTTACTATGGGTGAAAACACATTATATCATGGAATTTATCTCACTCGGATTTTTAATTACCTTGGAATTGATTTTAAAAGGGAAGAATTTATAACTAGAAAAGTGTTCAACCATGGAAACATTTCCCTTATGCAAATTCCATTAGTGTTTCAACCATATGAAACGCTTACGGAAAAGGAAGAAAGGCTTGCTCATGAAGAGATGGAAGAGATAGAGGAAGAAGAAGAGGAAGGAATGGAAATTGAAGAAGAGAAAGATCAAGAAACTTCCTTAGAGAGCATTGAATATTCTACTAATCCCGTTAATCCATCCAACAAGTCCATTCTCAATAAGCAAATAATTATAGCCGAAAATCAAAAGACACTTAAAAGATCAATGAGTAAGAAAATGGATAAGATTTCCACTAAAATCGACAAGTTCTTCGAAAAAATTAGTAGAAAGCTTGGACTATCATCTTCCTCATCTTCATCTAACTAGTTTTATTTCATGTTATCTTAAGTTCTATTTTTGTATTTCCTTTATATTAGTTAATATTAGATTATCTTATGTAATGTTAACTAGAATTATTAATGGAATCTTTCATATTCTGTAATTCAACTTCACTTGTCTCTGTAATTGCTTGTTTTTATATTACACAAGTTTTAGTTTAATAGTTTGTTCATAATATTCAAAACAAAGCAAAATGTCACTTTAGGGAGAGGCATGTCGACATACACCATCCCCCTATGTCGACCTACAATGGGCAGAAAATAGTTACACTTTCAAATTTTACTTTCATGTAACTAACTTGTATCTATTCATTTCAAACGACTTCTACCTCTATTTTTATCAGTTTCTTCCAGAATAAATTGTCAAACTTCATCTCTAATCACTCCCTTTCATAGTTCTTCCTATTTCTTGAAGTATGGCTTCTCCAATTAAGAATCTAAGTGATAATCTTGAAGAAACTCTCACTTCCTTCAAGAATATTCTTACATTCATACTTCGTAATCGGCATCACTTAGAATTGAGTCAAATACAGATGATCAAGGAGCAAGAGAGACATTTCAACGCCCTTCATTGGATGATCTCAACCCTTAACAAGGACGATCTCGAGGGAAATCCACCAATCACTCTCGAGAAAGATAAAGAAGAATGGGATGCCATCAAAGCAGACCTTATCTTTGGAGAAGATGGATGGGTGGAAGTGCCAAGGAATGTCTAGTCATTCTGTATGTTATTTGTTTGATTTGATTGGTGTGTTTTAAACTTGATCGATTTAACTTATTTGGTATGGTTTGTATATATGTTTGGATTGAATAATTACTGTAAATATGATTGGCTGATGATTGATTTACTTTTTGGATTACACTTATGATCACATTTCATACTTATGATCACACTTAGAACTTAATACACTTATATATGGATTAATCTATTTTATTATGGTTGATTATCTTATATCAAGTTCAGGGAATTTATTAGTTAGGAGTTTTTAGTTGATGACAAAGGGGGAGAAGTTATAAAATACTAGTCGGCTTGGAGTAAGGGGGGTTTATGGAGTAAGGGGGAGTTATGATAGGAATTATGGTATGATAAGTATATTTTATAAATATAGGTTGTCATCATCAAAAAGGGGGAGATTGTCAGGAACTGATATGTTGATTTTGATGTCAACAACCTTTCTAACTTATCTTATTATGAAATATATACTAACGCTGTTGTCTAGATAGATATGTATGTGCAGGTATTGATTACTGAAGACTGATCAGTATAAAGACTCAAGATTCAAGATTGACTCTAGAGTATCAACATCAAGATTTCAAGATATGCGCCTAGTTTTTATTAAAACTTCATAATGGCATGGAAATCTTCATTTCGAATTTCATTTGAGATGGAACCCATTTCTACCTTCTTAGTGGTTCATAAACCCACGAAAGTAGCTTACAAACCTACGACAAGTGGCTTACAAACCCACGAACATCCTAGTTTTGTACAAGTTCTCGAGTCCTGATGTGATGAGATATTCTACGGGAAGAAACTTGCAAAACTACTTCAAAATGGTTTTTTAAAATGATTTACAAAACTATTTTTCAAAATATTTTGGCCTTAAAGTTATCTTTTCAAATGTTTTTCAAAAGGATGTTTTAGCTTAAAATATTATTTGTTTTTGTTTTAAAATAAAGTCTTGTTTTAAACTTCATTTTCAAAAAAAATTTACATTGTTTTTTAACAAGAGATGCCGACATCATGGGATACCCCATGTCGACATGGTGGCCGTTGAATTCGAAAGTTTCAATTTTCAAAAGAAGTGCCTATTCGTTTAAATCTCTTCACGAATGGTTATGACCATTGTTGCTTTATAAATAGCCTTCACAAACGAATTTTTTGACCAACTAATTTCTTATTTTCTTCACTTCTTCTTCTCAACAAATCCATATTCTAAAATTTCATATTTTTAAGATCGTGCCGAAATTCTGCCGAATTATCAAGTGAAGCAAATTAGAATCTCATTCTTGTTTGATTCTCCGTCCTCTCTCGAAGATCAATGTGCTAGTCAGAGCTATAGGATCAATTTGTAATCAAAAGTTTATGGAGTTTCTCTATAAGATGTGGCTGTGCCTGAAAATCAATTGGGTGATCTTGAGTCCCGTAAATCAAGAGAGTTTATCCCGGACTCATAAGGCAGGAGGGTACCCAAGGCCTTTAGAAATTAAGGATTGTAATCTCAACATTGGTATAATAAAAATCTGTATGAGGTGGTTTGCCTTGGTACAAGACTGGATGTAGGGTAACTCCGAACCAGTATAAAATCCGATGTGTTCTTTCCTTTTACTGCTTTTTATTTACTTTCTGCATTTGTGGTTGATTCAGTGATTGTTCTGTGATCAAGTTCTACATTAGTTTGTGTCATAATTTTAAATTAGTCCATATAAGTCTTAGAATCCATTAAACACTATTCACCCCCTCTAATGTTAAATTAGCCTTAAGATCCTTAATTTGCACTCCCTTTTCAAATAAGGAAAATGACATCTTCCTCATAATCATTATTGTCATCATTTGAATTTAAAGAATATAGGGATGTCACCGAATTGGAATCTAAATCTTTAAGAACAATAGGAAATCTGCTTAACAGATTGGGGATGTCAAAAATGGATAGTCCTCTCGGGACATAGGATGTGGGCTTCATAATGATTAATCCAATCCATTCCCAAAATTATTCCGAAACCAAAGTAATGCATAACATTAAGATCAACACGAATAATCACATAAAATAATTTCAACATCCTTACAAAATAAAATGAGTATTGCGGATCCACCAACCGGATTCGCAATTCTTAATGAAGTCATCAAGCCCATAACATTCGAAGAAAAATATCAACAAGTTCTTTTGATATAAAAGAGTGAGATGCACCCGTATCAAAAAGATCTCGAATAGGATGATCATGAAACATAATAATGCTATCAAGGATAGAATGAGAAATACCTTGATCGAAAGAAGTGTTACTAGGGGCTTGCACAACATTCAATTTTCCCTCTTTCTTGCTTTGATGTTTGGGACATGAAGATATAGGATGATCCAAACTTTTGCAATAGGGACAACTAAGGGACTTTGGACACTTATTTGCATTGTTGTCCTTAGAACCACAATTGTAGAATTCCCCACAAATAGAGGTAGGAGTCTTTGCTACCGAAATTGCTTGTTCCCTTTCTTGTTAGGATTAGGACCTTTGAACCTACTATCGAGTTGCCTCTTCTTGTTGTTGTTGAAGTTCTATTTGGCACCGCCAACATCACCATCACTTTCTTTATTGGCCTCTTCAAGTCAAGAGCGATATCTACAAGCTGATCGAAAGGAGCTTCTAGTTTCAGAAGTAAAGCCTTTTTTGAGGTTCTTATTCAACCCATAGATAAACCTCTAATTTTTCTTCAATGGGGTGTTAATATACTCGACCCCATACTTGGAGAGGGATTCAAAAGATGCGACATAATTTGTCATAGAAGATTCACGTTGAACAAGGTCAATAAAGAGTCAAGCTAAAGTTACATTTTCAGCTTCTGACACAAGCTTAACTCAAACCTTTCTCATAATTGCTCTTAAGTAAGATCGCTTCAAAAATTTCCGAAACCAAAAGCTCATACCAATCTAATGCTTTCTCCTGGAGCATGCTAGAAGCCACTTGGATATGATGTAGATCCACAAGACTCATGCGAGAAACGATGCGGTCGCATGTTCTAAGCCAGGCTTGGACTTCTATAATGCTTTCAGAACCCTTGAATGGTCTTCCACCCAAATTGGTATAATCACTGCACAAGCATGCAAACCTGGATTCAGGATGAGTAGGATCAAGAATGGGTTCGACAGCTTGGGCATTCTTTACCACATCCAAAAGCTGTTAGGCAGACATGAATACGCCATCCTGAGCAGAAGCACTGGATTGATCAGCATTGGAACGGCCAGGTCTAACCATTTCTCTTCTTTAAGAAAGAAAGAAAGAAGAGGAAAAAGGTTATTCTCAGAATGAATATCAGACAAACTTGATTGATAAAACAAGGCATCATAGAAGAAAAGGATAGAACGGGTCTTAAGACTCGAATTAAATCCTAAAACATGATTCCTAAGAGAGACTTAGGACAATGATCCATGCTAGATTATTCTACATTGTTCCGACGTTTGGCTCTGATACCAGGCTATGACGCCTCACATCTATACTCACACTAGCCAAGTACATTAGAGGGTAATGCTGTCGACTAGCACGAAGAATAAGGCTGTTGAGGAGCAACCATATGTGTAATTGATTTGAGCAAGAACCGATATGTGAGATAGTATATCATGCATTTCATTTCAAGAGTAAATTTGACATATCCAATCCAAACTTAAATCTACTACACAATGGCTATGTGTTCTTCGAAAAAATATATAAAATAAGCATAACACAAATCGGTCACAGATATTCATGTCACCAAGGCGAAAACAGTTATGAATATAACACATAGAAGTGAACATCAAAGTAGTGTTCGTACAAGATCCACTACATAACAAAAGAATATGTACAAATGATAAACAAAGGAATAAGTATATGTCAAGGAGTCTCTATCTCAAATGTATAAAAACAAAAACTACTAAGCTAAAATAGTTAGCCAAAAGTCAAAAGCTAGTCCCTGCTAAGAAGTCAAGTGGAAGCACCAGAAACACCTCGGTCTGACCCGAGTATTATTTAAGAAGAAAAATAATAAACGGATCAGTCTAGCTATAAGTATCGTACAAGGTGAGATGGGATAAGAGATTTGACAAAACTATATGATAACAATAATGTCATACTATGACAAGTATATATTTGATAGCAATGAAAATCATACAACATCTCAAATCTCCTTAAATATCTAAAAAGGATATCGTATTCTTTAGCTTATTCACCAAACCTTAAATATTGACAAAACATATCAATGCCAATCGAAAAAATTGGTGAACACAAATTCTAGAAATCAATAATTAGAAATCCAGAAAACACAAAAGGGGAGGCCTATCACAAACGGGAGCATGAAAACTCACCAACATGTGTCACAATCGGGATGCTATCCCATGGTCGCTAACCCATCAAATTTGAGCTGAAGCTCCACAATCGGCCTGAAGACCATGGGTCACTACCTCATCAATTTGAGCCGGAGCTCCACCGAAATGGGGTTTAGTCCCCTCACACAAACAAAGAGACATTGCACATCGCTAGTCTAAATCACAAAAATGATCATCATTGATCGATAAGTGTAAATTACAATAAGCTTATAAATAAATGATTTAGCTTCATGTCCCATAACCACTGGCTTAACTTAAATATTTAGGAACAAATTGTAGATTTCCACTTGAAGATTGTCATGAGATTTCGATCGAACAAGTCCAAAAATTAACCTACAAAGTAAATGTAAGCGTTTCATACCACTTGTTTTTCTAATTTGTTTAATTAGATTTCTCATATGAATGAGGTAAAGATTTGTATATACTAATAGATTGGATAACGATTGTAGAAATGAGCTTTGTATTAAAAGTAATGTTGAAATTGTTTTTATAAAAGAGTTTTTTAGCATTTACTACTAGTATAAAAGCCTTTGTATTTTAAAGTGACAAATCATAGAAATGATTGTAGAAACAATCTATTACCAAAAATCCGCATTCAACGACGTGAATTAAAACAATAAAAATCGATATCAAATCCATCGACTGGATATTTCCAAAAAACCAAAAATGAAGTCATCAATAATCGATATTAACTGACAATAACTAACCTGTCAACAAAAATCGATAAAAATTGGAAATCCACTCAAAAACAGGCAAAATAGAAAAAATTCAATAGGACCAGACGTCTGGTTGGTTTGGCCAGACGTCTGACCTGGAGTTCTGGAAATTTTATTCTTTTTCACCTTTTTCTTCTTATTTTCTGAAGCCTACCAGATGTCCCATAGGGTTTAACCAAACATCTGGTGCTGGGCTCTAGAATTTTATTATTTCGTTTATATATATTTTTCCAGAATCCCCTACTAGACGTCTGGATTTTTCAACCAGACGTATGGTTGCCTAGGCCTGGGCAGAATTTGCCTAAACCAATGATGGCCAAATCAATTCAAAAGTGATTAGATGGGCGACAGAGGTTAGGGATTTATGCTAAGCGATAACCCAGTCCTATAGGCTCTTCGATACACCCCAAATAACATGTCAAAACATCCATAGTATGATTTTCATAAATTTTGACATTAAAACCAATAATTGAAAAATTCACCAAAACAATTCAAATCAAAAGCAATTGAACATGAAAGCTATAGACGTAGATGTGAGTTCAAGAACTCACCTTTAAATTCAAAAACAACGAATGAGAAGCTCTAAAACAAAGCAAGACCAATTCCTCTTCACCACGCCTTTAGAATCTTCAATCTATTATCAAATGCAAAGTTATTCCTAAGTTAGATTATAGGAAAAATCAAGGATTGAAGAGGGATTGAGATGAAGAAGGTGAAGAGGATGCTTACCTAAGCTTTTCCTTGATTTTGGAACTTGAATTTGATTTTTCTAAGAGAACTAGGGCTTAGGAATTTCTAATCTTCTCTCTTTCCCCCATTTTTCATTTAGCTTGAGTGCTAGGAATTATTATGAGTAGAATGAATGAAGGGGGGGGGATTTAGGGTATTTGGTAGAAGAGTTTGGGTTAGCTTCTTGGGTTAATGGGTTAAAACACAACCCAAAGCCCAAAAAATACCAAAATCCTAATCAACTCCAAACATATCGATGTTTATACTTAAACAAGTTATAAACGTCATTTTATACTCAATGAAGTTGGTCTCGAGTCTAGATCCGAATGTTTACAAAAGGTCACATTTCGGACTTTAAATTCAACTAACGATGATATATTTAAATAAAACATTTAAATATATAATCGTAAAATATGTGGGTTGTTACATAAAAATAGAACAATTCAAGTCTGCGCTAGAACTATGTTAAATGATAGTAATTTACCTAAATTTTTTTGGGCTGAAGCAGTTGCTAGAACATGTTATATTTTAAATAGAGTTTAGATAAGACCTTTAAATAAGAAAGCATCATACAAGTTATTTTATAGTAAAAAGGCTACAGTATCATAATTTAGAGTTTTCAGTAGGAAATGTTTTATATTGAATACTAAATAAAATTTAGATAAATTTGATGCTAAATCAAATAGAGGAATTTTTATTGGATATTCAAACAAAAGTAAAGCTTATAGAGAACTAATACTATTGAAGAGACATTACCTATTTCACTTGACAAAAATTTTAAAATTAATAATACAAGTATCGATGAAGAAGAAAATGTTGATACCACAGATGAAATTACTAATAGTGAAATTATTAAAAATGAAAATGATAAAGATACTGAAAATATATATCCAAATAAGAGAACCAAAATATTAAAGGATCGTCCTATAAAAAACATTCTATGAAATATATAATCTATTGTTAAAACAAGATATCAATTAAATAAAATGAGTAATATTGCTTTCATTTCAAACTATTGAACCTAAATATCTAACGGAAGCAGCAACAAATGATTTATGGATTCTTGCTATGTAGGAAGACATGAACCAATTCACAAGAAATAATGTTTGGGAATTAGTCTCAAGACCTGAGGATAAATCTATAGTAAGAACAAATGGATATAGAAATAAAATGAATGAATAAGGAGAAGTTGTAAGAAATAAATCTTGTTTAGTTACTGAAGTTTATTGTCAAGAAGAAGGTATTAATTTTGATGAAACTGTTGAATATGCTAGTATATGATTTTTTTTTATGATAATAAACACACATATATATATTCATTTAAATGTATTTGTAATTGTACTATTTTATTTTTCACATAATTAAATAAATATTTGTTGAATAAAATAAATAGCTCCGAACTTAAATTCAAACAAATATTTTATTATAATTTTGAATAGTACAAATTTGAGCTCTCACTATATATACAAAATTTTCAATGCAATTTCAAATTACAACACAAATTTTCACTATACAATGGTCATTTACATTTGCACCTCACCACATATCACTCGTTCACTCATATTTGTTCTTCAACTATATTCCACTTTGTATCTAGCAACTGAATTATCTGCAAAATAAATATTGACGTAGTAAAATTGAAAAAGAATTATTTTTTCGGTGTAAAATAAAATGTGTACTTTTTTTGAAAATATTATTTGCCTCGGTTATCTAGGTTGTTCGTCATCATTTTCGTTTGAATCCATTCATACACAAACAACTTGTGACATGCACAGTGTATCGCTATACATGCCACAAGGCCGTGTACACTGATATATACTTGATAAAATTATAGGGACAGGTGAGCACAAGGTCAAACCCAACCAAATGGTGGACCCAACTCAGGTGACTCGAAAAACTGCAACAACCCACATATACGAAAGACCAGACAAGGTCAGCAAAGATGAACTAGTACAGATTCAAGTCAAAACAACATTTGAACCCAGACCACCACATGTAACGAACCATCACAAGTCCAGACTACAAAATACACAAGACAACAAAACTTCGAATGAAAATAAAATGTTCAAGTGAAAACAAAGTGGTGAACTGATTGGTTATAGCAAAGCCAACCACATTCAAGAAAACAAAGCAACCGGACATGTAACCATGCCAAAAAATCAAAGTACATCCAAATCAATGGCGCAAGTACACGGTGTACACAAGTGGTTCCAGTTAAATGCAAGAAGACCAAAATAGATAAGTAAAGCATGAATGCGACAACAGGTACACATGAAGTATTAACCAAAACTAGACCGATGCACAAGTGAAGCTTCAACCACAACAAAGTGCAGATAAATTTAACTCGAAATAGACCAAATAAGTGAAACATCAAGCAAAGTGACATATGTATGCACATATGAATATAAGTACATACATATGTATCAGGTCAGAGGCATGAACAACCAAAGTATAGGATGCAATGCTCATGAAGACACAATGCAACAAAGGTGACAACAGAGCATCAAGCAGAACAATGCATCACAAGCATACATATATACATGCGCAAACACACATACGCAAGTACATACATACATACATACATACATACACACATACACACATACACACATACATACATACATACATACATATATATATGCAGAGACAATATGGGATGCAATAAAGCAGTGGACAAAAAGGCAACCCAAATTAACAAATGCAAAGCACTTAAATAAAAAGCGCATATGCAAAAATGTATCAGACCAGAACAAAGAAATGCAACACATACAACAAGGGTTCAAACTAGTACCAGACTTCAAATGCTCACAACAATCAAGTGAAGACTCCAAGAGGAACAAGTGCAGGCATACAACAACCAAACATGAATAACATGAAGCAGTTTACAGTCTCACAGAAAACAGTGCAAGTAGTACTGTGAACATTATTCAAGAAATAAAGGAAGTCACAACCGAAAATATTATCACGATCTCAAATGCCGAAGCCATACGAACTGACCAAAGAAATTCATAAAAATTTCGAATTACAATATCCAAGTCAAGGTCGAGATGGACAAATTCAACAAGAGTCATGAACGTGATGAACAAGCATCACAGATCCTAAAAACCAAACGCAAGCCGTGGAGACCAAGCAAGCATAATAGAAAAATATTTGAATTGAACCAGTCAGTATAAATCAACATCTCCCAAGCATAAAGCAACGCAAGAGATAAATTCACGAAGAATTCAAAAGGAAATATACAAACGTAAATATAGGCGTTCGATCCCTATATGACCCGAAATCATCATCGGCAGTTAAATCGTTCGAGTTCAAGCAAAAACAGAGAGCAGCAAATCATTAAACTTGAATCAAAGTCTACAATAACCAATAATCAATAAAAGGCATTCACATACCAGTTCAAGCAATTTTTGATCTCGACTAATTGGAGCAGCCGCATATGAGTCAAAGCAAGCAAATCAATTGACGAAGCAACTCGAAGTAGAAACACGGATCTAATCGATCTATTGGAATCGGCGGCTTCACTCAAACGAAGCCCTGATTTCTTAAAGAGGAACGAAGAAACATCAGCAAATGAATATAAAAAGAAAAATATGACATCTCTTTTATTTTAAATTGGGCTTGTTTTCCTATATTTTATTTTAGGCTTAATTTATTAAATAGGGTTTTGTGTTTAGCTTTTATTCTATTTTGTAATTTTTCTTTAAACTCTTGTAAAATTCTAGTTGTGTAACTAGGAACGAACTACAGTGGTGTAGTTTGAGAATTCGCAACTCAATGTGTAACGACCTGTAATTTTCGCTAATTAAATTTGGTTAATTTAATAAGTTTAGCTAATTTAATTCGGAAAAAATTATAAAAATATGTAATTTAATAATGAAGTCACTAAGATAAAGGTGATAATGTTATGCAGGTTAATAAATAACCAATTTACTGCAATCCCAATTAATTGAAACGATTATAAGGTTATAATTGATTTTATTTAGCAAATTGGAAAGTTAAATTCAATAAGTATAGTTAAAATTATGTTAAGGCAAATTAAGATAAAATTTGAAGATTTTAGTGAAATAAATCAAGAACAAATGTTAGTTGCATCCTTATTGTGGTCAAGGATGCGAATAACAAGGCTTAAAATTTTAATAAATGGATTTTGGGAATTTTACATTTTAATTTCTAGATTTAATGAAACTGAAATTAAACATTGCAATTGATGGATAAATCAACTTTAAATTGACATCTAAATTTGTTTAAATTACTGTAATTTTTTAAGAAATCAAAACTGATGAGATTTGTTAATTATGGGATTGAGATTGAAAAAGTGATTTAATTGATTTATATATTTATTTATTTAATTAATTGGAAAATAGCCATTTTGGCCACCGACTCGGATTTCGACGAAACAGTTTCATCGGATCCGTAACGGTGAATTATTGTAGGATTTCAAGTTTCACAGCGATCGGACTTGTCGTTTCATCGTACGGACTCGAAACGCCTTGAAATCAATTTAATTGAAATCAATTTGGAATAACATGATTTTGGCATAACTTCTTCATACGATGGGATTTGGATTTGAAAGTTGTTCCATTGCGTTTAAAATATTTTAAAACATCCATTTTGATATATAGGTTGATGCAATTTCATTCCGGAGTCAGAATGGGCTTTTCGGGTCATTTTATCGTTAACGCGCATATCAATCATGTCCATCTATTCTATTTCAACTTTGCCTATATATACCTTGTTATAAACCCTAGCCTATATCCTATTCCTCATTTCTGTACATATAATTCTATTTAGCTGTCTCTCTTTCTCAATGGCAGACAAACAAATTCTCAATTCCAAACCCAATTGCAATTCAAAATCAAATCAAAAATTTCAAACTCCACAAACTATATCGAATTATATACGGATTTGAAGCTCTCGATGAGCGCAAGTCAAATATATAATTCATTTGCTAATATGAGTCTCTGTTTGGTCGGAACTGGGCGAAACATTCTCGTCCGTTCATCGCTTTTCGATGAACTGCGTCTGATCGACAAATCAAAGTCACCGCTGCGAAGAGAGGGTGGAGCGCAGTGCATCAAAGTGGTTTGTTCGTAGAATCGATGGTCTGATTTGTCATAAAAATTGGCTAGGGTTTAAAGTTTTGTGGCGGGGCTGCTGCAAATTGGACGCGTCGTTGATCGTCGAGTGGTGGTCGAGGTCTCGGGGTAGGACGCGGCTGTGCTGGCAGTGAGAGTAGCGACGGCGAAGTGTATGCCGCTCGGGTTAGCTGCGACGGCCCGTGAGTGACAACCGAGTAGGGTTCCTGGAAGATGACTGTGACGTGGCTACTATTGTCTGGTGTGTCTTATTTTTTTATTTAAATTGTTGATTTCAAATGTTCCAACCTTAATAACTTTCACATACGATGTCCAATTTAGCACGGTTTCTTTTGCTAGGATCGTATTGAAATTCCAGACATTTTGGCACTACTTTGGACGAATTCTGAGATCATTCAAATTTTGGGTTTAAATTGGATTTAAATTCAATTTAAATTCAAAAGGTGAGTGTTTTAACCCTCTCACAAATTCTAAAATTTCTTATGTGTGTTAAATTAATTTTTGATATAATTAGGAATTTATTTATGACTATTTGGCATATTTTAAATCATCTCAGTTAAACTGAATTTATTTGAATTAAATTGTTAAATTTATTTTTGAATATAAACTGCCACTTAAATAGTTAAATTTATTTTTGAATATAAACTGCCGGTTAAATAGTTGTTTAATTTATTTTTGAATATAAACTGCCAGTTAAATAGTTGTTTAGTTTATTATTGAATATAAACTGCCAGTTAAATAGTAGTTTAATTTATCATTGAGTATAAACTGCCAGTAAATGACTGTTGTTTATTATCTGTTCTATATTGATGTTATTGATTGAATTGGATTATGATTGTGATAAATGTTTGATGATTGATATTGGATGAATGGATGTTGTATTTTATATTGTTATAAACTGCAAGTTGTTATGTGTTCATTTCATTTGGGATTGTGGTTTGAAATGATATATAACCGCATTTTATTTTAAATTATAGATTGAAATGATAAATATCTGTATCACTTGACCATAGGGTAGAAAATTATATACAAACACCATGGTCTATATATATAAATATTTTGAAATGATTTCTATGGTTTAGTAAAGAAATATATGTTTTATGAGATATTGTTTTGGAAATTTTATAAATGTTATTTTATATATAGTTAAATTGTTGGTTTTAAGCTATGCATACAATTGTTAAAGAATAAAAGAAGTTTAATAATAAAGTTTGATATGGTTAAGTATTTATTAAAATTATATTTTCGGAGTTTATAATGACTTAAATGAGACTAAGGTGAGAAGATAAATATGAAATTGATTTGGAATTTAATAAAATTGAGATTTTAAAAGTATGATTTCATAACTGGATTTTGGTTTAAGATGAATTAAACGAATATTTTAAGTATATATAAATTGAAGGAAATATTTAGTTATTTGTAATTTGAGTTTTATTTAAATGAAAATGGATTTATTATGCAAATATTTTAAAACTAAAAATAGAACATTGAATTGTTAAATCGTAATTACCAACCTTAGTTTTGAAATTATTTAATACTCAAAGTTTGAAATATATTGAAATTGAAATAGTTTATTGAAATGGAAAGTGAGTTGAAAGTTATGAATTGAGATTTAACTTAAAGTGAATATTGTGAAGTCGAGGAAATTATTTTATTTTATAAAATAATTTTAAATTCCAACTATTTTATTTTATATACTGTTTGAATATCCAAACCATTTAAGTTTTGGAAGTTATGGTTTAGAAGCTATGAAATTCGTAGTATTATGTTTTGAAAGGTTATATTTCAAGCGTTTGGTTTTGAAAGTGCTATGATTTTGGAAAAGAGATATATTTGAAATAAAATGATATTATATTGATTTGGGTTTTTAAAATGGAAAGGATATCGTATTTATTTGGTTTTGAAATGGATATTATATTCTTTTTTTGAAGTATAATTATTTTGAAATGACCGCGGTGTTATAATAACGTTTGGTTGTTAAAGAGACCGGGATCGGAAGTAGTCATACTTTTTGCAAACTTCGAAAACTACTTTAACAACCGTGTACGCGATGGGGATTCTAGAATGAAGTAGGAGGTGGCGGCGTTTCCTTTGAGGTATATACGTGGACCCAACTCCCGTGAGTTGGCATAAGGTGGCTAAAACAGGAGCGATTGACGGGCTAAGAAGGTAGCACCTTTTATCGGACGCACTCTTTCGATACCATTCTATTGTGATTGTTTGGGGCCCTTTTTGATTTTGGGGGTGTGGCTCAAAATGAGCGGTAGTAGCTGCTACGCGTTACCACCGGTCCGGAAGCGTAATTGGTGTATCTACCCTGGCATTGCTTAGGTGTGCCGTGTCACCTACCCTAGCGTGCCTTGTACGAGTTTCGTTTTCTCCCGTAGCCCGTGTGGTATCCGCTGGTGGCTTCCCAATCAGGAGGGACTATGATACTGGATGGACTACTGGGACTATTACGTGTTAAGGGGAATATTGGGTCACTCCTTAACGCTATTGAAAGTAAGTTTATTTTACTATAGACATTATTATAATAGCGAAATATTACTACATAGTAAATAGTTTAACGGATCCTTAGGAGATGTGAAACCCGAGCATCTCTTAAGTTACTGCACTCACGTTTGACGCTGGATAGGAGATGTCAAATCCCGTAAACATCTCTGACGCCGTTTCACTCATATTATTTACCATTGATTTAACTTACATAAGATATTTTAGTTCTGACTCGAGTGTTTTGTCTTTTCAATTCGCCCGGGTCAGCTTGAACATTTCAGGATTTGAAGGCCTTATTTGTGGAGGACAAGGACGAAGATTGTATTACTACTATTTGTTATAATTCACCGCATCACATTATTCCGCTGCATTGTTGTTGATTATTCCCTGGTATGTGTAACTGTGATATGTATTGTATAAGTATAATCAAATGTTTTTGTAAAACAGCTTAATGAACTGTTTATTTAATTATTATATTTTATCGTTCCGTTGTAAAATTCAATTTTGTTTTTCTCTTTCTCTGTTTTTTTTCTTATTTACCCCATAACAATCCGCCCTTTTAATATGGTTTAAGTCTGACGTGTGTGGTTTATCGTCGATTTAAAGCATACAAAAAGGCAGGTCGTTACATCTGGTATCAGAGCTTTGGATTAGCGATAAACCTTAGCTTTGTGGGGTCTGACTCTTTATTAGTAGGGTAGTAATACACTATGATGAGTCTCTGAGTGTACATATATGAGAGTGCATATTTGTTAGTGTTATAAAAAGTTTTGATATTGTGTTGATTTGTTTCGTTTTGTATTTATAAATTCTGGTTGATGCATGGGACGCTATGACATCAATAGGGATTTCTAAACACTTAATAGGAATGATTGACACAATATTTGTTTTGAATATAGGTGAATGAAATAATTTTGCCTATTATATTTTCTATATATAAAATAAAATTTTATAAATGATATATATTTTTTAGTTGTAATTTAATGGTTGTTAGGTAGTGAATTTTTTAGTATTAGTTAAAATTAGGATTTGAAATAAAAACAAATGAAAGATTGGAAACTTAGAACTTGAGTTTCGGGATTTCTGAAATTTCTTTCGAATGATTTTGGAATATAAAAATATTGTTTGTAAGTATTTTTTTGATATAAATAATTCAATATAATTGAAAGAATTGTTTTAAAGAAACTTTGGAAAGAAATAAGTCCTGTACTCCCCTCTCTATTGCTGGAAAATAATTTCGGTGATGAGTGCACGCATCATCGACATTCATTTTCGAGTTTCGAAGTGGGAAGACCACCATAGTAGTTTTACCACAGATTTATTTTGATAAACAAATATAAATTTCAAATTGTTTTAAATATAATTAGATATATATATAAGTTGCAAGTATATACATTTATTTATTATTTTAAATGTAACGACCCGTATTTTTACGGATCGAAAGATCGTAAAACTGTTGTTGTCTTTAAGTCGTTAGTGCTTAAGTCGTATGGTAGTTAACTCGTGTAGAGGCTTAGGTTGAAGGGTAGCCTAGGTCGTTCGGAGTTGAGTCGTGACCGACTTAGCGTCTTAGGTCGTGTGATGTTGAGTCGGTAGGAGCTTAGGTCATGTGGCCGAGTTATAATAGCTAACGAGTTAACTAGTGGCCGAGTTAGGATGTGGGACGACTCATAGACTTGGACGAGTTAACATGTTAAGTATTAGGTCGTAGGCGACCTATAGATATGAGCGACTTAAGGGCTGGGATGAGTTAGTGACCTAGAGATTTGGACGACTTAAGGTGTGGCCGAGTTAGTGTGTTAGACCGAGGTAACGACCTAAGAAGGCTACGACTTACGGGTTAGCGAGTTAGGAGATAGGTTGTGAACGACCTATAGGGGTAACGACCTAAGTTAGGTCGTTGAGCGACCTAAGGGAAGTGTTAGGTTGCTAGGTAAGTTAGGTCGTTTAGTAGTTAGGGCGAGCGACCTATAAGTTAGCGGCTTAAATTAGTTAGCGACCTAATGTAGTTAGCGATCTAAAAGTGCGAGCGACCTAAGGAGTTTAGCGACCTAATAGTAGGCGGCATAAGTACGTTAGGTCGGGGAGCGACCTAAGATAGGTCGCAGTGTATATTTAGGTCGGAGGCGACCTATGTTGAGGTAGGATGTCTGTGTAAGGTCGTTAGGTCGTTCTGGCGACCTAGAGAGGGATATAGCTTGGTTATGATAGCTCGCGCTTTGGCATAAGGTTTAGGTCGTTGGAGAGTTAAGTCGCGTATGCTTTAGGTCGTTGGGTCGGTAGGTTGCTATATCATAGAGGCGAGTATGCTTTAGGTCGTAGGTCGTTGGGGTCTAGGTCGTAACTCGTATGTCTCTGGGTGGTTAGGCCATTAGGTCGTTGGAGTGTATAGGTCGGCAGCGACCTATGTTAGGTCGGAGTTTTTAGGTCGGCAACGACCTAAGTCTGGGCGACCTAAGGGTGATTTCAGCCTATAAATAGAGGGGTTTGGCTCACTTTTTGGCACCGATTTTTGAAGCGACGAAGTGCTGCCATTTTGGAAACTCGACTACAACATTTTCTTCACTTCTTTCTCTACTTCAATCTTGTGCTAACATCCGTCAAGATCGAAGATTGAAGAGCCAAAGTTGAAGATCTTCATCCGACGAAGCTAGATTTCACCATTTCAAGCGAGATTTCGACGAATCGAGCTTGAATCCTTGCTGTCCAGATCTTTAGTTGATAGTTGTTGAAGTGTTTGGGTGATTCGGTGAGTGGTAGTTATCTCTCACGCGGACCCAAAGGAGTATATTGGATCGGTGGTTTGTTTATATGTTGTAGATAGTGATTTCATACATTTTCCTTAGATCCAAGTGTAGATCCATTACTTATGAAGATGTTTACTTATGCAAGTTCATTCATCAAGTTGTAGAGACAAAACCCATGATTTATATTTTTAGATCTATGCTAGAAACCCATGATTCATGCATGTTAGACTTATGCTCATTTATTTACGAAATTGTCATTATAGTTAATATTGCTTGTTAGATCTTGTTTGAATGTTTGATTGCTTGTATTGATGATTGATTTGATTGTTTCAAGTTAGCTAGTAGTTGATTTGGAACAAGATGGTTGAAGATGATTCAAAAGCTAAGTGGAAAGGCTCTTGAATGGTGAAAGCTGCTGTGGCATATGAAGCGGATGATGAAGCTCATATGGATGGGTTCGAGGACTTTGCTATAGTTAGAGGAAGCGAAGTATGATGACGAAATGGACTTTGCCATGATATGTTGAGGCGAAGTATGATGATGAGATGGACTTTGCTAAGATGCGTTGGAGCAAAGCATGATGTGGAAGCCTTGGTTTAATCCAGACGGGATCATCCCAAGCATGTTGATTACTCGATGATGCGGTTCGAGTTGGTGGATAATGGTGGGCTCGAGAGGTGCTTGAGCTATAATGGGAATAGTCGTCGAGGAGGATGACTAGAAGGCTGAGATCTTATCGTTATTGAAGGTTCTAGCAAGCTCAAAGCAAGAGTACGTTGGGTAGATCCGTTATACCCAGGCGCGGGTCATGATGACGTGCTAGTACTCTGGGTAGATCCGTTATACCTAGGCATGGGTCACGGTGACGTGCAGAGTTATGTCTAGAACCGGGGTTGCCATTAGCCCTTGACGGATGGTTGAAAGATGAGTTGGTCATTCAATTAACGATAAAATCAAGGCAATGATAACAGTGATAGCCAGAGTCATGGATGTTTGGTTGTATCATCATTCGGTCTCAAGAGCGGTGTTTTCTGGGTGCTTATCTGATCTTGGTTTAGGCCTTGGGGGTTTGTATTTGGAAAACATCGACCTTGACTCGAGTGATTATTGCTTTACTTTAATTATCTGCTTTGCTATGCTTGCTTCTCCTTAGTGTGTGTCTGGGGGCTATCACTGTAGAAAGAGGTGGAGTGGGATGATTTGGGTTCCTATTCCTTTTATCCTTTATGTTCCTTTGGTATGTGTGATAGTTGATTTACTGCTCACTAAGACTGTTGTCTGACTCAAGGTTTTATGTCTCCTCTTATTACCTTGGGCTGTTCATCCATGTTTGGGATGGGCAGACTAGGTGACAGGTGGCAGGTGCTGATCTTAGTGGCTCACGCTGATGATGGCGAAGACGAGCAGGAGGCTTTACATATTATTTTCATATTCTATGTACTGGATATTCCGCTGATTGTTGATTACTCTGAGTGCTATGTAGTGAGGCTTCTTGTATTCATGATTCAGACCATGTATAAAGCTATTATGATTAGATGATGATATTCTGTTCTATGGGAGCTTCACTATATTATATTTCTCTATTGTATTTTATCCATGCGCTGTGAGTTTTACGATAGAGTCTGCGATGTTTCTTTTACCCTTGACGGTCACTCATGGCTGCCTGGCACACTTTCAGCGCACCATTCCCTTGTTTCCGTGCGGGAGTCATGGGCAGTCGTCACATTTGGTATCAGAGCTTTGGTTAATCGATTTTAGCCAACCCTCGCCGACGTAGCTACGTAAGAGAGACGTAATTGTATTTTGATGGATGGTTACTATATATAATATAGTAGTTAGAAGGATTTGAACTCCTTATGCAGTTGTTTCTCAAGGTGTTCTAATCATTCTTTTTACAGATATTAAGGATGAGTCGAGGCGAGAGACAAGCTGCTAGGGAAAACCGTACTGCTAGGGAAGCTGTTGATTATGCTCCTATGTTTGAGGCCATGATGACTTCAATCATGAGGAGGATACCAGCTTCAGGATCGTCAGTGGATGTGGGAGTTCAAGTTCAAGCTCCAAGGCTGGTGGATTTTGCTAAGCTTTGCAAGGACTATACTTCTCTTGGAGGAAAGGTTTTCTTAGGAACAGAATCGACTATTGAAGTCCAAAGATGGATGGATTCTTGTAGGAGGATCTTTGGAGATTTAGGAATTGAGGATGCAACTAAGAGGAAGCTTGCATCGAGACAGCTTCAAGGGAGAGCTGCTGATTGGTGGAATTCTATCACCATAGATACTCCAGAAGAAGAGATTACTTGGGAGCAATTCCAAGTTAGATTTGAAGCCAAGTTTATCTCTACAGCTCAGAAGTCTGTTTTGTTTAAGAAGTTTGTTGAACTCAAGCAGGGTGGGAGGCCAGTTCTTGAGTATGTTTCTGAGTTTGAGGCTCTGTCCAAGTATGCTAGATCGTATATTGAATCTCCCTACCAGAAGAACGAGAAATTCGTGACAGGCTTGGACAGTTATCTTGGAAGACAATTGGTGGATTATCTGGACGATCCATTTGAGAAGCTGGTGGAGAAAGCTCTCAGGCACGAGAGTTTGTTTCCTAAGGAAGTATCTGTTGTTGCTGTGACCAAGGAAGAGTCTAAACCACAGCAGGGTGGAAACAAGAAGAGGAAGCAGCAACAGCAGAAGGGTAAGGATGGTCAGAAGAAGCTGAAGGGGGAAAAGACCTGCTATAATTATCGGCAGAAGGGCCATCTCTCCAAGGATTGCAAGAATCCGAAGGTGTTGTTGAAGTGCTACAACTGTGATAAGCTGGGGCACATTAAGAAGAACTGTCCGGAACCGATAAAGGACAGGCAGGTTGTGCAAGCTTATGCTTTGGGGGCTGTCCCGTCATCTTCGAAAGCTCCTACTGCTGAAGAGAAGGGGAAGAGTGTGGTGGTTCAAGGTACTCTTTCCATTTGTGGTGTTCCAGTTAGAGTGTTATTTGATACTGGAGCGTCTCATTCTTTTGTTTGTAATGAGTTGGTAGACCGGTTGGGTTTGGAACCGGATATTGTTGATAGACCATTGGTAGTGACTAATCCAGTTGAGGGTTCGTCTTGTTTGTGTATGCTATGCCGTGGTCTAGTTATATCGAGTCATGATTGCTCTTTTGTTTGTGATTGCTTTGTTCTGAACTTTGCGGGGTTCGGAATTATTTTGGGTATGGACTGGCTTAGGAAGTATGCGGCAAAGGTTGATTGTGAGAGATTGGAGGTGACATTCGAGAATGTGGAGGGGCGAAAGGTTGTGATACGATGTAAGCATGAAGAAGGCGTCTTCATGAGCTTCATGTATTCGCTGGTTGTTCCACGGGATGGACTGTCATCGATGCCAATCGTGAATGGATTCGAGGATGTCTTTGACGAGGTCAAAGGGTTACCGCCGCATAGGGAGATCGAGTTTCGTATCGATCTAGTTGAGGGAGCCAGACCTGTTGTGATGCCTCTTAGGCGGATGGCGCCTAGAGAACAGCAAGAGTTGAGGGTGCAGGTTGATGACCTTTTACGGAAAGGATTCATTCGGCGTAGTGTGTCCGAATGGGGTGCACCAGTTGTGTTCGCAACCAAAGCGGATGGATCGTTGAGGTTGTGTGTCGATTATCGTGAGCTGAATAAGGTGATTAAGAAGAACAAGTATCCATTGTCGAGAATAGATGATTTGTTTGATCAGCTTCATGAAGCTAAGGTATTTTCTCAGATGGATTTGGCAACGGGATTTCACAGTTGAGAGTGGAGAAGGATAGCGTGCCGAAGACTGCTTTCAGGACACCATCCGGTTTCTATGAGTGGCCGGTAATGTCGTTTGGATTGACTAATGCACCAGCATATTTTGTGGATCTTATGAATAGAGTGTTCAGAGATCAGTTGAACAAGTTCGTACTTGTGTTCAAGATGATATTCTGATTTACTCCAGAACTGAAGAAGAGCACAAGACGCACTTGCGTATTGTTTTGGAAATCTTGCGAAAACATCAGCTAAAGGCTAAGTTTTCGAAGTGTCACTTCTGGAAGAGTGAAGTGAGGTTCTTAGGCCATGTTGTTTCTGGAAATGGAATAGCGGTTGATCCCGCTAAGGTGGCAGCAATCCAGGATTGGGTTAGACCTAAGAATGCATCCGATGTGAGAAGTTTTCTTGGATTAGCAGGATATTATCGTCGGTTTATCAAAGACTTTTCCAAGATAGTTGCACCGTTAACAGGATTGACGAAGAAGAACCAAGTGTTCAGTTGGGATGCTAAGTGTGAGCAAGCTTTTAGAATCCTGAAAGAGCGATTGACGAGTGCTCCTGTTTTGACTATTCCAAGTGGGAATGATGAGATGGTGGTTTACACCGATGCATGCGGTACTGGACTTGGAGCAGTGCTGATGCAGAAGGATAGAGTTGTTGCGTATGCGAGTCGACAACTAAAGCCGCATGAAAGGAATTACCCGACTCATGATTTGGAGTTAGCGGCGATTGTTTTTGCTCTGAAGATGTGGAGATATTATCTATTGGGAGTTCGATTCGAGTTGTTTACGGATCACAAGTCTTTGAAGTATCTTTTCTGCCAAAAGGATTTGAATCTTCGGCAGCAACGATGGCTAGAGTTTTTGGCATCATATGATTTTGGTATAGCTTATACTCCGGGAAAAGGTAACGCAGTAGCTGATGCGTTGAGTCGAAGACATGCAGGATTGGGAGCCATGTTTTCGGAATGGAAGAGTCTCGAGTATTTAGCTGGATTTGACTTCAGGCCAAGATGTGAATTGGAACCTGAAATGTTGGCAAACTTATCGATAAGGCCTACTCTAGTGGAAAGAATTGGCGAGGGGCAAAAGTGAGACGATAAGCTTGTCAATATTATCCGTGATTGGGAATCTGGGTTGGACCCGGAAAAGGATAAAGGATTCGAAGTTGATCAAGAAGGTTGGCTTCGGAAGCAAGGACAACTAGTTGTTCCCGATATCGATGAATTGAGAGATGAAGTTCTAAGGGAAAGTCATCACTCGAAGTTGACAATTCATCCAGGTGGAAATAAGATGTATCGGGATATGAAGAGAACCTATTACTGGGAAGGTATGAAGAAGGATGTTGGAAATTTCATTTCCAAATGTATGAACTGTCGGTTGGTAAAAGCTGAGCAGAAGAAGCCAAGTGGATTGCTTCAGCCATTAGAGGTTCCTACATGGAAGTGGGAGCAGATATCGATGGATTTTATCGATGGTCTACCTAGAACCAGAGCAGGGAATGAGGGGATTTGGGTCATAGTAGATCGTTTGACCAAGAGTGCAAGATTCATTCCTGTTCGATCGACTAGGACAGCATCGAAGTTGGCTGAATTGTATGTTAAGTGGATAGTTCGATTCCATGGTATTCCGAAGAGTATAGTGAGCGATCGAGATCCATTGTTCACTAGTGGATTTTGGAAGAGCTTTCAGGAAGTTTTGGGAACCGAGTTGTGTTTGAGTACAGCTTATCATCCCCAAACAGATGGTCAGACTGAGAGAGTCAACCGAGTTTTGGAAGATCTCTTGAGAGCATGTGTCTTGGATTTCGGAGGATCATGGGAAGATCATCTTCATTTAGTGGAGTTTGCGTATAACAACAGCTACCAGTCAAGTATTGGTATGGCACCATATGAGGCATTGTATGGAAGACCGTGTAACTCTCCAACATGTTGGTTGGAAGCTGGAGAAAAACTGATGCTTGGGCCAGAGATGATTCGTCAGACTACGGATTTCATAGAGATCATTCGGCAACGAATGAAGGCAGCCCAGGATCGGCAGAAAAGTTATGCAGATAAACGTCGAAAGGATTTGGAGTTCGACGTAGGAGATATGGTTTTTGTGAAGATTTCTCCACTGAAGAATGTTATTCGATTCGGGAAGAAAGGAAAGTTGACTCCGAGATTTGTTGGACCATTCCCGATTATCGAGCGAATTGGAAAGCTCGCTTATAGATTGGAGTTACCAGAAAAGATGGCGGGTGTGCACAATGTTTTTCATGTATCGTATCAACAGAAGTATGTGCACGACTTGAGCACAGTGGTTTCTGCTGATAGCTGTGAAGATTTGGAGGTTGATCCAGTTGTTAGAAGACCTCGTAAGCCGCTTCGTATTGTTGAAACCGATACGAAACAGCTTAGGAGGAAGACAATTACGTTGCTCAAGATACAATGGAGTGATGATGTTAACGACTGTACGTGGGAGGAGGAAGAGAGGATGAAGGCAGCTCATCCTGAACTCTTCGAGGTATGGCCCTAAGGTGTCGTGACATCTCATGAATTTGTAGCTTGTTCTAGTCGTAGAATTCTGCATGCTAGGTTAGCAATTGGATGCATGGTTTGTTGATTGCTATGGATGGTAGGCATGCGGAATAATTTTGATTGCTCTTGTTTGTTTGGAATTTCGGGGGCGAAATTCCTAAGGGGGAGAGAATGTAACGACCCGTATTTTTACGGATCGAAAGATCGTAAAACTGTTGTTGTCTTTAAGTCGTTAGTGCTTAAGTCGTATGGTAGTTAACTCGTGTAGAGGCTTAGGTTGAAGGGTAGCCTAGGTCGTTCGGAGTTGAGTCGTGACCGACTTAGCGTCTTAGGTCGTGTGATGTTGAGTCGGTAGGAGCTTAGGTCATGTGGCCGAGTTATAATAGCTAACGAGTTAACTAGTGGCCGAGTTAGGATGTGGGACGACTCATAGACTTGGACGAGTTAACATGTTAAGTATTAGGTCGTAGACGACCTATAGATATGAGCGACTTAAGGGCTGGGATGAGTTAGTGACCTAGAGATTTGGACGACTTAAGGTGTAGCCGAGTTAGTGTGTTAGACCGAGGTAACGACCTAAGAAGGCTACGACTTACGGGTTAGCGAGTTAGGAGATAGGTTGTGAACGACCTATAGGGGTAACGACCTAAGTTAGGTCATTGAGCGACCTAAGGGAAGTGTTAGGTTGCTAGGTAAGTTAGGTCGTTTAGTAGTTAGGGCGAGCGACCTATAAGTTAGCGGCTTAAATTAGTTAGCGACCTAATGTAGTTAGCGATCTAAAAGTGCGAGCGACCTAAGGAGTTTAGCGACCTAATAGTAGGCGGCATAAGTAAGTTAGGTCGGGGAGCGACCTAAGATAGGTCGCAGTGTATATTTAGGTCGGAGGCGACCTATGTTGAGGTAGGATGTCTGTGTAAGGTCGTTAGGTCGTTCTGGCGACCTAGAGAGGGATATAGCTTGGTTATGATAGTTCGCGCTTTGGCATAAGGTTTAGGTCGTTGGAGAGTTAAGTCGCGTATGCTTTAGGTCGTTGGGTCGGTAGGTTGCTATATCATAGAGGCGAGTATGCTTTAGGTCGTAGGTCGTTGGGGTCTAGGTCGTAACTCGTATGTCTCTGGGTGGTTAGGTCGTTAGGTCGTTGGAGTGTATAGGTCGGCAGCGACCTATGTTAGGTCGGAGTTTTTAGGTCGGCAACGACCTAAGTCTGGGCGACTTAAGGGTGATTTCAGCCTATAAATAGAGGGGTTTGGCTCACTTTTTGGCACCTGTTTTTGAAGCGACGAAGTGCTGCCATTTTGGAAACTCGACTACAACATTTTCTTCACTTCTTTCTCTACTTCAATCTTGTGCTAACATCCGTCAAGATCGAAGATCAAGATCGAAGATTGAAGAGCCAAAGTTGAAGATCTTCATCCGACGAAGCTAGATTTCACCATTTCAAGCGAGATTTCGACGAATCGAGCTTGAATCCTTGCTGTCCAGATCTTTAGTTGATAGTTGTTGAAGTGTTTGGGTGATTCGGTGAGTGGTAGTTATCTCTCACGCGGACCCAAATGAGTATATTGGATCGGTGGTTTGTTTATGTGTTGTAGATAGTGATTTCATACATTTTCCTTAGATCCAAGTGTAGATCCATTACTTATGAAGATGTTTACTTATGCAAGTTCATTCATCAAGTTGTAGAGACAAAACCCATGATTTATATTTGTTAGATCTATGCTAGAAACCCATGATTCATGCATGTTAGACTTATGCTCATTTATTTACGAAATTGCCATTATAGTTAATATTGCTTGTTAGATCTTGTTTGAATGTTTGATTGCTTGTATTGATGATTGATTTGATTGTTTCAAGTTAGCTAGTAGTTGATTTGGAACAAGATGGTTGAAGATGATTCAAAAGCTAAGTGGAAAGGCTCTTGAATGGTGAAAGCTGCTGTGGCATATGAAGCGGATGATGAAGCTCATATGGATGGGTTCAAGGACTTTGCTATAGTTAGAGGAAGCGAAGTATGATGACGAAATGGACTTTGCCATGATATGTTGAGGCAAAGTATGATGATGAGATGGACTTTGCTAAGATGCGTTGGAGCAAAGCATGATGTGGAAGCCTTGGTTTAATCCAGACGGGATCATCCCAAGCATGTTGATTACTCGATGATGCGGTTCGAGTTGGTGGATAATGGTGGGCTCGAGAGGTGCTTGAGCTATAATGGGAATAGTCGTCGAGGAGGATGACTAGAAGGCTGAGATCTTATCGTTATTGAAGGTTCTAGCAAGCTCAAAGCAAGAGTACGTTGGGTAGATCCGTTATACCCAGGCGTGGGTCATGATGACGTGCTAGTACTCTGGGTAGATCCGTTATACCTAGGCATGGGTCACGGTGACGTGCGAAGTTATGTCTAGAACCGGGGTTGCCATTAGCCCTTGACGGATGGTTGAAAGATGAGTTGGTCATTCAATTAACGATAAAATCAAGGCAATGATAACAGTGATAGCCAGAGTCATGGATGTTTGGTTGTATCATCATTCGGTCTCAAGAGCGGTGTTTTCTGGGTGCTTATCTGATCTTGGTTTAGGCCTTGGGGGTTTGTATTTGGAAAACACGACCTTGACTTGAGTGATTATTGCTTTACTTTAATTATCTGCTTTTCTATGCTTGCTTCTCCTTAGTGTGTGTCTGGGGGCTATCACTGTAGAAAGAGGTGGAGTGGGATGATTTGGGTTCCTATTCCTTTTATCCTTTATGTTCCTTTGGTATTTGTGATAGTTGATTTACTGCTCACTAAGACTGTTGTCTGACTCAAGGTTTTATGTCTCCTCTTATTACCTTGGGCTGTTCATCCATGTTTGGGATGGGCAGACTAGGTGACAGGTGGCAGGTGCTGATCTTAGTGGCTCACGCTGATGATCGCGAAGACGAGCAGGAGGCTTTACATATTATTTTCATATTCTATGTACTGGATATTCCGCTGATTGTTGATTACTCTGAGTGCTATGTAGTGAGGCTTCTTGTATTCATGATTCAGACCATGTATAAAGCTATTATGATTAGATGATGATATTCTGTTCTATGGGAGCTTCACTATATTATATTTCTCTATTGTATTTTATCCATGCGCTGTGAGTTTTACGATAGAGTCTGCGATGTTTATTTTACCCTTGACGGTCACTCATGGCTGCCTGGCACACTTTCAGCGCACCATTCCCTTGTTTCCATGTGGGAGTCATGGGCGGTCGTCACATTAAAAATGATTTGAAATTTAACCCGTTATTTAGTTCTCAAGTTTCCATTAATTAATTGTTTCAATTAGTGTAGTGAAATGGAATTTAACTAATAATTGAAACCTCTAAATGAAATAAGATATTTAATGCTAAGTTATAAAGGAAATTAAAAGAAAGTTGACATTCGTAACTTATGAAACAAAAAGATATTATTATTATTATACATTAAGTTAATTAAAAGAAATAAAATAAACTTGTGTAGTTTTCTATTACATCCTTAAAAGCATATAGATAACTTACCAAAAGATTTAAAAATTGAAATGTAATAAGAAAATGTAATATAATATTATACAAGCAATACTTAAATAATGGAAGGGTTCAATAAAATTTGGCTTATAAATAAGGAATTTGACATGAAAATAGTTATAAACTTGGGTCAAAATTTTCATACTTCTAATTAAATGAAATAGAAAATGAGTAATGTAAGTAAAGATTTTTGAACTTAAGCTATTGTTGAAACTATTTATTTTTAAAGTAAATAAATGAAACTGAGAAATGAATAAATGTAATGCGGTAAAAAGAAAATTTATATGATATGATATGAATAAAAATTGAATTTATATAAGTATAAGTGCAAATAAGTGAAACAAACACTGAACCAATGGGTGGAAATGAAAATTTGCAAGAAATAAATGTAAATTAAAAAGATAAATCATTATACAAAAAAAGGAAAATCAAACAATAAATGTTATGAAATGAAATTAATAAGAATGACATTGATCTGTTGTTTGAAATTGTTGTTTGTTTGGTTTATGGTTGTTTTGGCAAGAATACTTTAAAATTGTTTGGATGTATGAATAATCTATTTAGTTTCATCAAAGACTGTTTAGTAAATGGTGCACTTAGTAGTTATTTTCATTACGTACAATTTGAAGTTTTAAACCCAAACAACTATTTGTTTGTTTGCTATGGATATATGGATGGTTGATTTTATTGGCTTCGTATAATGGTTGTTATGATTATTATTGATTTGTTGTTAGTGATTGAAACAACTTTAAAAATTTCATTTTATATAATCATTAACTTCTTTTGGATTATATAAGTGAAATACAGGTTATGGAAGCAATTGCTACTGCATTTGGTTTCATAATATAAGCATTGTTTGTCTGATAAATAGGTACATTTTCGGATTACGGTTTATAGCGTTGTTATATTATTTTTCCCGTGTTGGGATATATTTTATTTTGAAAAATATATGTTATATATTGTTATATTTGATATTATATTTTCTCCTGAGCCTCCCCGTACAGAGGAGACTCTGCCGAAATTTTCCATAAATTTTGGACTTGCAGAAATTTTGAAAAATATTTTTCAAACTTTATTTATTTTATTATAAAAAGATTTAAATGGTTATAAATATGTATCTTTTATTTTAAATTATTAAATTTTATTAAATTGTTTGTTTATAAATTGATATTTTGAATAAGATATATTGATTTCTTAATTCTTCTTTTCCCTTCTTTTTCCTTTTTTGGGAGGAAAAGTTTTGAGTGGGGGAGAGTGTAACGACCCGTAATTTTTGCTAATTAAATTTGGTTAATTTAATAAGTTTTGATAATTTAATTCAGAAAAAATTATAAAAATCTGTAATTTAATAATGAAGTCACTAACATAAAGGTAATAATGTTATGCAGGTTAATAAATAACCAATTTAGTGCAATCCCAATTAATTGAAACGATTGTAAGGTTATAATTGATTTTATTTAGCAAATTGGGAAGTAAATTTCAATAAGTATAGTTAAAAATTATGTTAAGGAAAATTAATCTGAAATTTGAAGATTTTAGTGAAATAAATCAGGAACAAATGTTAGTTGCATCCTTATTGTGATAAAGGATGCGAATAACAAAGCTTAAAATTTAATAAATGGATTTTGGGAATTTTACATTTTAATTTCTGGATTTAATGAAACTGAAATTAAACACTGCAATTGATGGATTAATCAACTTTAAATTGACATCTAAATTTGTTTAAATTACTGTAATTGTTTAAGAAATCAAAACTGATGAGATTTGTTAATTATGGGATTGAAATTGAAAAGGTGATTTAATTAATTTATATATTAATTTATTTAATTAATGGAAAATAGCAATTTTGGCCACTGACTTGGATTTCGACGAAACCAGTTTCATCGGATCCGTAACGGTGAATTATTGTAGGATTTCAAGTTTCGTAAAGATCGGACTTGTCGTTTGATCGTACGGACTCGAAACGCCTTGAAATCAATTTAATTGAAATCAATTTGAATAACTTGATTTTGGCATAACTTCTTCATACGATGGAATTTGGATTTGAAACCTGTTCCATTGTGTTTAAAATATTTTAGAACATCTATTTTGATATATAGGTTGACCCAATTTCATTCCGGAGTCCGAATGGGCTTTTCGGGCCATTTTATCATTAACGCTATGTCAATCGTGTCCATCTATTCTATTTCAACTTTGTCTATATATACCTTGTTATAAACCCTAGCCTATTTCTTATTCCTCATTTCTATACGTACAATTCTATGTAGCTGTCTCTCTTCCTCAATGGAAAACAAACAAATTCTCAATTCCAAACCCAAATGCAATTCAAAATCAAATTAAAAATTTCAAGCTCCACAAACTATATCGAATTATATATGGATTTGAAGCTCTTGACGAGCGCAAGTCAAATATATAATTCGTTTTCTAATCTAAGTCTCTGTGTGGCCGAAACTGGGTGAAATTTTCTCGGCCGTTCATCGTTTTTCAATGAACTATGTAACGCCCCGCCTTTTTGCACGTTTTAAATCGACGATAAACCACACACGTCAGACTTAAACCATACAGAAGAATGGATTGTTATGGGGTAAATAAAAAAAAGCAGGGAGAGGAAAAAAAACAAAATAGAATCTTACAATGAAACGATAAAATATAATAATCAAATATACAGTTCATGAAGCTGTTTTATAAACATTTGATTATATTTATACAATACATATCAGAGTTGCACATACCAACGAATAATAATCGATGCGGTGGAATACAGTGTGTAGTGGAACAATATAATATAATAATAATAATGAAATCTTCGTCTTCGTCCTCCAGAAATAAAGTCTTCGATCCTGAAATGCTCGGACTGACCCGAGCGAATTGAAAAGACAAAACCCTCGAGTCAGAACTAAAAGATCTTATGTAAGTTAAATCAACTGAAATAAATATGAGTGTAACGGCGTCGGAGATGTTTACGGGGTTTGACATCTCCTATCCAGTGCCTAACGTGAGTGCAGTAACTTAAGAGATGCTCGGGATTCATATCTCCTAAGGATCCGTTAAACAATTTACTATGTAGTAATATTTTGCAATTATAATAATGTCTATAGTAAAATAAACTTAATTTTAAATAGCGTTAAGAAGTTACCCAATCTCCCCCTTAACACAATAAGTCCTAGTAGTCCATCCAATATCATAGTCCCTCCTGATCGGGAAGCCACCAGAGGATACCACACGGGCTACGGGAGAAAACCAAACTCGTACAAGGCGCGATAGGGTGGGTGACACGGCACAACTAGGCAATGTCAGGGTAGATATACCAATTGCTATCCGGGCTGGTAGTAACGCGTAGCGCGCAGCTACCGCCACCTCGAGCCATACCCCCAAATAAAAAAAATCAAAAGTGGCCACCGAATCAATCCAAAAGTCATAGTATAACATCGAAGGGATGTGTCAGATCAAAGGTACTACCTCATTGGCCCGAGAATCGCTCCTGTTTTAGCCACCTTATGCCAACTCACGGGAGTCGGGTCCACGTATTTACCTCAAAGGAAACGCCGCCACCATCCTACTTGATTCTGGAATCTCCACCGCGTACACGGTTGTTAAAGTGGTTTTCGGAGATGGCAGAGAGTATGACAACTTCCGATCCCGGTCTCTTCAACAACCAAACATTATTATAACATCGCGGTCTTATCAAAATAGTTTATACTTTTAAAACCAGAATATAATATCCATTTCAAATCCATATAAATACGATATCATTTCCTCTTTTTTAAAAACCCAAATAAAATTTGATATCATTTCAAATATATCCTTTTCTAAAACTATAACATTTTAACGTTATAATATTTCGAAACCAAAACTTGAAATATAGCCTTTCAAAACATAAAACTTTGAATTTCATAACTTTGAAACATACTACACCACTTAAATGGTTTAACCATTTAGTTACTTTATATAGTAAAATAGCTTCTTCACCTTCACAAATCAATTCCCATATGGATTTTTAAATTCCCAAATAAAAAAATATAATTTCCATAGATTTCAAAGCTTTAATTATTCCACCATTTCAAAACTTATTCTTTGATAATTTCATATATATCAATTTCAACTACTATTATTTAGATTTGAAATGTTTACTTAATAAATCAAATATCATTTTAGTAAAACCTTTAGACTTCAAATAACTGGATATTCTTTCAATTACATTAACTTGATAATATTCATTTAAATCAATTTGATATTCATTGAAATCCTCTAAACAAAAATCAAGTTATAAAATCATACCTTTTAAATCTCAATTTATTTATATTTCAAATCAAATTTTTCGAGGATAATCCTTAAATCTTAAATTCAAATTAAATTCACATTTATCTTCCAACCTAAATTTTATTTGAGTCGTTATAAACTCTATATACAATAGAATTTAAATAGATACTTAACTACATTATATAAAAGAAATTCAAACTTTATTATTTAGCTTATTTTATAATTCAAACAAATTTATGCATGCTAAATCAATAATAAAATAGCATCTATATAACATCTAAAATCAATATCTGTATAGCCCATATACTTCTTTACAAAACCATAAAAATAATTTCAAAAATAATTATATATATATACCGCGGTGCATGTATATAAAATTTTCTATCTTATGGTCAAGTGATACGGATATTTATCATTTCAATCCGCAATTTAAAAATAAAAATGCGGTTGTATATCATTTCAAAACGCAATCCCGAATCAAAATAAATGCATAACAATTTGCAGATTATGATGATATAAATAAAACATCCATTCATCCATCATAAAATCATACATCCATCACAATCATCATGCAAAACAATCAATCAATATCAATACATTACTGATAATATATAACAAGTAATTAACTGGTAGATATATTCAATAATAAATTAAATAATGATTTAATTTCAATAAAAGCAATTAACTGAGATGATGATTAAAAATATACGAAACAGCAATAAATAAATGCATAATCACAACATAAATTAATTTACCAAACATAAGAAATTTTAGAAGCTGTGAGTGGGTTAAAACACTCACCTTTTGAATTTAAATTGAATTTAAATCCAATTTAAACCCAAAAATTGAAGAGTCTCCAAATTTGTCCAAACCAGCGCCAAAATGTCCGGAATTCCAATACGAACCTAGCGGAGAAAACCGCGCGTGAATTGGAGTTTGGATGCAAAGGTTATGACAATTAAACGATGTTGAAATTAATTTAAAATAAAAAAAAAATAAACAAACTACCATAGCCACGTCATCAACAGCGCGCGCACGTTTCCTCTCAGTACCCTAACACCTCGTTCACGATAACACAGCCGCCATCTATACTCGTGACGCCGCTGCCCACAGCCAGCGAACCCACGATCCAACTCCGCCGCTGCAACGCCCTTCCCCGGCCGACCTCACCACCCCCTCGCGTCTCTCTGCAGGTCAACACGAATGCCGAGGTCGAACGACATTTAAATCCAAATCGCGACGAAAACCTCCCCTTCTTCGACCCATGAGCTGCATGGATCTGGACTGCTCGATGTCCCCTACGCAACCGTGCCAACCGGTCGTCCCCAAATCGACGATCCACCGTTAAATCACACCTCCCCGTATGAACGTCCGGAACTTCATCCTCAATTTCTGGACAACCGATGATCTAGAATGAAAAATGAATTACAGATCCAAGTTACGCTCTTCAAGAGCTTCGATAAATAATTTTTCTGAATTTTCTGAGGAGTTTGAATTTTTGGATTTGAGTTGTGTTTGGATCTAGAATTCGTTTGTCTGCCATTGAGATGAGGAGGTGAGGAAGAATTGTACATACATAAAATTTAGAAATAAAGGTAGGCTAGGGTTAATGACAGGGTATTTATAGACAAAGCTAAAATAGAATGGACCGGATAAGATAGGTATACGCGCTAACGACAAAGTGGCCCAAAAAGCCCGTTCTGACTCCGGAAAAAAATTGAGTCAACCCATATATCAAAATAGACGTTTTAAAATATTTTAAACGCAATGGAGAAGGTTTCACATCTAAATTCCATCGTATGAAGAAGTTATGCTAAAATCAATCTTTTCCAAATTGATTTCAATTGATTTCAATTTCATTGATTTTAAGGCGTTTCACGTTCGTACGATCAAACGACCAGTCCGATCGCTATGAAATTTGAAACCATACAATAATTCACCGTTACGGATCGGATGAAACTGGTTTCGTCGAAATCCGAGTCAATGGCCAAAATGGCTATTTTTATATTAATTAAATAAATTAAAAATAAATAAATTAAATCACTTTTCAATTTCAACTCTAAAATTAACAAATTTCATCAAATTTAAATTTATAAATCATTTACACTAATTTAACCAAATTCAAATGTTAATTTAGAGTTGATTAATTTATCAATTGCAGTGTTAAATTTTCAATTTCATTATATTCAAAATTATAAATTTAATCTCCAAAAAAAAATTCTATTAAACTTACTTTTCATTCTATTGCAATTTATTATTAACACACGGATGAAATTGTCATTGGAATCAAAATCCATTACGTTAGCATTCTCACATTTCATCTAAATTACCATTTATGTAATATTTAAATAGTTAATTTCATTTAATTGCAATAAATCCTATTATTATACATTAAATTCCAATATATTGACAAAACTTTATTTTGCATTCCTTTCATTCAACCAATTGTCATTTTATAAATAAAATTGACATTATTTCTGATTATTACTTAAATTTACATTAACAAAACGTTAGGTTTAGATTTATTACAATTGATTACCAAGTTTATTTAACCCTTTAAATAAACAAGCAACCTATTTTAATTGCCACCTAGTTTGCCTTTAATTACACTTATAAGTTTGTTACTTATCAATCCAGATTATAATTCCATATATAACGCTAATTTTATTTCATTACATTAATATACACCTATTTACATCTTAATTTGAATAAATATCGCATTTCTAAATGTGTACTTCTATTAATTTAACACATTAATTAAGGTTTTAAAACCAATTAATGAATTTACATTAATTCCATTCTTATACCAATTTATTACTTACATACATTATGTATTAATTTCAATTCCAAATAAATTCACAAATTATCAATTGAAGTTTCATATAAATCCATTTATTTGATTTTAAATCTTGTTATTCAATCCATTATCACTAAATAGATAAAATTAACATTGGTTCATGGTTTATTACATTGTTATTCTCAAATTTCATCTTTAATCTCCATTAACGTATATTTAAATATTTAAATCAAACTAATTGCAATAAACCCAATCACCATAATTTAAATTCAAATAAATAAATAAATCTAGATTCCCATTCTTATTATTCAAACAATTATTATCCTATAAACATATTTATCATTTGGTTATGTTTCATTATACTGATACTTTTCTGTTTCACCTTTATTCGTATTAACTATTTTATTTCCACTTATTGTAATAACTACAATCGCTATCAAATTAAATCCTATGAATAAAACAGATAGGTAATTTATAACAATTGTAACCATTAAACTCTAGTTACCTTCAAGTTTATTTCCTTTAAATAAATATTATAATTACTTCCAGAACATTGATTTTATTCAATGACCATTTATTGTAATTTAAATTCATTAATCTAATTCAATGCTTACATTTTGTTTTCACATATTCAATTTGTAGCAAGTATACATCTACATTATTTTATTCGTAAGTTAACATTTTAAATTATTAATTTACCTTTTATATCCCATTATAAATTAATGCACACATTAATTAAGATTTTAAATCAATTTTATCATTTCATCTTGGTAACATTTTTGATTACATTAAGAATAAAATTAACATTTACACTGTTTCACTTATTGGAATTACATCCAAGTTATTATTTCCATTAATAATTCACTAAATTTTTATTTTCATCTGTATTAAATTTCAAAAATCTTATAAAATTAACCATTATAATTACTGAAAATTTACGGGTCGTTACACTCTCTCCCACTCAAAATTTTTCGTCCCCGAAAAGGAAAAGAAGGGAAAAGAGGAACTTATAAATTAATATCTATTATTCAAAACATTATATTCATAACAATAGATTTACATAATTGGATAATTTAAATAAAATATATAGATTTATAAACAATTAAATCTTTTTATATTCAAATTTATAAAGTTGGGAAACATTTTAAAATTTTCTAAGACCAAAATTTACGGAAAATTTCGGCAGAGTCTCCTTTGTACGGAGAGGCTCGGGAGCAAATATAATATCAAATATAACAATATACAGCATATATTTTCCAAAATAATAAATATCCCAACATGGGAAAACAATATAATAACGCTATAAACCGTAATCCGACAACGTACCTATTTGTCGGGCAAATAACGCTTATTTATGGAACCAAAAGCAGTAGCAATTGCTTCCATAACCTGTATTTCACTTATATAATCATAAAGGTTAACAATTATATAAGATGAAATATTTAAGGTGGTTTCAACCATAAACGAACAAATCAATACAAACATCAACCATTTGTAACAAGGCATACAACCATCACATAGAATCAACACAAATCAATCATTCATTCATATCAAACAAACAAATAGTTGTTCGGGTTCAACTTTAAATTGCACAGAAAGGAAAATAAATTACTTAGCGCATCATTTACTCAACAGTCTTAGATGAAGCTAAATAGATTATTCATTCATCTAAACAAATTCAAATTATCCTTGCCCAAACAACCATAAACCAAAACAACAACCAACCAGAAAATAGATTAAATTCATTCTTAATCATTTCTTTTCATACATTTATAGTTTGATTTCCTTTTTATTCAATCAATGGTTTAACTTTTTAATTTACATTTATTTCTTACAATTTTATTCAGAAATAACTTCACCTTTTTTCTTACTTACAATACCTGCCTTCTGTTATATTTAATTAGTATTATTTCAATTATACTTAAGTTTATCACAACTACACTTCCAATTCTTATTTATTAAAAAAGTTCATTGAATACCTTCATTATATCAAATTTTTACTCGTATAATATTCTATTACAGTTTCTTATTAACATTTCAACTTTTTATATCTTTTGGTAAGTTATATATATGCCTTTAAGAATGTAATTAAAATCATACAAGTTTATCTTATTTCCTTTAATTAATTAATGGTTCGATAATTATATCTTTCGTTTTATAAGATTACCATTTCAACTTTCTTTCAATCTCATTTATAATTAGCATTATATTTCTTATTTCATCTAGAGGTTTCATTTATGAGTTAACTTCCATTTTACTCCACTAATTGCAACTATTAAATAACGGGAACATAAGAATTTAAATTCCGGGTTTTATTCAAAAATCATTTTAAAATAATGGATAAATCTATATACTTACACTTTATATATCCAATTATATTTAAAACGATTTAAAATTTATATTTGTTTATCCAAAAATGAATCTGCAGTAAAACTACTACAGTGGCCTTCCCACTTCGAAACTTGAAAATGAATGTCGATAACGCGGCCACGATCACCGAAATTATTTTCCAGCAACAGAGAGGGGGGTATAGAACTTATTTCTTTTCAAAGTTTCTTTAAAACAATTCTTTCAAATTGTATTGAAATATTTATAACAGAAAATAATTCTAATAATATTGTTATTATATTCCAAAATTATTGAAAGAAATTTTCAAAAGTCCAGAACTTAAGTTTTAAATTTCCAATTTCATTTATTTTATTTTCAATCTTATTTCGACTATTATTTATAAATTTCATTACCTAACAACCAATATGTTACAACCAAATATAATCTTCATAAAATTTTGTTTTATATATATAGAAAATATAATAGGCAAAATTATTTCATTCACCTATATTAAAACAAATATTATGTCAGACTATCCTATTAAGTGTTTAGAAATTCCCATTGATGTCATAGCGTCTCATGCGCCAACCAGAATTTATAAATACAAAACGGAACAGATTAACACAATATTAAAACCTTTTATAACACCAACAAATACGCTCTCTCATATATACTCTCAGTGACTCATCATAGAGTATTACTACCCTATTAATAAGAGTCAGACCCCACAAAGCTAAGGTTTATCACTAAACCAAAGCTCTGATACCAGATGTAACGCCCCGCCTTTACGCACGTTTTAAATCAACGATAAACCACCACACACGTCAGACTTAAACCATACAAAAGGACGGATTGTTATGGGGTAAATAAGAAAAAGCAGGGAGAGAAAAAAATAGAATCTTAAAACAGAACGATAAAATATAATAATCAAATATACAGTTCATGGAGCTGTCTTATAAACATTTGATTATATTTATACAATACATATCAAAGTTGCACATACCAACGAATAATAATCGATGCAGCGGAATACAGTGTGTAGTGGAACAATATAATATAATATAATAATAATAATGAAATCTTCGTCTTTGTCCTCCAGAAATAAAGTCTTCGATCCTGATATGCTCGGACTGACCCGAGCGAATTGAAAAGAAAAAACACTCGAGTTGGGACTAAAAGATCTTATGTAAGTTAAAGCAACTGAAATAAATATGAGTGTAACGGCGTCGGAGATGTTTACGGGGTTTGACATCTCCTATCCAGTGTCTAACGTGAGTGCAGTAACTTAAGAGATGCTCGGGATTCAAATCTCCTAAGGATCCGTTAAACTATTTACTATGTAGTAATATTTCGCTATTATAATAATGTCTATAGTAAAATAAACTTACTTTTAAATAGCGTTAAGGAGTTACCCAATCTCTCCCTTAACACAATAATAGTCCCAGTAGTCCATCCAATAACATAGTCCCTCCTGATCGGGAAGCCACCAGAGGATACCACACGGGCTACGGGAGAAAACCAAACTCGTACAAGGCGCGATAGGGTAGGTGACACGGCACAACTAGGCAATGCCAGGGTAGATATACCAATCGTTATCCGGGCTGGTGGTAACGCTTAGCGCACAACTATCGCCCACCTCGAGCCACACCTCCAAATAAAAAAAATCAAAAGTGGCCACCGAATCAATCCAAAAATCAAAGTATAATATCGAAGGGATGTGTCCGATCAAAGATGCTACCTCATTGGCTCGAGAATCGCTCCTGTTTTAGCCACCTTATGCCAACTCACGGGAGTCGGGTCCACGTATTTACCTCAAAGGAAACGCCGTCACCATTCTACTTCATTTTGGAATCTCCACTGCGTACACGGTTGTTATAGTGGTTTTCCGAGTTGGCAGAGAGTATGACAACTTCCGATCCCGGTCTCTTCAACAACCAAACGTTATTACAGCACCACGGTCTTATCAAAATAGTTATACTTTTAAAACTAGAATATAATATCCATTTCAAATCCATATAAATATGATATCATTTCCTCTTTTTTAAAAACCCAAATAAAATTTGATATCATTTCAAATATATCCTTTTCTAAAACTATAACATTTCAACCTTACAATATTTCGAAACCAAAACTTGAAATATAGCCTTTCAAAACATAAAACTTTGAATTTCATAACTTTGAAACATACTACACCACTTAAATGGTTTAACCATTTAATTACTTTATATAGTAAAATAGCTTCTTCGCCTTCACAAATCAATTCCAATATGGATTTTCAAATTCCCAAATAAACCAATATAATTTTCATATATTTCAAAGCTTTAATTATTCCACCATTTCAAAACTTATTCTTTGATAATTTCATATATATCAATTTCAATTACTATTATTTAGATTTGAAATGTTTACTTAATAAATCAAATATCATTTTAGTAAAACCTTTAGACTTCAAATAACTGGATATTCTTTCAATTAGATTAACTTGATAATATTCATTTAAATCAATTTGATATTCATTTAAATCCTCTAAACAAAAATCAAGTTATAAAATCATGCCTTTTAAATCTTAATTTATTTATATTTCAAATCAAATTTTCGAGGATAATCCTTAAATCTTAAATTCAAATCAAATTCACATTTATCTTCCAACCTTAATTTTATTTGAATCATTATAAACTCTATATACAACAGAATTTAAATAGATACTTAACCATATTATATAAAAGAAATTCAAACTTTATTATTTAGCTTATTTTATAATTCAAACAAATTTATACATAGCTAAATCAATAATAAAATAGCATCTATATAACATCCAAAATCAATAGCTGTATAGCCCATATATTTCTTTACAAAACCATAAAAATCATTTCAAAAATAATTATATATATATATATACTACGGTGCCTGTATATAAAATTTTCTATCCTATGTTCAAGTGATACGGATATTAATCATTTCAATCCACAATTTAAAAATAAAAATGCAGTTGTATATCATTTCAAACCGCAATCCCGAATCAAAATAAATGCATAACAACTTGCAGATTATGATGATATAAATAAAACATCTATTCATCCATCATAAAATCATACATCCATCACAATCATCATACAAAACAATTAATCAATATCATATATAACTGATAATATATAACATGCAATTAACTGGCAGATATATTCAATAATAAATTAAATAACAATTTAATTTCAATAAAAGCAATTAACTGAGATGATGATTAAAAATATACGAAACAACCGTAAATAAATGCATAATCACAACATAAATTAATTTACCAAACATAAGAAATTTTAGAAGTTGTGAGTGGGTTAAAACACTCACCTTTTGAATTTAAATTGAATTTAAATCCAATTTAAACCCATAAAATGGACAGTCTCCAAATTCGTCCAAACCAGCGCCAAAATTTCCGGAATTCCAATACGAACCTAGCGGAGAAAACCGCGCGTGAATTGGAGTTCGGATGCAAAGGTTATGACAATTAAACGATGTTGAAATTAATTTAAAATAAAAAAACAAAATAAACTACCATAGCCACGTCATCAACAGCACGCACACGTTTCCTCTCAGAACCCTAGCACCTCGTTCACGATAACACAGCCACCATCTATACTCGCGACGCCGCCGCCCACAGCCAGCGAACCCACGATCCAACTCCGACACTGCAACGCCCTTCCCCGGCCGACCTCACTACCCCCTCGCGGTCCTCTACAGGTCAACACGAACGCCAAGGCCGAACGACGTTTAACCCCAAATCGCGGCGAAAACTTCCCCTTCTTCGACCCATGAGCCGCATGGATCTGGACTGCTCGATGTCCCCTACACAACCGTGCCAACCGATCGTCCCCAAATCGACGATCCACCGTTAAATCACGCCTCCCCGTATGAACGGCCGAAACTTCATCCTTAATTTTTAGACAACCGATGATCCAGAATGAAAAATGAATTGCAGATCTAAGTTACGCTCTTCGAGAGCTCTGATATATAATTTTTTTGGATTTTTCTGAGGAGTTTGAATTTTTGGATTTGAATTTGAGTTGTGTTTGGATCTAGAATTCGTTTTGTCTGGCATTGAGATGAGGTGGTGAGGAGGAATTGTACATACAAACAATTTAGAAATAAAGGTAGGCTAAGGTTTATGACAGGGCATTTATAGACAAAGCTAAAATAGAATGGACCGGATAAGATAGTTATACGCGCTAACGACAAAGTGGTCCAAAAAGCCCGTTCTGACTCCGGGACTAAATTGGATCAACCCATATATCAAAATAGATGTTTTAAAATATTTTAAATGCAATGGAAAAGGTTTCACGTCCAAATTCCATCGTCAGAAGAAGTTACGCTAAAATCAATATTTTTCAAATTGATTTCAATTTCATTGATTTCAAGGCGTTTCGCGTTCGTACATCAAACGACCAGTCCGATCGCTTCAAAATTTGAAACCTTACAATAATTCACCGATACGGATCCGATGAAACTAGCTTCGTCGAAATCCAAGTCAGTGGCCAGAATGGCTATTTTTATATTAATTAAATAAATTAAAAATAAATTAATTAAATCACTTTTCAATTTCAAGTCTAAATTAACAAATTTCATCAAATTTAAATTTATAAATATTTACACTAATTTAACCAAATTCAAATGTCAATTTAGAGTTGATTAATTATCAATTGCAGCGTTAAACTTTCAATTTCATTAAATTCAAAATTATATATTTAATCTCCAAAAAAAATTCTATTAAATTTACTTTTCATTCTATTTCAATTTATTATTAACACAAGGATGAAATTGTCATTGGAATCAAAATCCATTACGTTAGAATTCTCATATTTCATCTAAATTACCATTTATGTAATATTTAAATAGTTAATTTCATTTAATTACAATAAATCCTATTATCATACATTAAATTCCAATATATTGACAAAACTTTATTTTGCATTCCTTCTGTTCAGCCAACTGTCATTTTATAAAAAAAATTGACATTATTTCCGATTATTACTTAAATTTACAATAACAAAACGTTAGATTTAGATTTATTAAAATTGATTACCAAAGTTTATTTAACCCTTTAAATAAACAAGCAACCTATTTTAATTGCCACATAATTTGCTTCTAATTGCACTTATAAGTTCGTTACTTATCAATCCAGATTATAATTCCATATATAACACTAATTTTATTTCATAACATTAATATACGCCTATTTACATCTTAATTTGAATAAATATCACATTTCTAAATGTATACTTCTATCACTTTAACACATTAATTAAGGTTTTAAAACCAATTAATGAATTTACCTTAATTCCATTCTTATACCAATTTATTACTTACTTACATTACGTATTAATTTCAATTCCAAATAAATTCACAAATTATCAATTGAAGTTTCATATAAATACATTTATTTGATTTTAAATCTTGTTATTCAATCCATTATCACTAAATAGATAAAATTAACATTGGTTCATGGTTTATTACATTGTTATTCTCAAATTTCATCTTTAATCTCCATTAACGTAACATTTAAATATTTAAATCCAACTAATCGCAATAAACCCAATTACTATAATTTAAATTCAAATAAATAAATAAATAAATCTAGATTCCCATTCTTATTATTCAAACAATTATTATCCTATAAACATATTTATCATTTGGTTACGTTTCATTATACCGATACTTTTCCGTTTCACCTTTATTCGTATTAACTATTTTATTTCCACTTATTGTGTAATAACTATAATCGCTATCAAATTAAATCCTATGAATAAAACAGGTAGGTAATTTATAACAATTGTAATCATTAAACTCTAGTTACCTTTAAGTTTATTTCCTTCAAATAAATATTATAATTACTTCCAGAACATTGATTTTATTCAATGACCATTTATTATAATTTAAATTCTTTAATCTAATTCAATGCTTACATTTTGTTTTCATATATTCAATTTGTAGCTAAGTATACATCTACATTATTTTATTAGTAAGTTAACATTTTAAATTATTAATTTACCTTTTATATCCCATTATAAATTAATGCACACATTAATTAAGATTTTAAATCAATTTAATAATTTTATCTTGGTAACATTTTTCATTACAATAAGAATAAAATTAACATTTACACTGTTTCACTTATTGGAATTACACCCAAGTTATTATTTCCACTAATAATTCACTAAATTTTTATTTTTATCAGTATTAAATTTCAAAAATCTTATAAAATTAACCATTATAATTACTGAAAATTTACGGATCGTTACAAACTACGTCTGATCGACCAATCAAAGTCACCATTGCGAAGAGAGGGTGGAGCGCAATGCATCAAAGTGGTTTGTTTGTAGTATCGATGGTCTGATTTGTCGTAAAAATTGGCTAGGGTTTAAAGTTTCATGCTGGCGGCTGCTGCAAATTGGATGCGTCGTCGATCGTCGAGTGGTGGTCGAGGCCTTGGGGTAGGACGCGGCGGTGCTGGCGGGGGAGTAGCAACGGCGAAGTGTACGGCGCTCGGGTTAGCTACAGTGGCACGTGAGTGACGGCCGATTAGGGTTCCTGGAAGATGACTGTGACATGGCTGCTATTGTTTGGTGTGTCTTTTTTATTTATTTATTTAAATTGTTGATTTCAAATGTTCCAACCTCAATAACTTTCACATACGGTATCCGGTTTACGCCCGGTTTCTTTTGTTAGGATTGTACTGAAATTTTTGACATTTTGGCACTGGTTTGGATGAATTCTAAGACTGTTCAAATTTTGGGTTTAAATTGGATTTAAATTCAATTTAAATTCAAAAGGTGAGTGTTTTAACTCACTCACAACTTCTAAAATTTCTTATGTATGATAGATTAATTTTAATGTGACTAAAAATTTATTTATGTTTGTTCGGCATATTTTAAATCAACATCTCAGTTAAACTGAATTTATTTCAATTAAATTGTTAAATTTATTTTTGAATATAAATTGCCAGTTAAATGGTTGTTAAATTTATTTTTGAATATAAACTGCCGATTAAATAGTTGTTAAATCTATTTTTGAATATAAACTGCCAGTTAAATAATTGTTTAGTTTATTATTAGATATAAACTGCCAGTTAAATAGTTGTTTAATTTATCATTGAATATAAACTGCCAGTAAATGCCTATTGTTTATTATCTATTCTATATTGATGTTATTGATTGAATTGAATGATGATTGTGATAAACATTTGATGATTGATATTGGATGAATCAATGTAGTATTTTATATTGTTATAAAGTGCAAGTTGTTATGTGTTAATTTCATTCGGGATTGCGGTTTGAAATGATATATAACCGCATTTTATTTTAAGTTATGGATTGAAATGATAAATATCCGTATCACTTGACCATAGGGCAAAAAATTATATACAGACACCGTGGTCTATATATGTATATATATTTTGAAATGATTTCTATGGTTTGGTGAATAAATATATGGTTTGTGAGATATTGTTTTGGATATTTTATAAATGTTATTTTATATATACTTAAATTCTTGGTTTTAAGCTATGCATACAATTGGGTTAAAGAATAAAATAAGTTTAATAATAAAGTTTAATTTTATTAAGATATAATATGGTTAAGTATTTATTAAAATTATATTTTTGGAATTTATAATGACTTAAATGAGAATAAGGTGGGAAGATAAATATGAAACTGATTTGGAATTTAATAAAATTTAGATTTTAAAAGTATGATTTTGTAACTGGATTTCAGTTTAAGATTAATTAAACGAATATTTCAAGTATAAATAAATTGAAGGAAATATTTAGTTATTTGTAATTTGAGTTTTATTTAAATGAAAATGGATTTATTATGCAAATGTTTCAAAACTAAAAATAGAACATTGAATTGTTAAATCGTAATTACCAACCTTAGTTTTGAAATAGTTTAATACTCAAAGTTTGAAATATATTGAAATTGAAATGGTTTATTGAAACTGAAAGTGAGTTGAAAGTTATGAACTGAGATTTAATTTAAAGTGAATAAAATTTTGAAGTTGAGGAAAATATTTTATTTTATAAAGTAATTTTAAATTCCAACTATTTTATTTTTTATACTATTTGAATATCCAAACCATTTAAGTTTTGGAAGTTATGGTTTAGAAGCTATGAAATTCGTAGTATTCTGTTTTGAAAGGTTATATTTCAAGCGTTTGGTTTTGAAATATTATAAATTTGAAAGTGCTATGATTTTGGAAACGAGATATATTTAAAATAAAATGATATTATATTGATGTGGGTTTTTAAAATGGAAATGATATCGTATTTATATGGTTTTGAAATGGATATTATATTCTGGTTTTGAAGTATAATTATTTTGAAATGACCGTGGTGTTATAATAACGTTTGGTTATTAAAGAGACCGGGATCGAAAATTGTCATACTCTCTGCCAACACCGAAAACCACTTTAACAACCGTGTACGCAGTGGGGATTCCAGAATGAAGTAGGATGGCGGCGGCGTTTCCTTTGAGGTATATACGTGGACCCGACTCCCCTGAGTTGGCATAAGGTGGCTAAAAGAGGAGCAATTGACGGGCAAAGAAGATAGCACCTTTTATCGGACACACTCCTTCGATACCATTCTATTACTTTGTGATTGTTTGGGGCCCTTTTTGATTTTGGGGGTGTGGCTCGAGGTGGGCGGTAGTAGCTGCTACGCGTTACCACCGGTCCGAAAGCGTAATTGCTATATCAACCATGGCATTGCCTAGTTGTACCGTGTCACCTACCGTAGCGCGCCTTGTACGAGTTTGGTTTTCTCCCGTGGCCCGTGTGGTATCCTCTGGTGGCTTTCTGATCAGGAGGGACCATGATACTAGATGGACTACTGGGACTATTATGTGTTAAGGGGAATATTGGATCACTCCTTAACGCTACTTAAAAGTAAGTTTATTTTATTATAGACATTATTATAATAGCGAAATATTACTACATAGTAAATAATTTAACGGATCCTTAGAAGATGTGAATCCCGAGCATCTCTTATGTTACTGCACTCACGTTTGACACTGGATAGGAGATGTCAAAAACATCTCTGACGCTGTTTCACTCATATTTGTTTACCACTGATTTAACTTACAAAAGATCTTTTAGTTCTGGCTTGAGTGTTTTGTCTTTTCAATTCGCTTGGATCAGCCTGTGCATTTCAGGATTTAAATGCCTTATTTCTGAACGATGAAGTCGAAGATTGTATTACCACTATTTATTATAATTCACTTCATCACATTGTTCCGCTGCATTGTTATTGATTATTCCCTGGTATGTGTAACTCTGATATGTATTGTATAAGCATAATCAAATTTTTTTTTGTAAAACAACTTCATGAACTGTTTATTTGATTATTATATTTTATTGTAACGACCCGCTATTTTGGACTATTCGCATCCGCACATGTCGGACTTGAATAATTCAAAATACCGAATTGTTAATTTTAAATTTGACAAAACTCAGATATACAATTAATAAATAATCACCGAATCACAGACATAGAGTAGTAATATGCAGCGGAAGTAAAAGAGATAGTAGTTCATGAAGCTACTATATAAATATATAAGATACATCAGAGTTAAATAAGTTACAACAGAAGTCTCGAATACAACAGTCAAATATAAGAATCAGAATACATCACTGGAATCATCGAATATCTGAAAGCTGGATAGATAGTTGGATCTCCAGGCGAAGCTCCAACTCCAAAGATAAGCCTCGAAAGCTGGTACTCTCAGTCTGACTCGAGCGTAAAGCAAAACACAAAACACTCGAGTCAGGATTAATATTCTCATATCAATAAATCCAACTCAAGTGAAATAGTAATCGAAATATAGGTAACTCAAAGGATGTTGGAATCACCATCCTTTAAGGATCTGTTAAACTATCTACTATGTAGTAGGGTAAGCTAAATAGATAATGTCTATCAGTAATTTAAAGTATCAAAATAGTGTTAAGGCGTTACCATTATCCCCCTTAACACATTTTAAATAGATGTCATAGTCTATACAGCACTGTAAACTCCACCTTAAACTAGTGGGCTATCAGGGAGTACTCCGTAGGTATGACACAAAATAAATTCATAGTGGTCGCGTATATAGGGATACAAGTATGACAAGGCACATGAGGCAATACCCAAGGTAGTGAAACTACCGTTTGCCTGATCCGGCCTGGTGAGAACGCATCGCCGCAATGATCGTAACACCACGAAACAACACTCCTGAAATTCCGAGGGTGCACCAATCAATCACAAGTAATGAGTAGTAGTTACGAAGAAGTGTGTTCGCTCGAGGTAGCTAACCCCATTTGGCCCGGCACGGCTCCTGATTTTAGTCATTTCCAATTTAACACAAGTGTCAAGGCTATCCATTATCGTTCTCTTTCTTCAGTCATCACGGACATCAATCCAACCACTTCATTCTGGATCATCACTCGCGTATAGTTATTAAAGTGGTTTTCGGTTTAGATAGAGAGTATATCCATAACCGATTCCGGTTTCTTTAATAACTTTCGTAATTATTTCACCGATTGGTCGTTTAATAAATTTTAAACCAAATCAAATTCAATTTCAGTTAGAATTTATAAATCAACATTTCATTTGTCTTTCACTATCAATTTCCAAAATTTACGTTTCAAAACTTCCAAATAACCATTTCAAAGTCTTACAATTCAATTTCAATTTTTATTTAAAACAATACAAATATTAATCCAAGTTCGTATATAAGTTTCATTCCGAAATCATTTAAATTGTTAAATTTTCATTCAAATCGATTTAAATTCATTTATCGATTTCATTCAATATTCATTAAGTAAATTTGTCATTCAAAACAACTTCTATTTAAATTCCGATTCATTTAAATCAATTACTTACGCTCAACTTCATTTTATCAAAACATCAATTTGAAATAAATTAAATTCGTCAAATCAATTCTTTTAATTACAAGTCTTACGTTAATTTCAATAAATCCCATTCATTTCAATAAATCTCATTTATTTCTTGTTAAAGAAATTCAATTTTCACTTATTTATTGACTTCGTTACAAATTTCAAATTTAATTAATAAAGAACTAAATTTCACATAATCGAGAAGTTTCAATTCCACTTATTAACTTACTTGAATAATTTTTTCCAAAACTTTAACAAATAAAGAAACTCAATTTCATTCATTAACGAAGTTCAAATTCACTTAATCAAAAGTTCAATTTCTCTTATCAAAGAATTCAATTTTTATTCAATTATCAAATAATTAAATCTCATTCAATTATTAAATAATTTCAATCTTAATTATTAATAATTTCAAAAATTTATAATTACAAACTTGATTATCAATTCAACTTAATTATTAAATCATTTCCACTTAATTATGAATTCAACTTAATTATCAAATCATTCAACTTAATTATAAGTTCAACTTAATAATTTCAAACTTAATTATAATTCCAAACTTAATTATAATTTCAAATTTTATTATTAAATGATTTCAAACTTAATAATTTCAAAACTCAATTATTACTAATTCCAAATTACTTATTAATAATTTCCAAATTTAATTATTGAATAATTAAATTTCAAACAACGTTCTTTCATCAATTACTAGGTTAATATTTGTTTCAAATTTCAATCTTTACATTTTCCTTTCAAAAGTTCAAATTCCAATTTTATTTCAAAACTTATTCTTTATTCGAATAAAATCATTATTTTTTTTAAAATCAAATTATTGACCAATCGAAATTTATTTAATTCTCTATCCTAGGTCAAATTCATTTGGGTATATATCATTTCAACCCGATTCCAATTCAATTCACAAATCAAACATATCAAAGGGAACTTGCAGTGTGATAACATGGATGGTGTCAAAGTAAATAAACAAGCAATAACAACAATCAATAACAATCCAACAATCAATTCAAATAATCCTGAAATAATCGTATTAATTCGCATTGTTGTTTGTGCGAATTAATATAATTATCTCTAGAATCTACACTATCATTTCATGTAGATTAAAGATTATTACAGTGATATTTATACGGTTCTTCACGATATTTATTATTCATTTTCAAACTTCATTAATTTATACAACATATATTTAAATGGTTCAAGGTGTCGTTAACACTATTTCTACGTGTCAATTTATTTAACATTCAAAGGGGCCATATTATACAAATTTTACTAATCAACTTCAACATATATCAATTTCATAATATTTATCCCTTTATACATTACAATTTAACATCCAATGTCAACAACAATCAATCAATCAATCAATTATCAATCAAACGGGTTATCATCGTGTAAATAACAGATAATGGTGTCAGATGTCAAAGATGAACTGATACGTAAATAGCAGTGCAATAAATAACAGCAGCATATTTCAATTGTCGTTTCAATTGAAATCAAATTTAATAAATAAAAAAACATTAATCGTGAGTGATTGCTCACCTTTCGAGGCTAGATAAATTTGACACAGAAATGAGCTTCGAATCCAGCGCAAAGTGAGATGGGTATGAATTTGATGAAGAAACAGACATGACGGACCAAAAGCTGATTGATAAAGAATCGAGGAAATCAAATTAGAACCGATCAATGATGACAAGTGGTATAAGTGAATATATATATATATATATGAACAAACAAATTCGACTTCATAAGTTTTACAAATATGAAAATTGAACCATATACACTATCTCTGTGAATAGCAGCTCATATATAAAATAATCAATTATAAATTTAAACATCAACTTAACAGTTAACGCACATATATAACTGAACCATACTATTATAAAATTAGCTTATATATACTATACAACATAAAATACCGTTATATCAATAAAACATATAGTACTCATATATAACCGTTTTAGGAAAATTCAATACGCGCTGTATAGAAAAATAATAATTATGAATAGAATACGTACACACTTCCCTTATAATATAATATACATATACCCTAGCTTAGAGCCGATACTTACCCAGCAAATCATAAAACAAGACAAAACATGCAAACTAATCCACTGTTGGGTAAACATTAATACTTTGTAATATAAACTTATGTATTTACTGACATGAAACCCTTAACTTTCAACACAACATTTCAATGCAACATATCTACATGAATACAAATCAACTTCCATATATTCATTTTGAAATTCACAAAACATTGGCATACTAGTAAATAAAATATAAGTATAAATATACTATGTCGTTTAAAACAATACACAGACCATCAAAACTTTGACTAAATGTAGTCTATATCAGGCCTTGTATAAACATGCAAACACTAGATATGCTGGTCATTCGAAAAATGCATTTCAGACCCCTATTTTATATTTGAAAACTAGACTCACGTGTACTCCTATATATGCCTATCTGAAAATTACACAACAGCACATATATATCAACAAGTATATGCAGACTAACAGGCTGACATTATATATAATCATAACATCTTAAACATACTATGGTTATACTAACTACATTTATACATTATAGCTGAAATAATACACAAATTTGCATGCAGACACTAAACATATGCAGAACCAACTATTTTAGAACAACATAAACAAACTCATGTAAACTTGAATGTCTTAGATTACATAACATATAATATACTTTATCACATAATATAAACATAAATATGAATTACACTAACCACATAAATACACACTGACACATACCACAGGGAAAAGCTCGGCCACAAGTGGAGGCCGAGGGGTTGACCGAGGTGAGCTGGCGATGTGGAGGCAGTGGATCGAAGGAGGCGGGAGGGAGAACGCAGGCGCGGGAAAGGGAAAGATCGGTGGTACGGGTGGGCGGCGTAAGATGGAGTTTGGGTCGGCGGTTGTCTGGGAGTGGGGTCGATGCGTGGTGGAGGCGTGTGAGCATGGGAGTAGCCGGCGGTGGTGCGACATAGGCGAAGGGGATGGGCACAGCCGGTGTTTGGGTTGCAAGTTCGCCGGAGGGAGGCTATGGATCAGAGACGGTGTATATGGGTGGGCGCGCTTTGTCTCGGTGATGAGATGACCGGCGGCTGGTGGTGTAGATTGAAGCCACGGTGGTCGGGCGAGTGAGGTGGCTCGGTATGAGGAGAAAAGAGGTGGGAGAGATGGAGGGTGACAGACCTATTCATATTTCAAGAACAAGGCTTGGATATGAACTAAAAAAATAATATATGGAAAAATGAAAGTAAATGAATAGGTTGGTGATGGGTATTTGACACAGCAATGTTTCAATGGAGAAGAAATAAAGTGGTCTAGGCAACCCATTCGTATCTTTTTTTTTAATCTTTTGAATGAATAGCATCAAAAGACTGAAAGTCAGAAAGAAAACAATACGAACCATTAATGTAAACATTGGAACCATTGAAAACAAAATAAAAAAAAGTCACGCACGAGAATTTAGGAGAAATAAATTCAAACAACCGTTGGAAATGCAAGGGTAGAAAACCAAAAGATTCGGTTGTAGAACCGATACACTAAACGTTTCGCAGATTGCATTGCGTACCGAAACTTCAAAACACAGAAATGAATATACCGTAAAGATTAGCACTACGAGATGATCAAAACGGTATACGGATATCAGTGGTACGATCGAATTGTAGAAATTCGAATTTTCTACTATCGGAAAATGGGTAAAAATCACAGAAAATTAAGATCGACGGAGCCAAAGATGTCCGAATTTTGAAAAACGACAAACTGACAACTTTCTCAAAAGATGATTTAAAATTTTTCTATGTAAAAATATTTTGGTTTCGAAAATGTTTTAGTTTCATCGCTTTTTAACTGATTAAATTGAAGTAAATTTACGCATGAAATAAACTTCCATAATTTCGGACGAAAATTTACCGGTTGCTATGTTTAACTAGACATATTCCAAATATCAAATTTATATTTCAAAATTTTATCGTTTAAAATTTCAAAAATTCAATTAGTAACGTTATTAAAACCGGTTAAATTTACGGGTCGTTACATTTATCGTTCTGCTGCAAGATTCTATTTTGTTTTTCTCTTTCTTTGTTTTTTTCTTATTTACCCCATAACAATCCTCCCTTCTGTATGGTTTAAATCTAACGTGTGTGGTTTATCGTCGATTTAAAGCGTACAAAAAGGTGAGTCGTTACATAATGACTGAGTTGTGGCTGAGTTTTGAACGTAGAGTTAGGTTAGCCGATAGCGGGTATCGCAAATTTACGTGTGTAAGCATCTGACTACTTAATTTCTAGTAGAAACCTTGGGGGTAGCACGTAGGCATTGGTTTTGATGACAATGACCATATGATACTATATAAAATATAGATGCTAATGTTTTTATCAAGTTATATGAAGTATATAGTGCAGGATATAAAACAGGTATTAATTAAGAAGACTGCACAGTATCAAGGGAATATTTAAGAGGCTGATATATTGATTCATGAGTTAGAGATTGAAGACCCATGAGTATTGAAGAACTCAGGATAACCTAGATAAGTTATAGAGTTATAGAATTATTTTTAAAACCCTGATAGCGCTTCTTTGATCTCTCTCTTTCTCTTTATTTTTCTTTTTCAAATAATTTTTGATGGAGTTAGGGGTATGCCCTTTGGAAATTTTTTTAATTTGTTGCATATATCTTACTCGCTGGACAATGTTATTCATAATAAAGGTGTTTCTTCATATTATTACTTGATATAATGTGGTTATATTAATTAAATAATTTAATTAAAAGTATATTTAATAGAAATCCATAAATGGCATATTTTGTGATAGTAGTTACAAAGTGTTGTAACCGTGAGTAATTTATCATAATAAAAAAAATGTACCATTTTAAATATTAATAGTCAAGATGCATCGAGACTAGATATCGATGTATCCTGTGATAACTCGAATTTTGGAATATCTGTTAATTGATAATTAACTGGGTTAATTAATAGAAATGCTCATTTGATAAATTGAACAAATGAAATTCTGGTATATATATCTGGATATATATAGGAGAATCTGAACTATAATAAATGCTGGATTTTAAATATTTGGATAGATATTTACTTGATAATTTCCTACCACAATTATTGAAGTTTGACAATAATAGTTTAAAACTCTTCTTTTATAATTATTTAATTAGACAAAATTTAACTTTTCAAAATTAATAAAAATGGTTTTTTCTAATCATAATATGTAACATATAGGTACACATGTTGAATTGGAAGTTATGTTTTTAATGATTTTGAGAATTTTTTTAAAGTTGAGTTACATATTTTAAACACTAAAATAGTATGTATGTATATATATGTATATATATATTATTTTAAAGAAAGATTTGGTAAAAGTGTATAGATATATTTCTTTGAAAGGTTATACTTGAAATAAATGTAGTTTGTAGAAATATAAAAATTGAAAACACACATGTATAAATGTATTACATAGATTTAAGAAATAAATAAATACATAACATATTAATAAAAATAAATTAAAATTATAATATAAACATTTTCTCATAAATTTTACAAGTGTAAAATACATTATATATATACAAAAACAAGTGTTAATTAATAAGTAAGAATATTAACAAGTGTAAAGATTTTAAGATAAGAAATGAACAAGTGTCGTTTATTCCAATTTTTCTTTTTTCTAAAATAATAGATAAAAGAAAATGAAACTATATATTATCTCTACTCTCTTTTTCTCATCAAATTTATTTCATTTTTCAAAGACCAAACCTATACATAAACCAGAAGAAAAAATTAAAACAGATCAAAGAAAACCAAATCAAAATTAAAACAGCAGTTTAAAAAAAAATTCAACCTGAAAACAAATTAAAGCAAGCTAAAGAGCAGATTCAAGCTCAAGTGAATCAAACAAGCTGCAGATTCAACTGGAATCAGGTAAAAAAATCAGAGTTCCAGAAAAAGAAGAAAAAAAAGAAGAAAGAGAAGAAGTCTTGTCTCTGTTCAAAGAGGTGAGTAAACTAAAGCTTTAAACAGTTTAAAATTTGATGCATGTGGAAATTCTTAAAGTAGGATTGTGGTAAATGTTTACAGAAATGATTGCATGATGGTTTTATGATACATACATGAATATAGATATATAGATATTTGTGTTTATGTCTATGCTTTAGCATTTTGTTCTATTCATCATCTTCCAGGTTGCAAATAGGATTCAAAATTTAACTACTCTTTATCTAATATTCTTTAGACCTTAATATGTAAACAAAATATGTTTGTTACATCAAGATATCAAGTTTAAAAATATTTCCAAAATTAAGTCTGAAGCTAGTTTTAAAAATAAGAAGAAGAATAGCAGAACTCTAATACATGTCAAAGTCCCAACCATAATAAATGTTTGATTTAGGTGTATAATCAATTTCGATTTCGAAAACTAGGATTTTTACGTTTGAAATCATGAATTTTAAGTTTACAAGTTACGGGATATTGCATATAGATCAGAATTTGGTTTCCGAGTGATATATGGTGATCAGTAAAGTTTTGGGGGTCAGGGTCTCTATTGTAGTTAGCTTGGAGGTAGGCGAGTTTGGAAAAAATGGAAGGTGAATTATTAGTTCACCGTGGCGGCAGCATGGGGACATAATAGGGTTTAAGGAGATTGTAGGTCGATGTCGAGATCGAGGCAATTGTGACGTCATGGATGATTTGGAGGCTATCGGTGGTTGGGGAAAAGAAGTAGGTGAGTAAGGCGAAGGACTGGATGGAGTTATGAATTCTCCAGTGGGCAGCAGTGGCGACGCGAAGGGGATTTGACAAGCAGTGTGACGCCCCACCTCGATACCCACGCTAGCCAAGAACACTACGGTGTAATGCTGTCAACTAGCACGGGGAATAAGGCTGTTGAGGAGCGACCATCCGGGTAATTTCTTTGCGCGAGCGTCGATATGTCAGAAAGTATAACAATCCGACATGCCGACACAAACTCAAAGCTATCACACGGTGGCTATATAAATTCTTCGGAAACAAATATAGAAATAAACATAACACAAATCAGTCACAGACAGTTCATATCACAAAGGCGGAAATAGATATGAATATATATACTAACACATGAAAGTGTTTATCAGAGTAGTGGTCAAAAAGATCCACAATAACACAAAGAACAGATGCAAGTGCAAGACAAAAGAATATGTATACATCAAGGAGTCAGTATCTCAAATGTATACAATCAAAAACTACTAAACTAAAGTAGCTAGTCAAAAGTCAGAGAAGCAAATCCCGGAAGGAAGTCAAGCGGAAGCACCTGTAACATCTCGGTCTGACCCGAGTATTATTTCATAAGAAAATAATAAACGGATCAGTCTAGCTATAAATATCAGATGACATGATATAACATACAAGATATGGCATAAACATAATATCCATAATGGCATACTACTATAAGCATGTAGATGATAATCAACAAAAGATTAATCAATACCACAAGAATCTTCTCAAAGATCCAAAGAGGGCATCATACCCTAAACCTGTACTCATAACAAGTCAATGATATAAATTCCAGAAATCAACACTTGAAATCCAGAAATCACAAAAAGGTATGTGTGAGTGAATCACACAAGTGGTGTCTAGGCTAACCGAAAAGGTATGTGTGAATGGAATCGCACAAGTGGTGTCTAGCCTAACCAAAAAGCAAAAAGGTATGTGTGAATGGAATCACACAAATGGTGTCTAGGCTAACCGAAAAGGTATGTGTGAATGGAATCGCACAAGTGGTGTCTAGCCTAACCAAAAAGCAAAAAGATATGTGTGAATGGAATCACACAAATGGTGTCTAGGCTAACCGAAAAGGTATGTGTGACTGGAATCACACAAATGGTGTCTAGCCTAACCTCGCAAACAAAGAGACATCGCACAATGCTAGTCTAAATCACAAAGATGATCGTCATGATCAACGAGAAGTGTCAATTACACTAAGCTAGTAAATATAAAAGTTTAGCTTCATGTCCCATAACCACTTACTTAACTTAAACATTTACGAACAAACTGTAAATCTCCACTAGAAAATTGTCACAAGAGATTCAATCGAACAAGTCCAAGAATTAACCGACGAAGTAAACGCAAGCGTTTCATACCACTTGTTTTACTAAGTCGTTTAATTAGATTTCTCATACGAGTGAGGTAAAGGTTTGTATATACTAATAGATTGGAAAACGGTTTGAGAAAACGAGAATTATAAATAAAATAGTTGTTGAAATCGTTTTGATGAAAGAGTTTTGATATTTACTATTAGTATTGAAACCTTTATAATTTTGAAGTGACAAAGCACAAGGGGGATTGTAGAAACAATCAATCACAAAGATCACATTCGAAGATGTGAATAAAAATCCAATGAAATCGATAAAGGATCCATCGAAGTGGATATACCTAAAATTCCCAAAGAAAATAAGTCATCAAAGATGATAATAAATGATGACAATAAATAGGATCATCACGAATCGATTTATATTGGAAATTCAATCAAAAAGGCAAATTGAACTAAAACAGCAGGTTCAGTCGACTGAACAGAGGTCTCAGTCGACTGACCCTGTACCTGGGAATTTTCCAGGTTCAGGAAACTTTCTGTTTCCAGGTTCAGTCGACTGAACAGAGGATTCAGTCGACTGAATCATGTCTGGAAACTTTCGGGTTCCAGGTTCAGTCGACTGAACAGAGTATTCAGTCGACTGAATCATGCCTGGGCTGTTTTTCAGCCTTATTCAAATGAAGAGCAAACTCTTCCAAAATGCAACCGGACGAACATTGGCTCTAGGGTTTATGCCAATCGACAACCCGGCCCTATATGCTCCTCGATGCATCACCAAAAGCATGATCAAACATCCATAAAAGGATTTTCACACAAATTGACTTAAAAACTCAAAAATTGGAATATTCACAAAACCAATCCAAATTAAGAGCAAATGCACATGAAGAAGTGTTAGGAATTCATACCCAACAACCAAAGATATTATAGTCATAGATGTGAGATAAAAATCTCACCTTTGAACCCAAACAAATGAAGAGGAAGCTATGAAGCAATGGCAAGAACAAGCACTCTTCAATTCCAACTCAACAAGCTTGAATCTAAGCTTAAAAGACAATTATTTCCCAAATTAGGTTTAGGAATTTTCTGAAATCAAAGAGAGAATGAGTTGGAGAAGAAGAAGAAGAAGAAGAAGCTTACCAATGGGTTCTCTTGAGTTTGGAGCAAGAACTTGGATTTGCAAAGGAAGCTAGGGCTTGGAGTTTTAATTTCCTCTTCCACCCTCCATTAACATAAAAGCTTGAGTATTAGGAAAATAGAAGAGAAGTGAATGAAGAGGAGAGTGTTGGAACTGAGTTAAGTGGCTAATTGGCTCAGCCCAACCAAAGCCCTAAGCGGGAAAAAGTAGCAAAAATCAACTTTCTCCAAACATATCGAAGCTTATACTCAAAAAGGTCGCAAACGTCATTTTGAACTCAATAGGGGTGGTCTCGAGTCCCAATTCGACTGTTTGCAAAAAGTAGGTTTTTGGACTAAAATCCGACGAATGATAAAATATTTAAATATAAAATTGATAAATATGTGGGTTGTTACAGACTCCCCTCCTTAAAGAAATTGCGTCCTCACAATAATTAAGAAGGAAATATAAGAAGTAACAACCATAGAAGCATATTAACACAAAAGAAAATTTGAATCAAAAAGTTCACCATAAAGAGCACGAAGGAGTAAATCAGAAAGTTTTCGTTCGATGAATTCTCAAGATTTCGCATGAGCGATTTGAGAACCATTGAACTTTTATCAAAAAGAATATCTTTATATCGAAGGCGCTCAACCTCCAAAGCAATGATGCGAATAGAATGTTTCTCAAAAGTCAAATTTGGTGAAACTTCAATCCCCTCAATAACACCGGGCTCAAGAATAAAAACCGGAAACATAAAAGCATTTCCATAGTTAAAAGACGTGGAAAACGTCAAGAATAGCAGAAAGTTGAGCCGGTGTAACGGCGTAGTACAAATACGGTACGCCCGAGAAACTAGAAACTAGAATAATTTAGAACACCGACGTAGTACAAAAACGGTACGTCCAATGAACCAAAAAGCCAAGTCATTGATGTAGTGCAAACGGTACATCCAATGAACCAAAAAGCGAAGACATTGATGTAGTACAAACGGTCCATCCAATGAATCAAACAGCAAAGTCATTGATGTAGTACAAACGGTACATCCAATGAATCAAAGACACTGATGTAGTACAAACGGTACATCCAATGAATCAAATAACAAAGACATTGATGTAGTACAAGCGGTACATCCAATGAATCAAAAGCAAAGACATTGATGTAGTACAAACGGTACATCCAATGAATCAAAAACGAAGACATTGATGTAGTACAAACGGTACATCCAATGAATCAAAAGCAAAGACATTGATGTAGTACAAACGGTACATCCAATGAATCAAAGACACTGGTGTAGTACAAACGGTACATCCAATGAATCAAACAGCAAAGTCATTGATGTAGTACAAACGGTACATCCAATGAATCAAAAAAACGAAGACATTGATGTAGTACAAACGGTACATCCAATGAATCAAACAGCAAAGTCATTGATGTAGTACAAACGGTACATCCAATGAATCAAAGACACTGATGTAGTACAAACGGTACATCCAATGAATCAAAAGCAAAGACATTGATGTAGTACAAACGGTACATCCAATGAATCAAAAGCAAAGACATTGATGTAGTACAAACGGTACATCCAATGAATCAAAGACACTGATGTAGTACAAACGGTACATCCATTGAATCAAATAACAAAGACATTGATGTAGTACAAGCGGTACATCCAATGAATCAAAAGCAAAGACATTGATGTAGTACAAGCGGTACATCCAATGAATCAAAAACGAAGACATTGATGTAGTACAAACGGTACATCCAATGAATCAAAAGCAAAGACATTGATGTAGTACAAACGGTACATCCAATGAATTAAAGACAATGATGTAGTACAAACGGTACATCCAATGAATCAAACAGCAAAGTCATTGATGTAGTACAAACGGTACATCCAATGAATCAAAAAAACGAAGACATTGATGTAGTACAAACGGTACATCCAACGAATCAAACAGCAAAGACATTGATGTAGTACAAACAGTACATCCAATGAATCAAAGACACTGATGTAGTACAAACGGTACATCCAATGAATCCAAAAACATATCATTGATGTAGTGCAAACGGTGCATCCAATGAATCCAAAAAGAAAAGACATTGATGTAGTACAAACGGTACATCCAATGAATCAAAGACACTGATGTAGTACAAACGGTACATCCAATGTATCAAACAGCAAAGGCATTGATGTAGTACAAACGGTACATCCAATGAATCAAAAAAGCGAAGACATTGATGTAATACAAACGGTACATCCAATGAATCAAAAGCTCAAATAATTCGGAACACCGACGCAGTACAAAAACGGTACGTCCAATGAACCGAAGCCCGAATGATTTCGGAACACCGACGTAGTACAAAAACGGTACGTCCAATGAACCGAACACAATAAAAGGACATCGGACGCTAGTCCATAAAAGAAATGAGATGAAACTCAATAAAACGAAGTACACCAAAACGCCCGATGAACTTGGTAAAAAGATGATTCCATTCCGACATCATCAAAGAATCAACACCTTATTGCCTACGACAAAACGTATTGGCAACACGATTTCCTCTTCGGGAATAAAAAGAATATCAAGATCATAAGATGCTAGGAACTCGAGTCAACATGCAGTTCCTTAAGAGAACATAAATATTCCAAAGATTTATGATCGAGGTAGAGAACAAATTTCTCATCCAAATATGATGATGCCAAATTCCAAAAGCAAAAACAATAGCCGAGAGCACTAGATCATAAGTGGCATATCTAGTCTCGATAAGCTATAATGATTTAGAAGCACAAGTGATAGCACGTTCTCTTTGGCAAGAGAACGGCATCCAAACCAATACGACTAGTATCGGTGCAAATAGCAAAGTCTTGGTCCCCCTCCAGGAATCTCAAGATCAAGAGTATCGAAAGGAAGAGTTTTTTAGATAATCTTCTTTCTCGAAAAGCTAAAACTTTCAAAATTACATTTATCTTAATGTAAAAATATTTCTAAAAATTTTGCATTTTTACAAGTCAATATATCGTGTCTGATTGTCACATCAAAGCGTTTAGGAAATTCCGATCGATAACGTTGATCAAGCGCATCGACCAAAATTCTTAAAGCACTCAACGGGCAATACAATCACAAAACCATCTTTTATAGGATAAATAAATCTCTTAAAAAGTTTTAAGAACATTCTTTGTTCGTTTCAAGAACAAAAATCCAGTTTTACTTATAAATAAATCTTATGAAAAAGATTTGCAAAATTTTAAATTACTATTTTCATCCAAAATCAATAAACTCAAGAATGGTCTCATCGAAATATTCATAGAATATTCGATTTATAAAATGGATGAAATAAGCTGGACAAATTGAATGACATAATAATTCATTCATAGGAATCATAACAAGTGCGGAACGCGGTAAGTGGACTTCCGCAACTCGTAGCAAATGAAAACGGTGGTAAAGTCGAACTAAAAAGACCTTAACACCACTCAAAAGATTGCTTAGGAGATATTCCTAAGACAAACTCAAAAATACCGGAAAATTTCTCAAACTACATGAATGAGAGAAATAACACTTTCCTTATAAGTGGGCTTAAGGAATAAAATGATGCCATCAAATTGGAATCAAAATCACAAAGGAAAAACAGAAATCTGCTTAACAGATAGAAAATGTCGAAGATGAAGAGTCCACTCAGAAAATAGGATATAGGCTTCATAATGATTAAGCCGATCCTTTCAAAAAATCAATTCCGAAGCCTAAGTAAAAATATCGGCTCGGAAAGAAAAGTCTCATAAGATAATTTCGACATCAATAAAAAGCAAATTGAGTGTTGCGGATCTACCATCCAGATTCACAATCCTCAAAGAAGTCATCAAGCCCAAAATATTCAAAGAAAAAGAATCGACAAGTTCTTTTGATATAAAATAGTGAGATGGAACCCATATCAAAAAGAACTCAAATAGAAAGCTCACGAATTAAAACAATGCCATCAAGGATTGAGTGAAAAATACCTTGACCAAGAGAAGAGTTGCTAGGGGCTTGCACAATATTTAGCTTTCTCATGTCCTTGTTCAAAAGTTTGGGACACGCAGATTAAAGATGACCCGGTTTCTTGCAATAGCGACAAGAATGGGGTTTTGGACACATATTCGCATAGTGTTCCATAGAATTACAATTGTAGCATCCTCCACGATTAGGGATTGGAGTCTTTGCTACAAAAGTAGTTTGCTTCACTCTCTTATTGGGATTAAGGCTCTTGAACTTAATATGCCTCTTCTTGGAAGTCCCAATATCACAAACACTTCCTTTACCAACCTCTCCATGAAGAAGAGTAACATCCACAAGCTGATAGAAAGAAACTTCAAGTTTCAAAGGTAGAACCATTTCGGGGTTCTTACTCAAAGCATAGATAAACTCTTGATTCTTTACAAGATCCAAAAGTTGTTGAGCAGACATAAATACTCCATCCTGGGGAGTAGCACTAGATTGACCGGCGCTGGGACGGCTAGGTCTAACCATTTCTCTTCTTTAAGAAAGAAAGAAAGAAGAGAAAAAAGTTATTCTCAAGGTAAATATCAAGCAATTCTTGATAGATAAAACAAGGAATCATAAAGAAAATAGGATGAATCGGTACGAAGACTCGAATTAAATCCTAAAGCACGACTCCTAAGATGAACTTAGGACGATGATCCTTGTTATAATATTCCATATTGTTCCGAAGTTTGGCTCTGATACCAAGCTGTGACGCCCTACCTCTATACCCACGCTAGCCAAGAACACTACGGTGTAATGCTGTCAACTAGCATGGAGAATAAGGCTGTTGAGGAGCGACCATCCGGGTAATTTCTTTGCGCGAGCGTCGATATGTCAGAAAGTATAACAATCCGACATGCCGACACAAACTCAAAGCTATCACACGGTGGCTATATAAATTCTTCGGAAACAAATATAGAAATAAACATAACACAAATCAGTCACAGACAGTTCATATCACAAAGGCGGAAATAGATATGAATATATATACTAACACATGAAAGTGTTTATCAGAGTAGTGGTCAAAAAGATCCACAATAACACAAAGAACAGATGCAAGTGCAAGACAAAAGAATATGTATACATCAAGGAGTCAGTATCTCAAATGTATACAACCAAAAACTACTAAACTAAAGTAGCTAGTCAAAAGTCAGAGAAGCAAATCCCGGAAGGAAGTCAAGCGGAAGCACCTGTAACATCTCGGTCTGACCCGAGTATTATTTCATAAGAAAATAATAAACGGATCAGTCTAGCTATAAATATCAGATGACATGATATAACATACAAGATATGGCATAAACATAATATCCATAATAGCATACTACTATAAGCATGTAGATGATAATCAACAAAAGATTAATCAATATCACAAAAATCTTCTCAAAGATCCAAAGAGGGCATCATACCCTAAACCTGTACTCATAACAAGTCAATGATATAAATTCCACAAATCAACACTCGAAATCCAGAAATCACAAAAAGGTATGTGTGAATGGAATCACACAAATGGTGTCTAGGCTAACCGAAAAGGTATGTGTGAATGGAATCGCACAAGTGGTGTCTAGCCTAACCAAAAAGCAAAAAGGTATGTGTGAATGGAATCACACAAATGGTGTCTAGGCTAACCGAAAAGGTATGTGTGACTGGAATCACACAAATGGTGTCTAGCCTAACCTCGCAAACAATGAGACATCGCACAATGCTAGTCTAAATCACAAAGATGATCGTCATGATCAACGAGAAGTGTCAATTACACTAAGCTAGTAAATATAAAAGTTTAGCTTCATGTCCCATAACCACTTACTTAACTTAAACATTTACGAACAAACTGTAAATCTCCACTAGAAAATTGTCACAAGAGATTCAATCGAACAAGTCCAAGAATTAACTGACGAAGTAGACGCAAGCGTTTCATACCACTTGTTTTACTAAGTCGTTTAATTAGATTTCTCATACGAGTGAGGTAAAGGTTTGTATATACTAATAGATTGGAAAACGGTTTGAGAAAACGAGAATTATAAATAAAATAGTTGTTGAAATCGTTTTGATGAAAGAGTTTTGATATTTACTATTAGTATTGAAACCTTTATAATTTTGAAGTGACAAAGCACAAGGGGGATTGTAGAAACAATCAATCACAAAGATCACATTCGAAGATGTGAATAAAAATCCAATGAAATCGATAAAGGATCCATCGAAGTGGATATACCTAAAATTCCCAAAGAAAATAAGTCATCAAAGATGATAATAAATGATGACAATAAATAGGATCATCACGAATCGATTTAAATTGGAAATTCAATCAAAAAGGCAAATTGAACTAAAACAACAGGTTCAGTCGACTGAACAGAGGTCTCAGTCGACTGACCCTGTACCTGGGAATTTTCCAGGTTCAGGAAACTTTCTGTTTCCAGGTTCAGTCGACTGAACAGAGGATTCAGTCGACTGAATCATGTCTGGAAACTTTCGGGTTCCAGGTTCAGTCGACTGAACAGAGTATTCAGTCGACTGAATCATGCCTGGGCTGTTTTTCATCCTTATTCAAATGAAGAGCAAACTCTTCCAAAATGCAACCGGACGAACATTGGCTCTAGGGTTTATGCCAATCGACAACCCGACCCTATATGCTCCTCGATGCATCACCAAAAGCATGATCAAACATCCATAAAAGGATTTTCACACAAATTGACTTAAAAACTCAAAAATTGGAATATTCACAAAACCAATCCAAATTAAGAGCAAATGCACATGAAGAAGTGTTAGGAATTCATACCTAACAACCAAAGATATTGTAGTCATAGATGTGAGATAAAAATCTCACCTTTGAACCCAAACAAATGAAGAGGAAGCTATGAAGCAATGGCAAGAACAAGCACTCTTCAATTCCAACTCAACAAGCTTGAATCTAAGCTTAAAAGACAATTATTTCCCAAATTAGGTTTAGGAATTTTCTGAAATCAAAGAGAGAATGAGTTGGAGAAGAAGAAGAAGAAGAAGCTTACCAATGGGTTCTCTTGAGTTTGGAGCAAGAACTTGGATTTGCAAAGGAAGCTAGGGCTTGGAGTTTTAATTTCCTCTTCCACCCTCCATTAACATAAAAGCTTGAGTATTAGGAAAATAGAAGAGAAGTGAATGAAGAGGAGAGTGTTGGAACTGAGTTAAGTGGCTAATTGGCTCAGCCCAACCAAAGCCCTAAGCGGGAAAAAGTAGCAAAAATCAACTTTCTCCAAACATATCGAAGCTTATACTCAAAAAGGTCGCAAACGTCATTTTGAACTCAATGGGGGTGGTCTCGAGTCCCAATTCGACTGTTTGCAAAAAGTAGGTTTTCGGACTAAAATCCAACGAATGATAAAATATTTAAATAAAATATTTAAATATGAAATTGATAAATATGCGGGTTGTTACAAGCAGGTTGGGTGATAGGTTGAGGATGAGTGGCTCGTTTTTGATTTTCGGCCTAATCGACGGTGATGGGTGGTCAGTATGATCGGGAAAGGCTGGGGCGACTCGTCGATGGTTTCGGAGATGATCAACAATGGTTAGATCGTCGTGCATGGTGCACGAGTGTACGGTGTAGCTGAGAATGGTAGAGGAGTTAAGGAAGATGGACATTCTCGTGATCAGCTCGAAGTCGTTGTCGTGTTTGACTCGAAGGCTGTGAGTTCATGAGTAACTCGAGATTTGACTCGAGTGTTTTGATATGTGGCTCGGGGATTATTTTTTTTGGGTGATCTGGTTGGCTTTAATTTTTTTAAGGTTTAAAAACAAAGAAAATTATATCCAGTTTTCCAAACAAATAGAAATGAACAAGTTCTCACAGCCATTATCAAACAGGTTTCAAATATAAGTATATTAAAACATTATTAAGAAGTGTTTTGACTGAATTAATTTCAAAGCTTTTGGATTTCAAATAAGTTTATTGATAAACTAAGTAATTAATTTAAGTACGTGGTTTACCTTAGTTATTTAAGATTTTACAAATTTAAATATAATCTATTAATATAAATTAATTGGTAGTTAATTACTTAGTATAAGTGATTAAAGAGTAATTATTGAACGAAATTAAATAGAGAATAGTTAATTACTTAATGTGATAAATTAAAGGTTAATAAATTAATATAATTAGTTAAAGATAATTAACTAATGAAAGTGTTTAGGGTTAATTAATTTAACTTAAGTGGTTATGGAATAATTACTGGATGGAAATAATTAAGAAATAATGAAATCGCTTTAATAATGATTACTTAATGTATGAAATTAAAGATTAATTTATTAAGGGTTAATTAAATAAATTTGTAATTAAAGGTTAAATTAATTAATGATCAAGGTTAATTAATTGAGGATAATTAACCAATGGGATAATTACTTAATGAAAGTAATTAAAGGTAAATTAAGTAAGGGAAGTAATTAAGGATTAATTACTTAGTGTAATTGATTGATTAATTAAGGAAATTAATTAAGGGACAGTTAATTAATGAGTGTGTTTAATTAAAGGATAAATAATCAATTTAAGTGATTATAAGATAATTAATTTGAGTAATTAATTAAGGATAAATGTAATTAATGTGATTGGTGAAGGTTAATTAATTCGTGTTATTAATTAAAAGTTAATTACTTAATGTAATTAAAGAGGAAAATTAAGGGATGATTAATTAATGGTTTATAATTAATTAATGTTAGGTAAGCAGGATTAAAAGTGATTAAAGAAATTAATTTAATTTATTTAAATTAATTGGGATGGTGTGACTAATTAATCTTGCTTATGAATGATTGAGTGATATTAAATGCCTTGGATTATTTGATGTTTCTGATATGAAATGTTTTGTGATATGATTGGGTTTAACAGTGATAATATGGTTATCTATCAAGATGAAATGCTGTGTAAAGTGACATCCTGTATTCAAAGTTTGAATTGTATTTCACTTGAATAACTTGGGTTAAGATGGCTTGGGATTCGAAGAGGCCGGGGTCGGGTATCAGTAAATACCTGAAACCACTTCGATTTGAAATCTACTATAATTCTTTATAGACTTGATATATATGATCAGTGCGCTGGGATGAAATAAATTAAGTGAACTGGACCATTGAAACTAAGTAAGGGTACTTAGGATTGATGTGTGAAATAAGGTATGGACTATACCAAGTTATCAACTCGTAGAGGCGTACGAGTTACCCCGAGTTTAAATAAGATTTATGCATTGGTATTTTATGTTAGATAGGTTTACTCATGCTGGTTTCCAGCCTAACCCGGATGTTACTTTGATGTAATGCTCGGCTCAGACCGAGTATTACAGATTTTCAGGTAAGGACGTTTTGGAGCTCGAGAGACGAGCTGGATGGCAGGAACGTATGGAGTGTTTTCCGCTGTGATATATATTTATTTATCTGGGACAAGTTATTTTGACTGTCCAGTGATTGTGAAATGTTGTAACTCTGATGTATTGATGTAAATTAACTGATACAGTTTTTTTTCTTGTATAACTGTTATTTTATTTGATATTATATTTTGATCCGCTGTGAATGTGAGATTCCATGTTTCATTTCTGTTTCTTCTTCTATCTATTTTCTTCTTTTCCTAACTATCTGAAATTTTCTGGATAGAATATCCCGGGTTGTTACATTTGGTATCAAAGCTGAAGATTAAGCGAGTACCTTGGCTCTGGTGGGTTTACTCATTAAGGATAGGGTCAATGGTACCCTAGAATGAGTTGAGTGTAGTATATATGATGGCGTATTTGTTATTTCCTTATGAAATAATTTTATATAAGATTTATATTTTGAGATATAAAGCAATATTCTTTCTAATAATTATAAATATTAAGGTAATTGGTTGTTGAATCATTGGAATAAAATAAAATAATGAGAATTAAGTGTTAATAGAAATACAACCAAACCGAAACTGAATGAAGGTAAGTTTGAAATGGATTCAAAATGAAATTAAAATCTTGAATTTGGAGAAGAATTTTCAGAATAAGATAATAGTGAATTGGTTTCCAGTTGTAATAACCTTGGTTATTATCCTAAAATGATGAAATGTTTGTTAATGATAAAGCAAAATGAAAAGTTTTAAGGAAGTAACAATTTAGATGAAATTGACTTGTAAATGGAAAATGATTTAAATTGTGAAGTTTTAAGTCTAGAAATGAATTTGGAATTGTTTTGAAGTGTTAAAGGAAATAATAAATAATAATATTCAAAATGTAGTCTCATTTAAAGTAAGAAGTTGTTTGAAAACTTTAAAAGAATTTGTTTTGAATTAAGAACCAAAGGTGGTTTAAAATTTAAGGTATAACTGGGTGTGTAAAGGAAATAAATATATATGTATGTGGGATATACATAATATTAGAACTGATTTGAAATAAACTCTAAGGTTGAATTTTAAATTTTTCCTTGGAATGTGATGTGAAAATCCAAAGTGAAATAAGTTTTTAAACTTAAGTGAGAAGATTATTAATATGAAGTTTAAAATTTGAAATGGGAATTCAAATTGTGTAAAATTGACTGATTAAGTAAATTAAATTTAACTTTGGGAAAGTTAAATAAGTTAATAAACAACCTGAATTGGAAATTTCAAGATGAAATTGAAATTTAACTTGGGAGGTTAATTGGTTGATTTGAATTAGAAGTTTGTGTGATCTCAAAATGGGTTTAAGATCTGGAAATTGGAAATGAATGGATGTTTTAAGATAAAATTGGGTAATAAATTCAATTTTAAAAATAAAATTGTTTTGGACTCTTATTTGAACCTAGAAATAAGTTAAGTAAAGGTGATTTAAATTGGAATATGTGAAATTCGGACTCAAAATTTAAATTGTGAAAGGACTTGGGTTGTTAAATTAAAAGTAAAGGTTAATTCGATTTAGGGAAATTAAATCAGCAATTGAAAATTTAACTCGAATTTATATAATTCGAGATGGTTTAAAGTGAAGTGGAAATTGGAAATAGTCCAAATTGAAATTTGATGTGAATGAGTAAATTCAAATGGAATTTGATTTGAATTTAAAAAGAAATCAAGGATAATTCAACTTGAATTGGGGTTAAATCAATTAAATGGAAATTGAAGTTATTTAAATTGGAAATGAGTCAATTTAAATAGAAGTGAAAATTTAAATTGAATTTATGGGATTGGAGATTGGGAATTGAACAGTTTGGCTCTGGACTATTTTTAAAATAAATTGTTTTAATATAAATTTATTTTTCCAAGCTACTTACCATACAACCTTTCTTTTTAAATCCAAACTATTTTATACTTATTTTACAATTATTTTTGGAACTATTTAACATATTTTCAACTGTTTTATAAACTAATTATTTTTTTTCATCTACTTTATAACTAATTACTATTTTATAACTATTTTGCAATTACTTAAATATTCTATAACTATTTAACTATCTTCCAACTATCTTATAATTACTTAACTATTTTACAGCTATTTTACAAACTAATAATTATTTTTCAACTACTTATCTATTTTAAAATTTTCAAGCTATTTTCTAAATTTAAGCTGGACAGAGTTCAAACTGTTTATGATTAAATATCCATTTGAGATAAGAATTGAGGTGATAATCCAAATGGGATTGAAACAATTAAGAATAAGTGAATAGAATTAAAGAAAATGTGAATAGAAAGGAGAAATTGATTTAGCTAATAATCAATGGAGATAAATACGTAAGATGTACGTATATTATTCTATTCGCATAGTGATTTGATCCAGATTCGAGCACAAAATTTCGAGATAGTATATCGATTCGAGTTGGGATTTTTCACTCGATTTTCGATGTCGAAACTGGATAAGGATTGTTGACTAGTTCTGGATATTCTCTATCATAGTTATGTCTATGCAAGGAGAATGACAGTTTCTGATCAAGAAACCAGATCCGAGTCCGTACTAGGAAGTCGGGTGGGCGATACTAGTTCGGAATTGAAGTTGTGTGATCAAGTGAGCGATCAGATTGATATTACATACGGATGTTATGAGTACATCATACGGGGTTGAATGAAAGTAATATTGGAAATTTGTGGATAGAAACTGTAAAATGATTTTGAAATGGAAGGGAATATTTTGAAAAATAAATGATGAAATAAAGTGGAAATTGGATATTTCTATCGCAGAAATTTGCTTTATGGAAGTAAGTAATTTGGTAAGTGACTTTATAGAGTAATTAAGTTTGAATATTTGATTTGGAATAAAGAAAGATATATATCTTTGTTATATAAGGTAAATCTCCCCTTGTTGAATCTATTCCTAAAAGAAAAGGGTTTTTGAAAAAGTATTTAAAGTATAAAAAGGGAATTTATACAAGTATGAAGTGATCCAAAGATTAGGTTATATATATATGTGTGTGTGTGTGTGTGTGTGTGTATAAAGGATCTTATGAGAATGATTTGGAGAAAAGGTTTTTGGAACCTATGGATTTTGGAAAGACTTTTGATTTTTGGAAAAAAATCAATTTTAGAAAGCCTAGTTGAGAGTTATCGATTTTGGTATAATCGATTTTGAGAAAAGGAGATTTATATGAGATTCATACTAGGTGTATGATTTGGAAGATACTATATGTGTATAGTATAAAGTGTTTTGAAAATGGCTCTGGAGAAAAAGGCGCTCCCTTGAAATGAACTTCTCAAGAGTATCATAGGTTGGTACTGCCTTGAGCCTCAAAGGGGGGAGGCTCTAAAGTGGATCCTATGAGGAAGTCCGGACAAACTGAAGTTCCTGAGGATTATTTGGTAGTGAAAGTCGAGGGCGTTGATGCCTACATAGGCATTTGAGTTATGCTGTGACGATAGTGTAACACGATGTCGCTGCGATCTGCTATGGACCATAGCGGAAATCGTGTGGAGGTGAGTGTCAATGGTCTACGCTTGATTTTTTCGGGAAGGCAACGCAACATCGGTAGATTGCGATCTATGGTCGAGTGGAGTGGAGAAGTTTCATTCTTTTGGCTGCGGAATTCGAGGGTGATGACGCCTATAGTTATAAGGGTTTTTCTGTGATAGCAACGTAACCCCAGATGTAGTTGCAATCTATAGCGGGTTCCATGGCATAATCGAGGGGCGTGGAGTGCCTATAGTTATCTATGGATTTTGTTGGGATGGCAACGTAACCATCGGATTAACTGCTACCATGGATGAGGGAGATGATTTCCATAGCATTCTCACCATAAATATTTCCTCTATTTTCAAAATAAATGTTTTCTATATTTTCAATAAATTATTTTCCAAGTATTTTCACTGGATATTGAAAACGGGTTTACCAAGTACTTATGGATTTTCAGTCCTACGCCTGATCAACGTATGACCGAAATTCTGTAAAAACAAGGATAGACTGGTTGAGAGATCGAGTTATAAAAGGTATTTTTATAAAAACTAATTTAGCAATATTATACAGATTTTAAAGTGTTTCAAAAATGATCAAAGAGTAATTTTATTGATAATAAGCATTTTAATAAATTATGGCTTCGTTCCTTTTCGGGGACGAAAAGATTTAAAGGGCGAGGAATGTGATAACCCGGATTTTGGAATATCTATTAATTGATAATTAACTGGGTTAATTAATAGAAATGCTTATTTGTAAATTGAACAAATCAAATTCTGATATATATATATCTGGATATGTATATAGGAGAATCTGAACTATAATAAATGCTGGATTTTAAATATTTGGATAGAAATTTATTTGATAATTTTCTATCACAATTATTGAATTTTGACAATAATAGTTTAATAATCTTCTTTTATAATTATTTAATTGGACGAAATTTATCTTTTCAAAATTAATAAAAAACGGTTTTTTCCAATCATAATATATAATATATAGGTACATATATACTGAATTGGATGTTATGTTTTTAATGATTTTCAAAATTTATTTAAAGTTGAGTTCCATATTTTAAACACTAAAATAGTGTGTGTGTGTGTGTGTGTGTCTATATATATATATATATATATATATATATATATATATATATATATATATATATATATATATATATTAGTTTAAAGAAAGATTTGGTAAAGGTGTATAGATATATTTCTTTGAAAGGTTATACTTGAAATAAATGTAGTTTGTAGAAATATAAAAATTGAAAACACACATGTATAAATGTATTACATAGATTTAAGAAATAAATAAATACATAAGATATTAACAAAAATAAATTGAAATTATAATATAAACATTTTCTCATAAATTTTAAAAGTGTAAAATAAGTTATATATATACAAAAACAAGTGTTAATTAATAAGTAAGGATATTAACATGTGTAAGGATTTTAAGATAAGAAATGAACAAGTGTCATTTATTCCAATTTTTCTTTTTTCTAAAATAATAGATAAAATAAAATGAAACTATATAGTATCTCTACTGTCTTTTTCTCATCTCTTCATTTCATTTTTCAAAGAAAACCAAACCTGTACATAAACAAAAAAAAATTAAAACAGATCAAAGAAAACCATATCAAAATCAAAGCAGCAGTTCAAAAAAAATCTTCAACTTGAAAACAAACTAAAGCAAGCTAAAGAACAGATTCAAGCTCAAGTGAATCAAACAAGCTGCAAATTCAACAATTCCAGATTCAATTGGAATCAGGCAAAAAAATCAGAGTTTCAAAAAAAAAAGGAAAAAAAAGAAGAAAGAGAAGAATTCCTGTCTCTGTTAAAAAAGGTGAGTAAACTAAAGCTTTAAACAGTTCAAAATTTGATGCATGTGGAAATTCTTGAAGTAGGACAGTGGTAAATGTTTACAGAAATGATTGCACGATGGTTTTATGATAAATACGTGAATATAGTATATAGATATTTGTGTTTATGTCTGTGCGCTTCAGCATTTTATTCCGTTCTTCATCTTCCAGGTTGCAAATAGGATTCAAAATTTAACTGCTCTTCATATGATATTCTTTAGACCTCAATATGTAAAAAAAATAGGTTTGCTACATCAAGATATCATGTTTAAAAATATTTCCAGGATTAAATCTGAGGTAGTTTTAAAAAAAGAAGAAGAACAGCAGAACTCTAATACATGTCATTGTCCCAACCATAATAAATGTTTGATTTAGGTGTATAATCAATTTTGATTTCGAAAACTAGGATTTTTAAGTTTGAAATCATGAATTTTAAGTTTGTAAGTTATGAGACATTGCATGTAGATGGAATTTGGTTTCCGAGCGATATCTGGTGATCGGTAAATTTTTGGGGTTCAGGGTCTCTACTGTAGTTATCTTGGAGGTAGGTGAGTTTGGAAAAAATGGAAGGTGAATTCTTAGCTCACCGTGGCGGCGACGTGAGGACATAATAGGGTTTAAAGAGCATGTTGGTCGATGTCGAGATCGGGGTAGTTGCGACATCATGGATAATTTGGAGGCTATCGGTGGTTGGGGAAAAGAAGTAGGTGAGCAAGGCGAAGGACTGAATGGAGCTGTGGATTCTCCAATGGGCAGCAGTGGCGGTGCAAAGGGGATTTGACAAGCATGTTGGGTGATAGGTTGAGGCTGAGTGGCTCGTTTTTGATTTCTGGCCTAATCGATGGTGATGGGTGGTCAGTATGATCGGGAAGGCTGAGGCGACTCACGGAGGGTTTCGGAGATGATCAATGATGGTTAGATCATTATGCATGGTGCATGAGTGTACGGTGTAGCTGAGAATGGTAGAGGAGTTGAGGAAGATGGACATTCTCGTGATCGGCTCAAAGACGTTTCCGTATTTGACTCGAAGGCTGTGAGTTCATGAGTAACTCGAGATTTGACCCGAGTTTTTTGATATGTGGCTCGGGTATTTTTTTGGATGATCTGGTTGGCTTTAATTTTTTTAAGGTTTAAAAACAAAGAAAATTGTATCCATTTTTCAAAACAAATAGAAATGAACAAGTTCTCCAGCCATTATCAAACAGGTTTCAAATATAAGTATATTAAAACTTTAATAAGAAGTGTTTTGACTAAATTAATTTCGAAGCTTTTGGATTTAAAATAAGTTTATAGATAAACTAAGTAATTAATTTAAGTATGTGGTTTACCTTAATTATTTAAGATTTTACAAATTGAAATATAATCTATTAATAAAAATTAATGGGTAGTTAATTACTTAGTATAAGTGGTTAAAGAGTAATTATCGAACGAAATTAATTAGAGAATAGTTAATTACTTAATGTGATTAATTAAAGGTTAACAAATGAATATAATTAGTTAAAGATAATTAACTAATGGAAGTGTTTAGGGTTAATTAATTTAACTTAAGTGGTTATGGAATAATTACTGAATGGAAATAATTAAGAAATAATTAAATTGCTTTATTAATAATTACTTAATGTATGAAATTAAGGATTAATTTTTTAAGGGTTAATTAAATAAATTAGTAATAAAAGGTTAAATTTATTAATGATCAAGGTTAATTAATTGAGGATAATTAACCAATGGGATAATTACTTGATGAAAGTAATTAAAGGTAAATTACTTAAGGGAAGTAATTAAGGATTAATTACTTAGTCTAATTAATAAAAGGATTGATTAATTAAGGAAATTAATTAAGGGATAGTTAATTAATGAATGTGATTAATTAAAGGATAAATAATCAATGTAAGTGATTATATGACAATTAATTTGAGTAATTAATTAAGGATAAATGTAATTAATGTGACTGGGTGAAGGTTAATTAATTCGTGTTATTAATTAGAAGTTAATTACTTAAATTAAAGAGGAAAATTAAGGGATGATTAATTAATGGTTTGTAATTAATTAATTTTCAATAAGCAGGATTAAAAGTGATTAAAGAAATCTATTTAATTCATTTAAATTAATTGGGATGGTGTGACTAATTAATCTTTCTTATAAATGATTAAGTGATATTAAATGCCTTGGATTATTTCATATTTCTGATATGAAATGTTTTGTGATATGATTGGGTTTAACAGTGATAATATGGCTATCTATCAAGATGAAATAATGTGTAAAATGACATCCTGTATTCATAGTTTGAATCGTATTTCACTTGAATAAGTCAGGTTAAGATGGCTTGGGATTCAAAGAGGCGGGGGTCGAGTATCAGTAAATACCCGAAACCACTTCGATTTGAAATCTACTATAATTCTTTATAGACTTGATATATATGATCAATGGGATGGAATGAAATAAATTAAGTGAACTGGACCATTGAAACTAAGTAAGGGTACTTAGAGATTGATGCGTGAAATAAGGTATGGACTATACCATGTTATGAACTCATAGAGGAGTACTAGTTACCCCGAGTTTAAATAAGATTTATGCATTGGTATTTTATGTTAGATGAGTTTACTCATGCTGGTTTCCAACCTGACCCGGGTGTTACTTTGATGTAATGCTCGAGTCAGACCGATTATTACAGATTTTCAGGTAAGGACGATCTGGAGCTCCGGAGACGAGCTGGATGGCAGAAACGTATGGAGTATTTTCCGCTGTGATATATATTTAGTTATCTGGGACAAGTTATTTTGACTGTACAGTGATTGTGAAATGCTGTAACTCTGATGTATTAATGTAAATTAACTGATACAATATTTTCTCTTGTATAACTGTTATTTTATTTGATATTATATTTTGATCCGCTGTGAATGTGAGATTCTGTGTTTCATTATATTTCTTCTTCTATCTCTTTTCTTCTTTTCCTAACTATCTGGAATTTTCAGGATCGAAAATCCCGGGTCGTTACATATCCGTTGAGACTAGAGTATGTAACGCTCTCCAAATGTTCGATAGTGTATTACTAATGACTGTTTGGGGGCACCTAGGGGTTATACTGATAGTTATTGGATAATTATGGAACAACTCACTCAATAGTTTTCTGTTGGTTTATATAACAAAGGTCAAGCAGGAAATATCGATGTGACTGATTTACATAGTTCTCATGACTTGAGAATACTGTGGATCTTTAGTATGAAAGCTCCGCTTTGATTTTAGTCAAATCATGGCATGGTGTTCCATCGAGCGACTATAGTTTGGTTGAGTGGAAGTATTGGAAGTGAAGCACTATTCAAGAGAGGATTCATCTCCTCAGTTATATGAGGTTAGTATCATGGTCAACTCAAGTCAATTTAAACTCAATCTCTCTGGCCAGAGCATTTCGGTTAATAATAACTGTTATTATTGAACCAAAAACTTTGTGTTTGGACTATAAAGTTGAATGTGGATGATATTGGAATTTTGACCATTACCAAATTCCATAAATCCAAAGTGATATAGTTTTGACGACGAGAATTGGTGTAAATAATTGTCACTATTAGATACCGGTTACAATAAGTAGAATTGGATTTTACTAAAAGATGTCTACGCGATGAATTCATCCAAAATGTCACAATAGCTGCTAGTGATGTGTGAGCATTAATATTTGAATTGTTGAATATTAATCGCTGACTGAATTTACACATTTGAGTCACACAATCCTAATGATGAATTCTTCGAAAAACCACATGATTTAATTAATTTATAAAAGGTTTTAAATTAATTAAATTAATTAATATTTGAGAAATATTAATTATTTTTATTTTATTTAATGTTTGGAATTATTTGTAATTATTTGAATGCATTTATAAAAATTATTTTTGCGTGCATTGATATATGATATCATTGTAATTAAATAAAAGCTAAATACATGCATTAATTTATGGAATCTTATGTCATTTGATGGCATGTAATTTTCAGCCATACCATGTAAAGAAATAGGATTGAAAAGGGAAAGTTAATCAAGAGAATTAATTAGAGAAGTTTTAGTTAAAGAATGGGAAAGTTTTCCTTCTTTCAAATAAAACATATTCTCTAATTCATTCTGTACATAGAATTAAGTTTCTCATTTTCATTTCTGTAACTTTTCTAGTTGTCTCCCTCTCTAATGGCTGAAAATATGAGATCTTACATGGCTTAAATTAATCATAAAATCAAATATAAATATAATCAATTATGAAAAGTGGTTTATTCCTCTTGATCCTTGCAACATTTGGAGGTTGATTTCTGAATCTAGGAGATTTGATTCATCATTCAAGGTACGATTCATTGGCTACATCTAGAGGAAAAATTCAATGTTTCAAGGTGTACTTTAAGGCTTTGGAATTAAGGTATGATCTTTTTATTATAATAATTTTGATATAATGTTTTAGTGAACAAAATAGAACTTCTTAATTTATATGTGTATAATATTGTCTCATTTGATTTAAAAATTGTTTATGTATTACAAATTGTTTATTTTATGAATTGATTATTATTTTTATTTTGATAATCAAAACTGAAAATTTATATGGTTAGACAATATTTTAATTTTAGATCTATGATTAATCGTTCAAATTAGAACGTAATTTTCTTGATTTGAATATTTAAATGTTCTTATTATTTGCATTTTTTCCTGTAATAAAAGCTTACATATGATTAAATGATGTTTTTATAATAAATTGATTACAATTAATTTCTGAATTTGTTACCCTATTTGACATCACAATTATCCTTCTTTAACTATTCAAAGGATTTTAACATATTGCTTAGTTTAATATGTATCACCTTTTGTTTTATAATTATTTATTCATATAGGTTGAATCTCCTTAGTTGAAAGTATATTTTTTCTTATTATCTGCATCATATTGTAATTGAAACCCACACATGATTAAAGGATGTTTGGATAATAAATTGATTACAATAGATTTGTAAATTGTTGCCTTATTTGACATGACTAATATCTTTCTTTAAGTATTCAAAGGATTGTTAATATATTGCCCAGTCTAGTGTGTTTAACTTTTGTTTAAAAAAATTTATTCAGATAGGTAGAATCTCTTTAAATTTGAGGTTTATTTGTTCTTATTATCTGCATTTTATTGTAATTGAAACCTACATATGATTAAAGGATGTTTAATAAATTGATTACAATGAACTTATGAATTTGTTGCCCTATTTGACATGACTAATGCTTTTTAAGTATTCAAAGGATTGTTAATATATTGCTTAGTTTAGTATTTTCACTTTTGTTAAAAAAAATCATATAGGTTGAATCTCTTAATTTAATTGTATACATATATATTTTGCTAACTAATTTAAGTTTATATAAGTTCATAAATACCTCAGAAAATTTAAATGTTATATGGTTTATTTTGCATTAATTAAGAAGTTTTTGGTTAATCTTTATATAGAAATAATTATACATATATATATATATATAATTTAATGTTTACATTTCAAATTGTATAGTTTAAATGCTTTACTAATATCAAATAATTTTAAATGAGGCAGTCGTTTATGCATATGAATTATTATTGGCTATTCCTAATCTTATGTCATAATGTTTCATTGATTGCTAATTGAATGCTGCATAAGTCAAATTTGTCAAAAACAAGAAGATGAATTGTTTGTCTTTGTCATCTTTTATTTCTTTCCTTTTTTTTCCTTATGTGATTGCGTTTAAACTTATTCTTATTTGTTCATATACATCATGTTATCAATTGATCATACTTGCCTTATGTTTAACTATTATGTCACATAATTAAGGAATGAATATATTTGATATATTCAAACCTTATTTTTATATGTTATTATTTATTGTTTTAGAATAAAATTAATAAAACAAAATATAGTATTAAATAAAATACTGATTTTATTTAAAATAAATTTAGACAAAATCTAAATACATTTAGACTTCAAGGCCCATTAATGATCCAAAAATGGTAATTTTTTTAAAATTCACCCATTACTTCCGCTGCGGGATGCCTAGTTCCAACAATGATATCAGAGCTCAATAGCCTATGTGGTCTAAATTAGTCATGTTAGGGATAACTAATTAAACTTGCACACTTAGTATGGTGTCCAGAAAGATGATGTTTAGGATTGGAATTGTGTAGTCAAGAACCCTGTCCTACCTAGTTACCTGCTTGGACTGGTGATGTGAGCCCAAAGGTTGCCCTAACAGAAAAGCCCAATTTGAGTTGGGCCTTGGCTAATTTTCAAAATAGTTTTGAAAATTAAGATGATTTTAAATTTAAAAGTTAAATTTAAAATAAAAACAAGTTTATTATAAAAGTTTATAATATAACATATATTTTCTAAATGTTTGAAAATGTGACGAAAAGTTCAAAATGTTTGAAACTATGTAAATAATAGTTTCGAAATTTAAAATTATTAATAAGATTAATAATATAAATTAATCAAATGAGCTAATTAATCAATACTTATATGAATGTATTACGTCTGTGATATATGTTATGTTATTTTAAAGTGTTTAAGGTAACATAATCATACCAGTATGTATGAAAGATAAAATTTTGATTAAAAATAATTAATTAATAAATCAATTAATTAAATAAAAACACACATATATAAGATATATTTACGGTATAAAGGTTATAGTAGTTATGTCCAATATAAAAGTTGTATTGGAATACTAATATAAAATTAGTTAAAGAGTAAATTAATCAAATAAAATTTAATTAATGAAATATTATACATAAGACTATCATATAAGTAATATGAAATATAAAATTTATTTAACGACAAAACTTATATGATATGAATGTATAAACTAAAAGTGGAACATTAAAGAAACCAAATAGTCTTAAGGAATAAATACATACATAATTGAACGTATACTATGATTTCTGATGTGTCTGACACTTGAATCATGAGGGTATTTCATAAGAAATACATCATTCCATAAGTCAATATCACTCAGTATAATATATTGAAGATTATGAATCTTAAATATACCATTACCATATATATATATATATATATATATATATATATATATTACTTGCATACTCCTTGGTTGTTGAGCAAACTCAAGCTAGGGATGTTATGTGTAATATTATTAATATATTGAACAGATGAGGTAAGATAACTATATGTATTTGTTGAGCAAACTCAAGGTACATATACTATACTTAGGCCATCACGATATGGTAGGTGCAAATGAATAATTTCTTTGACTTGTTGATCAAACTCAGGGTCAAAATGAGATTAGAACAAGGTAAATGGGTTAGGAGTTGTATGTGATACAATCAATAAGGATTTATCCAGGGTTTGTGAGGCTATGATTTTTTAAGCAAACTCAAGGTTAGAATACCAAGACAGACAAGTCCTAATACCCACTAGTGAAGTCGAAAGACTTCTATGTTTCATCTTAGGATTTGGAGAAACAGAAAAGCCTAGTGGGAGCCTTATCAGAAAAATGAAATGGTAACATTTAACCTTTCTAATATTGTAAGAACATATGCTAAATAATGTTAGAATTATCTACAATGATAAATTTATGCATTTAATATGATTGATAAAATGTTTATCAATTAACATATACAAATGAACTAAATTGAAAGTTGGCAAATGGAAATATAATACCCACTATCAAAATTCCTATTGCATGTTCACTATAACGACCTGCCTTTTCGTACCTTAGAATTTGACACTAATACATCCACGATTGTGACGGCTCTGATTTTCAACGCTTGAAAATCGACATCAATACGTTCATTGTATTACATGTCGAGCAATCGAATGTCGGAAATACCAGATAGTTAGGGAAAAAGAAGAAAGAGGTAGAAGAAGAAACAGAAAAAACAATACAAAATCTCACAATCGCAGCAGAACAATATACAAAAGATAATAACATACCTTTATAAAAAAAGAACTATAACTGTTATTTACACATTACATCATCAGAGTATAACACGTCAATAACTCAATACCGTACAACTATATTAACTTGTCCCCACAAATGCTGAATATACAACCTACAATACACAGCGGAATATTATTAAATACGTGAAATACGCCTTCGTCATCCAACTCGTCTCCAGAGCTCCATAGAATCCTATATTGTATCTGTAATACTCAGTCTGACCCAAGCATTATAATAAAATAACACCTGAGTCAGTCTGGAAAAGCAGCGTGAGAAAACATACTCAATTTGAATTATTAAAGTTATCAAAATCCTTTGAAAAACCAAGGTATCTCATAAGACCACGCCATACATAAACACGATGAATTTTTACCTTATGATAACCAAATTATTTTATATCAAATCATCTTATATTATAACGGTGTCTAAGTACAATTACTTACTCAAATAGCTGAAATTGTTACATTAATTAAATTCCAGCATATTAGGCTCTACAACCAAAACCGTAAGGGGACATATTGGAGAATGGATTCCATACGAATGACTAGGCATTGGGGTGCCACCTGCCACAGTACACGTCTAGAAAAATGTACCGAGGACGATGCTGGGATCCCCTCCAACACAAGACCGGACTACCCTAACCTGGATAGAGCAATATGCTATCACCTCGGGTGTTGCCACTCTTTTCCAATCTCCTTCTATATATCATAGTAATAATATTCGAGGGTGTCTCGAAAGGTGATAAACATGCCCTAATTGGATGCGACCCACTTAGCCTTGCTGCATCTCTCCTGCTTTTCAGTCATTCCCGGTTGATGAGGCTAGAGGCTACGATTACCATTTAAAGGACTTTTTACTTAGAATGCTCATTGTCCTCCAATGACAATGTGCTGATAGCATTAATTCATACAAGTTTGTTCTGGGTCTGAACGGAACCGAAGGCACTATTCCTACTACATCCATTTTGGAATCATCCTCAGGATTAGTGGTGATTATCCCTTGCACTTCACTGCTCCATCTTCGACTCTATGCTCTTGTTTTCACATCGAAAACGTACTCGTTGGATCAAAATGGTTTTCGGATAACTTATCCAATCTCGGTCCCTTCGAAACAACATTCGATCTTTCCTAGTAAACTCAACCCTGGTTTTTTAGGAAATAAACAGAAGAAATAAGATTTGATATCACCTCCTAACCGTTAATGGACGGAGTTCCTTATAAACGTCCTAGAAGAACGAAACGAGTTTATATGTATAGTATAGCACCTCGAACGGTGCCTATATCATATAATTCCAGTGTTTCCCCTGGATATTCCCAAAGTTATATTTGAGTCCAGATTTGATAGTCGGTTACTTAACTATCAAATAAACAATCATTCAAACAAATATTTTCTTTTCCACTAAAAACTTTAAATTCTTTTTAATTTAATTTTAATAAATTAAATCCCTTATCAAAATATATTCTTATCTTACCGAATATAGTATGTTCACAAACTATCCTTTTCAAAAAATATATTTGAAAACCTTTTTAAAATAGTATGGAAAGTACCACTGTGGTATCAACCATGGATTCAAAGCTCAATGGTTACGTCTCTATCCAGAGAAATCCTAAACTTAATTACAGGCACCCACTGCCTCCGATTTCGCTATGAAAGCATACCATTACATTTCAAAAACTTTATTTAATAATTTCCTTGAAAATAACACTTATAAAATTGCTATATGTATTTCCAAGTTTTAATTTAGGTAAATACTTTTTAAATAAAAGTTACTATATAAAATATTAAGATTGAATAATTTATCCTTTAAAATAATAATACTTGTAAATCCTCAAAAATAATAATTGACCTAATATGAACTAACTTAATTAATTATTAAGTGTATTTAAAACAATTTTATACAACCAAATAATTAATTTCCTAAAATATTCTTAAACACTTTTTTAAAACCCAATTAATAATTAAAAAATCCTCCTTTTTAAAACAAACTTAACGTCTCAATAAAATGTACTTTTCAATTCCAATATAGCCAGTGTAACATTTATAAATCCTTCTAGATTTATCACCAATTTGATTTACGTCCCCAATTCGTAAATCCCCTCACATTTTCAAAAGAAAATTTTACCTTTTCTTTTTAAACGGAATTATCCATCTCGTTATAAATTCTCACCGTGAACTTATATCTTAATTGTATCCTTGATAATCATTTCATTTTATTTATAAACCTTGTTTATTAATCCCATGGTTTCATTTCCCGTTAAAAATGGTTTCACAATACTTAATCGATTTTAAATTGATTTCTAAATTAAATTCCATTTTTAAATTAATTTGTTAAAAAAAGTCCAACTATATTCCAAACCCTACTAAATTTCGGTTTCATTCCCATTTCGATTTAACATCTTATTTAAAATCTAGCATAACAATTTCATATTTTATTTTCAATTTTCCTCATTATTTCCCAACTATTTTAAATCTCAATTTCAAAAAAAAATTACACTTAAACAAATAACGCTTAAGTTTAATCTAAAACCCTTTTATTTATATTATTCCAAAATCTCTGTTTTTCCATACTCCGAAATTATTAAGCACAAATTTAAAATCAAATATTTATTTTATCAAAATTCTTTCCTATTAATTAATCCAAATTTCATTATAATATTTTACTTCCAAATTTTCTTCTTAGTTTCTTTTTAAATTCAAACACATATTTATGTTATTTTTAAAAATGCCAAAATCTATTCCGGTAATACCATAGCATCCAATAACTTCAAATTACACTATAACCTATCACAGATTATTCAACAGTTCATGTATCACTATATATGAAATCAAATTCAACATTTTTTTGGAATCCAGCTGGATCTCTCCAACCTTTTTTCCTGCATCCATAGATGTTAATACAACATAAAAAATACCAATCCCACTTCGAGGGGGATATCGCGGTATATAGGGTCATTCTCTATTGCACGGGGCACATAGGGTCTCATCTGCTATATATATGCAGGAATATCAATCACTTCAATATATATACTGCTATATATAATATCACATTCAACTGATAATAATTTATCACTTCAACCAATCAATCAATGATTAATTTTAACCATTTAAAATAAATACCAGCAGTCCAAAAGGAGTGATATTTACTCACATTCATTTTTATTGTCCCTCCTACGTTCCGGTTACATTTAAAACCGAACGCGTTTGAATTTTGTAACAACCCGTAAATTTAACTGGTTTTAATAAAGTTATTAATTGAATTTTTGTGAAATTTTTACAACAAAATTTTGAAATATAAATTTGATATTTTAAATGCGTCTAGTTAAACATAGCAACGGGTAAATTTTTGTCCAAAAATATGAAGTTTATTTTCGTGCGTAAATTTATTTCAATTTAATCGGTTAAATATCGATGAAAATAAAACTTTTTCGAAACCTGAATATTTTTACTTAGAAAAATTCTAAATCATCTTCTGAGCAAGACGTTATTTTTCGTTTTTTCAAATTCGGACATCTTTAGCTCCGTCGATCTTATTTTCTGCGTTTTTCCTACATTTTCCGCTAGTATAAAATTTGAATTCTTATAATTCATTCATACCATAATTATCTGTATACCATTGGAAGCGCCTCGTCGCGCTGATCAAAACGGTATATTCATTTGTGCAAATCGGAGTCCGACGTAAATCGTCGCTTTTAATCGTTCGATGGACCAGTTAAACCATATTCAGCCCATAACAAAACGGCCCGTATCCATTCAAAAGAAATCTGAAAATAAATTGGCTGAGGTACATTAAATTTGGTAGTTGGTAGATGGGTGTTAACTTGGAAATGCGAGTGGCGTTTGGGAATTCAGAAAAAAATTTACTGCTACAAAAATAAAATAAAATATACCTGTTCATTTCATTATCATCTCTCCTCTTCTCCTCACCATATTCTTTCTCATTTCTTCCATAATTCCCAGTAATAAAAAAAAGGAATGAAAAGAAAAAAATATACGAATGAACAACACATTATTTCGCCTCATGCACCCTTCACTGGACGCCGTCTCTTCCTCCGCCGCGTGGCTACTCACTAACCACAGTCTCATTTCCTCCGCCCATCACCCCTGTTTTTGATCATCCCCAGCTTGCTCAGCGATCCCCTTCCATCATAGTCGCTGCCAAACCCTGAACATTCCGAGCTCAGCCGAGCCTCACTGGATCTAGCCTTGCTCTTCCACCACCTCTCACCCTCGCCACAAACGCAACTGACCCGCCATATTTTCGATAGCCTAGCCCACTCCAGCCCTTCCTAGCACCATCAAATGACCAAGAGCACCTTTGTCCTGCTCCTCATTCACACCCATCCTCTAGTCACGCAACATACAGTGCCTGATCACCGGCAACGACCCAAGTCCGCCACTCTTCCATGTTTTGCCCACCACCAAGTCAGACAGCAAAGGCTCCACCTCGACCACTGCTTATAACCGCCTCACCGCCTTGCTTTGCCCCACCATGATCAACCAAGCAGATCTCCACCTACCACAAGGTAGCCGCAGCCACCAATTCCTGGCTGAACTCCTCTCTAGCCACCTTTACTTGTCTTATATATTTACAGTTTATATTTATAGTGTTGTTTTTAAAAATATAATGGATATTTTGATCTTTAAAAATGTATGTAGATTTAAATTATAAGTTTATATAGGTTATATTATATTTTGTTTGGTTATGTATATAAATTTTTGTAAGTTATATAACCAAGTGTTTGTATATATAAGTCTATATATAATTGTATGTATATATAGGTCTGTATGTTATATATATATTGATTCTATCAACTCCTTTTGCTTTATTTTGGTCTACGTGTATATCCATGGCCTGTAACTTCTTTTGCTTTATGAAAAAAATTTATATACATATATATTTTATTACAAAGTTTTGGCCAGTTGATTCTATTCTTATATTCAAAGTAAGAAAAAGGTATATATAGTATGTTATATGCTCATATATATTTGCTAATGTGTGTCTATATATATATATATATATATATATATATATATATATATATATATATATATATATGTTTGCGTGTTTCTGCGTGTGTGTATATATGTGTTTCAAAATTATTTTGCATAACGTTTATATATATTTATAATAATACTAATTTTTAAAGTATATATGTATATATGTTATAGTAGTATTGATTCTAAAGTAAGTTAATAATATTGATTTTAAAGTATATACATATACATATACATATACATATATATATATATATGTATGTATGTATTATTTTGATATGGGTTTCAAATTTAATATTGAATTTTTAATTATAATATACATATTTTATTATATGTTTAAAATTTTGAATTTTTGAAATATATATATATATGCAATATATCATGTCTCAACGATATCGTGCCATCTTAACTTATCATCTCAATATTTATCTATCATAGTAGCTTCCAGATTGTGTGTCCCATGTCGTTCCCGTACACGTGTGCGTGTCTGTGTCACTGTTCTCGTTCTCGTTCATCTCTAGCCTCGAAAAGTGAGTAATCACTCAAGATTAATGTTCTTTTATTTATTAAATTTGATTTCGATTGAAACGACAACTGAAATATGCTGCTGTCAGTTATTTACACTGTTATATATGTTATTACCTGCATCAGTTCACCTGTGACATCTAACACCATTATCTATTATTTATACGATGATAATCCAGTTTGGTTGATAAATGATTGATTGTTTGATGTTGACATTAGACGTTAAATTGTTAATGCATGTAGTGATAAATAATTTACAATTGAAATTGTCGTAGGAGTTAACAATTTGAAATTGATATATGTGTTGAATTTGATTAAGATAAAATTTGCATAATATGACCCCTTTAAAATTTTAAATTATTTGACACGTAGATTTATAGTTAATTGCACTTTGAACCATTTAAATGTATGTTGTTTAAATCGATGTAGTATGAAACTGAATAATAGTTATCAATTGAAGAACCGTATAAATATTAGTGTGATAATCTTTAATCTACATGAAATGATAGTGTAGATTCTAGAAATAATTATATTAATTTGCATAAACAACAAATTTAATTAATACGATTATTTTGGGATTATTTAAATAAATTATTGGATTGTTATGTATGGTTGCTATTGCTTGTTTATTTATTTTGACACCATCCCAGTTATCACACTGCAAGTTCCCTTTGCTGTGCTTTGATTTTTGAATTGAAATGGAATCGGGTTGAAATGATAAATACCCAAATGAACTTGATTTAGGATAGAGAATTAAATTAAACCTGATTGGTCAATAATTTGATTTAAATAAATAAAGATTTTATTTGAATAATAATAAGGTTTTGAAATAAAATTGGAATTTAAAATTTTAATGAAAAGAAATGTGAATATTTGAAATTTGAAACAAAATATTAACGTAGTAATTGATGAAAGAACGTGTTTAAAAATTTATCGTTTAATAATAAATTTTGGAATTATTAATAATTAAGTTTGAAATTATTTAACAGTTAAGTTGGAAATTATTTAATAATTTAGTTTGAAATTATTAAGTTTTGAAATTATTTAATAATTAAGTTTTGAAATTATTTAATAATTAAGTTTCGAAATTATTTAATAATTTAATAAGATTGGATTAATTGATAATTAGATAAAAATTTGAATTCTTTAATAAGAGAAATTGAACTTTTGAATAAGTGAATTTGAACTTCGTTAATAAATGAAATTAGGTTTCTTTTTTTATTAAGTTTTGGAAAATTATTTAAGTAAGTTAATAGGTGAAATGGAACTTCTTGAATATGTGAAATTTAGTTTCTTCGTTAACTGAGTTTTGAAATTTGTAACTAAGTAAATAAATAAATGAAATTGAATTTCTTTAACAAGAAATAAAATGCGTTTTATTGAATAAATGTAAGACTTGTAATTTAAAGAATTCGATTTAAAGAATTTAACTTAATTCAAATTTGTAAGTTTTGATATAATGAAGTTGAACTTAAGTAATTGATTTAATGAATTGGAAATTTAATAGAAATTGTTTTAAATGACAAAATGACTTAACGAATATTGAATGAAATCGATCAATGAATTCAAATTGATTTGAATGTTAAATTAACTTAATTTAAATGATTACGGAATGAAACTTATATACGAACTTGAATCAATATTTAAATTGTTTTAAATAAAAATTGGAATTGAATTATAAGATTTTGAAATAATAATTTGGAAGTTTTAAAACTTAAATTTTGGAAATTGGTTTAGAAAGACAAATTATGTCGATTTACAAATTCTAATTGTAATTGAATTTGATTTGATTTTGAAATATATTAAGAACGACCAACCGGAGTTATAATTGCGAAAGTTATTAAAGAAACCGGAATCGGTTATGGACATACTCTCTGTCTAAACCGAAAACCACTTTAATAACTATACGCGGAGTGTGATCCAGAATGAAGTGGTTGGAATGATGTACGTGATGACTGAAGAAAGAGAACGATAATGGATAGCCTTGACACTTGTGTCAAATTTGAAATGACTAAACAGGAGTCGTGCCGGGCCAAATGGGGTAGCTACCTCGAGCGAACACACTTCTTCGTAAACTACTCATTACTTGTTATTGATTGGTGCACCCTCGAAATTTTGGGTGTGTTGTTTCACGGTGTTGCGATCGTTGCGGCGACGCGTTTTCACCAGTCCGGATCAGGCAAACAGTAGTTTCACTACCTTGGGTATTGCCTCATGTGCCTTGTCATACTTGTATCCCTATATACGCGACCACTACGAATTTGTTTTGTGTTATACCTATGGAGTACTCCCTGATATCCCACTAGTTTACGGTGGAGTTTACAGTGCTGTATAGACTATGACGCTTATATAAAATGTGTTAAGGGGGATAATGGTAATGCCTTAACACTATTTTGACACTTTATTTTACTGATAGACATTATCTATTTGGCGTACACTACTACATAGTAAATAGTTTAACGGATCCTTAGAGGATGGTTATTCCAACATCCTTTGAGTTATTTGTATTTCAATTGTTATTTCACTTGAGTTGGATTTATTGATATAAGAATGTTAATCCTAACTCGAGTGTTTTGTGTTTTTCTTTACGCTCGGGTCAGACTGAGTGTACCAGTATTCGAGACTCACCTTTGGAGTTGGAGCTTCGCTTGGAGATCCGGCTATCTATCCAGCTTTCAGATATTCAGTTGATTCCAGTGATGTATTCTGATTCTTGTATTTGACTATTGTATTTGAGACTTCTGTTGTAACTTATTTAACTCTGTTATATAAATAGTAGCTTCATGAACTACTATCTTTTGCTTCCGCTGCATATTCTTACTCTGTGTCTGTGATTCTGTGATTATTTATTTACTGTATATCTGAGTTTTGCCAAATTTAAATTAACAATTCGGTATTTTTAATTATTCAAGTCCGACTTGTGCGGATGTGAATAGTCCAAAATAGCGGGTCGTTACAAATTTATCTTAAAATTCTAGGAAATCCAAGTCCAACCAAACTAATTCTAAAGCGATGATCTCCTTAGTACAAACCCAACGCAAATGAACGCGTTGAATTCGAACCTGAAACGAAAAAATTATGATTTTATAAACTTAAATTATCAATTAAAACTAGTTTTAAATTAATAAACAAGACCTTTATCTCTCCCTACCCAACAGATAGCTTCAGCCCGCACAGCCTAAGCCCGCAAGTCCCTTTTCTTTCTTTTTTTCTCTTTTTTTACAAACGCCCCAAGGCCTATGAAAATCAAACCCACCTAAACAAAACTCTTCTTCCCCAAAAAATGAACGCAGGCACCACATTCTTTTTCTGCTGCATTCAAAAACCTCCCACCACTGCCTAGCACATCCTGGCACCACCGCATATCGACCCTAAGAAGCCCCATCTCAATCTTCCCTGTGTCTCCACCTTCGACTTGAACGACATCTCTACCACCCTGAAAAACCCATAAGACGTTTTTCCGTTCATCTACCTCTAGCGACCACCACACTCGTCCATTTGTCACCAAAATTGCTTTGAAGGTGCGCCTGCCCCTCCCCTACACTTCACCTGTTGGAAGCATCTCATATGATCCTCCGAGTTTCCACAATCGACAAAAAAATAACCACCGTACATATCGACTTCCTCGCCTCCACACACTACCAAACCCCACCTCCACGGTCCAACTAGTCGAGCTCCCCCTCCTCTAAACTCTCTTAGGTGAAATATATGCCTCATATAGCCTATGGTGGCCCCGAGTGGTAATGGTCATAGGATGGCTGTGCTTTAAAATGGAGAAGATGATTGTGTTTTCTCTCTCACTGTATCGACTGCGTGCACTGTAAAAAGGAGGCGGAAAGAAACGTGTAAAAGGAGCAAGGTCTGTTGACTAAGGTGTTTCAATGAATAGTGGTGTGGACTGAAAAGATGGAATTGTAGCTGAAAAGAAGGCTGACTAGACAATATATTTATTTGAATTTCAAATTATCTCGATTTACGCAACTCAAAATTTCGAACCCCTATAGAGGCATGGCGCTACGCGTTTATAATGTTATACCCCCATTCTAAACGCAATGGAAAAGGTTTCGAGTTATAATTCGATCGTATGGAGAATATAGCTTTTTGGACCCAATTATTATATTAAATTTTCGATATAAATTCTAGCGTGTTTGTATCCTGTACAACCAAAAGATAACTCCAAACACTACGAAATTTGAAAACCGATAATATGACACGATTATGGATCCACTAGAAATGGTTTCATCAAAATCTGAGACGGTGCCGCGGAAGACTATTTTTAAATGTTAATTCAAACGATATATTTATTTAAAACTGAATAAATCACTTTTAGATTCAATTTAAAAAAGTTTTATTATCTTCGTTATTATTAATATAAATTTTATGAGCCTTTAAAATATTATTTTCAAGCTAAAAACTCAAGATTCAATATTTTAACCAATTTTCAATTCTTAAATTCAATAATTAAATTTCCCAATAATTAGTTATATGGGAAAATCAAGTTAAAGATTAATTTAAAATCAATTTAATATTCCCATTTTAAAAAACCTAATTTTGGGTCGTTACATTCCCCCCGTTAAAAGAATTTCGTCCTCGAAATTGCTAGGCAAAAAGAATGGTCCAAAATCCGTTAACTATTTTCCCAAAGCCACACAGTTTCATACAACTTTCCCGAAATTAGTTTTGATTGAAAACACATTAGCACTTTTAATAATTTCCATCTTCATCCGTAGACTCCAAATAATATTATTCCCTCAATTATTCAAATTATAATTCAAAACCAAATTTTAATTTATCAAAAAAAATTCAAAATTTTCTAATTCCTTAAATTTTCTAAATTTTTTGCCAGCGTCTCCTTTGCGCGGCTAGAACCGAAAACTACAAAACGCCTCTATGGCTCAAATCAAGAAAAGAAAATAAAAGCCAGGTTGTTCAATCATAAAATCATTAATTTCAAACACAATTTAAACGTGTACCTTCTTGTCGGGCAATCCAATTTTTACTTTAGAAATCGAAGATACCAATTTAGCTTTTACTTTAAAATACCTATACCATACTTACCAATAATATCAAATCACATAATTCAAAATCATTTTATTCAGCATTTTCAATTTTCAATATTTATTTCACCAAAACCCGTACCCTGTACATATATCATCCGTATGCAAAAATCAAATCTGATCGCTTGCTCGATCACACAATTTCACTCCTAAACTAGTATCGTTCACATGGCTCTCTAGTGCGGACTTAGATCCTGTTCCTTGATCAGAAATCATCATTCTCCTTACATAGCCATATACTATGATGGAGAACTTTCAGAATTAATCAAAAATCCATATCCAGGGTTCGCCGTAGAAAATCGAGTGAAAAATCCTAACTCGTATCGATATAGCTTATCTCGAAATTCTGTGCTCGAATCTGGATCAAATCGTTATGCAAATAAAATAATATACATACAACTTACGTACTTATACTAATTGATTATTAGCTACATCAATTTCTTTTTATTCACATTTACTTCCTTTCCATTCAATTATCACAATTATCATACCCATTTAAACTTCACATTCACTGATTTACTTAGTATATTCCCTTCCATACTAATTTCACTTAAGAATTTACCCCTTCAAACACTTACTTCATTTCTGAATTATTCCATAAATTTTCTTAAATTTATAAACAGTTCATACAAAGGCTCTTACATTTATTACCACTTCACCACTTAAGCTTTTATATCTATTTATATTCAAATTCAATTCCCATTTCCCAATTTAACTCAATTTATCTCCAATCTTTAAATATTGAATTTATCAACCATATCCCATACCACATTTAATTAACTAATTACTTTAATTAGTTCCATTCACTAATTTATTTCAAATCTCAGTCAAATTTTATTTCCAAACTTTTGTTTTATTTAGTCCAACTTAGGCTAAATTTCCAAATCCCATTTTATTTAACTTAAATTTTAAGTTAAATTCCATTCAAATATTCAATTTCAATTTCATTTACTTACTAATTAAATAAATTAGTCCATTACTAATTTAATTCAATCTCAACAAATTCCATTTTCAAAACTTATTCCATTTAGCCTACTTAGGCAAAATTTACAAAATTCCTTTTTTACTTAGTTTAATCCATTCCAAAGTCAATTTCGCATTTTTATAACTCACCCAATTTACTCATCTTCCATAAAACATTTTAGATCAAACTCCAGAGTTTTAACAATTACTTAATATTTCGAAATCATTTTTGAAATCATATATACCTAAAATCCCTTATTATATCAAATCATTACTTTGAATTTCAAAACCATAACCAATTTTGCAAACAAACTCCAATTCAAATCATTGCCGTAGCAATTCCTCCCTTGGAAACTCGAAAATGGAAGTCGATGATGCTGCACTCATCACCGAAGTTATTTTCCACCGACCAAAGTGAGTTTAGTGCTTTTTCCGCTTTTGAAATCCATTTTAAACATTTTTATTCCAAAATTATCTTCCAAATAATATCACTATTATTTTCGAAAACCTGAAAACCATTTCGAAACCAACGGGAGTTAAATTCCCAAATTTTCAACTTTTAAATCCTTTATAAACCGTTTTTATAAACCATACCATATTTGAAAATTCTTCTGGAATTTCGTTCCATTTCAAATTATAAATCATATCTATAAACTAATATTTGCAAATTCCATTTTGTTATATGAATTTATTCCTTAATTGTTGACTAAAATATCAACTTTTATTTCAATTACCACAACTACACCAATGGCAATAGTTTAATATTATCATTTCCTAACAACCAAGCAAACCATATATAACTATAATAACTTTTGAAAAATTATTTCTTTCATATATGAAAATAATCTGGGTAAAAATATTTCATTTACCCCATTTAAAATAATAGTATATTGAATTGATCTGTTCAAGTGTTTAGAGATCCCTATCAATAACGTTAATTACTCGTATTGACCAGAATCCATAGGCCACTCAATAGATCAATGAACACAATATAAAAATATTTTATATTCACTGATATATATGCGCTCATACCTATTAATACACTCAAACTCATTCTCGGGTACTACTGACCCTATCTCTAATGAGTAATTCCCACCAGAGCTAAGGTTCTCGCTTAACCTTCAGCTCTGATACCAAGTGCGACAACCTGGATTTTCGACTCTCGAAAATCGATATCAATACGTTCACTATATTACATGTCGAGCAATCAAATGTCAAAAATACCAGATCGTTAGGGAAAAGAAGAAAGAGGTAGAAGAAGAAACAGAAAACAATACAGAATCTCACAATCGCAGCGGAACATTATATAATACATAATAGCATACCTTTATAAAAAAAGAACTATAACTGTTATTTACACATTACATCATTAGAGTACAACACATCAATAACTCAATAATAGACAGTTATAATAACTTGTCCTCACAAATGCTAAATATAAAGCCTACAATACATAGTGGAATATAATCAGATATGTAAAATACGTCTTCGTCATCTAACTCATCTCCTAAGCTCCATATCATCCTATCTTATATCTGTAATACTCGATCCGACCCAAGCATTAAATAAAATAACACTCGAGTCAGTCTGGAAGACCAACATGGGAAAACACATTCAATTTGAATTATTAAAGTTATCAGAATCCTTTGGGGAAAAAAGGTATCTCGTAAGACCATGCCACACATAAATACGACGGGTTTTTACCTTACAATAACCAAAACATTTTATATCAAAATCATCTGATATTATAATAGTGTCTAAGAACAAATATTTATTCAACTAGCTGAAATTGTTACATTAATTAAATTCCAGCATACTAGGCTCTACAACCAATACTGTAAGGGCATGTATTGGAAAATGGATTCCATACGAATGACTAGGCACTGGGGTACCACATGCCATAGTGCACGTCTAGAAAATGTACCGAGGACCATGCCGGGATCCCCTGCAACACAAGACCGGACTACCCTTAACCTGGATAGACCGAATATGCTATCACCCCAGGTGTTCCCACCCTTTTCCGAGCTCCTTCTATGTATCATAGTAATAATATCCGATGGTATCAAGAAAGGTGATAAACATACCCTAATTGGCTGCGATCCACTTAGCCTTGATGCATCACTCTTGCTTTCTAGCCATTCCCTGTTGATGAGGCTAGAGGCTACGATTACCTTTTTAAGGAATTTACACTTAGAATGTTCATAGTCCTTTAATGATAATGTGCTGGTAGCATTAATCCATACAAGTTCGCTCTGGGTCCGAACGGAACTGAAGGTGTTATTCCTACTACGTCCATTTTGGAATCATCCGTAATATTAGTAGGGATTAGCCCTTGTACTTGATTGCTCCATCTTCGACTCCATGCTCTTGTTTTCACTTTGAAAACGTACCCGTTGGATCGAAGTGGTTTTGGAATAACTTATCCGATCCCGGTCTCTTCAAAACAACGTTCGATATTTCCCAATAAACTCAACCCGGGTTCTTTATTGAAAAAACAGACGAAATAAGATTGGAGATCACCTCCTAACTGTTAGTGGATGGATTTCCTTATAAACGTCTTAGAAGAACGAAACGAGTTTATAGGTACAGTATAGAACCTCGAACTATAACTCTACCATATAATTCATGTGTTTCCCGTAGGTATTCCCAAAGTTATATTTGGGTCCAGATTTGATAGTCGGCTATTTAACTATCAAATAATCATTCAACCAAATATTTTCTTTTCCACTGAAAACATTAAATCTCTTTTTAGTTTAATTTGAATCAATTAAATCCCTTATCAAAATATATACTTATCTTATCGAATTTAATATATTCACAAACTATTCTTTTCAAAAATATTCGAAAAACCTTTATAAAATAATATGGAAAGTACCATTGTGGTATCAACCATGGATTCACAGCTCAAAGGTTACGTCTCTATCCTAGAAAAATCCAAAACTTAACAGCAGGCACTCACTGCGTCCGATTTCGCCATGAAAGCATCCCATTACTTCCGAAAACTTTATTTAATAATTTCCTCGAAAATAACACTTATAAAATTCCTATATAAATTTCCAAGTTTTAGTATAGGTAAATAATTTTAAATAAAAGTTATCATATAAAATATTAATATTGATTAATTTATCCTTTAAAATAATAATATTGGTAAATCCTTAAATAATAATTGACCTAATATAAACTAACTTAATTAATTATTAAATATATTTAAAACAATTTTAAACAACCAAATGATTAATTTCCTAAAATATTCTCAAACACTTTTTTTAATCACCCAGTTAATAATTAAAAAAAACCCTTCTTTTTAAAACAAATTTAACTTCTGTAACAACCCGCATATTTCATGATTGAATATTTAAAATATTTTATTTAAATATTTTATCGTTAGTCAGATTTTGGTCCGAAAAGTTACTTTTTGCATACGGTCGAATTAGGACTCGGAACCACTTCCATTGGGTTCAAAATAACATTTGCAATCTTTTGAGTATAAACTTTGATATGTTTGGAGCTAGTGGAATTTTGCCACTTTTTCACTTTGGGCTTTGGGTTTGGTTTAGCCCATTAGCCTAAGCTATTAATTCTAACTCAACCCCCTTCCCTTCATAACTTCACTTTCATTTTCTAACACTCAAGCTTCATCAAAAATGGAGGAAGGAATGGGAAATTAAAACTCCAAGCTCTAGTTCATTTGCAAATCCAACATCTAACTCCAAATTCAAAGAGAAGCCATTGATTCTTCTTTGCTTTCAAGCTTCTTCTTCATTGATTTTGTGCAAAGGTGAGATTTTTATCTCACATCTTTGTCTATAACTATCTTTAATTGTTAGATATGAATTCCTAACACTTTTTCATATGCATTTGCTCTTGGTTTGGATTGAATTGGTGAAAATCCCAATTTTTAGTGTTTTGGGTTCAAATCTTTAAAAATCCAATCTTTGGTGTTTGAACACGATTTTGGTGATGCATCGAGGAGCCAATAGGACCGGGTAGCCGATGGGCGTAATACCCTAGCGTTCGAGCTCGATCGGTTGCAAATTGAGAGAGTTTTTGCACTTCAGACCCCTAGGTCGCTCGGCCTATTCTTACCCCCATAGGACGCTGACCTCCTTAAGTCGCTCGGCATTGATTTGGTCGCGCCATGCTTAGGTCACGCCGTGCTAGGTCGCTCGACCATATTTGTTAAGTCGCTTGGCTTGTCCCTGTGCGTTAGGTCACGCTTTACCTTAAGTCGCTCGGCCTATTCTCTACCCTTTAGGTCGCGCCATGCCATAAGTCGCAACCTCTTAGGTCGCAACCCCATAGGCCGCTTGCCTTACTGTTAGGTCGGCCTGCCTTAGGTCGCTCGGCCTGCTTGCACTATTAGGTCGCACATGCTTTGGGTCACGCCATTCTTTAGGTCGCAACCTATATGTCGCTCGCCTTGCAGTTGAGTCGGCCTGCCTAAGGTCGTAACCCCTATAGGTCGCACCCCTTGGGTCGGCCTGCCTGTTATGCCGCTAGCTCATTAGGTCGTCCCCCCTAGCGCGCTCGGCCACTAGGTTGTTCCACCCTATAGCTCAACAGTGCTAAGTCGCACCAGCTATCTCGCAACCATGTTAGGTCGCTCGCTCTCTTAGGTCGCGCCTTGCTATAGGTCGTGCCATGTTAGGTTGCCCTGTTGGGCCGTATGCTATTTCTTGAGCTGCCGATTTCTTGTGTTGACTTATGTTAAGTCGTAAGTCGTGGCTATTAAGTCGCAAGGGTATTTCCACTTTGATGGATTTGGAATCGAATTCTTTGGATTTTTTTATTCACGTCTTCGAATGTGAATTTTTGTGATTTATTGTTTCTACAATCATTTTTGTGATTTGTCACTTTATCTCACTCATACGAGAAATCTAATTAAAAAGCTTAGTAAAACAAATGGTATGAAGCGCTTGCATATACTTTGCCGGTTAATTCTTGGACTTGTTCGATTGAATCTCTTGTGACAATTTTCTAGTGGAAATCTACAATTTGTTCGTAAATATTTAAGTTAAGCTAGTGATTATGGGACATGAAGCTAAGCTTTTATATTTACTAGCTTACTGTAATTGACACTTCTTGATGCTCGTTAATGATCATTTTTGTGATTTAGACTGGCAAATGTGCCATGTCTCTTTGTCTACGAGGGAGACTAAACCCTGTTTGTGTGGAGCTTCGGCTCAATTTGGTGGGGTAGCGACCCATGGTCTTCGGGCCGTTTCGTGGAGCTTCGGCTCAAAATTAATGGTTAGCAACCATGGAATAGCGTTTCATTTTGTGATACATGTGTTGGTGAGTTTTCATGCTCCCGTTTTGTGATAGGCCTCCCCTTTTTTGTGATTTCTGGATTTCCATTGATGATTTCTAGAATTTGTGTTTCACCAATTTTTGTGATTTACATTGATAAGATTTGTCGATATTTGTGCATTAGTGAATTTGTGCGTCATTAACTTTTGTGATTGACATTGATATTATTGTCAATACTCATGGTTTTGGTGAATGAAAATATAGAGTATGACATTCCTTTTGATATTTGAGAAGATTCTTGTGATATTGATTAATCCTTAGTTGATTTTTAATTGCATACTTTTCACAGTATGGCTTTATGGTTATCATATGTTTTTGTCATATCTCTTATTCTATATCATTTCATCTGATGGTTATAGCTAGACTGATTCGTTTATTATTTTCTTATTAAATAATACTCGGGTCAGACCGAGATGTTACAGGTGCTTCTGCTTGACCTCACATCTGGGATTATCACTCTGACTTTTGGCTAACTACTTAGATTAGTAGTTTTTGTTGTATACATTTGAGATATAGACTCATTGATGTATCCATATTCTTTTGTCTAGCACTTGTAGCTATTTTTTTTATGATATTGTGGATCTTGTTTGACCACTACTCTGATGTACACTTTCATGTGTTATATTCATATCTTTTTCCGCCTTTGTGATATGGATGTCTGTGACTGATTTGTGTTATGTTTATTTCTATGTTTGTTTCCGAAGATATTATTGCCACTATGTAGTAGCCTTGAGTTTGTATCGGTGTGGCGGATTTCCTCTTGAGAAACATGTTATACTATCTGACATATCGGTGCTCGCACAAAGCCATTACACGGATGGTCACTCCTCAACGGCCTTATTCTCCGTGCTAGTTGACGGCATTACACCGTAGTGTGCTTGGCTAGCATGGGTATAGAGGTGGGGCGTCACAGCTTGGTATCAAAGCGAAACTTCGGAACAATGTAGAATAATCTAGCAAGGATCATCGTCCTAAGTCCTTCTTAGGAGTTGTGCTTTAGGATTTAATTCGAGTCTTCATACCGATTCATCCTATTTTCTTTATGATTCCTTGTTTATCTATCAAGATTGCTTGATATTCATTTGGTGAACGACATTGTCCTTCTTCTTTCTTTCTTTCAAAAGGAAGAGAAATGGTTAGACCCGGCCGTCCCAATGCTGGTCAATCTAGTGCTACTCCCCAAGATGGAGTATTTATGTCTGCCCAGCAGCTTCTTGATCTTGTAAAGAATGCTCAGGCAGCCGGTTCAAATCCGGAGTCTACTCACCCTAAGTCTGGATTTGCACGTTTGTGCAACGATTATACCAATTTGGGTGGGAAGCCATTCAAAGGATTTGAAACTATTATTGAAGTCCAGGCTTGGCTGAGAACGTGCGATCGAATCTTTTCTCGCATGAATCTTATTGATCTTCACCGAGTTCATGTGGCCTCTAGTATGCTCCAAGAAAGAGCATTAGATTGGTATGAGCTTCTTATTTCTGAAATAGTTGAAGCGGATCTTACTTGGGATAAATTCCGGGAACGCTTCGAGTTGAAATTTGTGCCAGAAGCCGAGAAGGTGACTTTGGCTCGTCGTTTTATTGACCTTGTTCAAGGCAAATCCTCTGTGACAGACTATGTCGCATCCTTCGAGTCACTTTCAAAATACAGGGTTGAATATATAAACATCCCATTGAAGAAAAACCAAAGATTTGTCTATGGCTTGAATAAAAATCTCAAGAAGCCATTACTTCTAAAGTTAGAAGTTTCTTTTGATCAACTCATTGATATCGCTCTTCGTCTTGAAGAGGCAGATAGGGAGAGTGATGTTGAAATTGTTGATGCCAAACCAAACTTCAACAACAAGAAAAGGCCTAATAAGTTCAAAGGTCCTTATCCCAATAAGAAAGGGAAGCAATCAACTTAGGTGGCAAAGACCCCTACCTCTAGCAGTAGGCAATGCTACAATTGTGGTTCTAAGGACCATTAAGTGAACAAGTGTTCAAAGCCTCGTCCTTGTCGCTATTGCAAAATCCCGGATCATTATTTATCTTCTTGTCCCAAACTTCAAGTCAGGAAGGAGGGAAAGCTTAATGTTGCTCAAGCCCCTGGCAACACATCTCGTGGTAAAGATATTTCTCATTCTATTCTTGATGTCATTGTTTTATTTCGTGATCATCTTATTCGAGTTCTTTTTGATACGGGTGCGTCCCACTCTTTTATTTCAAAAGAACTTGTTGATACTTTCTGTTTGGATGTTTTGTGTTTAATGACTTCTTTGAGAATTGCGAATCCGGTTGGTGGATCTGCAACAATCAGTTTATTGTGTAATGATGTCGAGATTATTTTGTGTGATTTTTCTTTTCGAGCCGATTTGCATGTTATGCGCTACTTAGGCTTTGGAATGATTTTGGGAATGGATTGGCTTAGCCGCTATGAAGCCCAAATCGTATGTCCTGAGCGGACTATTCATCTTCGACATCCTTAATCTATTAAGCTGATTTCTATTGATCTTAAAGATTCGGATTCCAGCTTGGTTGCATCTTTATATTCTTTAAATCCTCATGATGATGATAGTGATGATGAGGAAGATATTATTTCTCTTATTCACGTTGTTCGTGAATTTTCCGACATATTTGAGCCCGTTTTAGGATTACCACCTAAGTGAGCAATTGAGTTCAAAATTAATCTCATCCCTGGAGCTCAACCTATCACTCATCCTCCTTATCGTATGTCCAATAAAGAAAATGAGGAGATGCGCAAACAATTATCCAAATTGGAGACGAAGCAATTTATTCGCTCTAGTTCCTCGCCTTGGGGAGCTTCGGCTATTTTTGTGCAGAAATCTGATGGTACACTTAGATTTTGCGTTGACTACCGCAAGATTAATGATCTTACTATCAAGAATAAATATCCTTTACCTCGGATTGATGATCTATTCGATCAACTTAGTGGTGCTAGAGTCTTTTCACAATTAGACTTAGCTACCGGTTTTCATCAGCTTCGTATTGCAGAGGATAGCATTCCTTTGATGTTGTTTCGTACTCGTTATGGATCTTATGAATGGCTTGTAATGCCATTTGGTTTAACGAATGCTTCGGCTTATTTCGTTGACCTTATGAATAGAGTTTTCAAAGACTTCCTCGGTCGGTTTGTTCTCATCTTCATTGATGATATTCTTGTGTATTCAAAAACCAAGAAGGAGCATGAAAAGCATCTCCGGATTGTGTTGGAAACTCTTAGCAGTAATTAATTGAAAGCAAAATTTTCTAAATGCCACTTTTGGCAATCTCATGTGAAGTTTCTCGGTCATATTATTTCTGAATTCGGAATTTCCGTAGATCCTTCAAAGATTGAAGCGATTCAAAATTGGAAGAGACCAGAGAGTGTGACGGAGATTCGTAGTTTTCTCAGATTGGCGGGATATTACCGTCGTTTTATCAAAGACTTTTCATAAATTTCTGTGCCTCTTACTAGGTTGACAAAGAAGGGAGTTAAATACATTTGGTCGGACAAATGTGAAGCTTCTTTTTAGAAATTAAAAGAACTCCTTTCCGATGCTCCTATTCTTGTGGTTCCCGAATGAAACCAAGATTTTATTGTTTATACCGATGCTAGTCGCATTGGTTTGGGTGCCGTTCTTATGCAATTGCTTATGCTTCTAGGCAATTGAAGCCCGCCGAGTCTAGATATGCCACTCATGATTTAGAACTCGCGGCTATTGTTTTCGCCCTTCAAATTTGGCGTCATTATCTTTTGGCAGAGAATTTTATTCTCTATACTAATCATAAATCTTTGAAGTATTTATTTTCCCAAAAGGAACTTAATTTGCGTCAACAGCGTTGGCTCGAATTCCTTGCATCTTATGATCTTGATATTCTTTAAAAGGGAAATCGTGTTACCGATGCACTTAGTCACAAGCAACAAGCGGTTGTTTCCATGATGATATCCGAATGGAATGATCTCGAAGTTCTATCCACTTGTGAGATTCGAGATCGTGTTTCCGATTTATGTTCATCTCTTGTTTTATGTAGCCTTGAGGCTCATCCTTCTCTTTTAGACCGCATTCTTGAAGCTCAAAATCTAGATCCCGAATTGGCTCTTTTTGGCCAAAATTTTAGGGATAAAATTGATATTGAAGGTTTGAAAGACTTTAATATTGATTCTCGTGGCAGTATTCGAAAATTTGGTAGACTTATCGGGCCAAATATTAGCAATCTTCGTAAAGACATTTTAGAAGATTCTCATCATTCTAAATTTACCATTCATCCCGGTAGCAGTAAAATGTACGCGGATATGAAGCGACTTTATTATTGGGAGGGAATGAAATCTGATAGTGCTAACTTTGTTAAGTGTTGCATGACTTGCCAACTTGTCAAGGCCGAACATCAAAGGCTCGGTGGGTTATTGCAACCTTTAGAAATTCCAATTTGGAAGTGGGACCAAATTTCCATGGATTTTATAAACGGCCTTCCCCGTTCTCATTCGGATCATGATAGCTTATGCGTAATAGTTGATAGACTTACTAAATCCGCCCATTTTATTCCCGTTCGGTCCAATCGAACCGTTCCTCTTTTGACCAAACTCTTTATTAAAGAGATTGTTAAATTACATGGAGTCCCTATTTCTATAGTTAATGATCGTGATCCATTGTTTACTAGCGGATTTTGGAAGAGTCTTCAAAAAGCTTTGAGAACGAAACTTAATTTTAGCACCGCTTATCATCCCCAGTCCGATGGAAAGACTGAGCGTGTGAATCAAACTCTTGAAGATCTTCTTCGTGCATGTGTTCTTGATTTTAGTGGAAGTTAGGAAGATCATATTTCTCTTGTTGAGTTTTCTTATAATAATAGCTTCCAATCTAGTATTGGTATGGCACCTTTTGAGGCACTCTATGGAAGGCCATGCCGATCTCCTACTTGTTGGCTTGAGGCCGGTGAGAAGCTGGTTTTAGGTCCAGATTTTATTCGTGATTCCACAGAAAAGATTGACCTTATTCGTCATAGGATGAAAGAAGCCCAGAGTAGACAAAAATCCTATGCCGATAACCGGAGAAGGAAATTAGAATTTTCTATGGGAGACCTTGTGTTTATTCGTGTTTCGCCTATGAAGTGTGTTGTACATTTCAGTCGATCGGGAAAATTAGCGCCTCGATATATTGGGCCATTTCCTATCACCGAACGTGTTGGTTCCGTGGCTTATCGCCTTTTGTTACCAGCTCAATTTTCTGCTATTCATGACGTGTTTCACGTTTCTCAATTACGGAAGTGTCTTCGAGATTCTGATTCTATTCTTGAGCCCGGTGTTGTGGAAGAAATTGAAGTCTCGCCTAATTTAACTTATGAGCAACATCATATTCGTATTATTGCTTCGGAGGTCAAACGCCTTCGAAATAAAGATGTTCCAGTTGTTAAAGTTCAATGGTCCTCAAATCCTAAGGATTTCCCTTGGGAATCTAGAGAGTTCATCGAGCGAACACATCCAGACTTACTTTCCCATGCTCTTTGAGGTGAATTTCTTGATTCAAATACCTTTTGTGTTGATATGCTTTCATGGTTGTTACCTTGTATTTTCTTCTTAAATATTGCGAGGACGCAATTTCTTTAAGGAGGGGAGTCTGTAACAACCCGCATATTTCACGATTGAATATTTAAAATATTTTATTTAAATATTTTATCGTTAGTCGGATTTTGGTCCGAAAAGTTACTTTTTGCATACGGTCGAATTAGGACTCGGAACCACTTCCATTGGGTTCAAAACGCCGTTTGCAATCTTTTTGAGTATAAACTTTGATATGTTTGGAGTTAGTGGAATTTTGCCACTTTTTCACTTTGGGCTTTGGGTTTGGTTTAGCCCATTAGCCTAAGCTATTAATTCTAACTCAACCCCCTTCCTTTTATAACTTCATTTTCATTTCCTAACACTCAAGCTTCATCAAAAATGGAGGAAGCAATGGGAAATTAAAACTCCAATCTCTAGTTCATTTGCAAATACAACATCTAACTCCAAATTCAAAGAGAAGTCATTGATTCTTCTTTGCTTTCAAGCTTCTTCTTTATTGATTTTGTGTAAAGGTGAGATTTTTATCTCACATCTTTGTCTATAACTATCTTTAATTGTTAGGTATGAATTCCTAACACTTTTTCATATGCATTTGCTCTTGGTTTGGATTGAATTGGTGAAAATCCCAATTTTTAGTGTTTTGGGTTCAAATCTTTAAAAATCCAATCTTTGGTGTTTGAACACGTTTTTGGTGATGCATATAGAAGCCAATAGGACCGGGTAGCCGATGGGCGTAATCCCCTAGCGTTCGAGCTCGATCGGTTGCAAATTGAGAGAGTTTTTGCACTTTAGACCCCTAGGTCACTCGGCCTATTCTTACCCCCATAGGACGCTGACCTCCTTAAGTCGCTCGGCATTGATTTGATCGCGCCATGCTTAGGTCGCGCCGTGCTAGGTCGCTCGACCATATTTGTTAATTCGCTCGGCTTGTCCCTGTGTGTTAGGTCGCACTTTACCTTAAGTCGCTCGGCCTATTCTCTACCCCTTAGGTCGCGCCATACCATAAGTCGCAACCTCTTAGGTCGCAACCCCATAGGCCGCTTGCCTTACTGTTAGGTCGGCCTGCCTTAGGTCGCTCGGCCTGCTTGCACAGTTAGGTCTCACATGCTTTGAGTCGCGCCATTCTTTAGGTCGCAACCTATATGCCGCTCGCCTTGCAGTTGAGTCGGCCTGCCTTAGGTCGTAACCCCTATAGGTCGCACCCCTTGGGTCGGCCTGCCTGTTATGCCTCTAGCTCATTAGGTCGTTTCCCCCTCTAGCGCGCTCGGCCACTAGGTCGTTCCACCCTATAGCTCAACCGTGTTAAGTCGCACCAGCTATCTCGCAACCATGTTAGGTCGCTCGCTCTCTTAGGTCGTACCATGTTAGGTTGCCCTGTTGGGCCGTATACTATTTCTTGAGCCGTCGATTTCTTGTGTTGACTTATGTTAAGTCGTAAATCGTGGCTATTAAGTCGCAAGGGTATTTCCACTTTGATGGATTTGGAATCGAATTCTTTGGATTTTTTTTATTCACGTCTTCGAATGTGAATTTTTGTGATTTATTGTTTCTACAATCATTTTTGTGATTTGTCACTTTATCTCGCTCGTACGAGAAATCTAATTAAACGGCTTAGTAAAACAAATGGTATGAAACGCTTGCATTTACTTCGCCGGTTAATTCTTGTACTTGTTCGATTGAATCTCTTGTGACAATTTTCTAGTGGAAATCTACAATTTGTTCGTAAATATTTAAGTTAAGCTAGTGGTTATGGGACATGAAGCTAAGCTTTTATATTTACTAGCTTACTGTAATTGACACTTCTTGATGATCGTTGATGATCATTTTTGTGATTTATACTAGCAAATGTGCGACATCTCTTTGTCTATGAGGGAGACTAAACCCCGTTTCTGTGGAGCTTCGGCTCAATTTGGTGGGGTAGCGACCCATGGTCTTCGGGCTGTTTTGTGGAGCTTCAACTCAAAATTAATGGTTAGCAACCATGGAATAGCGTTCCATTTTGTGATACACGTGTTGGTGAGTTTTCATGCTCCCGTTTTGTGATAGGCCTCCCCTTTTTTGTGATTTCTGGATTTTCATTGATGATTTCTAGAATTTGTGTTTCACCAATTTTCGTGATTTACATTGATAAGATTTATCGATATTTGTGCATTGGTGAATTTGTGTGTCATTAACTTTTGTGATTGGCATTGATATTATTGTCAATACTCATGGTTTTGGTGAATGAATATATAGAGTATGACATTCCTTTTGATCTTTGAGAAGATTCTTGTGATATTGATTAATCCCTAGTTGATTTTCAATTGCATACTTTTCACAGTATGGCTTTATGTTTATCATATGTTTTTGTCATATCTCTTATTCTATATCATTTCATCTGATATTTATAGCTAGACTGATTCATTTATTATTTTCTTATTAAATAATACTCGGGTCAGACCGAGATGTTACAGGTGCTTCTGCTTGACCTCACATCTGGGATTATCACTCTGACTTTTGGCTAACTACTTAGATTAGTATTTTTTGTTGTATACATTTGAGATATAGACTCATTGATGTATCCATATTCTTTTGTCTAGCACTTGTAGCTATTTTTTTATGATATTGTGGATCTTGTTTGACCACTACTCTGATGTACACTTTCATGTGTTATATTCATATCTTTTTCCGCCTTTGTGATATGGATGTCTGTGACTGATTTGTGTTATGTTTATTTCTATGTTTGTTTCCGAAGATATTATTGCCACTGTGTAGTAGCCTTGAGTTTGTATCGGTATGTCGGATTTCCTCTTGAGAAGCATGTTATACTATCTGACATATCGGTGCTCGCACAAAGCCATTACACGGATGATCGCTCCTTAACAGCCTTATTCTCCGTGCTAGTTGACGGCATTACATCGTAGTGTGCTTGGCTAGCGTGGGTATAGAGGTGGGGCGTCACAACTTCTCAATAAAATATACTTTTCAATTTGAATATAGCCAGTCTAACATTTATAAATCCTTCTCTATTTGTCACCAATTTGATTTACGTCCCAATTTCGTAAATTTCCTTTTTCACATTTCCAAAAGAAATATCTATCTTTTCTTTTTAAATCGAATTACCCATCTTGTTATAAATTCTCACCGTTCACTTATATCTTAATTTTCTCCACTGATAATGATTTCATTTTATTTATAAACCTTGTTTATAAATCCCATGGTCTCATTTCCCGTTAAAAACAGTTTCATAATACTTAATCGACTTCTAAATTAAATTTCACTTTTGAATTAATTTTAAAAAAATGCAACTATATTTCAAACCCTACTAAATTCTGATTTCACTCCCATTTCATAATCTAAAATCTTATTTAAAATTGAGTATAACAATTTCATATTTTGTTTTCAAATTTCCTCTTTATTTCCCAACTATTGTAAATCTTGATTTTAAATTTTTTTTACACTTAAACAAATATCGCTTAAGCTTAATTTAAAATCCTTTTATTTATATTATTCCAAAATCTCTATTTTTCCATATTTCAAAATTATTAAGTACAAATTAAAAATCAACTATTTATTTTACCCAAATTCTTTCCTTTTAATTAATCCAAATTTCACTACAATATTTTACTTCCAAATTTTCTTTTTAATTTATTTTTAAATTCAAACTCATATTTAAGGTATTTTATGCCAAAATCTAATCCAGTAATACCATAGCATCCAATAACTTCAAATTACACTATAATCTATCATAGATTATTCAACAGTTCATATATCACTATATATGAAATTAAATTCAACATTTTTGAGGAATCTAGCTGGATCCCTCCAACCCGTTTTCCTGCATCCACAGATGTTAATGCAACATATAAATACCAATCCCACATCGAGGGGGATATCGTGGTATATAAGGTCATCCACTATTATACGAGGTGCATAGGGTCGCATCCGCTATATATATGCGGGAATATCAATCACTCCAATATATATACTACTATATATAATATCACATTCAACTGATAATAGTTTATCAATTCAACCCATCGATAATTAATACCAGCAATCCAAAAAGAGTGAGATTTGATCACACTAATTTTTGTTGTCGGTCCTACTCTCCTATTCCGATTAAAACCGAACGCATTTGAATTTATGTGAAAATTCCATGAACACCAAGTCCAACCAACCTAATTCCACTAAACGAACAAGTTATGAATATATTAACTTCAATTATCAATTAAAACTAGTTTTAAATTAATAAACAAGACCTTTATCTCGGCCTACCTAATAGATAGCTTCGGCTGGCACAGCACAAGCCTGCATGTCCCCTTTCTTTCTTTTTTTATCTTTTTTTACAAATGGCCCAAGGTCTATGAAAATCAAACCCACCCAGGCAAAACTCTTCATTCCCCAAAAGGAATGCAGGCACCACGTTGTTTTGCCGCCCCATTCAAAAACCTCCCATCACCACCTAGCACGTCCTAGCACCACCGCATATCGACCCTAAGAAGCCCCACTCTCAAGCTTCCCTATGCCTCCGCTTTCGATCTGAACGACGTCTCTACCACCCTGAAAACCCATAAGATGTTTTTTCGTTCATCTACCACTAGCGGCCACCACACTCATCCACTGGCCACCAAAATTGGTTCGAAGGTCCGGCTAACCCTCCCCTACACTTCACCAGTTGGAAGCCTCGCCCCACGATCCTCCGAATCGCCCAATGGACAAAAAAATGACCACCGTTCATCTCGACTTCCTAGCCCCCACACACCACCAACGCCTATTTCCACCATCCAACTAGTCGAGCTCCCCCTCCTCTACACTTTCCTAGTTGAACTCGACACCTCATATGGCCTTTAGCCTCGAGTGGTAATGGCCATAGAATGGCTGTGCTTTGAAATGGAGAAGATGATCGTATTTTTTTCTCACTATATCGGCCGCGTGCACTATAAAAAGGAGGGGGAAGGAAACATGTAAAAGAAGCAAGGTCTGTAGACTAAGGTGGCTCAATGAACTGTGGTGTGGACTGAAAAGATGGAATTGCAGCTGAAAAGAAGGCTGACTAGTCAATATATTTATTTGAATTTCAAATTACCTCGATTTATGCAACTCAAAATTTCGAACCCCTATCGAGGCATGCCACTAGGCGTTTATAATGTTATACCCCCATTTCAAACGCAATGGAAAATGTTTCGAGTCCTAATTCGATCGTATGGAGAAGATAGCTTTTTGGACCAATTATTATATTGAATATTTGATATAAATTTCAGTGCATTTATATCCCGTACGACCAAATGATAACTCCAACCAGTACGAAAGTTGAAATCCAATTATAATACACTATTATGGATCCAATACAACTAGCTTCATCGAAATCCAAGACTGTGCCCCAGAAGGCTATTTTTACAGTTAGTTCAAACGATATATTTTTTAAAACTGAACAAATCACTTTTAAATTCACTTTAAATTTTTTTATTATCCACATTATAATTAATATAAATTTTATAAGCCTTTAAATTATTTTTATCAAGCTAAAAGCTCAAGATTCAATATTTTTACCAATTTTTAATTATTAAATTCAATAATTAAATTACCCAATAATTAGTTATATTTGAAATTCAAGTTCAAAATTTACTTTTAATATTTAGAATCCATTAAATATTCCAATTTCAAGTAAGCAAATTTTGGGTCATTGCAACGGTATTCACATGCCGAACAACTAAATGTTAAAAAACAGATTGTTAGGGAAAAAAGGAGATAGAAGAAACTAAACAATCACAGAATCTCACAACACAACGGAGTAACATGTATTAATCACCATAATACTTTACAAAGTAATTTCAAAATAATATATAAGAGTCATATTAATACAAATTGTACCCTAGGACAGTTATAATAGCCTGTCCCTACCTAACTAATACAAGATACATATAACACAGCGGAAATAAGATAATAACTAGCTATTGATGAAGCCTCCTGCTCCAAGGTCCTCCAAAATGCATCCGTGGGAAAACCTGAACTACTTGGCTGCCCATAAAAATTTGAGCACCCAAGAGTTTTAAGCAATGAAAATAAAACTCCGTATTAGACATGGGTTGTTATGAGTAAACTCAAAACAATCTAATTATTACTTTTAAAACTCTTTAAAAATGTAACGACCCAAAAATTTCGATAATTAAAATTGGTTAAATTTGTAAGATTTTGTAATTAAATGTAGAAAGAAATGGAAATGGAAATCTTATAATTTATATTGGAGCGAATGTTAGAAATTAAATGTTGCAATGGTAAATAAAAATTAACTTTTGACAATTGGAATGAAATCCCAAAAAGAAATAGTGGAAAACATTATAATTTGTTAATCTAATATGATTGTGTAACTAATACTGAAAGAAATAAAATTTGAAATAATATTAATGAAATAATAACTAAAATGAATTGCAACTGTATAAATGTAGTTAATTGTTGATAATTTGGATGTAATCCCAATAAGTGAACAATGTAAATGTTATAACTGGGTTACAAAAATTTATATACGGAAGTGGATGTAAATATGAATTAATTAATGAGATAATAGTAGTTAATGGTAATTGAATAAAATCAATTATATGTAAGCATTTTAACATTTGTTTGTGAATAGGGAATTCATATGTGTAATTAAAAGTTATGATAACGATGGTTACAAGTTACCGTTTTAATCGGTCTATTAAATTTAAATGGGGAATCAAATTGAATTAAATGAACTTTAATGTTACATTAGCAAGTTTAAGATAATAATGGAAAGGGTGAATGTAAATTTAAATAGTAATGTACATTTACTTATAAGGTAGTAATTGGTGTAATAAAAAGCATGAGTCCAAGTAAATAAATTTATTGAGAATATTAATTGTAATTAATATGAATCAAAGCAATAGTAACGGTCGTAAGTTACTATTTAATTGTCCTATTAGTTTGTGTAACTGTTATGTTTGGGAATGATATTTTATATTAAGTAAATAAAGGTAAGAACTATATGGATATATGAATTAATGTATGATTTATGGTAATAGAATGAATTCATATGACGTAAGTAATTATAATAAATAATTGAAATAATAAGCCTAAGTGAATTTTAAGGCTATGGTAACAATCATCATAAATTACCAAAATATATCTAGTCTACCAAATTAATTGGAAAACAATTCATTTAAATGAAAACAAAGGTCTCATTTATGTGGGTAAGAACTGTAATTGTAAAGAGTAAATGTAATAAAGCAACGGGAATGCATATTTTATTCATAAGATAATATAAAGGAATGAAACCTATTTAAATGAATTAATTGAGGTTCTAATTATAACAAATGTATATATTGGACAACTTCAATATATTTGGAGATAATAGTTAATACAAAGGGGAGTCGGAAATTTGAATACATTAATGGAATGAAATGTGACTAAAAGTTAGCATAACGATTATTGTATGTTACCTATTTATGTAGAGTGTTAATTTATAATTGGAAATCAGTTACAATATTTATAATTTAATATTACGTTAATATTAATTAAGGTAATATATGTAAGTAATATTAAGGTTATTCATGTTGGACAATTTTTGAATTTTATGTATTGGAAATAAAGCTTTATCAATTTATTGGGTTTTAAACCATAATAATTGGAGTAATTGCAATTTAATGAAATTAATCTCTAATTTTTGCCTTAATTGAAATCAATATGGAATGTAAGAATATTAAGGTAATAGTTTGTAAATCCAATGTTAAATTTTATCCGTTTGATAATAATGAATTTAATAATAGAACGGAAGTGAATTTAATAGATTTATTGGAAATTAAATTTATAATGTTGAATTTGATGAAACTGAGGATTAATATTTAAATTTATAAATTAGTCATCTCTAATTTGGCATTCAAATTTGTTTAAATCATTGTAAATGATTGAGGAATCATAAGTGATAAAAAATTTCAATTTTCGAATTGAAATTTAAAATTTGATTTAATTAATTAATTTTTAATTTATTTAATTAATGTAAAAATAGCCATTTTGGCCACTAACTCGGTTTTCGACGAAACTAGTTTCATTGGATTCGTAATGGTGAATTATCGTAGGATTTCAAATTTCATAGCGATCGAACTTGTCGTTTGATCGTACGGACTCGAAACGCCCTGAAATCAATGAAATTGAAATCAATTTAAAAAATATTGATTTTAGCATAATTCATCATACGATGGAATTTGGAATTGAAACCTTTTCCATTGCGTTTAAATTATTTTAAAAGATCTATTTTGATATATGGGTTGACCCAATTTCGTTCCGGAGTCGAAACGGGCTTTTCGGGCCATATATCGTTTAACGCGTTTATCAATCTGATCCATCTATTCTACTTTCAGATTTGTCTATAAATACTCTGCTATACACCCTAATTACCCTCATTCTCATTTTGTATGTATGTACATTTCAACTATCTCTCGTCCTCAATGGCAGACAAACAAATTCTAGATCCAAACACAAACCAAATTTAAATCCAAAGCTAAAATTCAAACCCCTCAAAAAAATAGAAAAATCATATATCGAAGCTCTTGATGAACGCATCTCGGATCTGCTGTTTGTTTTTGGATTCGAATCATCGTTTGTCCAAAATTTCAGAATCAATTCCGGCCATCCATTTTAGGGCTTGGGATTTCGACGGTGGATCGTCGACCTTAGGACGATCGAGGAGTGGCAGTTTGTAGAGGACTTCGCGCTGGACACATCGGCAGGCTTGGTTCAAGTCTGGGTGATCGAAATTGCCTCGAACGGCATGCTTTAGGTGACGGTGGTGCAACTTTTTCGGCATGTTTCAGGTAGCCACAACCACCATGTGAGGTCGCCTCGATGTAGGGATGTCAACGGCGGAGTTGGATCGTGGGTTCGCTGGCTGTGGGCGGTTGTAGTTCGACGATAGATACTGTACTCGCGTGAATTAGGGCTCGAATGTGCCTGGAGAGGAACGAAGGTGACGTGGCGATTTTTCTTTGGTCTGCTTTGTTTTTATTTATTTTATTTTAATTTTAATTTCAATTGTTCTAACTGATATAACTTTCGCGTGCGAACTCCGTTTCAAGTGTGGTTTTCTCCACTAGGTTTGTATTGGAATTCCTAACACTTTGACGCTGGTTTGGATGGATTTGGAGACTGTGCAAATTTTTGGTTTAAATTGGATTTAATTCAATTTAAATTCAAAAGGTGAGCGTTTTAATCCACTCACAACTTCTAAATTTTTTTATGTTTGTTAAATTAAATTTTGTTGTGATTATGCATTTATTTATGAATTTTTTCGTATATTTTTAATCATCATCTCAGTTATTGCATTTATTTAAATTAAATCGTTATTTAACTTAGTATTGAATATAACTGCCAGTTAAATACCTATTATATATATTATCAGTTATCTATTGGTATTGATTGATTGTTTTGGATGATGATTGTGATGGATGGATGATCTGTTAATGGATGAATGTATGTTTTATTTATATCATCATAATCTGCAAGTTGTTATGCATTTATTTTTATTCGGGATTGCGGTTCGAAATGATATACAACCGCATTTTATTTTAAATTGCGGATTGAAATGATAAATATCCGTATCACTTGACCATAGGATAGAAAATTATATACGGGAACCGCGGTATATATATAAAATTATTTTTGAAATGATTTTTATGGTTTTGTAAAGAAATATATAGGCTATACATATATTGATTTTAAATGTTATATAAATGCTATTTTATTATTGATTTAGCTATGTATAAATTTGTTTGAATTATAAAATAAGCTAAATAATAAAGTTTGAATTTCTTTTATATAATATGGTTAAGTATCTATTTAAATTCTATTGTATATAGAGTTTATAATGACTTAAATAAAATTAAGGTTGGAAGATAAATGTGAATTTGATTTGAATTTAAGATCTAAGGATTATCCTCGAAAAAAATTTGATTTGAAATATAAATAAATTGAGATTTTAAAAGGTATGATTTTATGACTTGATTTTTGTTTAGAGGATTTAAATGAATGTCAAATTGATTTAAATGAATATTATCAAGTTAATGTAATTGAAAGAATATCCAGTTATTTGAAGCCTAAAGGTTTTACTAAAATGATACTTGATTTATTGAGTAAACATTTCAAATCTAAATAATAGTAGTTGAAATTGATATATATGAAATTATCAAAGAATAAATTTTGAAATGGTGGAATAATTAAAGCTTTGAAATATATGGAAATTATATTGGTTTATTTGGGAATTTAAAATCCATATTGGAATTGATTTGTGAAGGTGAAGAAGCTATTTTACTATATAAAGAAATTAAATATTTAAACCATTTAAGTGGTGTAGTATGTTTCAAAGTTATGGAATTCAAAGTTTTATGTTTTGAAAGGCTATATTTCAAGTTTTGGTTTCGAAATATTATAACTTTGAAATGTTATAATTTTAGAAAAGGATATATTTGAAAATGATATCAAATTTGATTTGATTTTTAAAAAGAGGAAATGATATCGCATTTATATGGATTTGAAATGGATATTATATTCTGGTTTTAAAAGTATAAACTATTTTGATAAGACCGCGGTGTTATAATAACGTTTGGTTGTTAAAGAGACCGGGATCGGAAGTTGTCATACTCTCTGCCAACTCTAAAAACCACTTTGACAACCGTGTACGTGGTGGAGATTCCAGAATGAAGTAGGATGGTGGCGCCGTTCTATTAAGGTAAATACGTGGACCCAACTCCCATGAGTTAGCATAAGGTGGCTAAAACAGGAGCGATTCTTGGGCCAGTGAGGTAGCACCTTTGATCGGACACATCCCTTCGATATTATACTTTGACTTTTGGATTGATTCGGTGGCCACTTTTGATTTTTTTATTTGGGGGTGTGGCTCGAGGTGGGCGGTAGCTGCGCGCTACGCGTTACCACCGGCCCGGATAGCAATTGGTATATCTACCCTGGCATTGCCTAGTTGTGCCATGTCACCTACCTTAGCGCGCTTGTACGAGTTTGGTTTTCTCCCGTAGCCCGTGTGGTATCCTATGGTGGCTTCTCGATCTGGAGGGACTATGATATTGGATGGACTACTGGGACTGTTATGTGTTAAGGGCTATATGGATAACCCCTTAATGCTATGAAAAAGTAAGTTTATTTTACTATTAGACATTATTATAATAGTGAAATATTACTACATAGTAAATAGTTTAACGGATCCTTAGGAGATGTGAATCTCGAGCATCTCTTAAGTTACTGCACTCACGTTAGACACTGGATATGAGACGTCAAATTCCGTAAACATCTCTGACGCTGTTTCACTCATATTTATTCCTGTTGATTTAACTTACATAAGATATTTTAGTTCCGACTCGAGTGTTTTGTCCTTTCAATTCGCTCGGGTCAGTCCGAGCGTTTCAGGATTTGAAGATTTTATTCTGGAGGACGAAGACGAAGATTAGTAGTACTATTATCTACTATATTATTCCACTACACCATTTATTTCCACTGCATTAATTATTATTCTCTGGTATGTGTACTCTGATATGTATTGTATAAATATAATCAAATGTTTTTGTAAAACAGCTTCATGAACAGTTATTTGATTATTATATTTTATCGTTCCGCTGCAAGATTCTATTTTTTCTTTCTCTACTTTTTATTATTTACCCCATAACAATCCGTCTTTTTGTGTGGTTTAAGTCTGACGTGTGTGGTTTATCGTTGATTTAAAGCGTGCGAAAAGGCGGGACGTTACAAAAAATCTAAGGTATCTCGTAAAACTAGGCCGCACATAAACACTAATGGATTTTTACTTTACGATAACCAAAATACTTTTGTATAAAATACCCATTGATATTATAATAATGTCTAACGGTTCAAGTAAATATATAAAATAACTAAAATTATTACCGTTATTAAATTCCAGCATACTAGGCTCTACAATCAAAATCATATGGCACGCATTGAAGATTGAATTCCATACTGTGGCAAGGTAAGGGACTACCTTTCAATGGTACGCCCCTAGAAAATGTACCGATGCCAACACAGAACTGACCGCCCCTTTAACATGGCATACCGGATTTCCTCACCCCTTTTTGACACTGGGCCTTATAATACCACAACGTCTGCATGCAAACCAACTCTGAATAGGACAATCTAGAATGGGATGATGGCTCCGAATGGTAGCTAACCACTGGCTCTGTTGCATACCATGTTTTTCCCATTTTTCCAATTTGTGAAGCTTGTGAGGTCACGTATTTGTCTTTTTATTTGCAAACCCACTTGGAATGCTACACTGCCCTCCAACCGTCATTGCAATGCTTACATTCATCCATATAAGTTCATTCTGAGACTGAATGAAACCAAAAGGCACTACTTACTATATCCATTTTGGAATCACCCTCAGGATTAGTAGTGAATAGCCCTTGCACTTCAAAACTTTGTCTTCGATTCCACGCTCTTGAAGATGTCTTTAGTTCGAAACGCTTGAATTGGATAACATATCCGATCTCGATCTCTTCGAAACAACTTCCAATAATTTCCGATAAACTCAACCCGAATCTTTAGCTGGTAAAAGATAAGAGCGGAGTTCACCTTCTAACCATATATGGACAGATGTCTTTATCATTTATCCTAGAAGAATGAAACGAGATTCATATACACACAGTACAACATCATCAGGTATGACCGTGCCATATAACTCACGTATTTCTCCTAGATATTTCCAAAGTTACGTTTAGGTCCAGATTTTTATAGTCGTTTATTCAACTATCAAATAAATAATCAGTTAACGTTGATTCAACTCCATATGGGATGTACCAAGCCTTTATTAATTAGTCTTTAATCAATAAAATCACTGGTAAACTTTATCAAAAGATCCTTTCAATACACTTCCCCAAACCCTTAACATTCCTTTATACTTGAAAAAAACAATATAAGTATTTACTAAAACGTTTTGGAAAATCCCTTTCCTCAAAATTCCATATTAAATGGCCAAGCAATTCGCTTTAAAAAACATCACCTCCTATAAAACACATTTATGTATCCTTTATAGAAATTCTTTTTTAAGTTCCCTTCACATTTCAAACCACTTAAAAGTTTTCAAACAAGATTTAAAACTTCTTTCAAAAATATCTAAATTGATTTATAACATCTCTTTCTATTTTTAAAAATATTTAAAAATCTTCCTTCATAATTCCTTAATAGAATCTCCTTTATAAAAATATCATTTTCAAGATATCATTTGTAAATCACTATAGGCAAAACCTTTTATTTAATAAACCCCCATTTTAGAAAAAAACAAGATATTATTTTAAAATAACTTTATAAAATAATAATAAATTTTAAAAATCATTTATAACCTTTAAACCCAAATTTATTAAAGAATTAAAGTTAATTCAAAAAAATACTTTAGTAAATTCAAAAAGGGGCTTAGTAATCCCAATGGTACTATTTCAAGTTACCATTCAATTTCCATTTCAATTCACTTAACAGTTATTTACATAAATCAACATATATGTAAATACATTCATATCTAAATTAGGGAATAACATGTCAACATGAACTAACTAGCATATATGTATCCAAAAAACATAAAAGTAGGATGGTGATTTGTCCTGCTAAACAGATGTCCAAAACATTCAACTAAATCATATTAGAATGATGATTTATTCTACTAACACATTTCCACACAAACAAACAAGAAAACAAGCAAACAAACAATTCATAGCGGAATGGAGATTTATTCTGCTAACACATGTCCACACAAACAAACAAGCAAACAAACAAAATATAGCATAACGAAGATTTATTATGCTATCGCATGTCTAAACAATCCAAAAATCTACATTACAGTTAGTGGTTTCTTAATGGTATCGACACTTGAATCACTTGTACACAAATCTATCTTTGAAAAGAAGTACCTTTAAACAATTTCACTTTTGGAAACCAAAGGATTTAAAACTTACAAAAAACCTTTTTAAAAATAATTAACTATAATTTAAATCCTTATTTAAATCATAATTAATTTTAATTGAATCTTAACTTAATTTAATTAAATAGTTAAACAATAATTAACTATTAATTAAACCTACATTAATTATTAAATAATAATTTAAACCTTCATTAATAATTAAATATTAATTAATTTTAATTAATAAAAATTTAATCTCTAATTAAAATTTAAATAATAAATTAAATTTTAAATAAATAATTTATTATTATTTAAACCTTAACTAATTTATAATTTAAAATAATTAAACACTTGATTAATAATTAATCTTATACTTAATTAATAATTAATTAGAAATGAATCATATAGTTAATTCATGATTATTAACTTAATTAATAATTAATTTAAAATAAATCTTAACTTTAAAAGATAGCTAATTAAGAACTAATCTTTATTTAATTAAACTTAATAAACCTGTTAACACTTAATTAATTATTAATTATTAAAACCTACTTAATTAAAAATCAATCATTAAATCCTTAATTTAATTTTAAAAACATTATTATTTAGTTTATAAAATATTCACAAAACAATTTGAAGTAAAAACAAAACTTTGCAAAAATCAAAATTTTAAGCGAACTGCATCCATATCGACTATCGCAGTGGATACCCGTAATTTCACTTTACTAACTAGTTTACAAGCTAATCCGTCTTTGTTTTAAGACAAGATTAACACATATGACATATCCAAGTTCATATATACCAAATCATATCATCATCAAACATACCAAAAATCACAACCTTTTTATAACCAACTTATCGAAACAAATACAACAATCCAAACCAAACACACACACACACACACACACACACACACACATATAACCACATAACCAACACATACATATATAAGTAAATTCTTCCAAATAATTTAAGAAGTTGCTCAAAAAATTTTTGGAAACTTGAAATATTTTATCATTCGGAAAGCTTGGAAAACCACGAAATCCACTCAAAAATAAGCCATTTTCTTTCCCTTTTTTGGACCAGTTATTCTTGGAATTTCAAAAAAATAGTCAAAAGAAAAGTTTTATATAATTCTTTCCTCTATCATTTTAAAAAAACAAAGTACTTAATTTGGATAATTTCTGAGGAATTATGATTAAAAAGGTGAGTGGAATACTCAGACTTCATAATCTAGGTTCAAATAACACTCTCGAAAAAAAAAGGATTTTTGGAGTATCTAAGCTCGAAATCAAAAAAAGCGGTAAACTACAAGTTGTAGCCATAGGAATTATACATGCTTTGGGAAAAAGAAAATCGTATTTGGCTAAGGTTAGAGGATGTTATGGCCGATGGAATTTGGGGTAAAATGGAGAAATTTTGAAATTGAAAAGAGGAATTTTAAACACTTTGAATTTTAGAATTTTTTCACCTTTCTCTTTTTTCCCCTCTTCCTCTCTCCTTGAAATATAAAGAGAAGCCATTAAAGAATGCTCAAGCTTTAGGAATCAAAACAAAAAGAAAATGTGAAAATTAGTTTTATATAAAGTAAATATGCTAAATTACCTAACTAACCCTCCAACACTACCCTCCATTCCCCCATATTCCATATCACCACCTTCCATCTCACCATGTACCTCAAGCCATCCTTATGTACCCCTCCCCATCAGATCAAAGGCAACATGTATTTATGACTTGTACTTTATGTTGCATAAGGTATCTTATATTATAATATTTTACACTTTTTAAAATTTATCTTATTTGAAAATACATACATACTTCGATGTAAATACATGTACATTTACATAAAAATATGTCTAAAGAAATTTATAAATGTGGTTATGTGTAAACAAAAGTGCTGCAACAATTCCGGCAACTTTTAGCCGAACAAAAGACGAAAATTCGAAAAACGAATTCCGGTCACAATTCTGTTTTACATCGAACTAAATATTTCCACAAACAAATTTTAAATCTATTTCATCATCATTATTCATCATTATTTATCATTTAAAAGAGTTTTATTTTAATTATAAAATCTATTATTTGAATATTTAAAATTAATTAAATATTCGCAAATCAAAGAAGTGAAATATAGGGTCGTTATATTGACGTTCAACACCCATGCAAGTGCCTGATTTTACAACTACTGAATAAATTCATGGTTTGATCACTAAAACATTTATTTGGTCATGACCATGTATTGCATTCTTTGAGTTTTGAACTCTAAAAGTAATACAAGACTATAGATATTTGATCCATATACAATTGCATATAAATATCATATGGTGAATGGTCAAAATTTGTAATGTACAATATTTCAATGAAATTAGTTCATCCAAAAAACCAAATAAATCTTAGTGCGAGATTGATTATTCAATATGGTTTATTACAAAGGGATCATATTGTGTTAATGTAACACAAGAACAACAACTACAAGATAGATTTAAGAACTTGATTGCTGAAATGTCATTTTGATCGGTTTACGTAAAGTGCAACATATTTGATGTTCTTAAATCTTAAGGATAATTGAATGTGCTTTTTTAAAGAGTTTGTTATGATATTACAGTAAGTTTTTCTTTTGAACAGTTTGACCATTTGAAAGGATAATGAATGTATTAGAATAGATGTAATTTGAGGTATAGTTGGAATGAAGAGAATGGATAGTCACTTCTGTCTCATAGAGAAACATTGGAAATGGGAACTATAATAATAACTGATATTTAATATTGGAATAAGAAATATGATTTCTATTTAGAAATGTATTTCCATATAGAAAATTGTTTTCTATGAGATTCATTTCTTTGAGCTCAAGATGTTTGATCAACAACTTTAAATAGTTATAGTGTATGAAATAAACAAATCGTATTAACTGAACGACGGACCTCCAAATTTAGTATGCTATTATAGTAATGGTGGAAATAGTAGAAGCATGCCATATAGAACTAATTAATTGTATCGTAGTACGACAATTGTTTTCGTAAAACTTACCATACATTATTTATGAAATAATGATTATTTTTCTGTATCGACCAAAAAAATAGACATAGCTATATTTCAATATGAATATTCTATGATGACCCACCTTTCATTCCATAGAAAGACGTATCGTAATTTAGAAAGAAATAGGTAGAAAAGTAATAGAAAGAAAGAACTAAACAATCATCAGAATCTCACAGCAGAATGTAAAAATATATATTACATCAGATAGATATTACAGTAGTCACTAATATCATACATCAGAGTCATGCAGTTTTACAACATCATATTAGACAGTCGTGATGACCTGCTTATTCATTACAACCCAAAATGCAAAAATAGATACTAATGCAGCGGAATAGATATATATAGATACGCCAAAGACTCATGCTCCAAGTCTTTTCCAAAATACGTCAAGCCATCCTGAAGCACTTGGCTACTCAAAAAAATTTGAGTACCCAAGAGTTTAAGAAAACAGAAAATAAACTCTGGGTCAGTTTAAGTTTGTTTAACTTGAAAATCATTGGAAAAAAAAGGTATCTCGTAAGACTCTCCGCAAATAAAAAAGGACAAGTTTTTCCCTTACGATAACCAAAGCATTTGATAGGAAATCCAGTTATATTATAATAGTGTGTAGGGTTTTCAAATAAATAATTCACATAGCCGAAATTGTCACATTCATTAAATTCCAGCATCATGGTATACAATCAAGTCCGATGTCACTTATTCGAGATTGGATTCCATACACTGGCAGGGCTACTGGGGTACCGTCCTTCACAGTACCCGGTCTAGATTAGAGTACCAAGGATCTACCCTGATCCCCAACAATGCAAGACCGGAGCTACCCCTTACTGGATAGTCCGAATAAGACAATCCCACGGTTGTGGCCAATAATCGCCCACACAGCCGTATAAAAGTGACATCTAGACAGAAGAATATCTTATCCTACTTGGTTGCTACCCACTTAGCCTTGCTGCACCTCCCTTGTTTTAGCCACTTCCGGTTGATAAGGCTTGAGGCTACGATTACCTTTATAGTACACATTTCTTAGAATGCTCATCGTCCTCCATTGACGTTGGTCTGATAGCATTCGCTCATATAAGTCCATTCCAGGTCCAAACGGAACCAAAGGAACTATCTCCGTTACACTCGTTTTGGAATCACCCTCAGAGTTAACGACAAATAGCCCTTGCATTCTTAATCTTCCTTCCTAATCTTCACTTGAGAGTTCACGACCTATCACTTATTTTAGATCAATGTGGTTTTCGGATAACAATTTGATATCCGATCCCGGTCTCATCGAAATCCAACGCTGTCTTTTAAGGCCAAATTGTTTAAGTAAAACAATTTTTAACTTCAAAATGTCATATTCACACAGCAATTTCATCACGAATATCTTTTTAAATAAATGACTCACATTTATTAACAGATCAATCCAGGCATTTCATATCACAGATTAACAAAAATTAACCTAGCAGAGAGATTAAGCAATCCAAAGCATTCAATTCAAGTTTAATCATCCATAAGCAAGATTAATTTGTGATACAACTATCCAATTAATTTAATTTACACAAAATAAAGTAATTACTTATAAATCGTGCTTAATTATCTTTAATTAATTACAGGCCATTTATTTTATTTAATTAAATTTTTAGGGTTAGTTAATTAATTACATTTAAAATTACTTTAAGATTTTTTTGATTAATTATAAGTTTAAAAACATTTATCTTAACCATTTACTTGATGCATAGTTTAGTTTATTTGAAAACACTTAGTAATTAAATTAAATAGTTAACCTAATGTATAATTATCCTAAACTAAATCAATTTAAATTCAAAAACATTTAACTTCAAAATCCTTTGGCTTGAAACTCACTTTGAAAACTTGTTCAAAAATTTGCTTTGAAAACTTGGTTAATTCATTTTTATCTTCTCTAAAACACACGGCCCAAGCCTAAGAATCCCGATCAAAAACTCGAGCCAAACTCAAACTTCCCCGAACCTCCTCCTTCTTCCTTTCTTCCCTCTAACACAGCATCAACCCGACACAACTGATATGTGTCCACATGCACACGCGACAGTGCTGCTCCGACCAATCACTGATGATGCCACCAAGTCGACGACGACACTCCAACCATCCCTAACCACCTAGAACCATGAACCACCCCACAAAAAAAAAATCGAACGGGTCGAGCTACATAGGGACAAAATCGATCACATCCACCCTGCTCCGCCTCCTCTGTCCACCAGAGACCTCGCCGCTCCGCCTGGTGACTCGCCAAACCACCCTCTTCCTATTCCCCTTCCTTCGGCCCCTTCCAATGCGACCTTGACGTCGCATAGGCCTCGAAAACGTCGTCGAATTAAGCCAAACCTTAAACCCTGCATCATCGTCGCTACGATGCTACGACGACCAGAAAAATCATCGATCGTTTTTCCCATACTCCTTGACCCTTGAGCTACCTCCAGCAACGATCACGACGCAGCATCATCCTTTGGTCGCCGGAAATCACCCAAAAACCCAATTTACGATCATCTTCGATTTCTTCTCTAATCCTAACTTAAAAATTATGATATTATCATCAAAATTCAACATTTTTAAAGGCGAACCAACATATATCAGAGAAACAAGAAATTATGATGGATGGATTTTATGATATGATATGATTTTCATTGTAAAACCCCTTTTATAGATAAATACTCAATAATTTTCCTTGAAATTATTTTAAAAAATGGAATTACAACATTACAAACAAGTTTCCTTTGATGATCATAACCCAAAAGTGATTGTTTGAAGAGGAATTAATTTTTGAATGAAAATTTGGGTCTGTAAAAACAAAACAGAGACATGCATGTATACATACAGTATGTTCATCTTGTACACACAGATAATCATACTATTTTATTCATGCAAATTAGATTCAAGCCATTACTACAATCAAATCTTACATGCATAGTGATATAAAGAAGATTTGGTTTTAAAAAATGATGTTTACTAAAAATGTTTGAATAGAGAATAGAGATGATTTAAAACTATTCTTGATTTGATCTTTGAAGGTGTAACTTGATCTTGATCTACTTGTTTAAGCTTGAATTTGTACTTGAAATTGAATCTATAAGCTTGCTCTATTTGATTCAGTTGATTCTTGAATTGAATCTAGCTTTGTACAGTTGAAACTTGAAAAGGTTTGATTTAGTTGTTTGTTTATTTTATTTTTCTGGTTTTAGATTTTGAAAGATGAAAAAAAGACAAGAGATTGAGATATATATAAGAGTGTAAACTGTACAGCACCTGGTTCCTATTATTTTCTCCTTTTTATTATATTTTGAAAAATGAGGAAATTCATTTAAACAAGAATTTTTGACACTTGTATTTGCATGACACTTCCTAACTTACATATGTCTAATGCATGTATTTTTTATATTTACTTATGATTTTATATTATGTTTTATATTTTTATTTATACATTTTCTTTTTATTTATATTTATGTTTTTATTAACTGTGTTCACTTAATATTATAACCCTTTTATTTTATTCTTATTTTATTTCAAACTTAAGTCATTAATATGTCAATTACTAATTATATATATATATATATATATTAATCTCAAATGTTATAAAATGCATAGTTTAAATTTAAATTATTTTTGGGAGATTACTTTGAATTTCAAATTATAGTTTCCATTTACAAATCTATATACATATGAAAAATAGTAATTAGAAAGCACATTTTATTTGTTTGAAAGATAAGTTTTGCAAATTTATATAATTATATTAGAAAATTATCAAATTAATATTTGCCAAAAATCCCGGGTTGTCACATTCCTCCTTCCTTAAAAGAATTTCGTCCTCGAAATTTAAAGCAAAAGATAATCAAAAGCCTTTATATTCAACATCAAAACATACATATCAGCCATATATTAACAACCAAAGTAAACAATTCATTCAAACAAACAATCCTAACTACCTAGACACAATTCTGGATAGGCTTTCCTAATAGTATCCAGAGTTTCCCAGGTACAATCTCTGGGATCCTCGCTCCACCAAATCTTAACTAGCTTCCCCACTTTGTTCTTGAGCTCCGTCTCATCTCGATCTACTATCTGAACTGGATGTTTGACCACAGTTAAGTCTGGTTCGACCTCTAAATCTTCCTGAACTGCTGGTTCTACAACCAGTGATGGATCGTACGCGTACTTCCTCAGATGAGATACATGAAATAAATTGTGAGTCCCAGCCATCCGGTCCGGTAATTAAATCCTGTAGGCGAAAGCACCTATTCTCTCGAGAACATGGAAAGGTCCAATATATCTTGGAGCTAGCTTTCCCCTCTTACCAAATATAATTGTTCATTTGATCGGGGAAACTTTGACAAATACCCAATCTCCAACCTCGAATTCCAAATTCCTTCGCCTCTTATATGAGTAGCTCTTCTAACGATCCTAGGCTGCCTTTATTCTTTTCTTGATCAGCTCAACCTTCGCAGATGCCTCCCGAATTAAGTCTGGACCAAGAACAGGACAATCTCCTGATTCTACCCAATAAGATCGTGATCTACAGGGTCTTCCGTATAAAGATTTGTATGGTGCCATCTTAATGCTTTCCTGATAACTATTGTTGTACGAGAATTCTACCAAGTGTAGATGGTCCTCCCAAGATCCGTCAAAATCCAGAATACGAGCTCTCAACATATCTTCAAGAATGCGATTCAGCCTTTCTGTCTGACCGTCAGTTTAGGGATGATAAGCTGTACTTAAATTCAACCTCATTTCAAGAGTTGATTGTAGAGCTTTCCAAAATTTGCTGGTAAAATTTGGGCCACGGTCACTTATTATGCTGATGGGAACTCCGTGTAGCCTTACAATCTCTTTTAAGAAAATCTCTGCTAAAGATGCTGTAGTTTAGGTTGCCTTAACTGAAATAATGTGGGCGCTTTTGGTCATCCTTTCTATGATTATCCACACTCCTTCATTGGAACTCATCGATGAAATCCATCGATATCATTTCCCATTTCCATTTTGGAATTTCTAGAGGTTGCAACAATCCCGCAGTTTTCTATTGATCACCCTTCACTTGTTGACAGTTTGCACATCCATTTACAAAGGTAGCAATGTCCTTTTTCGTTCCTTTCCACCAGAAAAATCTTTTCATATCCTTGTACATCTTTGGGATCCCTGGATGGATCCTTAACTTGGAGCGATGACTCTCAAGCAAAACTTCTTGCCTAAGATCCTTGATAATCGAAACACAGATTCTCCCATTGATCCTCAAGACTCCGTGGTCATCGATATTTAAACTGGTGCACTGCCAATTCTTAACTTTCCTAGTGCTTGCTCTCAAACTCCTATTCGTTCCTTGATCGCTTGCAATCCTTTCTAGTAGAGTCGGAGTAACTTCCAAAGCAGCCAAATTGCGTTTCTAGTCAAAGCATCTGCCGCCACGTTTACTTTCCCCAGAGTAAAGAGAATGTCCAGATCATATGATGCCAAGAATTCCACCCATCTTTGCTGCCTTAGTTTTAGATATTTCTGGGAGAAAAGATACTTTAAGGGTTTATGATCGGTGAAAATATCGAACTTCTCACCCAACAGATAATGCCTCCATATCTTCAGTGCAAAGACGATAGCCAGCAATTCCAAATAATGCTTAGCGTAGTTCTTCTCATGCGGCTTGAACTGCCTACTAGCGTACGCGATCACTCTTCCATTCTGGATCAGAATAGCACCATGCCCTACTCCACAAGCATCAGTGTAAACTTTGAAGTTACTCCTTCCATCTGGAATAGCCAAAATAGGTGCACTAGTCAACCTCGCCTTCAAATCCAGAAATTCCTCTTCACACTTAGGAGTCCACTTAAACTTCGCTCCCTTCCTAGTCAGTTTGGTCGAGTGGGAGGAAATCTTAGAGTAACTCTGGATGAATTTTCTATAGTAACCCGCCAAGCCAAGAAAACTGCGAACTTCCAAAGGAGTCTGTGGTTTCTTCCACTCTTGAACAGCTGCTACCTTGATTGGATCCACATAGATACCTTCTCCAGATACGATGTGCCCCAAAAATCTTACTTCTGACTTCCAGAAATGGCACTTCGAAAACTTTGCTTTCCGGACATGCCTCTTCAATGTCTCCAACACTGTCTCCAAATGATGCTTATGCTCTTCCTCTGATTTGGAGTAGATGAGAATGCCATCGATGAACACGAGCACAAACTTGTTCAGTACATCCCGAAAGTCACAATTCATCAGATCCACAAAATAAGCCGGAGCGTTGATTAGCCCAAAAGGCATAACCAGCCACTCATAAAAATAGTTGGGTCCTCTAAAGGCAGTCAAGGGTATACTGTCTTCATCTGCCCTTAGCTGGTGAAAACCCGAAGCTAGATCCAATTGAGAGAACACAATTGTGACGACCCAGAATTTTTGATTGTTTGAAATCGAAGTATTTAATCGATTTTAAATATTTCATAGTTAGTTTCTAACTTGAATTCGAATATCACTATTTATTAGATAATTTAATTATTAAATTAAATCATTTGAAATTGGTTTAGGTGGTAAATCTTGGATTTAAGCTGAATAAAATTATTTCAAAGACTGGTAAAATTTATATTGATAATACTGAAGATAGTAAAAGTGTTAAAATTGAATTTAAAGGAGATTTGTTTAATTTTGAAAATATATCGTTTAAATTGACGTTTAAAAATAGCCTTCTGAGGCACAGTCTTGGATTTCGATGAAACCAGTTCCATTGGATCCGTAATAGAGTATTATTATCAGATTTCAATTTTCGTAATATTTGGAGTTGTTGTGTGAGCGTACGATATATGAACGTGCTGAAATTTGTATCAAAAATTCAATTTAATAACTGAGTCCAAAAAGCTATCTTCTCCATACGATCGAATTATGGCTCGAAACCTTTTCCATTGCGTTCGGAATAGGGGTATAACATTATAAACGCCTAGCTGCACGCCTGAGTATGATTTCAAATTTTTACAGTATATAATTTGAGATATTTTATAAAAAAAATATACATATAAAGCAAAATCGAATCAATAGTCAAACTTTTTTCTCCTCGGTAGCTTTTGTCTCCCCTGCTATCACTGTAGCTTACCTTCTCCAACATACTTCCCCAACTTTATATTACGTCTATGCCTTATCCCTCTTATTGAAATCAGAACAAAAAAAATTGATCCTCGTTCAAAAAGAAAGAAGAAATCTCGTCCCCATTCAAAATCAATTCGAAATCGATAAATAAAAATGGCCGACACCTCAATATTCCATTCCATCCCCTCAGTTTTAAATCAAATCAAGCCAGCCTCAGAATCAAATCGAATTCCTCGAATTTAAGCAAATCAGTTCCATCTATTTTGGCGTTCGAGCCGATTTCGTGAGGCAAGCCAATGCCTGGAAGCAGCGGCTAGGGCATAGGAGGAGGCACGAGCGTTCTTGTCACAATGGTGTGCTCGAGTTCGTCTGATTTGGGGATTCATGGCCAGTAGTTGAGGTAGCAGCGAGCTAGCACTCGCGATTAAGGGTCTCGGTCATGTAAAGTTGTATTCCGGGCGATAGTTTTTCGAGTGCGAGGCGGGAGAGGATGAAGGCCCTAGCTGTGTCGAGCGAAAGGGTCGAGGGCATGTACATGATCGAGACGTTGTTTTTGTGGCAAGCTGGGAAGGCCATCGGTTCATGGTCATGGAGGCTGGCAACGGCAGTGTCGAGTTGAACTTTTTGTGCGGTCGCGAACGATGGAGGCTCATAGTAGGAGGAGCAGAAGGGTTTGGGTGGCTTGGAGTTTCTTGCGTTTAGTAAGGAATCGATCAAATTTTTATTTGATTAAATTTAATATAAATATATGCAGATTGTAGAGAAATATATATATATATATATATATATATATATATATAGAATCTAAATCAGAAATTCTTTTTCTAGCTAGAGATACATTTATACAGTAAAGTAACATCTGTGGTTAATTTCAGGAAAAAGAGAACAGAATTTTTCTTCAAGTAATAAAAAATAAAAAAATAATAATAAATATATATAAAAGTACTCTCACATATTTTAATATGTATAGGAATTTCCAAATGTTGTTAAGTTTATATATGAATTTTTTTAGTCATTAAAAATAATTTATTAAAGGAAAAACAAAATTAGTTAGGTTAATTTCTTAGTTAATTAAATTAATAAATGGTAATAAATTGTTCGATTAGTTCAAATAGTAATAAATCATGAATTATTTATACAAGGTCATAATCTGAATAGAGGCAAGCCGGATTGGATGCGGGTTGCAAAACATGAGTCAAAGGTGAGTTAATCTCATTCTTCTGGATTTTTATTTAAATTTAAATGGTTAAATTTAAATAATTGGTTGGATGATTGAATTGATTTGATGTGCTATATTATATATAGTAATATATAGTATATATTGGTGTGATTGATTTCCCGCATTATATAGCAGATGTGACCCTATGCGCGCATAATAGCGGATAATGTTATATTAATCCATATACCGTGATATTCCACCTTGAAGTGGAATTGGTATTGTGCTAACATCTGTGATGCAGGAAACAGGTTGGAGGGATCCAACTGGATTCCTCAAAATTATTTAGATTGTTTAATATTCTGTGTTATGAATATTTGATAATCTGTGATGAATTATATTGATAATTGGAATATCGAATGTTATGGTTTGCTTGAATATATTCCCGTAAACTGAGTTATCAAATATATAGAATTGGATTTTTGAAAAGAAAATATAAGAATAAATTAGAAAGAAATAAAAGTGATTTTTAAAAAACTGAAGTTAAATTGTAAAGTAGTGATTTAAAACAAGTTTTAAATCAAAGTTAAATTTGGAATTCAAGTTAGTGAATCTCAATTTTTTGAAAAATAAAGTTTTTAAATTTAAATTGTTTTAACAACTTGAATGTTAAAGTGCATTTTTAAATTGATCTAAATTTAAAAATGAATTTGGTTTTAAATTCCTTTAAACTTCTTTTATAAAATGAGTAATTAATTTATTTAATGAAGTAAATAAAAAGATAGTTAATTACAGGTTGAGATTAATCAAGAGTGATTAATATTGTGGTTTAATTAATGTAATTAATTCAGGCTAGTATAAATTAAAATGATAGGTGATATATGAGAAATTAATTAATATAAGTAATTAAGGGTTAATGTAATTAATTATAGTTAATTAATTTGTTAAGTAATTAAAGATTAATTATTGTTTTTGGTTAAGAATAATTAATTTGAGTATTTAATTAAAGATAATTACTTGAATGTAATTGAAGGATAATTAATCCAGGGTGATTAATTAAGATGGATAATTATGGGATGATTAATTAATGGATTTGGAATTAATTAATGTCAAGTGAAGGAATCTAAGTGATTGAGGTTAGTAATTCAATTCAAAGTGATTAAATTTATTTTGGAAGTGATCAAATTTGCTTATGGATGATTGAATGGTATTTGATGCCTTGAATGAGATTCGAAGAGACCGGGGTCGGGTATTAGAAAATACCCGAAGCCACTTCGAATTTTATAGATTGATATGTGGAATCAATAAACTGGAATGAAATGATTTAAGTGAATTGGATTATTTAATCTAAATTTTGGTACTTAGAAAATTGATGTGTGAAATGAGTGATGTCTATAACAAATTGTGAATTTGTAGATTGATACGAGTTACCCCAGGATTTATATAAGTTGTACGCTTTGTATTCCATGTTAGATGGGTTTACTCACGCTGGTTTCCAGCCTGACCCAGGTGTTACTTTGATGTAATGCTCGGGATCAGACTGAGTATTACAGATTTTCAGGTAAGGACGTTCTGGAGCTCGGGAGGCGAGCTGGATGGCAAGAACGTATGGAGTGTTTCCGCTATATTATAATGTTGTATATCTGAGACATGATGATTGTGTATATCCGGTGTCTGTATATATATGTAACTCTGATGTATTATAAATGTATTTGACCGATACAGAATTCTTTTGTAAACCGTTGTTATTTGATATTATATTTTGATCCACTGCGATTGTGAGAATCTTTGTTGTGTTTCTTCTTCTTCTTCTATCTCTTTCTTCTTTCCCTAACTATTTGGAATTTTCGAGATCGAAAATTCCGGGTTGTTACAGTTGGTATCAGAGCTGAAAGGTTAAGCGAGAACCTTGGCTCTGGTGGGGGATGCTCATTAAGGATAGGGTCAATGGTAACCTAGAATGAGATGAGTGTGTGTGTGTGTGTGTGTGTATGAAAGCGTACTTGTTATTTTCATATATAAAGATTTTAAATGATTTTATATAAGCTTATATTTTAATATATAAAGCAATAATATTTCTAGGTTAAGTTAATTGGATGTTAAATCATTGGAATTAAATAAAATTTCAACTGAAATTGTTGAAAATTGATTTTAAAGGTTGAATTTGGGTAATAAATTGATTTTTGAAAGATTAAATTGATTTAAAACGAAATTCTAGAATTTGAACTCAAAAATTAAATTGTTTAAAAACTTTAAATAAAGGTTAATTTGGTTTAAAGGTTAAACCAACATTTGAGAATTTAACTCGAATTTATATAATTCGAGATGGTTTAAAATTGAGATTGAGATTGAATTAGTTCAAAATTGAATTTGATTTGAATTAATTGGATTTGTGATTGAAGATGTATAATTTTAAAAAATTTAATGGAAAATTTGAGTTGGATTGAATTGAGATGATTTGAAACTGAAGTGGGTTCAATTGATATTAGACTAAATTGATTAAAGTAATTTGGAATTGTAATTAAAGTTGAATAGGTTTAAAATCAAATGGAATTTGATTTGAATTTGGAAAGAAATCAAGATTGATTCAACTTGAATTGGGGTTAAATAAATTTCAATGGAAATTGAAGTTATTCAAATTGGAATTGAGTCAATTTAAATGGAAGTGGAAATTTAAATTGAGTTGATGGGGAAGTGAATAGTTTTGACTCTGGACTATTTTCAATATAAATTGTTTTAATATAAACTTATTTTTCCAAGCTATTTAATATATACAACCTTTCTTTGTAAAGCCAAATTATTTTATATTTATTTTACAACTATTTTTGGGAACTATTTAACAATTTTTCAACTGTTTTATAAACTAATTACTATTTTTCAACTATTTTACAAATTAATTACTATATTACAACTATTTTGCAATTATTTAAAATTTCTATAACTATTTGACTATTTTTCAACTATTTTACAATTATTTTACTATTTTACAGCTATTTTACAAACTAATAATTTATTTTCAGTGACTTATCTATTTTAAACTTTTCAAGCTATTTTCTAAATTGAAGCCGATCAAAGTGCAAACTGTTTATGATTAAATTACCCAATTGAGATAAGGACTAAAGTGATAATCCAAATTGGATTGAAGCAATTGTAAATAAATGAATGAAAACTTAAAGCGCATGTGAATAGAAAGGGAATTGTTTTAGCTAATAAATCAATGAGGATAGATATGTAGGATGTACGTATATTGTTCTATTTGCATAGTATTTGATCCAGATTCGAGCACAGAATTTCGAGATAGTTACATCGATCCGAGTTGGGATTTTTCACTCGATTTTCGACGGCGAACCTGGATATGGGTTGTTGATTGGTTCTGGATATTCTCTATCATAGTTATGGCTATGCAAGGAGAATTACGGTTTCTGATCAAGAAACCAGATTTGTGTCCGCACTAGGAAGTCGGGTGGACGATACTAGTTCGGAAGTGAAATTGTGTGATCGGGTGAGCGATCAGATTGGTATAGCGTACGGATGATAAGTGTACATCGTACGAATTTGAATGAAATTGATATTGAAAATTTGTGAATAAGAAATGTGAAATGATTTCTTTTGAAATGATTTCTTTTGAAATAAAAGTGTATTTTGTGAAATATACAATGGATAAAAGTGAAGGTTGGATATTTTTATGATGATAAATAAGAAGGAAATAACTTATAAAAAAAGAGTAATAAAATTTGAATATTTGAGTTTGAATAAACAAAGTTATATATCCTTGTTATACAAGATAAATATCCCTTTGTTGAATCTATTGTCAGAAGAAAAGGGTTTTGAGAAAAAAATACTTGAAGAATAAAAAGGAAATTTATATAGGTTTGAAGTAATTCAAAGATTTTCAAAATTATATATATCTATTTATATATAAAGGATTTCATGAGGATGATTTTGGAAAGGTTTTTGGAACCTTTGGATTTGGAAAGGCTTTTGATTTTTGGGTAAAATCAATATTGGATTTGAAAAGCCTAGTTTGAGAATTATCGATTTTGGGATAATCGATTTTGAGAAAGGAAATTTATTTGAGATTCATACTAGGTGTATGATTTGGAAGATACTATATGTGTATAGTATAAAGTGTTTTAAAAATGGCTCTGGGGTAAAAGGCGCTCCCTTGAAATAAACTTCTCAGGAGTGCCACAGGGTGGTACTGCCTTGAACCCTAAAGGGGGGTTCTAAAGTTGATCTTGTGAGGAGTCCGGACAAAACTAGTTCCTGAGGATTATGAGTAGTGTATAGCAAAAGTCGAGGGCGCTGATGCCTACAGAGGCATTTGGGTTATGCTGTGACGACAGTGTAACTCGATGTCACTGCGATCTACTGCAGACCAAGAGAAAGTCGTGTGTGCCGCGGAGAGCCAACGGTCTGCGTTTGATTTTATATCGGTAGACTGTGACCTATGGTAACATAGCGAAAGTCGTGTGCCGTTGAGAGCCAACAGTCTACGTTTGATTTTACAACGGCAGACTGCGACTTATGTGAGAGTGGAGAAGTTTCATTTTGACAGCGAAAATCGAGGGTGATGATGCCTACAGTTACATGGACTTTTGCTACGATGGCAACATAACCCTGGATTGTAACTGCGATCTGTTGTAGGTTCCATGGCATAATCGAGGGGCGCAGAGTGCCTATAGTTACATGGACTTTTGCTGCGATGGCAACGTAACCCTGGAATGTAACTGCGACCATGGATGGGGGTGATGATTTCCGGAGCATTCTCACCAAAGATATTTCCTCTGTCTTTAAAAAAAATGTTTTCGATATTTTTAATAAAATCATTTTCCAAGTATTTTCACTAGATGTTGAAAATAGGTCTGCTAGGTACTTATAGATTTTCTGTCTTACGCCTGATCAACGTATGACCGAATTTTTGTGAGAACAAGGATGGACTGGTTGAGACATTGAGTCATAAGAAGTATTTTTATAAAAAGCTATTTTAATAGTATTATGTGAATTTAAAACTATTTCTAAAATTTGAAAATAAAAGTGTTGGAATTTTGGAAAATGAAAGAAAATCCAAACTGGAATTATAAAAAAAATTGAACTTAGGAAAATTTAATGAAGTGATTTTTGTAATAAATTCGAATTATAATAGAATTCGACTTGGATTGATAATGAATTAAAAATAAGTGGAGATGTTGTAAAAATAAAACGGAATTGGATTATAATAGAAATGATTTGAGTTACAATTAAAATCCAATTTGAGTATAAATGAGATAAGTATGTGCTTGGATATTATTTTGATAAATTAAGATGGTGAATTAGAATAAAATGGATGTGAATGAATTAAAATGGAAGGAATTAAATATAAATTGAGTCGGAATCAATTTAAATTGGTTATAAAACTTAAGTAATTATTTATTCACATGGATATCATCAAATTACATAGAATGAATTGTCGTTTGACGTAAACAAAAGTAATTAAAATTCTATGAGTTGATAAAGATTAAATAAATTAGTTTTAAGATCAATTGAAGTGAATATGGGTCTGTTTTGCTTAAAAATGAATTGAATGTAAGCAATTGTGTTGTAAACCATTTAAATTGAATGAAGTTGTATACGAATTGGTTGTAAACAATTAAAATTAATGTCGAAACCCTATAAGTTGCTTATAAATATTGTTTAACCTGCATTGCTTATAGAAACTCGTATGTTTACTAGTTAAATATGTAAAAATGTTGTTAAGTTACATGATTTTGGCACTTACATATTTAAATTGAGTAAGTACAGGTACCAGGAAGCCGTTTGGCTGGATTTGGACGCGCTAATTGCTAAATTAATAAGCCACTTGCTTAAAATTCTAAATATAGGTACGCCTATGCAATAAAAAAAGAAATATGAACTGTTTTTGTTTTTCTGACCATGTGGGTCGATGTATATATATTTATATCTCTTGTCAAATTGCAAAAGCTTCTCCATAAAAAGGAGACTCTGCCAAAAAATTTCGAAAATTTTGGGAGTTAGAAATTTTTTGTTAGCGACAAAATGATTTCAAATTGAAATAAACTAGTGGATGAAACTAATATAAAAAAATGATATGAATCAGTTATAAATGGAAGATAAATTAAATATTCAGAATTGAAGATAAATTGAATTCATATGGAAATGGGGAAAACTAATTTGAATAGAAGTAGATATGAAAACTTTTGTAAGGAAATATATAAAATGATTTTAAAAGATATGATTGGATATGATTGCTAAGTAGGATATGCAGGTATTATAAAGGAAAAGGAAAATTGGTTTTGATTTCAGAAGATAAATTTGAAATTGCTCGACAAAAAGGTATGTGTTTAAATTTCTGTATGAAATTTGATTGGGTTTTTGACCTAGCCACTTGGCTTTTTGTTTTCTTTTGGAATTTGGGAGCCCGTAGAGGCATTTTGTAGTTGTACCGAGCTAACCGCGCAAAGGAGACGCTGGTGAAATTTTTCAAAAATTTGGAGAGTTAGAAAATTTTTGGGAAAGTTTTGATAATTTAAATTTTGATTTAAATTTAAATTTGAATAAGTGGAGTAAATAATGTTGTTGGAAACTTTGGAAGGTTTTTAGTAAAAGATATGTTATGGAAAGTTGATAAAACTGTTTGATTTAGGTAGTTGTTGAAACCAGATTGATTAGGAAAATAGTAATGGGTTATGGACCATTCATCTTAACTAGTAATTTCGAGGACGAAGTTCTTTTAAGGGGGGAGGAATGTGACGACCCATAATTTTTGGTTGTTTGAAATCAGAGTATTCAATGATTTTAAATATTTCATAGTTAGTTTCAAACTTGAATTTGAATATCACTATTTACTAGATAATTTAATTATTAAATTAAATCATTTGAAATTGGTTTAGGTGGTAAACCTTGGATTTAAGCCGAATAAAATTATTTCAAAGACTTGTAAAATTTATATTGATAATATTGAAGATAGTAAAAGTGTTAAAATTGAATTTAAAGGAGATTTGTTCAGTTTTGAAAATATATCGTTTAAATTGACGTTTAAAAATAGCCTTTCGAGGCATAATCTTGGATTTCGACGAAACCAGTTTCATTGGATCCGTAATAGTGTATTGTTATCGGATTTCAGTTTTCGTAATATTTGGAGTTGTTGTGTGAGCGTACGATATATGAACACGCTGAAATTTGTATCGAAAATTCAATTTAATAACCGAGTCCAAAAATCTATCTTCTCCATACGATCGAATTATGGCTCGAAACCTTTTCCATTGCATTCAGAATATGGGTATAACATTATAAACGCCTAGCGGCATGCCTAAATATGAGTTCAAATTTTTACAGTATATAATTTGAGATATTTTATAAAAAAATATACATATAAAAGCAAAATCGAATCAATAGTCAAACTTTTTTCTCCCCGGCAGCTTTTGTCTCCCCTGCTATCACTGTAGCCAACCTTCTTCAATAGGCTTCCCCAACTTTATATTACGTCCATGCCTTATCCCTCTCATTGAAATCAGAACAAAAAAAATTGATCCTCGTTCAAAAAGAAAGAAGAAATCTCGTCCTCATTCGAAATCAATTCGAAATCGATAAATAAAAATGGCTGATACCTCAATATTCCATTCCATCCCCTCAGTTTTAAATCAAATCAAGCCGGCCTCACAATCAAATCGAATTCCTCGATTTTAAGCAAATCAGTTTCATCTATTTTGGCATTCGAGCGAATGATATTATATTAATCCCATATACCACGATATTCCACCTCGAAGTGGAATTGATATTGTGCTAGCATCTGTCGATGCAGGGAAACAGGTTGGAGGGATCCAACTGGATTCCTCAAAATTATTTAGATTGTTTAATATTCTGCGTTATGAATATTTGATATTCTGTGATGAATTATATTGATAATTGGAATATCGAATGTTATGGTTTGCTTGAATATATTCCGGTAAACTAAGTTATCAAATATATAGAATTGGATTTTTGAAAAGAAAATATAAGAATGAATTGGAAAGAAATAAAAGTGACTTTTAAAAAACTGAAGTTAAATTTTAAAGTAGAGATTTAAAAACAAGTTTTAAATCAAAGATAAATTTGGAATTCAAGTTAGTGAATCTCAGTTTTTTAAAAATAAAGTTTTTAAATTTAAATTGTTTTAACAACTTGAATGTTAAAGTGCACTTTTAAATTGATCTAAATTTAAAAATGAATTTGGTTTTAAATTCCTTTAAACTTCTTTTATAAAATGAGTAATCAATTTATTTAATGAAGTAAATAAAAAGATAGTTAATTACAGGTTGAGATTAATCAAAAGTGATTAATATTGTGGTTTAATTAATGTAATTAATTTAGATTAGTATAAATTAAAATGATAAGTGATATATGAGAAATTAATTAATATAAGTAATTAAGGATTAATGTAATTAATTATAGTTAATTAATTTGTTAAGTAATTAAAGATTAATTACTGTTTTTGGTTAAGAATAATTAATTTGAGTAATTAATTAAAGATAACTACTTGAATGTAATTGAAGGATAATTAATCCAGAGTGATTAATTAAGATGGATAATTAAGGGATGATTAATTAATGGATTTGGAATTAATTAATGTCAAGTGAAGGAATCTAAGTGATTGAGGTTAGTAATTCAATTCAAAGTGATTAAATTTACTTTGGAAGTGATCAAATTTGCTTATGGATGATTGAATGGTATTTGATGCCTTGAATGAGATTCGAAGAGACCGGGGTCGGGTATTAGAAAATACCCGAAGCCACTTCGAATTTTATAGATTGATATATGGAATCAATAGGCTGGAATAAAATGATTTAAGTGAATTGGATTATTTAATCTAAATTTTGGTACTTAGAAAATTTATATGTGAAATGAGTGATGTCTATAACAAATTGTGAATTTGTAGATTGATACGAGTTACCTCGAGTTTTATATAAGTTGTATGCTTTGTATTACATGTTAGATGGGTTTATTCACGTTGGTTTCCAGCCTGACCCGGGTGTTACTTTGATGTAGTTCTTGGGTCAGACCGAGTATTACAGATTATCAGGTAAGGACGTTCTGGAGCTCGGGAGGCGAGCTGGATGGCAAGAACGTATGAAGTGTTTCCGTTGTATTATAATGTTGTATATCTGAGACATGATGATTGTGTATATCCAGTGTCTGTATATATGTGTAACTCTGATGTATTATAAATGTATTTGACAGATACAGAATTCTTTTGTAAACTGTTATTATTTGATATTATATTTTGATCCGCTGCGAACGTGAGAATCTTTGTTGTGTTTCTTCTTCTTCTATCTCTTTCTTCTTTTCCTAACTATCTGGAATTTTCGAGATCGAAAATTCTGGGTCGTTATAACAGTAGCCCCATGAAGTTGATCGAAAAGATCGTCAATATGAGGCAAGGGGTACTTGTTCCTAATGGTTACCTTATTCAATTCCTGATTGTCTACACAAAATCTTAAAGACTAGTCTGATTTGGTTACAAATACTACATCAGAACACCAACTAGAATGACTAGGTCTGATCAATCCTCTCTCCAAGAAATCCTGAGTCTACTTCACCAATTCCTCTCTGTCTATATGAGCCATCCTTCTACTTGGTTGAACCATCAGTATTGCTTCTGGAACTAATTTGATACGAAACTCAATCTCCCGATGCATGGGCAAACCTTTGACTTCTTCGAAGAAGTCTGGAAAGTCTCTGACATCTTCGATGGTTCCTACTTCTTCTTGAGATGTCTCGAGCCCATGCAAAAGACTACCCAAGTGAATTCCTGAACCATCGCAAGTCACTCTTGCAATCCTTCCCAGTTCGGTTTTCCAATGACACGGTTCTCTCTTTACAAATCAGAACAGCTTAATGCTTGTATAACCAATTCAATCCCAAAATAAGGTAAAATCCTTTAAAATCCAATACAAATGGGTCACACGAGAAACTATGAGATAGATAAGAAATTCATAGACCTTTATAGATCATATCTAACTTAGTCACTCCCCCTATGGGATTAGATACAAAAATAGGGCGGTCCATGACACTAGGGGTAAGGTGAAATTTATCTACCGTTTCCAAAGAAATAAAACTAAGGGAAGGACCAGAATCAACAAAACTCTAACATAAATGCCATCTAAAAGCAAAGTACCTTCGAGAACACCTTTTCCTTTTCCATCAGTAAAAGTTGACGGTCCACCTTGAATAGCAAACACTTTTTTCGATTGAGCTCTCTAGAGAAGTGGGCAACCTTTCTCCATATGCCCGAGTTGTTGACATTGAAACATGAAGTCTTCTGAACCATCGCGGAAATGAATCCACTCTGCTGCTGCTTAGGAGCTCCACCTTTAGGACACTGTTTAGTTAAATGACCTTCCTTCTGGCACACATAACATTTCCGAGCTGCATTGTTGGCTCCAGGTTTTCCTTTACCCTGCTTCTTCCAGTTCGGGTTGAATTTCCTTTTATTCCGATTGGTAGGATTTCCACTCGGTGCTGCCACTATTGCCAAGGGTTTCTGTAATGACCCGTAAATCCGTACCCCTTTGAGCCGACAATATTATCCAATAGTTTAACTCAAAGTGGACGGAAATACGAACCATCAGGGTTTAAGAAGAAGAGGTAGAAGAAGAAATAGAAAATAACATTAGAATCTCACAATCGCAGCGGAACACTATATGATAGATAAACGACCGATCTTTATATAAAGAACTATAATTGTTTTATATATGCATCATCAGAGTAGAATATCAACAAAAACACAATACTGGACAGTTATGACAACTTGTCCACATAGAAACTAATTATGCAGCAAACCAGACATAGTGGATAATACATCAAATATGTGTGATACGTCTCGCCATCCAGCTCGTCTTCTGAGCTCCATAGCAATCCTTTCATGTATCTATAATACTCGGTCCGACCCGAGCATTATAATAAAACAATACCTGAGTCAGTCTGGAAAACTAGCATGAGAAAACACACTCAATTGGATTATTAAAATTTTCAAAATCCTTTGAAATCAAAGGTATCTCGTAAGACCACGCCACAAATAAACATGTCGAGTTTTTACCTTACGATAACCAAAACATTTTTATCAAATCCGTATGACATTATAATAGTGTCTATGGAAAGTAAAATAGAATCTAGCCGAAATGCTTGCATCTCACGTTTTAGCAATAGTTGGGCACAATCAAAACCATACAGGTGCTTATTAAAGATTGGATTTCATACAATGGCTAGACTACCACTACACCAAAAAGGCTCTTTTGTAACACTTACTTTTTTCTAATTTGTAATGGTTATTAGTGTGATAAACTTCTAATAGATATATCTGTTAGGAATTATTTACAACGGTTATTACCGTGATAACATCTCATAATGTCCTAAATAGATGGATAAAATGGACATGATTGTAATTTATCGTTTATTTCACTTTATCTCACTCCTCACGCTTCATCGTTACCCCGTTTCATTATTTTTGTCCTTTTTCAATCTAGGGTTACTGCTCCTCCACCTCGTCCTAGCACACCTTGGCCTTATTCAGTTATTTTTCCTTCTTTTATTATCTTAAACGATTGATTTTCAGATTGCAGTTCAAACTTCGATTCAGGTAATTTTATTTACGTATGTTTTATTTCATTTACGTATTCTCTCATAGTGCTCTGAAATTGAACCCATCGATTTGTTACCCACTCTCATATTGTTCTCAACTGGGTTCTCTACAATATCACTAATAGCTTCAGCGAAATCCTCACTGATTATTCTAAGATAATAGGTATTATTCTCATTTTTGTCTTTTTTGCATGTTGAAATTGAATACTTAAAGCGTTTGTTGGTAGTACTTTCCAAGTTGAAAGCAAAACTATAAATGATCTGAATCAAAACAGTTTGAAACAGTGAATTAAAAGGAATTTTTTTCGTAATAAGTAGTGGTTTTTTTAGCTTTATATTTTGAGACTAGAATGTTTGCTTTATCTGCAAATCAATACATTAATTCGCATTGCTTTTCAGCAGGTTATTAGATGTAGAATAGTTTTGAGTAACCTTTCACCAGTTTAATGGTGGATTTTGAAATAAAGCAAAATAAATTAAATTTGAAACTGACACAAAAAAATAAAGTCGAATAGCTAGGTTTGATTGTTTTTGCTCTTTATTTCCAGGCTATAATTATCTGATTCATTTGCAAATCAATGCGTTGATTTTTAGGTTTGATTGTAACCATTCCAATGCATATTTTATTTTATTAACTAGTTTCAGAATCTATGCATTGTAACCAGTTTCAAATTGATTTTCATAGATATACAGTTAATGATACAACCACATATAACTAGCTTTTTTCTTCAGTTTCAAATTTGAATAACCAGTTAATGATTTGAAACCAATGCACATGAATGCATGGTTGAAATGATTGCAATTTCAAATCAAACTTGTTAGCTTTTTCTTCGGTTTAAAACTTGTTATCAATGTATTTTCAGGTTTGAATCTACTAACAGTTATCCATTTCAATATAATGATCTATGTATTAGTTTTGTCTACTAACAGTTAGCTTTTTTAATGTAATGATCTATGTATTAGCTATAGTATGGTTATGTTATATAACTTTACTCGCTGTCAACTTTTTGAATACTGCTAGGAAATGTGATCATGTGTGTGTTCAAAAATAAAAAAATTTCTTATCGGTGATCATTAAGTGGTCAGATGCAAAAAATATTTATGAAATATAACAGTAATGAAGTAACAATGGGTTGATGCAAAATTTTTGTTGTAGTTTAGGATGGCTATAGTAGTGGTTATAATTGATGCAAAATATAGCATATGCTAATTACTATTTGAAATTAGTAAAACCCCAACATGGAAAGTATTTAATAAAATGATATAAAAATTTTAAATTAATAACCAATGCTTTTCTTTTTTACATTAAATGACTAATTAATCTTAATTAATTTTCTGTATATTCATATAAGTGTAACAAATTGACTAAAGGTTGTTAATTTTATTGAAATTGAAATTGTTGGTATTTAAAAATATATTATAGATACTAAAATTTCAATTGATTTTGAGTTTGAATAAGTTTGGATGGCAGTGTACATCAGTTTCTTTTAGAAAACTTACTGGTTATAGCAATTTTGGGCATGATTTAAAGAAATTACACGAGAATTATGGTTTAGGGTGCAGGTGCTGGTTATAGAAAAATAAAGCTAGCTACTATAATGTTTACTATAGTTTAAGGTGTAAGTGAATATAATTGATGCAAAATATATATTCTAATTACTTTTTGAAATTAGTAAAACCACAACATGAAATTTATTTAACAAAACGATACAAAAACAGTAAATTGATGATCAACTCTTTTCTTTTTGCATTGGATGACTAATTAACTTTCATTAATTTTCTGTATATATTCATATAAGTGCAACAAATTGACTAGAGGCTGTTTATTTTATTGAAATTTAAATTGCTGGCATTTCAAAAATATACTATGGATACTAGTGCCTGAAATTTTGAATTTGATTTTGAGTTTGAATCAGCTTTGATGGCAGTGTACATCAATTTCTTTGGACAACTTACTGGTTGCATCAGTTTTGGGTACGATTCATCAAAATCAGCTTGGATGGCAATGTACATCAGCTTCTTTTAGACAACTTACTGGTTACAGCAATATTGGGCAAGATTCATAGAAGTTACAGTGGAGAATTATAGTTTAGGGTGCAAGTGCTAGTTACAGTAAAATAAAGCTAGCTACTTCGTCATTTACTATAGTTTAGGGTGCAAGTAAATTTAATGATGCAAAATATAGAATATGCTAATTACTATTTGAAACTAATAAAACCACAACATGGATTGTATTTAATAAAATGATGTAGGAATGGTAAACTGACCAGCTCTTTTCATTTTGCATTGAATGACTAATTAACCTTAATTGATTTTCCGTATATTCATATAGGTGTAACAAATTGACTAAAGGTTGTTTATTTTATTTAAATTGGAACTGTTAGTATTTAAAAAAAAAAACTATAGATGCTTGAAATTATCAATTTGATTTTGATTTTGAATTAGCTTGGATGGCAATGTGCATCGGTTTTAGACAACTTACTGGTTATAGCAATTTCGGGTACGATTCATAGAAGTTACAAAAGAGAATTATAGTTTAGGGTGCAAGTGCTGGTTATAGTAAAATAAAGAGAGTTACTTCAATATTTACTATATATAGCTTAGGGTGCAAGTGAATATAATTGATGTAAAATATAACATATGCTAATTACTATTTGAAACAAGTTAAATCACAACGTGGAAAGTGTTTAACAAAATGATATAAAAATGACAAATTAAAGACCAGCTCTTTTTGCATTGAATGACTAATTAACCTTCATTAATTTTTTGTATATTCATATAAGTGCAACAAGTTGACTAGAGATTGTTTATTTTATTGAAATTGAAATTACTGATTTTGGGCACGATTCATATAACCTTCGTTAATTTTATTGAAATTGAAATTATTGACTAGAGGTTGTATATTCATATAACTTTCATTAATTTTGGGTACGATCCATAGAAGTTACACTAGAGAATTATATGATCAATTACCGATTTAGCCTAATTAGTGTAGTAAAACACTAATTTAAAGCATTGAAATATATTGACAGTTAGTGATTATTGGATAAATGTTCGATCAATTATCGACAAACTATACATCAATATGTAGTACTAAATATAACAGAAACATTAATTCAATGGAAGTCCATATATTTCTTACTATGTTTTTCGCATGTGATTTTGCATGATTTTTTACATTAGTTCAACCAATATTAGTTTGATTTTGTCAATATATTTTTGATTGTATTTGGTTTACCATGATTGTATGTAGGTTATGCAAACATGCCTTGAGTATCATGGGATTGGTTCTCCAGTTCAAAGAAACAAGTGTGCTATTTATTTAGTATTTACTTAAATGGGCAAGACAATTGGAACTTGTGTAGCATATGTTATGTTGCACTTATAACCTGCACTCAGGTTAGTTGAATAATTTTTCAGTAACTACAATTTCAGTTGCTTTGTCAATTGTTTTTTGAAAACCTACACATTGTGAATATGTATAGACTTTCTGTTAGATCATAATTTAGCTACAATACATGAAACTGTTAGTTTGCTAGTACTTCTTCTTCACATAAATTTTAGCAAATTCGCTTCGATACTCTCTCGAATACATATTATCTCTGTCAAGTAATGAGATTTAATTAAGTTATGCACGCTTATGCATTTTAGTTTCAACAGTGCTAATGTTGTACACATTAAGGGTGTATTAATTTTAGTTTTAACAATTAATACAGAACCTATCATTTCAGTTTGACCATAACATGTTCACTAGACATTTAGAATTTGATTGGCTCTATAAAATTTGGTTAAATAGCTCACTTATCTTGGCACTAAATAAGTTTTCAAGAGTTAATTTAATGGTTTGATTTTGGATAACTAAATTTAACTATATTATATTATTTTAAGACTTTATCATGGATGATCGATGGAATTGTGAAATATAACATAAAACATGAGACAATGTAAGACAACAATGATGCATTTGGCAAGATTTAAACTTAAATAACTATGGTTATTTAAGGATTGTGAGGAATATATAAAACTACCATGGAATAGTAATCTTTGATTCAGGTCAGTGTTGTACTAACAATACGAACAACAAAATTACCATTTTCTCTTATATTATATATGAGTTTAAACAAAGAAACAGCGTAATCTAGTTTTTTCATTAAAATATTATAGAAGTATACAATTTGTACAACATTGTATATTCAAGTAGTAAATTATACGATAATTATAACAATGTTGGTGGAACTAAATTACTTTTATAGGCATAATTATGCTCTTTTTTATAAATTTTTTCATTAGATGTAGATTATATATACCAAACATTTCTGAAGCCTGCGGTTTTATTTTCTTTATTAAAATATTGAGGTTTGTATGCATATTTTATGTATAAAAAATGATAAAATCAATGTACTATTGAACATGTATTGTTTTTAATCTTTTGTCTTCATCCTCTCCTCCTTTTTTATCAAAAAAAATACTCAAATTTTCGCTTTATATTTAAATTCGATCTTTCCAATCATGTCCTTAAACATGGTTATTGCCTTTAGCGGAATCAGCTAAAAATTCAAATCGAGCTGAGGTAGTTTTCTTTAATTAAGAAAACTTTTTCATTTAATTTCATTTAATAAAACGTTTTCAATGAAATCATTCACATTTGTTTGGTGGCGTAATGTAAACGAATAGAAGTTTCATTGTTTTTATTACCTCGGTTCCAAATTTTGCATAGTAGTAAATATTTAAATTGCCCCATAATTAAATTGTATTTGTTTGTGCTATGGTCTCATTCGTTCCTATTGTCTTCTAGTTTTCTGGAGTAAATTCTAATGTTGTGATGGTGATGGATTTAATTGTGCTCACTTGATGTGGCAGTTTCTGTGTGTCAGTTACTTTCATTATTTGTGAGTGAGCTAATAGACCATTAACACATCCGTGATTACCCTTGATGTAAATAACTGTTTGCCTTAACTTTTAAATATTATTAGGCTAACTGTGTTAGTTTTTATGTACGTACTTGGTCTATTGAAGTATTTTAACACTTCATGAGGTCCTATATACATTGAAGTTTGAGGGGAATAGCGAGTTCATTCAAGTTTTTATGACAAAATGTATGAGAATTTGGCAGGAGATGAAAATAATTGTGTTGCATATCCCAATTCATTTCCTTTTATCAAATCTCATGTTGAGTTATAATAATTAGTCAAATCTATGAATATTTTGCCCAGTAAATTTCAACTATATAAAAACTAAAGCAGTGCAGAATTAGCAAACTTTCACTAGGCTACATGAAATTTCTTGACATTTGGGAACTTTCATATATTGGTTGAACACCGGATATTGTGTAGAATTTGTGATTTGATGTCTCCTAGTTGATGAATGATTTCATCATATAATTCTTTTGATAGGTAGGAAATATTTCAGCATTTTGTATCATCTCCGTGAGCATTGGTTCCTTGATTCAGACACATGAAATACATTGCAGATATTATGCAGTTACCAAAGGAAAAATTTATATGAAAGAGTTAAAAAAATATTTTGTATGGTATTGCATCAACATTTATAGAATATAGAGTTCCTAATTCTTGTATTGTATGGTAACTCGTTTCGTACACCATAACATGTTTTTGAGGCAAGTATGACTAATCCTTGTTTCCTTTGTTATGACCATTGTTGTTTTACTAATCCTTCGATTCAATAACTGAGAACAAAGCTGAACTTAATATCTGCTTGCTTAGATCTTGTTAGTTATTTATTTTCTTGGAAATTGTAGAAGGGCCACAATAGCAATTTTGTTACACTAATTGTATAAGCAACAGCAACAATTTCAGTTTCAAAAGTAGCAGCAATTGCTGCAACAACAGCCACAACATTAGCAATATTTTTATATGAGATAATTTCTAACCAGTTATCGCACTAAGTGGGTTGGCTTGGATCTCGAGTTGCAGAAATTTCTTCATAAAAAGTTAAATTTTCATTATGAGCAGTTTTTGTTTGAATTAGAAATTTTTATTGTTTTTGATGATCTTAGGTGCTTGTAAGTAAAAAAAAGGTTTAATTTTGGTTATTACTTTCTGAATCTTCATTGGAATTTCATTCTAGTGTTGAGTTTCCTTAAAAGGAATTTGTGAGAGAAAAAAATATGATTAGGTTATATCAAATCAAATTGTATATTATGACAATACGATGACTGAAATATTGTCATTAAGATGAATTTTAATTTGTGAATCTTTGATGGTGGTTGAAACACTCAACCCCGGATCTGTTTTCTTTGTTAAAAATAGAGATATGATGCAAGATAAGAAATAATGAATTATATTTTGAAATTCATTTTGCTTATTTAAATTTATATTCTTGAATCGCATGGAGGCATATGTTGTGATGAAACAAAATTAAAAGAGCCTTTTATTTATTCCAAGTTAGTCTTATCACCTTAAATTATATTTTAGCTTTAACTATCTGATTTAATTAAATTACTGTGTGAAAAATGGAGTGGTCGCTTTGGAGTCATCATATTAATGGCATATGATTTCTTCTAATATTTATTCAGGGAATTCCATTTTCTGGCCTTGTGTATGTAACCAAAAGAAGCACGACTGCTGCTGTTTCTAGCATGATAAAACAACTGGAACAAGTTACTGCTGCTCTTGCTGTAAATCTTTATTGGCTATGAGTTTTTCCCCCTTTATCTTCTTTAAAATGTTGAAAGTCAAGTGGAAGTAAAAGTTTTGGTTTTTATTTGTTTACATATGCACTTTAAGGCATTTAAAAAAAGAATGATTAAGACAATAGCTCTCTTGATTTTCTTTATGGCACGTGTCACGCTAGGTGATGTCGATTTATATTGTCTTAACGATTAAAAAAACCTTATTGATGTAAAGACTAGCTAAAGATATTTATTTGACATAATACAGCGATGCACCCATTTTCTATTTGATTACAGAAGCTAAAACTAACAGTGCATATGGTTGATTAATAGATTTGGATCTCTTTTTCTATTAAATTTTGGTCACCCCTCTATCTTAGCCATTGGATCATAAATCCAACGCTGGTAATGAAATTAAAGTAGTGTATGGAACATAATATAAATATTCGCGAGTAAATGATTAGAGTATTGTTGTTCATTTTTCTAATGATGAGTCTTTTTCTTCAGAAATTTCGAAAGCAGCAGAGTGTTTGGAAGAAGCAAGTGAGATCGGTGAGGTCAGTGTTTTAAGTGATGTTGATCAAAGGGTTTATGGTGATGTAGTGGCAGCCTGTTTGGAGAATGTAATCAAGCACGTTGACTGCTATGATATAATTGATGGTCTTTATATGGATTATGGATCTGTAGAAGGTGACATGCACATGATAAGTGATTCTACCTCTGATGGTCTGATTGTTTAGGGGGATAGTAATTGTGTAGGGGTTGGGTTTTCTGATTTTGGTGATTTGAGCAGGAAATCGATGAAGGAAAGGTTGTTGCTTAGTGAGGCTTCTGATGTTGAACTTAATAAGGATACTCAGGTTTCTGTTGTTGGTAAGAAGTTTGGTTTTGTTTTTATAGAGAAGGGTGTGGACCATGTTGTTATATACACTGATGTGCATTCCATTACTGCTTCTTTGCATCGGAAAATGCAGTCTTCTCAGGTAGATTTAAAGCAGTTTTCATGTGAGCATATTTTTGTGGTGTCCGTGTTTTTGATATCATTGCTCGTTCTAGTCTCTGGTTAGTTGGAGCTTTTATGGTTGATGTTAATGCGGATGATGATAGCTTGGTAAAATTTTTAGATGAGTTCTCGGTTTTTAAAAATGGTATGCTGTTTTATAGTTTGGCTGGAGTGTCACATTCGTTGTTTGTAAGCTTTTAAAATATTTTGTAGTAGTGAAATTTAAAGTTTTCACAATGAACTTTGTAGAATTTGATATGAGCTAATTAGTATGTTTGATTTTCTTTACAATTTGATGATATATTAGTTTTGAAATTTAGTTTCATGTTTGTTATTGCTATAAATTTGAATTTGTATAGTTGGATGAAATAATATGTGATTATACTATAAGATCCGGAATGGAATATGGTTGAATAAAATACTATTAGATGCTAAATAAGATATGATTCTGCTATACTAAATTTGTAACACATATAAGTGTTGGTAATTTTGTCATTTACTTATACAAGAAATATCCAACACTTATAACCGTTGAAAAATAAAATATTTCCAACGGGTTATAACCGTTGGGAATGTGAAGTAATTCCTAACGGTTATAACCGTTGGGAATTACCAAGATTCCCAACGTTTATAACCGTTTGAAATTACGGTTTTTTCCAGCGGTTATAACCGTTGGGAATTTTGGTCATTCTCAACAGTTATAACCGTTAGGAAGTTCCAAAATTCCCAACGGTTATAACTGTTGGGAATGACCAAAATTCCCAACAGTTATAACCGTTACAAAATATGTAAAAAAATTATAACGCACATGCTACCAACGGTTATAACCGTTGAGAATCTGATTACCAACGGTTATAATCGTTACAAAATGACAGTTCTGGTGTTGTGTACTAGGGTATCGCCCGTCACAGTACCTAGTTTAGATCAGCGTACCGAGAATCCCCCCTAATCCCCTGCAACACAAGACCGGAGCTACGCTTTACTGGATAGTCCAAATAAGATCATCCCCGGTTGGGATCAGCAACCGTCCACACGGCCGAATAAAAGGGACATCTAGACAGGGATGATCTTACCCTAATTGGTTGCTAACCACATAGCCTTGTTGCACCTCCCCTATTTTAGTCATTCTCGGTTGATGAGGCTTGAGGCTATGCGTTACTTTTATAGCACACATTCACTTAGAATGCTCATCGTCCTCCTGACGATGTTCTGATAGCATTCATCCATACAAGTACGTTCCAGGTCCGAACGGAGGCGAAGGCACTACTCCTACTACATCTATTTTGGAATCACCCTCAAGATTAGTAGCGATTAGCCCTTGCACTTCACTGCTGCATCTTCTAATCCTAGCTCTTGTCTTCCGCACAAAAATGTTCAAACCAGATCGAAGTGGTTTTCGAGAAATTAATCCCAATCCCGGTCTTTTCGAAACGATCAACGCATTGGCCAATGTTGATAGTCGATTATTTAACTATCATATAACATTCACAAACAACCATCAGCCTTAATAATTTCCCAAATTGTTTATTTCAAAATATCTTCACAATATATTTTTCTACACTTCAACCCTTTTGAAAATAGTTTTCAAATCACTTTTCTTTCGTGGAATAAATTTCCATCCAATTGTTTTATTTCCACTGAAAATCACCAAGTCTTAATATCATAGATTTTTAAATAATTTAAATCACTTTATCCAAAATTATATACTTTAAAATACTTAAAACAAAACTACTTAAAATACTTTATTTAAATACTATATATGAAATTTTATAATAATTGCTCATGTAAAACTTAACCAAAACTAATTTTAAAATAAAAGTTATTCTATAAGGTATAAATATTAAATAATTATCTTTTGAATCATAATACTAGTTAAACCTTTAAAATAGTTACTACTATAATTAATTTAAATAAATATTTACTTTAAAATTCTAAATAATTTAAAATAATAAAATTTCTCTAAAACACTCTTTTAAAACCTCTAACTTATACTTGAACATCTTTCTTTGAAATTATACTCGGCTTTTCAGGGAAATACACTTTCCTTTCCACACCTTTAAAGATAAACCACTATTTATTTTTAACAAATCACCCTTCCTTATAAATTCTCAACCTGAATTTATACTTCCAAATTATCCTTTGATAAATATTTTACTTTATTTATAAACCCTATTTATAAATTTCACAATCTCATTCTCCTTTATTCACAGTTTCAACACTTAGTCGGTTTTCAAATCGACCTCCAAAACCAACTCCATTTTAAAATAAATTCCTTTACTTATCCAGATTTATTTCAAAACCCATTTATCCCGTATTCACACTTTTATTTATGATTTAAATTTCTTATTTAAATCAAAAATACCAATTTCATACTTTATTTCAAATTGTTCTTTTATTTTCCCAAACTCATTTCAAATCTTAAATTTTAAAAATATATTTCTTCGTACTTTACAAAACAATATTGCTTTGGTCACTAACACCCAAATATAAATGAAAGCACCAACTAACAGTCACAAATAACAGAGAATGTATGTAGAGAGTAATAATATGAAGAAAAGTCAAAATAAAGATGAAAGCAGTAGAGAACAACAGATTTTATAGTGGTTCGGCTAACTCCGGCCTATGTCCACTCTAGAAGTTTTCTTTTTATTGTTGTAATAATCGATTACAGTTACAACACTGTAGAGTATTCCTAGTCTTAGAGCCAAAGGAAGATCCCCTTTCTGAACCCCCTCATGCTGTATTTATAGGCAATTCCCGAGTTACTGTGCTTCCTTAGCAGTCCGGGCCCATTAGGGCCATAGCCGATCCAGTATTCTTCATCACGGTACGAGCGACTTCCTGTGGCGACTTCCTGTAGCGACTTCCACACCGAGCGACTTCCAAGCCGAGCGACTTCCATGGGCAACTTCCTATCGCGACTTCCTATAGCGACTTCCTATAGCGACTTCCTGTAGCAACTTCCATACGGAGCGACTTCCATGCCGAGTGACTTCCATACCAACGACTTCCATGCTGAGCGACTTCCATGCTGAGTGGCATGACTTCATGTAGCGATTTCCATGAAAAACGAATTCCATGCCGAGCGACTTCCATGCCGAACGGCATGACTTCCTGTAGCGACTTCCTGTTAAGTTGACTTCCTGTTAAGCCGACTTCCTGTAGCGACCTGCCGTGGCGACTTCCATGCCGAGCGACTTCCATGCCGAGCGACTTCCAAACTGTTGCATTACCTATCTATCCAGTCGACTCAAACCTACCGCATTCCATCCTCGATTACTGAGAAATCGAATTAGTTAAATTCGCCTACCTGCAGCCTTGCCAAAAGGCAGGTTAACACTTTGCCCCCAAAAACATGCCTTGCTATTGAAAGGTGTGCTTTGAATAGCCTCAAATACGATATCCGAAATCCATATCCCGTTCATGGCCATATTATTAAATTCATGACCTCTCTGGGTTTAACGATGAATCCGTAGACCTCTCCAGGTCACGTTACCCTATTCCAGCCTCAGCTCTTCGGTCAAGCGCTTGTAAGTTCTCCGGTCTCGGTCCTCCGGCCAAGGACTTCAATATTCACAGGTCTCGGCTCTCCGTCCAAGGATTTTCATATTCTTTGGCCTAGGCTCTCTAGCCAAGGACTTTGATATTCATCGGCCTCGGCTCTCCAGCCAAGGACTTTCATATTCTCCGGCCTCGGCTCTCCGGCCAAGGAATTTGATATTCACCGGCCTCGGCTCTCCGGCCAATGATTTTCATATTCTTCGACCTCGGCTCTCCGGCCAAGGACTTTGATATTCAGCGGTCTCGGCTCTCCGGCCAAGGAGTTTTATATTCTCCGTCCTCGGCTCTCCAGCCAAGACTTTGATATTCACCGGCCTCGGCTCTCCGCCCAAAAACTTTCATATTCTCTGACCTCGACTCTCCGGCCAAGTACTTTGATATTCTCCGGCCTCGGATCTCTGGCCAAGGACTTTGATATTTACCGGCCTCGGCTCTTCGGCCAAGGACTTGTGATATTCACCGGCCTCGGTTCTCTGGCCAACGAGTTTCATACTCTCCGGCCTCAGCTCTCCGGCCAAGTACTTTAGATATTCACCAGCCTCGGCTCTTCGACCAAGGACTTTTATATTCTTTCCGAGTCCATTCCATCGCTCTCCGACGAAGGCACTTGTAACTTGCGATCACGACCTCGTATCACTGGTCGGTACCGTGATCGCGGGACCTGTATTATTTATTACACTGATCCAAATTCAATTGTTACAGAATTCAGTTATCAAAGCAGAAGTTTGTACAACGAAAGGAATCAAATGTCCATAGAGCCACAGAAGAAACCAGAGTTTGCAGAAAAATAGAAAGAAATTATGATTTCATAGACTTAATTAGTACGGATTTTTCGTCATCTCAGAGCACGCCTAGGGACTGTCCTTGATCCCGTATGTGTGTAAGTGACCTAGCCATATTACTTTGAGTTCTATTACTTATTCAAAACCATAAATCTATTTAGTTGATAATGAGCTGCGTTGCCTAGGTCCAGTGCCATCTTCGTTCGAGGTAGGCGGTGGTCGCTCATGTCCCACTGCCACAGCTCGATTCCTTACATACTAATGTAGATGACCATTCCTTACAATCTCCTCAATGATATCTCTCAAATGCCTGCAGTCGTTTGCGTTGTGCCCATCCAGCTTATGGAATATGCAATGCTTTCCCGATGCCCGCTCGTATTTAGAAGGCTCTCTCTTTATCGACCTTCGATATTGGAGGCTCCCTCGAGTATCCAAGCAAATCCTTTCTAGAGTCTCAGTTAAATCTGTGTAAGAAGAAAACTTTGACTCTCTTCAAGGCCTCTTCGAAGTGCCACTATTGCCATCTGTTTTCCTTTATCGTCTTTACTTGGATCCTCCCAGGGTGGACCACCACCGCTCACCGCATAAGCTTCATCCTCTCTCTCTACTCTCTTAGCCTGCGCATCCTCCTATCTCAGGAACCTTTCCGCCTTATCGTAGAACTCCCCGAGATCCCTCGGAAGGTCCCGTTCCAATGATATCTTGAAATCCGAATTATCCACTATTCCTGAGACTGCTGCCATCAAAACCATTGACGGATCGGATCGATTCTTTGAGGCTACCGCTGCATTGAACCTGGTTAAGAAGTCCCTAAGCGACTCTCCCTTTCATTGCTTCATCGATGTCAAGGTCATTACGTTCTTGGGTCTGACTATATGGACCCGAAATTGCCTCATAAACCTTTCAATTAGTTCGGTCCAAGTGTCAATAGAACCACTCTTCAGCTGTTTGAACCACATAGCTGCAATATCCATCAAATGCAAAGGGAAGCATCGAGCCATGACCTCAACTGATGCACCCAGTACCTCCATATCCTCATGTACCATGTCAAATGAACGGCAGGATCCATTCTCCCATCATACATCTCCAATACTGGTAGCTTAAAATCCAGTGGGTTCCTAGCTCGCCTGATAGTAGGAGTAAAGGGCTCCTATTCACATCCTCCAAGTCTTTATTTACCAATCCACCTCTCGTAACTCGCCTAACCATCTCCGCTAATCTGTCATTGTCGCCAAGCTGTAATCCTTATCCGCTGCCTTCGATCTGTCCCCCGAGTTCACGAGGGAATCCTGGCACATACTCCTCGTCACGTACTCCAGTATTCCTATTGGCATCGGGCTGTACAGTGTCATCTGTATCCCTCCGTGGATTGGTCCAGCATTTCCTAGTGGTGTGCCCCCTAGCCTAGTTCCATCCGGATTGTTAGTTGTTTGTTGATTGGGAGATGCCCCAAGCTGAATCACTCCATCCGCCTGCTGGTTGAGTTCCTCTGGTCCAGCTCCAAGATCTTGAGCACTTGCGGTTCCCGATTGTCCAAATTGCATAAGAAGAGCCTGCATCATCTTCTCTTGCCATTTCATCATCGCTTCCATCTCCTCTCTGGTGATGTAGATGGATGCTCCACTTGCTTCATCTCTAGAGGAAGCCTCTTGACTTCCCTCTTGATTGCTCCCTTTTATCACTTGCTTCCTTGTTGATGCCCTAACCATTGTTTCCCAGAATCCAATTTCCTAGCATCAAAATTTCTGAGTGCTTGTCTTCTCAGTGAAAGCACCAAAATGTAAGCACCAAAAATGGTCACTAACACCCAAATGTAAATGAAAGCACAAACTAACAGTCACAGATAACATATATAACGTATGTAGAGAGTAATAATATGAAGAACAGTCAAAATTAAGATGAAAGTAGTAGAGAACAAAAAAAATTATAGTGGTTCGGGTAACTCCGGCCTACTTCTACTTTAGAAGTTTTTTTTTTATTGTTGTAATAATCGATTACAATTACAACACTACAGAGTAGTCCTAGCCTTAGAAAATCAAAAACCAAAGAGCCGAAAAAAGATCCCCTTTCGAAACCCCCTCATGCTGTATTTATTGGCAAATCCCGATTTACTAAGCTTCCTTAGCAGTCTGGGCCCATTAGGGCCATAGCCGAGCCAATATCCTTCATCATGGCACGAGCGACTTCCTATGGCGACTTCCATGCCAAGCGACTTCCATGTCGAGCGACTTCCATGCCGAGCGACTTCCATGCCGAGCAACTTTCATGTCGAATGACTTCCATGCCGAGCAACTTCCTGTAGCAACTTCCATGCCGAATGACTTCCATGCCGAGCGACTTCCATGTTGAGCGACTTCCTTGCCCAATGACATGACTTCCTGTAGCGACTTCCATGACGAACGACTTCCATGCCGAGTGACTTCCATGCCGAACGGCATGACTTCCTGTAGCGACTTCCTGTAGTGACTTCCTGTTAAACCGACTTCCTGTAGCGACTTCCTGTAACGACTTCCATGTCGATCGACTTCCATGCCGAGCGACTTCCATGCCGAGCGACTTCCAAACGTTTGCGTTACCTATCCAACCAATCGACTCAAACCTACCGCATTACATCCTCGATAACTGAGAAATCAACTTAGTTAAATCTGCCTGCCTACAGCCTTGCCAAAAGGTAGGTTAACACTTAAGTCCTTCTTTTAATTAAAATCCTTTTCCCATTTATTCAAAATCCTTATTTTTCCCATCTTGAATTTAATATATAGTATTTAAAATCAAGCCTTTATCCCTTTCCTAAATTCATTCCTTTAATTTATTTAAATTCACTATAATTATTTTAATTAAAAATTTCCCTTTTTATTTCCTTTTAAAAAAATCCAAACTTTATATATGTATTTCATTTTTCTCAAATACCAATATATATATTCAAACCAGCCATAGCATTCAATAATTTTAATTCCCAATATAATCCATCATATATTATCACATAAATCACATTATTGAATATAAAATAAATTCAATATTTTGAGGAATCCAGTTGGATCCCTCCAACCTGTTTCTGCATCCATGGATGTTAGCACAACAATCTAAATACCAATCCCGCTTCAAGGCGGGATATTTGGTATAAAGGGTCATCCGCTATTATGCGGGGCGCATAGAGTCTCATCCGCTATATAATGTGGGAAATCAATCACTCTAATATATATATACTATATAAAACATATCACATCCAAGCTGATAATAAATTATCAATTCAAGCAAACAACCAATAATTTAAATTTAACTATTTAAATTTAAAAAAGTAATCCAAATGAATGAGATCAACTCACCTTTGATTTTTGTTTTGCAATCCGTTTCCATCTTGACCATTTCTTCACGGCTTCAGACCTTGTAAAACATTATATGTTTTATTAACACCTGAACTAATCGAACAATCTATCAATATTTAATCATTTACTTTAAACTAATTTAATTTCTTTTTCTTTCTTTCTTTCTCTTTTTTTTAACTAATATCACTTTAAATCGTTTTTATTAACCAACTAAATAGTTAAATAAGTTAATTTAAACAAATTAATCATCTTAATCCCTTATTAAAATAAACAAGTTTTGAAAATAAGTATAAGATTATATATATATATATACACACATACATACATACATATATTCCTTTGAAACCCATACACTTATAAAAATTTATTTATATGGATTCAAAAAAAATCTAATTTTATATAAACTCTTCACCTTTTAAAATTTCTATACTTTTCTCAAATTCCTTTCTGTATAAAATCTTCCTATTTACCTATATATATAATTAAATAAAAATAGGCATGTGTCACATATGTTTATATTTACATATTTATCTGTTTACTATTGCTATACTTACAATCAAAACCTAAATTAACTTTATTCACATTAACAGTTTATACTAATTAAAATTAAAAGAAAAAGGAAAAAACCTCACCCACGAATGATGCACCTCCGCACCTCGTCCTCGGCCTCGTCATTCGGTCGAGACCTCCTTCCCATCGCACCCAAAACAATCACTGCCACGACCATGCCATTTTGAGCACAAACGAACAACGCGACTCCTACCTTGCGTCTTGAGCTAACGCTCGAATTCTTGTGACTGATCAAATCGTGCGCGGTGATGCCCAAGCTTCGAGTTGATCTTGAATCGAAGAAAGCGAGCCTGGCGATCATTCAAGTTCCTTTTTTTAACGTGGATTTGATCGGCCATTATTATTATTATTTTAACTTAAAAGAAAAGCGACTCAACCTGAGGAAAGGAAAGGGACTATTTCGATTTTGATTTCAGAGTCTCTATTCGCCATTTTTTCGTTCGATTTTTGATTTCGAACTCATGAAAATGAATAGAGGAACGAAGATAGGGTAAATGATTTCCATCGGCCATTTTCCTTTTTTATTATTTTTTTATCTTCTGCGTGCTTGACAAATGGAGGAAGATAAGGCTTTTAAATTTTAAATTTTAACGCGTGTCTTCAGGGAGAGCACGTGTCCTAACTGCTACAGTACAATCAATGCAATTATATCATTTAAATTTAAATTTAAATTCAAATTTAAATCGACTTCAATTCGAAGCTTAAAATTTTTACATCCTATCGTGGTGTGCCGCTAAGCGTTTATAATGTTATACCCCTATTTCGACACAATGAAAAAGATTCCGAATCCTAATTCGATCGTATGGAAAAGATAGCATTTTGGACTCAATTATTATATTAAATTTTCGATAGATTTTAGCGCGTTTATCTACCGTACGCTCACATGACAACTCCAAATGCTACTAAAATTGAAATCCTATAATAATACACTATTATGGATCCAATGTAACTGGTTTCATCAAATTCTGAGACTATGTCTCAAAAGGCTATTTTTAAATGTCCATTTAGACGATATATTTTTAAAACTAAATAGAACAGCTTTAAATTCAATTTTGAAACTTTTATTATCTTCAATATTATCAATATAAATTCTACAAGCCTTCAAAATACTTTTAACAAGCTTGAAATTCCAGATTTCATATCTTACCCAATTTCCAATAATTAAACCCAAGAATTTAGTTATTCAATGAATAATGAATAATTGAAATTCAAAATTACTTATAAATATTTAAAATCAATTAGATATTCCAATTTCAATTATCCAGAAATTCTGGGTCGTCACAGTTTCTTTTTCATAAGCTCTTCGTATCTCAAAGCCATATCTACTAGTTCCACAAATGATCCTTTGAGATGTGCAGTCATCATCTCATGAAATTCGGGCCTCATTCCAAGCACACACTTCTCGTTCTTCTTAAGGGGCGTGTCAATAAGACCAGGTCCATAGCGGGACAACTCGTTGAACTTGGTTTCATACTCTGATACTGACAAACTTCCTTGCTTAAGGTCTAGAAAATTTCTATATAGTCGAGCCTTCCTTGTTGTAGGCATACACTGTTCTTCAAACACTTCCTTGAACTTGCTCCAAGAGATTTCATCCTTGGAAACATTCATGGTAACTGCGTCCTGCCATGCAGCTGCTCCCTCTTGAAGTTGCCATGATGCCATAACACGCTTATGTCCATCTGACAAATCCAAACTCCTGAAAATCCGCTCACACGAGCGCAACCAGGCTTGAACTTCAATGATAGACTCTGCACCCTTAAAAGGCTTTCCTCCGAGATTGGTAAAGTCTTTACACAACGTTACAAAGCTTACTTGAGGCGATATTGGATTTGCAGCCTCGACAGTTACCCTTCCTCCTTCAGCATTCGAACATCTTCCATTTGTGTTCGTCGTGCTACTCACATCTCTGCCTCTTCTTCCCCTGGAACTCATGTTGGCAACTTGGACAGGTAACACAATAATCAGATAGGTATATATCGATATATATAAATTACAAGTACGCTCTCTCACGATAGGTATTAACATGAAAGCCTAGGTATTATCTCAACCTAGCATTGTGATACCAACTGTGACGACCCGCCTTTCATTCCATAGAAAGATGTATCGTAATTTAGAAAGAAATAGGTAGAAAAGAAATAAAAAGAAAGAACTAAACAATCATCAAAATCTCACAGCGGAAAGGAAAAGCATATATTACATCACATAGATATTACCATAGTCACTAATATCATACACCAGAGTCATACAGTTTTACAACATCATATTAGACAGTCGTGATGACCTGCTTATTCATTACAACCCAAAATTCAAACAGAGATACTAATGCAGCAGAATAGATATATATAGATACGCCAAAGTCTCCTGCTCCAAGTCTTTTTCAAAATACGTCAAGCCAACCTGAATCACTTGGCTACTCATACAAAATTTGAGTACCCAAGAGTTTAAGAAAAAAGAAAAAACTCCAAGTCAGACATGGGTTTGGTGTGAGTAAACAGTTTAAGTTTGTTTAACTTGAAAATCATTTGAAAACAAAGGTATCTCGTAAGACTCTTCGCAAATAAACACGGATAAGTTTTTCCCTTACGATAACCAAAACATTTGATAGGAAATCCAGTTATATTATAATAGTGTCTAGGGTTTTCAAATAAATAATTCACATAGCCGAAATTGTTACATTAACTAAATTCCAGCATAATGGTATACAATCAAGTCCGAGGTCACTTATTGGAGATTGGATTTCATATAATGGCAGGGTTACCGCGGTACCGCCCGTCATAGTACCTGGTCTGGATCAGAGTACTGAGGATCCACCCTGATCCCCTACAGCACAAGACCGGAGCTACCCCTTACTGGATGGTTCGAATAAGACAACCCCGCAGTTGTGGCCAACAACCATGCACACAGCCGAATAAAAGGGACATCTATACAGGGGGAAATCTTATCCTTCTTGAGTGCTACCCACTTAGCCTTACTGCACCTCCCCTGTTTTAGCCATTCACGGTTGATGAGACTTGATGCTACGTTTACCTTTATAGCATACATTTCTTAGAATGCTCATCGTGCTCCATTGATGATGGTCTGATAGCATTCGTTCATATAAGTCCATTCCGGGTCCGAATGAAACCGAAGGCACTATCTCTGTTATACTCATTTTGGAATCACCGTCAGACTTAACGATAAATAGCCCTTGCATTCTTAATCTTCATTCCCGATCTTCACTTGAGATTTCACGACCTATCGCTTATTTTGGATCGATGTGGTTTTCGAATAATAATTTGACATCTGATCCTGATCTCATCGAAATCCAACGCCATCTTTTAAGGCCAAATTGTTTGAGTAAAACAATTTAATTTAACTTCAGAATGTCATATTCACACAGAAATTTCATTATGGATATCTATTTAAATAATTGACTCGCATTTATTAACAGATCAATCCAGGCATTTCATATCACAGGTTGACACTAATTAACCTACTAGAGAGATTAAGCAATCCAAATCATTCAATTCAAATTTAATCATCCATAAGCAAGATTAATTTATGATACAATTATACAATTACTTTAATTTACACAAAATAAATTAGTTACTTATAAATCCTGCTTAATTGTCTTTAATTAATTACAGGCCATTTATTTTATTTAATTAAATGTTTGGGATTTGTTAATTAATTACATTTAAAATCACTTTAAGATTTTTCTGATTAATTATATGTTTAAAAACATTTATCTTAACCATTTACTTAAATATATATTATAATTTTATTTGAAAACACTTAGGAATTAAATTAAATAGTTAACCTAATATATAATTATCCTAAACCAAATCAATTTAAATTCAAAAACATTTAACTTCAAAATCCTTTGGCTTGAAACTTACTTTGAAAACTTAGTCAAAAATTTGATTTGAAAACACGGTTAATTCATTTTTATCTTCTCCAAAACACTTGGCCCAATCCCAAAAATTCCGATCAAAAACTCGAGCCAAACTCAAACTTCCTTGACCCTCCTCCTTCTTCTTTTCTTCCCTCTAAACATAGCATCAACCAGACACAACTGATACATGTGCACATGCACATGCGACGGCGCTGCTCCGACCAATCGTTGATGATGCTACTAAGTCAACGACGACACTCCGACCATCCCTAACCACCCAGAATCATGAGCCACCCTGCAAAACAAAATCGAACAAGTCGAGCTACATAGGGACAAAACCGATCACCAACATACACCCCGCACCGCCTCCTTCATCCACCAGAGATCTTATCGCTCCGCCTGGAGACTCGCCAGACCATCCTCTTCTTATTCCCCTTACTTCGGCCCCTATAGATGCGGCATTAAAATCGCACAAGCCTCGAAAACGTCGTCGACTCGAGAAAAACTTCAAACCCTACATCACCATCGCTACAATGCTATGACAACCAGAAAAATCACCGATCATTTTTTCTATACTCATCGACCCTCATGCTACCTCCAGCAACGATCACGACACACCATCATCCTCTGATCGTCGGAAATCACCCAAAAACCCAATTTCCGATCATCTTCGATTTCTCCTCTCTGAACTTAACTTAAAATTTATGATATTATCACCAAAAATCAACATTTTTAAAGGTGAACCAGCTTATATTAGAGAAACAAGAAATTATGATGGACGGATTTTATGATATGATATGATTTTCACTGTAAAACCCCTTTTCCAGAGAAATACTCAATAATTTTTCTTGAAATTATTTTTAGTAATGGAATTACAACATTACAAACAAGTTTCCTTTGATGATCATAACCCAGAAGTGATTGTTTGAAGAGGAATTAATTTTGAATGGAAATTTGGGTTTGTTAAAACAAAATAAAGATATGCATGTATACATACATTATATTCAAACTTGTACACACACGTAATCATACTATTTCATTCATGCAAATCAGATTCAAGCCATTTCTACAATCAAAACTTACATGCATAGTGATATAAAGAAGATTTGGTTTTAAAAAATGATGTCTACTCACCTTAAAAATGTTTGAACAGAGAATAGAGATGATTTGAAAACTGTTCTTGATTTGATCTTTGAAACTGTAACTTGATCTTGATCTACTTGTTTAAGCTTGAATTTGTACTTGAATTTGAATCTGGAAGCTTGATCTATTTAATTAAGTTGAATCTTGAAATGAAGCTAGCTTTGTACAGTTGAAACTTGAAAAAGTTTGATTTAGTTGTTTGTTTATTTTTATTTTCTGGTTTTAGATTTTGAAATATGAAAGAAAGAAAAGAGATTGATATATATATATATATATATATATATATATATATATATAAGAGTGTAAATTGTACAGCACCTGGTTCTTATTATTTTCTCCTTTTTATTATATTTTGAATAATGAGGAAATTCATTTAAACAAGAATTTTTGACACTTGTATTTGCATGACACTTCCTAACTTACACATGTCTAGCTCATGTATTTTTTTATATTTACTTATGCTTTTATATTATGTTTTATATTTTTATTTATACATTTTCTTTTTATTTATATTTATATTTTTATTAACTATGTTCACTTAACATTATAACCCTTTTATTTTATTCTTATTTCATTTCAAACTTAAGTCATTAATATTTTAATTACTAATTATATATATATTCGTCTCAAATGTTTAAAATGCATAGTTTAAATTTAAATTGTTTTTGAGAGATTACTTTGAATTTCAAGTTATAGTTTCCATTTACAAATCTATATGCATATGAAAAATAGTAATTAGAAAGCACATTTTATTTGTTTGAAAGATAAGTTTTTGCAAATTTATACAAGTATATTAGAAAATTATCAAATTAATATTTGCCAAAAATCCTGGGTTGTCACATATTCTTTGTGAAATAAAACTATAATATGGTAAGTTTTATAACAAAAGCGAGACATTGGAAAATATAAAAGTATCTAATATTATTTACAGTTTTTTGGAATCATAGATTAAGCCGTAATTTTGAGAAATAATTTTATTGTTTGATCTTGAATCATATGACCCATGTTAGTTATATCTCAAACAATAAAGGGCCATGCACCTATTTAGCGGGAGTGTCATAAGAGTTGATGAACTCTTCGGATTGATACATATAGGTGTATGCAATCATAATTCTATAAATACCAAAACGGTTCCACGTACTTCGTTATATTCACCGATGAGTTATAATCATCATGGGCATGTGTATTTGATATGCATGTAGTATGTTTATGGTAAACCTATAGAATAAAAAATAGAAGTAAATAAAATAACATGTGATAGAAATGATTTGAATTGATTGAATAAGTGAGTATATTGAAAAATGTTCCAAATGTATCTAAAATAAATAAAGATTCAATCTCAAAATTACTCCTCCATGCGATACATAATGATGCATCGATATGGAATAATCGAACTTTGTTGGACAATGTGCAATTAATTATGAGTGAAGTTGAGTTAGTTTCTTTCTATAAGGTAATGTACTTAAGGATAGTACACAAGGTTAATGTTATTTCATTTGAATAATAGTTTGCAAAATTTTGCAAGATAAGGGTTATAATAAACTCCAACATATCTTAGACTAATGAGTTGGTAGGTTGTGCAACCCGAAAGATTGCACGTAATAATTGTTCATGAGGGATCTTGTATGAATCGCCCCAACAGGATTTTGAAAAAACTGTCATTGCATGACATATTTATGTTTCAAACATAATTTTTGTAAACTAAAACCAAACCATTTTATAAATAAAGAAATTCATAAAACGTTTATGAATACATATTCTATTGCATTAAGAAACAATTGTTGTTTCAAGAAACACCAACTTCATTATGAAGAAATTTCTCTGAGGAATTACTAGTAGTAAAATGGAATTGGATACGATCCATTGATAGAACTGATTATATGAGATGAAATGAAATTAACTAACCTAAATGAACACATAGCATTAGAATGTCTAATAAATATTCTCGCACATCTAAGAGAAACTATTAGTTTCTTATTAGGGTTGAAAATATATAATCCTAGATCGTTAAATTGAATCATTGAGAATGTTGACTCTATATGGTATGATGCGCAAATCTAAAAGAATTCCAAATATGTTATCAAAATATAGATTTTGGTGGTCATAACTGAAGGGATATGATCAATCAATCACGATCGTGTCTTTATGAGTAAGACTAATGCAGTTGGAATTAAATAAGCAATGTTTATAAGAATAATATCACAAATTCCAATTATTGAAACTAGCATAATAGATTCCATATCCAACGTGCTCAAATCAATTTGGATTTACTCACAAAATTATTGCTTGATAAGTCCTAGTGTTTTAGTATATTTGCATCGAAACAGAAAATTCTAAATAACAATTTAGAGTAAGCTGTTTACACATATTAACCAAAAATGTCTCAAAGTCAGTGGGAGTATATTGAGTTTGTGAGTCTTTGGATATGATCTAAGAAATGATGCGAAAGTATCATTTTATAAGCATCAAGAATAAATAAGTATTTTGATAGAAATATCAAATAGTTTTATTTTCAATCAAAGTGAAGAGGAAGGATGTGTTCATAAGAAAGAACGTTTAAAGGCATACTGATATTTCTAAACTACAAGCAAACAACACATTGTTGATTTTAACACTGTACTTAGGTTAAAATTAGCTTTAGTCATTTTTAATACCCAACATCGAATTTATAAATGCTGTTTTTTATACTAAGTATAAAAGATGTTGAGAATGTCCCAAATAATATGCAAGGACATCTTATTAAAATATTTAATATGGAACATGTAAGATTGATTCCTTTGCATTGGCAAAAGGACTTATCATACATGTTGTGATGTCTACGATATCCTGATTTGTTTATGTATTTAAACATGAAGCAAATATCAAATCCAAATTGATATCACTAAATGATTATTTGACGTGTTCTCGTGTATTTATAAAATACTAGAAAATTGTTTACAAAAACAAAAACTCCTTATGAAGGAGTGTTCGAACTCGAACTTCATAAGTCATATTGAGTGTAATATGTCAATAATAAGCTCAAATTAAGAATCTTTAAGTTGGAAATGTTCCAAATAAAAGATTGTGACTTATTCAATGAAAAATGGCTACGTATATCGCCTTGAATATTGCCGCAATAAAAATAATGTATTTAAAATTATAAATGCTCAAGTTTATAACTGAGCAGATTCCAAATGTTGAGAATCTCATAAATGTATTATATGATAATAATGCCGCGATATGGTTCATAATAGATTTTAGAGCTCATTAGAGGTCGAGAGACATACTTCAAATTGTTCCACGTGATAAAGCAGTTTATCACCATTGGAGAGAGTTAATTGACAAAGTAGATAATTGAGACATAATAGCACACTCGTTCACAAAGGGACCGATCCAACTGGTTTTGAGAAACCGATTAGAGAATTTGGAATAAGTTTCCATAATTGACACCAACTGCAAGTGGGAGATTGATAGAGTTGGGGATATGCCCTATGGGCAATTATGTAACTTGTTACATAGATCTAACTCATTGAACAATCTTATTCATAATAAAGTTGTTTCTCCTTATTATATACTTGATATAATGTGGTTATATTAATTAATTTATTTTATTAAAAGTATATTTAATAGAAAATCCATAAATGGCATATTTTGTGATAGTAGTAACAAAGTGTAGGAACCGTGAGTAATTTATCACAATAAAACAAATATACCATTTCAAATGTTCGTAGTCAAGGTGCAATGAGACTGGATATCGATGTATCCGTTGAGACTAGAGTATGTAACGCTCTCCAGATGTTGGGCAATGTATTACTCATGACTGTTGAAAGCAGCTAGAGGTTACGTACTGATAGTTATCGGATAACTATGGAACAACTCGCTCGATAGTTTTCTATTGGTTAATAAAACTAAGGTCAAACATAATATATTGATGTGACTGATTTACATAGTTCTCTCGACTTAAAATACTGTAGATCTTTAATATGAAAGCTCTGCTTTGATTATAGTCAAATCATGGCATGGCGCTTCATCGAGCACTATAGTTGGGTCGAGTAGAAGTATTGAAAGTGAAGCACTATTCAAAAGGGGATTCATCTCCTCAGTTTTATGGGGTTAGTATCATGGTTAATCAAGTCAACTTAAAGTCAAAATATCTAGCCAGAGCATTTCGGTTAATAATAATTGCTATTATTGGACCAAAAATTTTGTGTTTGGATTATAAAGTTGAATGGGGATGATTTTGGAATTTTGACCATTACCAAATTCCATAAATCCAAAGTGATATAGTTTTGTCGAAGAGAATTGGTGTAAATAATTGTCACTATTAGGTACCATTTACAATAAGTAGAATTGAATTTTATCAAAGATGGGTAAGCGATGAATTCAGCCATAATGTCACACCACCTACTAAGCGAGGTGTAAAAGTTAATATTTGAATTGTTAAACATTAATCGCTGACTGAATTTACACTTTGAGTCGCACAATGTAATGATGAATTCTTGGAAAAACCACATGATCTAATTAATTTATAAAAAGTTGTTGTGATAACCCGGAATTTTGAACAATAGCAACTTGATAATCTTCATTTATAACTATTTATAATACGCAATATTGGGTTAATAATCTTCTTTTAATTTGGTAAATTTTATTCTTTTCAAAGATAATAATGTTTAATTTGGCAAAATTAATCTCTTCAAAGGATAATAATATTTAATTGGTAAACTTTATCTTTCGAAACTAATAAAAATGTTTTCTAATTTTAATGTATATATATGTATATACATTGTGAATGCAAAGCTTTGGTTTGAATTTAATAAAAGATATGTTTCCAAATTATATATGTAAGTACATATTGTGATTTGGAAAATTATGTTTGAATTTAATACAATACCTTTCAAAAGCTATTTAAAATTAAATTCTATATTTTCAATACATATGATAAAAATTTATAAAATGTGATAGCTTAAATAAGATTTAATAAAATTTTTATTTTTCTTTCTTTTAAAATTACTTAAACTAAAATGGTTTATAAATATATATAAATGTTTAATTATACTTTCTTTTTAAATGTCTTATGAACTAAGAATAGTTTGTAAACATATAAAAACAAATAAACATATAATACATTAATTTATTTAAAAATATTAGTAATATATGAACAAATATAAACATAAATTCATATTTACATAAATATAAAAACATAATTACTTAGTAAGATAGGAGTTTAAACATACTAATATATGTATTTAACATTTGTAAGAAATAATAAAACACACTTGACATTTGTATCTTATTTGTGACATGCATTAACAAGTGGCTTATATTGTTTCTTTTCAAATTTAATTACATAATAAATTGTTAAGAAACCTGGCCCTTGATCTCAGCCCAAAAACTTTCCCAAATTTATCTTCTTTCATCCTCAAACTAAAATCAAAAGAAAAATCAAACTGAAATTTTCAATTTAACAACAACATCAATAGCTGATACAACCTGATCTGAAGCAAAGTCAACAACAGTTTTACAAATCTTCAACAAGCAAGGATCAACTCATCATAGGTTCAACTCAAATGCAATCAACATCAAATTACATATTAGTTCCAGATTTAAAACCAAAATACTGTTCTCTGTTTATTATATCAGGTGATTAAACTGTCTTTTTAAAAACAGTTTAAATCTGTTCCTATGTTTGTTATGTGTGATAAATGTTGTAGTAATAGGGTATACAATGTTCCATGAATGATTGGTGTGAATGCATGTACATATAATGGTATATCTGTGAAATATCTGTAGATATGTTCATATATTTTTCTCTTTTCTTATTTACAGGGTTCAATTTCATATGGAAATTCATATCTCTCTCTCTACAATCAAATTTAAGCCTTGATCTTTGAATGAAAGATGATTATTACGGTGTAAAATTAATTTTAAAAATGGTTTCAAGATTTTATATTTAGTAATTAATTCGAAAATATGAAATAACGGTAAAAATTATATATAAGTCAAAAATCAATGATTATGATATCATGTTTGGATTTCATGAATGAATTCATGTTAGAAATTATGAATTTTGATAGTGATTTCAAGATTTTTAAGCTTGAAATTATCGAGTTATCTCGAGTTGAACGGAATTCGTAGTATCGTCAACTGCCGTCGATCAATGACGAATTGAAGCTCTAGGTTGATGTCGAAGGTGGCTTAAGAGTTGATGATCACTGGGAAATGATCGGAGTTTTTGTAGTGCGTCGTGGTGGCCATACGTTGGCGAAGTAGGGTTTTATTGTTAGCTTGGGTAGTCGGTGCTTTCGAAGCGATTTCGTTGCCGTGGGGAGGCCGAAGACGATCGCTTGTGGGGGAATCGTTGTTGGGGATCGAGACGTTGTTCTGGGCTGGTCGGCGAGGATGCCGGTGGTCCGAGGTGATGGCTAGGGTGGTTTTTTCATTTTGGTTGGTTCTGGATGTTCGTTCGAGTGCTCGATTTCGATTTGCTATCGAATTCAGTTATCTGGGTTGACATGTTGATTGTCGAGGTCGTTAGCAGCTTGGTGAGGACGGGAGAGGTGGGCGGAGTCGCGTAAGTTTGCCGTGCACGTGTACGGTGCACTTTTGTGTATCTGGGATTGGCGAGGTTTGGGAAGAAGCTTGTACCCGGGTTTGACTCGAGGATGTTGTGGGTTTTCTCGAAGTCTGGCGATGAGGTGGGTAGCTCGGGAAAGATCGAAGTTTGCTCGGTGATTTTGAGTATGGGGCTCGGGTTTGATTTTATGTTGTGACCTGGTTTTAAATTTTTAAGAAAATCGTGTATAGGATTTTTAAAAGTGAAATACTTAAATTAATTCAAGTTTTTTCAGAGTATAGTGAATAAGTTTTAAGCAAGGTTAAATGTTAAATAAAATTTCGAAGCCAAATGAAATAAATAAGTTTTCAAAGATAAGTTTTTTCCAAGTTTTAAAGTTATTAAAAAAATGATTAAGTTTTTAAGCAATTTATTTAATCAAGTTTTAAAAATGGACAAGTTTTCAAAAGATTATAAACCAAGTTCCAATGATTTTTAAAATAAAGTTAGTGTTGTAATTAAGTAATTTATAAAGATAAAGAGTTTATCTTTAATTAATTAAGGCGGTGATTAATTAAAGATAATTAATTAGTGAAATTAATTAAAAGTTAGTCACTTAGTGTAATTAATAAGGGTTAATTACTTGATATTAATAATCTAAGAATAATTACTTAATGGAAGTAATTAATGGATAGTTAATGAGTGGAGTTAATTTAAGGATCATTAACTAGTGATTAAGTGTTAATTAATAAATGTAATTAATTTAAGATAATTGGTTTAATTAATTAGGAATAGTCAGTTACTTGATTAATTAGGAATAGTTAGTTACTCGACCTTTGAAAATCGGCACCGAATACGTCACTCATATTCCAATGCCGCAGATCCAAACGTCGAATCTGGTTCGTCGGAGCTTATAACACATCAAGTATAACAACACAGTGAAAGAAAAGAAATGAATATCATATACAACTCCAATGATACAATATCAAAATATACAACAATGATCAATCAGATACAAGAATATCAGAGACCATAAACAGCAGCGGAAAACAAATAACCAAGAGATAACTCCAATCCAATGACCCAAAGCTAAAACTCCAAACCACAAGCTCAAACCACCATCACATTGCATAAAGATAAGCAAGTCTGTTCCGGTGAATCCAAAGACTCCAATATCCAAGATCTCCAAAAATACCAAAGAGAAAGCCGAAAGCTACGAATCGATATCTATATCTACTATCTGAAAAACCCAACTCTAGACTGCCCGTGTGGAAAATAGTGGGCACCTAGAGTTTAGGAAGGGAAAAATAAACTCCAGGTCAGTCATGGGACTGGTATGAGCAAACAAAAACAGTTTTTATCTTTAAAACAAACAAAAGAATTAAAATTTGAAATCCGTAATGCTTTTTTTAGAAAATGAAACTACCATAAGGCCTCCCGCCACACACACAATGCAAACGCAGAATTGGAGGAGATTTATCCTTATGATAGTCAAAAATTGCTTGATGCGTGAAAAACTATTTTAATATTATTGTTAGTGCATAGTGGAAAACATTTCGAAAGTATAATATTAATCTTAGCCAGCATAGACATTTCGAACTGTGCCTACTATAGCTACCATCCAAACAGTGGGGCGCCACCAAAAGTAGATGGTAGGTTATACAACTAAAATCGTACAAGGCGCGTATTGGATGATTGGATTTTCAACAAATGGTCAGGCTAAGGAACTGCCTATTGCCACATGGGTACACCTCTGGAGGGACGTCCCAAGAACCATCCCTCGGTTCTCTGCCAACACAAGGCCGGTGTACCCCCTTTCCGAGAGTATCACCTAAGATATTCCATTCCCGGTCGTAACCAACCTTTATCTGAGCGCTCGATACCAACAATCACAAAGTAATGTATTTGCAGTAACCATATAGGTTAAATATCTGGGTTCCATACCATGATATCACCTCTATCCAGAAGAAATGGACATACCCTAGGGGCGCGACCCCTGAAACCTTGCTTTCCTGTTTCGATCATTTCCGGGGTGTGAGGTCCTGATGCGGTCTCGTCCACAAAGCTACGCTTTTCACAAAGCCTTGCTTTGATCAACAAATGATCAGCAGCGCTTCGTATGCCACATTACCAAATTGGGAATGTATCACTAGTAACTATCAACTACATAACCTCTGAGATCGTATGTCTCAGAGAAGGGTGTTAAGCTAAGAAAATAAATCTCCGCCGCCAAACAGAAATGTATTTGATAGAAACCAGCTTTACATCTCAAAGTGTAACGTCAGATACACATCCATACAAGTCTGTTCCGGGTTCGAACGGAACCGTAGGTACTTCCAAAGAAGCCCTTGCAATCCAGATAATTTCTAATCACGTCCGGACTCCCCATCACAATGGGTGCTCAAATTTCTATACCGGGGTCATTCGGTGCAGAGACATTCGATAGGCCATCTTTTCATTTTCGAAAGTATCCGGTCTTCACCACCGGCCTTTAAATGCTATCCATATCGTCATATCATTATTCGGAATGGGTTATATGACACAAGGTCCTCTCCCGGCTAAACCGAATAATGAGCGCAATATTTAAAAACATATGGATAATGGGATTTCAGTTAAATCACAGCTTAAAGCCCAAAACCTTTCATTCAAATGGTTCAAACAAATTACCATTTCCAATCTTTTAAATAAAAAGATTCGTTTCCAGAAACCTTTCAATGGTTTAAACAATTTCCACACTTTAATCTTTTAAACAAAAGATTTATCTTTAAAACCCCCTTTCAATTTAAAACAAGGATCATCAACCTTTAACAAAGATTCATTCGTAGCCTTTCAAAACAGTTCCATTTCAAGTTGGATTAACTCATCCGGTCTTTTAATCAAAGATTCATTTCATAGCTTTCAAAAATCATTTCCACAAAACAATTCCATTCCAAATCTTTTATATAAAAGATACACCATTTAAATGCTCTTCAATTTCAAAATAGGGTTCAACTGTCTTTCACAAAGATTTAATTATAGCTTTCAAAGCCATTCCATTCCAAATTTGAAATCTTTTCATCATAATTTGGAAATTCTTTCCTTATATAAAAGCTATTTTTTTTGAAACCACTTGTTTCTGTTTCGAAAAACCCGATTATAATTGCATGAGTTAAAGCCTTTCAAATATAAACTTGGGTTAAATTCAAATTCTGAAAACCATACTTTTAAAATGGTTTCAAAACCCATATGAACATATTTATAACTTGAATAACCTTTTTAAACCATAATCTCCAAACATATAATTCAATTTCAAATTTCAAATTTAATTTCAAATCAAATTATTTAAATTTTCAAAACTTAATCAAGTTATTTAAAATACCTTTTACCTTCAAATCTCCTTTTCAAATACTTTTCAAATTCAACCCAATTCCATTTCTGGAACCATTTGAATTCAAAATCCAACTTTAAAACCATTTAAAAAAATATTTAATTCAAATATCTGTGACTTAACCGATTTCCTCGTGAAATCCATATTTGTGTGTGTATAATGTGGTCCGGGGGTTTTACACAATAGTGCAACAACATCAATTATCACAGATTCAATCATATCAATCTCGATAAGCGGTATAATCTATAACGCTTATCTTTATTCATAGATTCACAGATAAATGATATACATTCATGACAAATAAATAATTAAATTACATTCATCACAGCTCAATTCATACAAAGCATCACACAGCAAAGATATCAAATAATTCAAAGCATTTAATGCAATCCAACCATCCATAAGTAAAGTTAATTAATCATCTTATTGATTGAAATCAGATTAATTTCTTATAAATAAATTTACTAATTCTGGTTAATTGATATTAATTAATTACAAACCTTAACCATTAATTAACCCTTAATCATTTATTAATTAACCTTTAATTATTAAATAATAACCTTTAATTAATTAATCAACCTTTAATCATTTAATAATTAACCCTTAATTATTTAATTATCCTTTAATTAATTATTCTTAATCACCTTAATAAATTAATCCTTAATCAATTACTATTTAATTGATTATCCTTAATTAATAAGCAATTACCCTTAATCACTTACATATTTATAATTACTAATTAATTAGGTTGAGTAATTGTTACTTTAATTAATTGAGTTATCAACTTTAATAATCAATTAATTAAGTAATGAATTACCTTAAGTAATTAATTCTAAATTAATTACACAAATTAACTAACCTTCACCCATCACATTAATTCATAATTTCTCTTACAAAGTAATTAACAATGATTTATTACATTAATCCTTAATTAATTACTCAAATTAATTATTCCATAATCACTTACTTTGATTAATTATTCCTCAATTAATCACTCTTCATTAATTAACTAACCCTTGATTAGTTCTTTAATCTATCAATCATTAATTAATTACACCAAGTAATTTAATCCTTACTTACCTCCCTTAAGTAATTTACTTTAAATTAATTACTTTCATCTAGTAATTATCCCATTGGTTAAATAATTATCCTCGTTTATTTAACCTTAAATTATGAATTAATCCTCAACGGATTAATTAAGCAATTACCATTAGATATTAATCATCTCTTACTTATTTCCATCTAGTAATTATCCCATAATTACTTAAGTTAAATTAGTTAACCCTTAGTTACTTTCATTAGTTAATTATCTTTAACTAACTACATTTATTTATTAACCTTAAATTAATCACATTAAATATTTAACTATCCTTAAATTAATTACAATCAGTAATTACTCTTTAATTACTTATACTAGGTAATTAACTATCCATTATTTTCCTTAATAAAGTATAATCAGTTTGTAAAATCTTAAATAATTAAGATAAACCACCTACTTAAATTAATTACTTCTTTTCATCAATCAGCTTATTTGAATTCAAAAGCTTTGAAAATAAATTTAGTCAAAAACACCTCATTATTAAAATTTAAATATACTTATATTTTTGAAATCTATTTGATAAAGCCTGGAAACTTGATCATACTTACTTGTTCTAAAAACTGGATACAAAATCTTTCCCCTTTTAAAACCTTAAAAGAAAGATCAATGCAACTCGATCTCCCAATGAAAAATACCCGAGCCTCAAAACAAAAATTTCGAGTCAATTCTCGAATTACACGCAATCATACAACTTCAAGTCCAACGCGACATTTACACGAGCCAACCCCGAGAGTATCCTTCTTCCCAAACCTCTTTCCAACTCCAACTACCACGTGCATCCGTGCACCATGTACACCGATCAACCCAACTCTGGTCGACACTGAAACCCTCCGCAAGTCGACAACAACAAACTCAACCTGATCAATCACCCCAAATCCCGATCCACACTACAGAACAAAATTGATCATATTCGAACCCAAACAGGCAGAAACCAGATCACCTAAACTACCTTGCGCCTCCTACCTCCTGATCATCGGAGTCCATAACGACAAGCTTAGAGCCACACCCTAGTCCCCTTCCTCCATTTCCCAACGACCGGTCATCTCCAACGCATTGACGGAGATACACCAACCTAAAATCCTTCTTTGACCAAATCCTACGCTAAAACCCTAAATCAAAGCTTCGCCAATGACCTGGTGGTCGAAAAATCTTGCGACTATTTTTGCCAAGACCCACGAGCTCATGGCCTACTCCAGCAGTTGCCCTAACATTCCCAATTCACCTGATCACGAGAAATCGTCCAAAACCTTAACCACGTTCAACACCCATTTCCTCTTGTTTTAAAAACTTAAAAATCAAGATTCTTCTTCTAAAAATCATATTTTCAGAGGCTTAAGCAGATTATATCCATGAATCCATAAATTATTCAAGTCAAAATTTTGTCATTTTCAAGTTTCATTGGGATATCAATATTCTGGTTAAAACTATTTTCAATTCCTGCTTAAGAATATTTCAAAAACTTAATTCTTCTTGTTACAAAATTAAATTGTTCATATATCTAAGCCTGAAAAAAATAGGAGTGTTGCAAATTTGATTTTTTTGAACATAGCAGAAGTCTGTTTTTGAAAACAGAGAAGATACATTTGTGTACAGGCATTCCTAAATTTTCTATACACATATACACATGCATTCATCTTAAAACAACCTTTCAAACATATATACAAACACTCATCACAAATTTCATTAAGAATTCACCACATGCAACAGGTTTAAACTAAAAAAAAACTTTAGTTTACTCACCTGTCTGTTTCGACAAAGCAGAGAACAGGAATTTGGAAATTTTGATTCAAACTGAAACTTATTTTGTTGATTCATGCTCAGTTGTACTGGGTTGCATTATGAATTTGATCTCAGGTTTTAAATTTTTGCTTTGACCTTTAGCTCAGTTGAATCTGTGCTTGCTTTCTTTAATTTTCCAGATTTGACCTTTGTTTCAGGTTAAGAAAACTAGAAATGATTTTTTTTTGTTACTTTGATTTTCCAGGTTTAAATTTGAGGATGAACAAATTTTTTTTTCTTTACTGAATTGAGAAGTCAGTTTTCTTCCCTTTTAAAATTCTTAACTAAAGAAAATAGTTATATTGCCATTTGTATGATTGAATTTAACACATGTAATTTTGCATGTGATTATTAACGTACACTTGTTAAAACAATACAAATTTTGTATTTAAATCCTTTGGTTGAATTTATCTATAAATTTGGTTTAAATCCCCTTATTTTACTAAATTTGCAAATAAAGTTTATACCCTTATATGTTCAATGTATGTACAAATTATATTCTATAAAAAGATTAGTGTTTTAAATCCTTAGGCTACTAAATTAACAATTTTTTTAACCCTTTAGACTATTATAAATTATGCGATATATTTTCTTATTAATTTAAGTTTACAAATGTTAATTCAAAATGTATTCTTTTTTACATTTGTATTTTTGTATTAATTACTGTATATATATATATATATACAAATTTGATTTTATCACATGTAACTTTTAAAAGAAAAATATTTATTAAATCCTTATTCAATTTTTGAACTATTGTGTTTTTATGTTTAAATCCTTTCTTCAAATTTGTTTTACAGTTTATTTTTAAACCTCTAATCTTTAAATTTATTTACAAATTGTGTTTTTAAACCTTGTTTGATTTCAATTTATAAAACATGTTTATCTATTTATATTTACATATATATGTCATGTATTTTAAATTTTTATACTTGCAAAATATACATTCTTATCAAAGCTTTGTATTTATTTATCGACTATATTTATTTTCAAGTATATAAGACAAAAGCATTTTAAAACTTTTATTTAACCTTGTTTAATATCATATTATATTTAAAATTCTAGTCATATACCTACATATTATATATTAAAATTTAGAAAACAATATATTATTATCTTTAAAAATATAGTTTTAAATCTAATTTATTTCCTATGATATTTATCCTCGAATTTCAGTCTCACAATTCAAATATCTGATTAAATTTGGAAAAATTCACATTTATTGAAATTTGATTCTAAAAATTAATTTAATTGTCAAATTAAACTTGTTCAAAATCCGAGAATGTTACATCTTGCTTATGGATGATTGAATGATGTCGAATGCCGTGGATTATGTGATATCTCTGATATGTGATATGTACTGCTTTGTGATATGAGATGCTTTGGTTGAACTGTGATCATATGGATTATCTATTTGTGAATCATCTATCTGTGTGAATATATTATCCTAAATGATAAATTAGATTGTTTAAGCTTAAACAACTTCGACATTAAAAGACGGCGTTTTGGATTTCGATGAGACCGGAATGTGATTTCCAAATTGGAATATCCAAAAAACACATCGATCCAAATTAAACGATAGGTTGTGAAATCTCAAGTAAAGTTCAAGATGAAGATTCGAAATGTAAGGGCTATTTGTCATTAAAACTCTGAGGATGATTCCAAAATGAGTGTAGCGAGATAGTGTCTTCGGTTTCGCTCGAACCCGTAATGGACTTGTATGGATGAATGCCTTCAGAACATCGTCATAGGAGGACGATGAGCATTCGAAGATATGTGTTCTAAAAAGGTAATCGTTCCCTTAAGCCTCATCAATCGATAATGGATAAAACAGGGGAGGCACTGCAAGGTTAAGTGGGCAGCACCCAAGTAGGATAAGATTTTCCCATGTCTAGTGGTCTCTTTTATTTCGGCTGTGTGGGTGGTTGGTCGAACCAACTACGGGGTTGTCTTATTCGGGATTATCCAGTAAGGTATGCTTCCGGCCTTGTGATGCAGGGGATCGGGGTGGATCCCTGGTACGGTGATCTAGGCCATGTATTGTGACGGACGGTACCCCGGTTGCCCTGCCATTGTATGGAATCCAATCTCCAATAAGTGCTGTACGTTTTGATTGTGCCCAACTATGTTGGAACGTGAGATGTAAGCATTCCAGCTATTTCTGTATTTTACTTGAAAACCTTAGACACTATTATAATATCACTGGATTTACTATCAAATGTTTTGGTTATCGTAAGGTAAAAACTTTTCCGTGTTTATGTGCAGGGAGTCTTACGAGATACCTTTTGTTTTCAAATGTTTTTTCAAAGTTAAGAAACTTTAATCCATTTACTCACACTAGACCCATGTCTGACCTGGAGTTTATTTTCTTTTTTCTTAAACTCTTGGGTACTCAAAATTTTCGAGTAGCCAAGGTATTCTAGTTAGCTTCGACGAATTCTAGAGGATATATGGGCAGGAAGCTTCAGTATATACAGATATAGTGTTTTGCTGTGTTTATCTCTGTGTTGTAACTTGAGTTGTATGATGGACAGTAACTGTCTAATGTGTTGTGATATAAGCTGTGTAACTCTATTAGATGTTGTGTATTATGTAATAACTATGTGATTAATATATTTTATTCATTCTATTGTGAGATTCTGATATTGTTTAGTTCTTTTTTTCCTATCTTTTCTCTTTTCTACCCTTTTCTTTTTAATGATGATGTGTCTTTCTGTGGAATGAAAGGCAGATCGTTACATTGTGGTACCAGAGCCCTAGGTTGAGATAATACCTAGGATTTGGAGTGATATCTTTCTTGAGAGAGCATACTTGTATTTATATATATATATATATACCTAATTTGTTGGGTCACCTGTTCGGGTTTGCCAACATGAGTTCTAGAGGTAGGAGGGGTAGTGGTGTATGTAGCACGACTACCACAAATGGAAGAAGTCTGAGTGTTGAGGTTGGAAGAATATATGCCGACGCTGTAGATCCAATATCGCCTCGAGTAAGCTTTGCAGCATGGTGTAAGGATTTCACCAATCTCTGAAGGAAAGCCTTTTAAAGATTCAGAGTCGATCTTTGATGTGAAAGTTTGGATGAGTGGATTTTTAAGAGTTTGGATTTGTTGGATGAGCAGAAGCGAGTGAGGCTTTTTTGGAAACTTCAGGAAGGAGAAGCTGCGTGGTGAGATGCAGTAACCATAGATGCTCCCGAAGGTGTTTTCTATTGGAGCATTTAAGGAAGTGTTTGAGGAACAGTTTATACCCACCACAGGGAAGACTTGGCTGTGTAGGGATTTTCTGGATCTTAAGCAAGGAAGTTTATCTATATCAGGATATGAGGCTGAGTTCAACAAGTTGTCTCTACAGACCTGGTCCTATGGACACCCCCTTAAGAGAAGCGAGATGTTTGTGTTGGTTCGAGGCCCGTATTTCTTAAAGAGATGTCTGCCATCTCAAGGGTTCTTGTGAAATAGACTAATATGGCTTTGAGGTTCGAGGAGCTTATGGATAAGAAGCTTTCGGCATCTGTGGCAACAATGCAGCTCAGAGGTGTTTTGTGTGCCAGTAGGAAGATCTTTAGGCTAAATAGTGTCCTAGAGGTGGAATTCAGAAGCAGTAGAGTGGGCCGTCAGCTTATTATGATAGGCGAAGGTGTTCTTGAAGGGTTTGACCTTATTTTGATAATGGATTGGAGAGACAAGCATAAACTGTTCTAATTTGTGAAGAGAGAAAAGTATCTTTGGAAACTAATCTGGGTGGGATCGCAAAAGTGACTTGCGATTAGTTCAGGAGTTTATTTGGGTAATCTTTTGCATGAGATAGAGGCATCTCTAGAAGAAGATGGAGCTATAGAAGTGGTTAGAGATTTTTCGGATGTCTTCGAGGAAGTCAAAGGTTTGTCCGTATCAGGAGTTTGAGTTTCTGTATCAACTTGGTTCCAGAAGCTATACCGGTGGTTCAGCTAAGTAGAAGGATGGCTCTTAGAGAAAGGATTTGGCGAAGCAGTTTAGGATTTCTTGGTACTTTTGTGTTTCTCCGTTGGATCTAGTTTTGGGTTTTCACTAGCCAAGGGTAGTTGAAGTCAGTATATGCTTGACTGCATTTAGAGGACCCTCTGTTTCTTTAAGTAGTCTATTATGTCTTTTGAGTTAACCAACATTTCAGCTTATAGTATGAAACTGATGAACCGTATCTTCTGGGATGTGTTGATCAAGTTTTTCCTCGTGTTCATCGACGGAATTTTCATCTACTCCAGATCAAAGTTGCGCAGTAGAAGCGAGGTAGCAGCTGTGCAAGAGTGGAAGCAACTGCAGACTCCTATAGGAAGTTTTTTAGGATCTGGAAGGTAAGTTTTCAAGTTCACCTGTTTTGATTATTCCAGATAGGAGAAGTAAGTTTGAAGTCTACTGATGTCTGTTGAGTAGAGCTTGTGTTTAGGATTTCGGTGGATTTTGGGGGAACCATCCTGTTGGGTTGGATCCGGAGATCGTCTTGTTCTTGGTCTAGATTTGATTCGAGAGGCATCTGTGAAGGTTGAGCTGGTTAAGAAAGACGAGACAGCCCAGGATCGTCAGAAGAGTTATGTGGATGAGAGACGAAGGAATTTGGAATTCGAATTCGAAGATTTGATTTTTGATAAGTTTTCTCCGATCAAAGGAGCAATAAGTTTTGGTAGGACTGGAAAGCTAGCTCCGAGTTATATTGGATTTCTTTCTGCATTCTCGAAAGGATAAGTACTTTGGCCTACAGGATTGAATTGCCGGTTTGGATGGCTAGGATTCATAGTTTATTTCATGTATCTCTGAGGGAGTACATGTATGATCCATCACTGGTTTTAGAACCAGTAGTTCAGGAGAATTTAGGAGTTAAGCAGGACTTGACTATGGTCAGATATCCTATTCAAATTGTAGATCTAGATGAGAAGGAGCTCAGAAGCATAGTGGTGTAGCTAGTTATGGTTCAGTAGAGTGAGTATCCTAGTGATTGTACCTGGGAAACTCTAGACAGTATTAAAAAATCCTATGCTGAATTGTAAAATTTGTTTGTTTGAATAAATTGGTTGTTATGTTTGTTAGTGTATGATTGATGTATGCTTTGTTTTGCTGTTTGGAAATTTAAAATCTTTGCTGGATTATTAAATTATCTTTGCTTTTAAATTTCGGGGGTGAAATTCTTTTAAGAGGGGAGGAATGTGATAACCCGGAATTTTGGGCAATAGAAATTTGATAATCTTCATTTATAACTATTTATAATATGCAATATTGGTTTAATAATCTTCTTTTATATTTATTTTAATTTGGTAAATTTTATTCTTTTCAAAGATAATAATATGTAATTTGGCAAAATTAATCTCTTCAAAGGATAATAATATTTAATTGGTAAAAAATTATCTTTCAAAACTAATAAAAATGTTTTCTAATTATAATGTTTATATATATGTATATACATTGTGAATGGGAAGCTTTGGTTTGAATTTAATAAAAGATATGTTTTCAAATTATATATGTCTGACGACCTAGAATTTTTGGACATTTGAAATCGGAATATTTAATTGATTTTAAATGTTTAAAAGTTTATTTTTTTAACTTGAATTCAAATATTATTATTATTTAGCAATTAAGTTATTGGATTTAATAAACTAAAATTGGATAAATTATTGAATCTTCAGTTTTAAGCCCGTTAAAAATAATTTAAAGGCTTGTAAAATTTATATTGATAGTGTTGAGGATAATAAAAGTTTTAAAATTGAATTTAACACTGATTTGTTCAGTTTTGAAATTTTATCGTTTAAATTGAATTTAAAAATAAACCTTCCGAGGCACAGTTTCGAGATTCGACGAAACCAGTTCCATTGGATCCGTAATATTTTATTATTATCGGATTTCAATTTTCGTAGTGTTTGGAGTTATTGTGTGAGCGTACGAAATATGAACGCGCTGAAATTTATGTCGAAATTCAATATAAAACTGGGTCCCAAAAAGCTATCTTCTCCATACGATCGAATTAGGACTCGAAACCTTTTCCATTACATTCAAAATAGGGGTATACATTATAAATGCCTAGTGGCACGCCTCGATAAGAGGTCAGGTTTTTAAGTTGCATTATCGGAAAGGTTTGAATTTGAATTTAAATTGAATATTTATATTGGTCAACTGCAGTTAAAATTATTTCACATCAGAGCTTTTTCATTTCACCTCAAATCACAGTAGCCTTCTTTTGCACGCCACCTCCTTTTCAAAACATCACGTCTTCTCCTTAGCATTCAGAATGAAATCGAACGAAGTCAAACAAAAAAAAGGGCGACCGCTCCTTCATTCTTGTCATGCTCCCTAACTTCAATTCTTTCCCTAACAAAATCACATATCGTCACCCATTCCATCTTCATAAATCAAGGCTGAGCCACCCAATTCAAAATTGAATTCTTCCAGGAAAAAAAACCCTAAATCAAGTTCGTGATCCAGTCGTTCATTTTTTTCGAGTTCGCACGCATCGTTCGGAGGGGATTCGCGATTTCTGGCATGAAGGCAAGGTAATAGGGCTTGAATCATGACCGGTGATTAGAGATGGCTAAATCGCGGCGCCTAGGTGTGCACGCGCGATGGATGTTGACGACTCAGTTCATGGTCGAGGAAGAGGGAAACTCGACATAGTGGGAGTTGAGTTGGGTCTTGCACACAAGTGGTTTGGAGGAGCAAGTTAGGGCTTCGATTCGCTTTGACTTGAGGTTGCCGTAGCGTGACCAAGATTCATGGAAGGAGTTGCGATCTGGGTGAGTGCGGCTGTGTCATTCTGGTGGTTTGTCGAAGTCGCGATCAGTGGCAAGCATATGGAGGGATGTCGCCTGGATGACCGAAGTTCTTCTGGTGATGATGGCAGTGAGGTATTTCATTATTGATTGTTTCATTGAATTATATACAATCTGAGATACGAATATTACAGTATAATATAAGGATAAATACACATACCTTTTAATTTAAAATAATATACCAGAGAATAAAATATATATACATTTACACACATATTTTAAAATATATAGTAGACAGGAATTTTTGCATAAAGCTTTTGAAAAATATAGGTTTTGTATAAAACTTGATTTTTAATCAACATAAATTATTGTGATAAGTATCATTGTTTTCAAAAATAAAAATAAACATGCATGTACATATTTTAATATACTAGCTTGTTTTAAAAATGTATTATAAGTAATTAACTTGGTTAATAAACTGATTTAATTTATTTTAGTCACCAAAGATAAATTTATTTAAGGAGAGTTTGTTAAATTTAAATTTATTAAACGCTAATAGATTTTTCAAAGATATTAATAAATCGAATAAATGTTTATACAAGGTCAAAATCTGAAAAGAAGCATGCCAGTTTGGATCAGATAACAAAACAAAGGTCAAAGGTGAGTTAATCTCACTCATCTGGGTTATTTAAATTTAAATAGTTAAATTTAAATAATTGATTGAATGATTAAATTGTTTTGGATGTGCTATATAATATATAGTAGTATATATATACAGAATATATTGGAGTGATTGATTTCCCGCATTATATAGCGGATGAGACCCTATGCGCCGCCTAATAGCGGATGATATTATATAAATCCCATATACCGCGATATTCCACCCCGAAGTGGAATTGGTATTTTTTATTGTGCTACCATCTGCGGATGTAGGGAAATAGGTTGGAGGGATCCAATTGGATTCCTCAAAATTATTTAGATTGTTTAATATTCTGTGTTACGAATATTTGATATTCTGTGAAGAATTACATTGATAATTGGAATATTGAATGCTATGGTTTGCTTGAAAATATTTCAGTTCACCGAGTTATCAAAATATATAGAATTGGATTTTTGAAAGAAATAAAAGAGTGTATTTTTAAGTAAAATAATTATAGAGCATCTGAATAAATTTAAGAATGAATTGGAAAAGAATAAAAGTGATTTTAAATCTTAATTAATAAATTTCGAGTATGGAAAAAGAGGATTTTGAATAAATAGAGAGAGAATGAATTTTAAACTTAAAGTGATATTATTTAAAGTAACAAAAGAATTTATTTTAAAATTCAAGGATTAAATTTATTTTAAAGGATAAAGAAGGAATTTAGAAAAGTATGAAAGTAATATTTCAGTTAAATAAGATTTTAAATCATATTTGAAAGGTAAAAGTGATGCTGATGGGTTTTGGAGTTAAATTAGGAAAGTAAAGGAATCTATTTCAAATTGGAATAAAATCTGAAATCGATTTGGAAATCAATTTAGAATTTGAAATTATGTTTTTAAAGAATACGAGACTTTGGAATTTATAAACTGGGTTTATAAAAGTAAGTAATATATCAGTGGATATTTGAAAGAATAAATTCACGATGGGAATTTATTAAAGGAATGGGAAAATTGTTTAAAAATAAATAGTGATTTATTTTTTAAAAGATGTGGAAGAGAAGCGTATTTCCCTGGACAACCAAGTACGTTTTCAAAGCAAAATTTGTAAATATAAGTTAAAAGTTTAATGTTGTGTTGAAAAGCATGTTTTAGAAAACTTATTATTTCTAAATGTTTAAATTCTAAAGTAAGTATTTTCTTTTAATCTATTGTAGCAATAATTATTTAAAGATGGCTTGGTATTATGTTTTAAAAGTTAGAAATTCAGTTTTATATTGTACAAAGTAGTTTTATTTTAAATATCCTTCACGTGTATATTTGAATAAAGTATTAAAGTAATTTTTAAGTTAAACGTTTTAAAGGATATTTTATAATAAAGTGTTTTTAAATTATTTAAAAATCTAAAGTGTTTGTACTTGGTGATTTCAGTGGGAAACGAAAATATTTGGGGAATTTATTTCGTGAGAGAAAATGGTTTGAAACTGTTTTCAAAGGGAATTGAAAAGTGGAAATATATCTTGCGAAGATATTTTGAGATAAATGAATAATTTGGGAGATAATTTATTGTTGGATGGTTGTTTGTGAATGTTGATTGATAGTTAAATCACCGATTATCAATATTGGCCAATGCGTTGATCGTTTCGAAGAGACCGTGACCGGGATTTATTTCCTGAAAACCACTTCGATCCGGTTTGTACGTTTTCGTGAGTAAGACGAGTTTGGATTCAAAGATGGAGCAATGAAGAGTAAGGGCTAGTCGCTACTAATCCTGAGGATAATTCCAAAATAGATGTAGCAGGAGTAGTGATTCGGTTCCGTTCGAACCCGGGACGGACTTTTATGGATGAATGCTTTCGGAACATTGTCGGGTGGACGATGGGCATTCTAAGTGAAATGATCTAAAAGGTAACGCTTAGCCTCGAGCCTCATCAATCGGGATTGACTGAAAATCAGGGGTTATGCAGCAAGGCTAGGTGGGTAGCGCCCATTAGGGTGAGGTCATCCCTGTCTAGATGTCCCTTTTTTCGGCTTAGTGGTGCGGTTGCTGATCCCAATCGTGGGGTGATCTTACTCGGGATTATCCAGTAAGGGGTAGTCTCGGTCTTGTGTTGCAGAGGGTCGGGAGTGATCCTCGGCATGCTGATCTAGACCAGGTACCCTGACAGGTGGTACCCCAGTGCCTAGTCATTAGTTGAAAATCCATTTTCCCTACGTGGCCGTACGGTTTTGATTGTGCCCAACTATTGCTGAAACGTGAAATGCAAGCATTTTAGCTAGATTATATTTTACTTTCTATAGACACTATTATAATATCAGAGAATTTTAATAAAAAGTGTTTTAGCTATCATAAGGTAAAAACCCGACATGTTTATTTGTGGCGTGGTCTTTCGAGATGCTTTTGATTTCAAAGGATTTTGAAACTTTAATAATCAATTTGAGTGTGGTTTCCTTACGCTGGTATTCCAGACTGACTCGGGTGTTATTTAACTATAATGCTCAGGTCAGACCGAGTATTATAGGATACAAGATATGATGTTGTGGAGCTCAGGAGACGAGCTTATGGCGATACGTACTCTCGTACTTGATTATTATTCCGTTGTGTACTTAGTCTTGAGAACAAGTGTATATGACTGTCCAGTTGTATGATATTGATGTTGTTGAACTCTGGTGATGTATTCTGGTGATATAATGTATAGACAGATATAGATTTGTTTTTGTGTAAAGATCTGTTATTATCTATTATATTTTATTCCGCTGCGATGGTTAGATTCTGATGTTGTTTTCTATCTTCTTCTTCTAGCTCTTATTCTTTAACCCTCATGGTTCGTATTTCTGGAATGGTTGATGTAGAATAGTGTTGACTCAAGGGGTACGGATTTGCGGGCTGTCCCAGTTGGTATTAGAGCTTAAGTTAGTGATAACCTTGGCTCTGGTGGGAATTACTCATTAGAAATAGAGTCCGTAGTACTCTAGAATGAGTTTGAGCGTATTAACAAATATGAGCATGTATTTGTTAGTGGATATAAAAATGGTTTTATATTGTGCTGATTGGTTTATTGAGTGGCATATGATCCTTCGTCGGCACAGTCTGGACAACTGCATCGAAGGGGCTTCTAAACACTTGAATAGAACAATTCGACACAATATTGTTTTAGAAAGCGGGTAAATGAAATAATTTTACCCAAAATATATTTTGATATAAAAGAAATATTTCCTTAAATTGTTATGTAACTTGGATGTTTGTGTAACAACCCCCATATTTATCGAGTTTATATTTAAATATTTTATTTAAATATTATATCGTTAATCGGATTTTGGTCCGAAAAGCTACTTTTTGCAAACGGTCAAATTAGGACTCGAGACCACTTCCATTGAGTTCGAAATGCCGTTTACAACTTTTTTAAGTATAAACATCGATAGGTTTGGAGTTAGTGAAATTTCACTAACTTTTCCCGCTTTGGACTTTGGGTTAGTTTAGCCTATTAAGCCCAAGTTCCAACCCCCTTCTCCTCACTCTTCATAAATTCCTAACTAACTTGAAATTTGCATTAATGGTGAAGAGAACGGGAAATTAAAACTCCAAGCTCAAATTTAATTACTAATCCAACATTCAACTCCAAATTCAAGTAGAAGATATTAGATTCAAGCTTTGGATTGCTTCTCCATTGGCTTCAAGCTTCATCTTCATCCATTTTAGTGAAAAGGTGAGATTTTTATCTCACACTCTTGCTTATAACTATCTTGGACTGTTGGGAATGGTTCCCTATCACTTTAACATGCACATTTGCATTTGGTTTGGATTGGATTGGCGAAAAACTCCACTTTTTAGTATTTTTGGTGAATTTCCAGCCTTAGGTCGTTCTGGACCCTTAGGTCGCTCGGGTTCGTGGCTTGCGCGCGTGGAAAAGTCGCCTGGACGTTAGGTTGTAGGTCGCTCGCGAGTTAAGCCTTAAGCCGAAGGTCGTTCGCGAGTTAAGCCTTAGGTCGTTTGGCCTTTATAACGTTAGGTCGCTCGCGTGTTAAAACTTTAGGTCGCGCTGGCCTTAAGTCGTAGGTTGTCTCCGACCTAATATTGCCTCTGCTATTTCACTAGGTCGCGCGGGCCTTAGGTCGTAGGTCGTGAGTCTCCTAGGTCGTAGGTCGCTCGGTCCTACTTCTGTCCCTAAGTCGCGTAACCCCGTTACCTTTAGGTCGTTAGGCCTTTATGTCGTTAGGTCGTTACACCTATAACCCGTTAAGTCGCGAATACCTTTAGGTCGTGAACCCCATTAGGTAGCAAACCTCTTTAGGTCGTCTGTCCCTTAAGCAGTTAGGTCGTTCGACCTGTGATGCCTTAGGTCGTTTGACCCGTGTTACGTTAGGTCGCGTAACCCCTTAGGTCGCTTGACCTTGTTTCCTGTTAGGTCGCGTGACCTTGTTTCTCTTAGGTCGTGAACCTTGTTAGGTCGCTCATCCTTAGCTCGCGTACCTTCTTAGGTCGCGCACCCCCTTAGGTCGTTAGACCTCATTTTTGTTTTAGGTCGTATGCCGCTTGTCTTCACTAGGTCGTACCGTTTTGGACGGGGCGCTGCCCCGCACCTCGCCGGGGGCGCTGCCCCTTGGACCCCCGCGACCTGACCGGGCAGGTCGAACCCCGTAGCGGGGGCGTTGCCCCCGCACCCCCTGGACCCCCCTCTGTAGGGGATCTTATCTGAAAAAGACATTCAATAGAACTTGCTTTGTTGAGATGCTGAGTTGACCATTCTTCGAGACAAACTATCTTGGGCTTCTCGGTCGATTTTATGGATTTTTGAATATCTATTTCGATGGATTCTTTATCGGCCTCTTTGGATTTTATTCACGTCTTCGAATGTGAATTTTTATGATTGATTGTTTCTACAATCACTTCTATGATTTTTCACTTTAAAATATAAAGGTTTTCTATACTAGTAGTAAATATCAAAACTCTTTCATCAAAACAATTTTAACTCTATTTTACTACAAAGCTTTTTCCTTAAACCGTTTTCCAATCTATTAGTATATACAAACCTTTACCTCACTCGTATGAGAAATCTAATTAAACTACTTAGTAAAACAAGTGGTATGAAATGCTTGCGCTTACTTCGTTGGTTAATTCTTGGACTTGTGCGATTGAATCTTTTGTGACAATTTTCTAGTGAAGATCTATAGTTTGTTCGTAAATATTTGAGTTAAGCAAGTGGTTATAGGACATGAAGCTAAACTTTTATATTTACTAACTTAGTGTAATTGACACTTCTTGATGATCATGACGATCATTTTTGTGTTTCAGACTAGCAACTGTGCGATGTCTCTTTGTCTGCGAGGGAGACTAGACCCCGCTCTTGTGATGTTTCGCCATCGCATTTGTGTGATGTTTCGCCATCACATATGTGGGGTAGCTCCCCACGGTCTTCGGGCCATTCGTGTGTCAAAATTAATGGCTTGCAACCATGAGATAGCGTCTCGCTTTGTGTTACACGTGTAGGTGAGTTTTCATACTCCCATTTTGTGAGTTTTCATGCTCCTATATTGTGATTTCTGGATTTCTTGTGTAGTCTTATGGAATTTGCGCTTCACCTATTTTCATGACTTTCATTGTTATGATTTTCCAGCTTTTATGTTTAGGTGAATTTGGATCTTTTAGAAGATTCTTTTGATATTGTTTGATCTCTTGATGATCTTCATTTACATGCTTATCATAGTATGTCTTTATGGTTACTATATGTTCTTGCCATATCTATTGTTTATATCATGTTATCTGATATTTATAGCTAGACTGATCCGTTTATTATTTTCTTATAAATAATACTCGGGTCAGACCGAGATGTTACAGGTGCTTCTGCTTGACTTCTCCCCCAGGGATTTACTACTCTGACTTTTGGCTAACTATTTAGATTAGCAATTTTTATTGTATACACTTGAGATATAGACTCATAGTTGTATTCTTTTGTATAGCATGTGTTTCTATTCTTTTGTATTATTGTGGATCTTTTTGACCACTACTCTGATGTGCACTTTCATGTGTTAGTTATATATTCATATCTTCTTCCGCCTTTGTGATATGGATGTCTGTGACTGATTTGTGTTATTCTTATTTCTATGTTTGTTTCCGAAGATTATTTATAGCCGCCGTGTGATAAGAAATCACATGGATGGTCGCTCCTCAACAGCCTTATTCTCCGTGCTAGTTGACAGCACTACACCGTAGTGTTCTTGGCTAGCGTGGGTATAGAGGTGGGGCGTCGCAGCTTGGATGATAATATTTTAAAGAATAAGATTATAAAAATTGGAATGACTTGTATAATCAAATGGAAATTTGTATGAGCATGAATTATACAAATGAATTATAGTTAAAATTTGATTTAGATAAAATCAGTAAATTTAATACCCCGGAGATTTTGGAAGTGTTTTTCGAAGTGTTTCGAAGACAAATAATATCATTATTGTTTTAGAAGTATTTCTGAAGGGAAATGGTTTCAAATAAATTTTGGGAAGGGATATAGCATTGAATTCACTTCAGTCGCTGGAAAATAACTTCGGTGATGACTGCAGCATCATCGATGTTCATTTTCGTGTTTCTAAATGACGGATTGCTGCCAAATTGATTTGTACAGAAGAACTAGTTTTGTTTTTGAAATTTCAAAGGAAATTTGTTGGGGATAAAAACCAGGATTGGTTTAAAAATTTGAGAAATGTAATTTTGTGATAATGGTGATTTCAAATGATTTGAACCAAAAGCTGGGCGTTTAAAAATCCCGAGTCCTTATTTGAATTGAAAATCCTGATGAGGTAAGTTATAAACTTGTAAAATTGAGATGATTTTTAAATAAGGAAGGAAAATATGAGCTTTGAATATTGGAATTAAAATTTAAAGTGAAAGGTTAAAAATGAAATTAACTTGGATTGAGGAAGAAAATTGAATCGAATTGAAGTCAACTTAAACTAAGTTTAATGATATTGGGTTGGATTTAAATCAAGTGAAAATAAAACTGAATTGAAATAAAATTCAGTGCGTTATAGATAATATTTAATGGAATGAAAATGCATAAATAAAATTAGTAAATGAATCAATTAATTTGAATAGGTAAGCAAATGAATATTAGAAGGATAATTAATTTATATTGTGTTAAGTAAAGGGTTGGAAATAAACTTTTATTTGAGATTTAATATAAATTAGTAAATGTAACTAATTTAAAATCAGTATGGAAACGAAATAAGTTAGAAGAGTAAGTCAAATTTGATGAACTTAAGCTAAGTTAATACTATTGTGATTGGATTTGAAGTAAGTTGAAAGGAATTAGAATGAAATTAAGGTGAATTGTGTGGGATGGTATTAAATGAAATTAAGTCCCTGAAAGAGACGTTGCAACAGGATCGTATGGAATAGAAATGTGTAGATAGCAGAGTATCAATAATAAATAAAAGTGACACCAGAGATTTATACTGGTTCGGACCACAATCCTACGTCCAGTCCCTAAGCTCCACTTAGGAATTTCACTAACAAAAACAACCCTCACTTTACCCAGAGAAATAGGTTTACATTTACCCGAACAGCCGAACATGATTTCTTGCCTCGACTGCTGAAGAGGACTTTCACAATACAAAAGAGTTTGTTGATTACTTGTGTTCTTAATAACATGGATATGTCAAATCAACGTACACCCTTCCTATAATCTTTCCTTGATGATAATAGTGTAGTTCGTGAACGAATATGGAAGATTTGAGAAGATTTGTTATCTTTTAAATATGAAAATAGAGAGCTTTTGTGAATATGAATGCTATAGATAAGATAAAAAGAATTAGAGTAAGATTCAATGATAAAAACATTTGGTTAAGCCTCTATTTATAATATACAAATAGTTGCAATTATTCACGAAAAGATTCGATGATTGATGTGAATCAAGAGTTGTGTCTCTTTGCTGAATAGTTGCATCTATTCGTTTTCAGAAGTCTAAAATAAAATTTCATAAGTCTGTTTATATCTAAAAATTTATACAGCAAGAAAATAGGCAAATTCAGCTTATATTCAGGCGTTTGAATATTTCAGAACAGACATCTGAATATTATGCTGAACCAATTTTTGTTTCAGCAGATAGACGTCTGAAATAAAATTTTCAGACGTCTATTTGCTGTGCCTTGTGCATGTTTTTCAATTGTGGATGTGTGTGTGTCACCAAGGAAGATTTTAACAAATACTAATACACATAGACTCTAACTAAGCCCTTGAAATTTTCCTGTTGTAGAGTTTCTTCCTGCAAAACAAGGTTAATCGATACTAATATATATATGTATAGTTGTCATAATCAAAACGCTATAAAGCGAGATTCAACAGTCCCTGCTTAATAAAATTCAAAAGAATGGTATGTAGCTAGATTTAACTGGAGTTAGATTGGAATAAAGTTGAATTTAAATATATTCAGTTGAGTTATTGATAATATAGTCAAGCTTAAAATGGATAGAAATATGAAATATAAGTATGGGACTTATAAGAAAATGGTGAAGTAAAATAATAAGCCAAAATAAAATTGTTTCGTCTTTTGGAAATAAAATAGAAATCCCGACTTGAATTACAAAAATAGAATTGAACTCAAGTAAAATAATGAAAGTGATTTTTTTTGAAAATAGAAATCAAATATTGAATTGGAAGGGGGAGTAAACTAATTTGGAATAAATTAGTAAATTGAATATGTGGTGAGATATGGGAGAGGAACCTAATTTGGTAAAATAGAAGTTGAATTGTGAAATAAACTCGGTTATAAATAAAATTCAACTTGGGTTGGGAATGAATTAAATATAAGCGGAAATGTTGTCAAATGGAATGGAATTGGATTAAAATCGAAATGATTTGGGTTGCAAATAAATCCAATTCAAGTGTAAATGAGTTAAATATAAACTTGAATATTATTTTAACAAACTAAGAATGGAATTAAAATTAAAAAGGAAATGAATTAAATGGAAATTGAGTTGGAATTGTTTGGAAGTAGTTAAAAACTAAAGTGGATATGCCATTAAGTGAATATCATCGAAATTTCATAGAGATGATTGTCGTTTGACGCAAACGAGATTCAATAAAATTCTATGAATTAGTGGAAGCAAATATAACTGAATTTTTGGATCAATTGATAAAAATATGAGTTTGTTTTGCTTAAAAATGAATTGAATGTAAGTAATTGAGTTGTAAAACCGTTTAAATTGAATGAAGTTGTATACGAATTGGTTGTAAACAATTAAAATTTATGTCGGAACCCTATAAGTTGCTTATAAATATTGTTTAACCTACATTGCTTATAGAAACTCGTATGTATACTAGTCAAATATGTAAAATATTGTTGAGTTTCTTGATTTTGGCACTTACATATTTGAATTGAGTAAGTACAGTTTCAAAGAAGCCATTGGGCTGGATTTGATCGCACAAAATGCTAAAATAATAAGCCGCTTGCTTAAAAATGCTAAATAAAGGTACGCTTACGCAATAAAAATAGGAAATATGAACTGTTTTTGTTTTTCCAACCGTGTGGGTCGATGTATATATATTTATATCTCTTGTCAAAATGCAAAAGCTCCTCCGTACAAAGGAGACTCTGCCAAAAAGTTTCAAAAATTTTAGGAGTTTGAATTTTTTTTGTTAGCGACAAAACGATTTCAAATTGGAAACTGAAATAAATTAGTGGATGAAACTAATTTAAAATAATGATATGAATCAATTATAAATGGAAGATAAAATTCAATATTCAGAGTTGAAGATAAATTGAAATCATATGGAAAATGGAAAAACTAATTTGAATAGAAGTAGATATGAAAACTTCTGAAAGGAAATGTATAAATTGATTTTAAGAGCTATGATTGGATATTATTGCTAAATAGGATATGCAGGTATTATAAAAGGAAAGGAAAATTGGTTTTGATTTCAGAAGATAAATTTGAATTGCTCGACAAAAAGGTATGTGTTTAAATTTCTATATGAAATTTGATTGATTTTCTGGTCTAGCCACTTGTCCTTTTGTTTTCTTTTGGAATTTGGGAGCCCATAGAGGCATTTTGTAGTTGTACTGAGCTAGCCGTGCAAAGGAGACGTTGGCGAAATTTTTCGAAAATTTAGAGAGTTAGAAAATTTTTGAGAAAGTTTTGATAGATTAGATTTGAATTTAAATTTAAATTTGAATAAATGAAGTAAATAATGTTGTTGGAAACTATGGAAGGTTTTGCTAAGTTGGTTGAAGTAATAGTGGGTCTTTAATAAAAGATATGTTATGACAAGTTGATAAAACCGTTTGGTTTTGGAAAATAGTAATGGATATTGGATCGTGCTTCTTAACTAGCAATTTCAGGGACGAAATTCTTTTAAGGGGGGAGGAATGTGACGACCCGAAATTTTTGACATTTGAAATCGGAATATTTAATTGATTTTAAATGTTTAAAAGTTAATTTTTTTAACTTGAATTCAATTATTATTATTATTTAGCAATTAAGTTATTGGATTTAATAAACTAAAATTGGGTAAATTATTGAATCTTCAGTTTTAAGCCTGTTAAAAATAATTTAAAGGCTTGTAAAATTTATATTGATAGTGTTGAGGATCATAAAAGTTTTAAAATTGAATTTAACACTTATTTGTTCAGTTTTGAAATTTTATCATTTAAATTGAATTTAAAAATAAACCTTTCGAGGCACAGTTTCAGGATTTGACGAAACTAGTTCCATTGGATCCGTAATATTTTATTATTATCGGATTTCAATTTTCATAGTGTTTGGAGTTGTTGTGTGAGCGTACGATACATAAACGCGTTGAAATTTATATCGAAAATTTAATATAGAACTGGGTCCAAAAAAGCTATCTTCTCCATACGATCGAATTAGAACTCGAAACCTTTTCCATTGCATTCGAAATAGGGGTATAACATTATAAACGCCTAGCGGCACGCCTCGATAGGAGGTCAAGTTTTAAAGTTGCATTATCAGAACGGTTTGAATTTGAATTTAAATTGAATATTTATATTGGTCAACTGCAGTTAAAATTATTTCACATCAGAGCTTTTTTGTTTCACCTCAAATCACGGTAGCCTTCTTTTGCATGCCACCTCCTTTTCAAAACATCACGTCTTCTTCTTACCATTCAGAATGAAATCGAACGAAATCAAACAAAAAAAAATGGCGACCGCTCTTTCATTCTCGTCATGCCCCCTAATTTCAATTCTTTCCCTAACAAAATCACGTATCGTCATCCATTCCATCTTCATAATCAAAGCCAAGCCTCCTAATTCAAAATCGAATTCTACCAAAAAAAAACCCCAAATCAAGTTTGTGTCCAGTCGTTCATTCTTTTCGAGTTCTCATGCGATCGTTTGGAGGGGATTCGCGATTTCTGGCATGGAGGTGAGGTAGTAGGGCTTGAATCGAGACCGGTGATTGGCGAGGGCTAAATCGCGATGCCTAGGTGTGCGCGTGCGATGGATGTTGATGACTCAGCTCATGGTCGTGGAAGAGGCAAACTCGACACAGCGAGAATTGAGTTGGGTCTCGCACGCAAGTGGTTTGGAGGAGCAAGCTAGGGCTTCGATTCGCTTTGACTTGAGGTTGTCGTAGCATGACCAAGATTCATGGAAGGAGTTGCGATCTGGGTGAGTGCGGCTGTGTCATTCTAGTGGTTTGTCGAAGTCGCGATCAGTGGCAAGCATATGGCGGGATGTCGACCGAAGTTCTTCTGGCGATGATGGCAATGAGGTATTTCATTATTGATTGTTTCATCGAATTATATACAATATGAGATAAGAATATTACAGTATAATATAAGGATACATACGCATACCTTATAATTTAAACATATATACCATAGAATAAAATATATATACATTTACACACATATTTTAAAATATATAGTAGCCAGGAATTTTTGTATAAAGCTTTTGAAAAATATAGAATTTGTATAAAACTTGATTTTTAATCAATATAAATTATTGTGATAAGTATCAGTGTTCTCAAAAATAAAAATAAACATGCGTGTACACATTTTAATTTCTAGCTTGTTTTAAAAATGCATTATAAGTAATTAACTTGGTTAATAAACTGATTTAATTTATTTTAGTCACCAAAAATAAATTTATTTAAGGAGAATTTGTTAAATTTAAATTTATTAAAGGCTAATAGATTTTTTAAAGATATAAATAAATCGAATAAATGTTTATACAAGGTTAAAATCTGAAAGGAAGCATGCCATTTTGGATCAGGTTACAAAATAAAGGTCAAAGGCGAGTTAATCTCACTCATCTGGGTTATTTAAATTTAAATAGTTAAATTTAAATAATTGATTGAATGATTGAATTGTTTTGGATGTGCTATATTATATATAGTAATTGTATATATATAGAATATATGGGAGTGATTGATTTCCCGCATTATACAGCGGATGAGACCCTATGCGCCGCACAATAGTGGATGATGTTATATAAATCCCATATACCGCGATATTCCACCTTGAAGTGGAATAGGTATTTTATATTGTGCTAATATCTGTGGATGTAGGGAAACAGGTTGGAGGGATCCAACTGGATTCCTCAAAATTATTTAGATTGTTTAATATTTTGTGTCATGAATATTTGATATTCTGTGATGAATTGCATTGATAATTGGAATATTGAATGCTATGGTTTGCATGAAAATATTTCAGTTCACTGAGTTATCAAAATATATAGAATTGGATTTTTGGAAAGAAATAAAAGAGTGAATTTTTAGGTAAAATAATTATAGAGCATCTGAATAAATTTAAGAATGAATTGGAAAAGAATAAAAGTGATTTTAAATCTTAATTAATAAATTCCGAGTATGGTAAAAGGGGAATTTGAATAAATAGAGAGAGAATGAATTTTAAACTTAAAGTGAAATTATTTAAAGTAACAAAAGAATTTATTTTAAAATTCAAGGATTAAATTTATTTTAAAGGATAAAGAAGGAATTTAGAAAAGTATGAAAGTAATATTTCAGTTAAATAAGATTTTAAATCATATTTGAAAGGTAAAAGTGAAGTTGATGGGTTTTGGAGTTAAATTGGGAAAGTAAAGGAATCTATTTCAAATTGGAATATAATCTGAAATTGATTTGGAAATTAATTTAGAATTTGAAATTATGTTTTTAAAGAAGACGAGACTTTGGAATTTATAAATTGGGTTTATAAAAGTAAAGTAATATATCAAGAGATATTTGGAAGAATAAATTCACGATGGGAATTTATTAAAGGAATGGGAAAATTGTTTAAAAATAAATAGTGATTTATTTTTTAAAAGATGTGGAAGAGAAGCGTATTTCCCTGGATAGCCAAGTACGTTTTCAAAACAAATTTTTAAATACAAGTTAAAAGTTTAATGTTGTGTTGAAAAGCATGTTTTAGAAAACTTCTTATTTCTAAATGTTTAAATTCTAAAGTAAGTATTTTCTTTTAATCTATTATAGCAATAATTATTTAAAGATGGCTTGGTTTTATGTTTTAAAAGTTAGAAATTCAGTTTTATATTATACAAAGTAGTTTAATTTTAAATATTCTTAAAGTATATATTTGAATAAGGTATTAAAGTAATTTTTAATTTAAACGTTTTAAAGGATATTTTATAATAAAGTGTTTTTAAACTATTTAAAAATCTAAAGTGTTTGTACTTGGTGATTTCAGTGGGAAACGAAAATATTTGGGGAATTTATTTCGTGAGAGAAAATGGTTTGAAACTGTTTTCAAAGGAAATTGAAAAGTGGAAATATATCTTGCGAAGATATTTTGAGATAAATGAATAATTTGGGAGATTATTTATTGTTGGATGGTTGCTTGTGAATGTTAGTTAATAGTTAAATCACTGATTATCAATATTGGCCAATGCATTGATCGTTTCGAAGAGACCGGGATCAGGATTTATTTCCTGAAAACCACATCGATCCGGTTTGTACGTTTTCGTAAGGAAGACGAGTTTGGATTCGAAGATGGATCGATGAAGAGCAAGGGCTAGTCGCTACTAATCCTGAGGATAATTCCAAAATGGATGTAGTAGGAGTAGTGCCTTCGGTTTCGTTCAAACCCGGGACGGACTTGTATGGATGAATGCTTTCGGAACATCGTCAAGTGGACGATGAGCATTCTAAGTGAAACGATCTAAAAGGTAACGCTTAGCCTCGAGCCTCATCAACCAGGAATGACTGAAAATCAGGGGTTATGCAGCAAGGCTAGGTGGGTAGCGCCATTAAGGTGAGGTCATCCCTGTCTAGATGTCCCTTTTTTCGGCTTAGTGGTGCGGTTGCTGATCCCAACCGTGGGGTGATCTTACTCGGGATTATCCAGTAAGGGGTAGTCCCGGTCTTGTGTTGCAGTGGGTCGGGAGTGATCCTCGGTACGTTGATCTAGCCCAGGTACCGTGACAGGTGGTACCCCAGTGCGTAGTCATTAGTTGAAAATCCATTTTCCCTACACGCCCGTATGGTTTTGATTGTGCCCAACTACTGCTTAAACGTGAGATGCAAGCATTTCGGCTAGATTCTGTTTTACTTTCTATAGACACTATTATAATATCAAATAATTTTAATAAAAAGTGTTTTAGCTATCGTAAGGTAAAAACCGGACATGTTTATTTGTGGCGTGGTCTTACGAGATGCTTTTGATTTTAATGGATTTTGAAACTTTAATAATCAATTTGAGTGTGGTTTCCTCATGCTGGTATTCCAGACTGACTCAGGTGTTATTTAACTATAATGCTCAGGTCAGACCGAGTATTATAGGATACAGGTTATGATGCGGTGGAGCTCAGGAGACGAGCTGGATGGCGATACGTACTTCCGTACTTGATTATTATTCCGCTGTGTACTCAGCCTTGAGAACAAGTGTATATGACTGTCCAATTGTATGATATTGATGTTGTTGAACTCTGGTGATGTATTCTGGTGATATAATGTATAGATAGATACAGATTTGTTTTTGTGTAAAGATATGTTATTATCTATTATATTTTATTCCTTTGCGATGGTTAGATTCTGATGTTGTTTTCTATCTCTTCTTCTACCTCTTCTTCTTTAACCCTCATGGTTCGTATTTCTGTTCATCTTGAGTTGATTGATGTAGAATAGTGTTGACTTAAGGGGTACGAATTTGTGGGCTGTCACAATATGTAAGTATATATTGTGATTTGGAAAATTATGTTAGAATTTAGTACAATACCTTCCAAAAGCTATTTAAAATTAAATTCTACATTTTCAATACATAAGACAAAAATTTATTTTAAAATGTGATAGCTTAAATAAGATTCAATAAAAGTTTTATTTTGCTTTCTTTTAAAATTACTTAAACTAAAATGGTTTATAAATATATATAAAGGTTTAATTATACTTTCTTTTTAAATAACTTATGAACTAAGAATAGTTTGTAAACATATAAAAACAAATAAACATATAATACATTAATTTATTTGAAAACATAAGTAATATGTAAATAAATAAAAACATAAATTCGTATTTACATAAATATAAAAACAAAATTACTTAGTAAGATAGGGGTTTAAACATAATTATACATGTATTTAATATTTGTAAGAAATAGAAAAACACAATTGACATTTGTATCTTATTTGTGACATGCATTAACAAGTGGCTTATATTGTTTCTTTTAAAATTTAATTGTATAATAAATTGTTGAGAAACCTGCCCCTTGATGTTAGTTCAAAAACTTTCCCAAATTTATCTTCTTTCAACCTCAAAATAAAATCAAAAGAAAAATCAAACTGAAACTTTCAATCTAACAACAACATCAACTGCTGATACAACCTAATCTGAAGCAAAGTCGACAATAGTTTTACAAATATTCAACAAGCAAGGATCAACTCATCATAGGTTCAACTAAAATGCAATCAACATCAAATTACATATTAGTTCCAGATTTAAAGCCAAAATACTATTCTCTATCATTATATCAGGTGAGTAAACTATCTTTTTAAAAACAGTTTTAAATCTATTCCTATGTTCGTTATGTGTGATAAATGTTGTAGTAATAGGGTATACAATGTTTCATGAATGATTGGTGTGAATGCATGTACATATAATGGTATATCTGTGAAATGTCTGTAGATATGTTCATATATTTTTCTCTATTCTTATTTACAGGTTTTAATTTCATATGGAAATTCATATCTCTCTCTACAATCAAATTTAAGCCTTGATCTTTGAATGAAAGATGATTATTACAGTGTAAAATTAATATAAAAATGGTTTCAAGATTTTATATTTAGTAATTAATTCAAAAATATGAAATAACACTAAAAATTATATATAAGTCAAAAATCAATGATTAAGATTTCATGTCTGGATTTCATGAATGAATTCGTGTCAGAAAATTATGAATTTTGATAGTGATTTCAAGATTTTTAAGCTTGGAATTATTGAGTTATCTCGAGTTGAACGGAATTCGTATTATTGTCAACTGCCGTCGATCGATGATGAATTGAAGCTCGGGGTTGATGTCGAAGGTGGCTTAAGGGTTGATGATCACTGGGAAATGATCGGAGTTTTTGTAGTGCATCGTGGTGGCTATACGTTGGCGAAGTAGGGTTTTATTATTAGCTTGGGTAGTCGGTGCTTTCGAAGCGATTTCATCGTCGTGGGGAGGCCAGAGACATCGCTTGTGGGGGAATCGTTGCTGGGGATCGAGACATTGTTCTGCGTTAGTCGGCTAGAGTGCCGGTGGTCCGAAGCGATGGCTAGGGTGGTTTTTCCGTTTGGGTTGGTTCTAGATGTTCGTTCGAGTGCTCGATTTTCGATTTGCTATCGAATTTAGTTATCTGGGTTGACGTGTTGATTGTCGAGGTCGTCGGCGGCTTGGTGAGGACCGAAGAGGTGGTTGGAGTCGCGTAAGTTTGCCGTGCACGTGTACGGTGAACTTTTGTGTATCTGGGATTGGCGAGGTTTGGGAAGAAGCTTGTACCCGGGTTTGACTCGAGGATGTTGTGGGTTTTCTCGAAGTCAGGTGACGAGGTGGGTAGCTCGGGAAAGATCGAAGTTTGCTTGGTGAATTTGAGTGTAGGGCTCGGGTTTGATTTTGTGTTGTGACCTGGTTTTAAATTTTTAAGGAAATTGTGTACAGGATTTTTAAAAGTGAAATAACTTAAATTAATTCAAGTTTTTTCAAAGTATATTAACTAAGTTTTAAGCAAGGTTAAATGTTAAATAAAATTTCAAAGCCAAATGAAATAAATAAGTTTTCAAAGATAAGTTTTTTCAAAGTTTTAAAGTAATTAAAAAATTGACTAAGTTTTTAAGCAATTTATTTAATCAAGTTTTAAAAATGGACAAGTTTTTCGAAAGATTATAAACCAAATTCCAATGATTTTTAAAATAAAGTTAGTGTTGTAATTAAGTAATTTATAAAGATAAAGAGTTTATCTTTAATTCATTAAGGTGGTGATTAATTAAAGATAATTAATTAGTGAAATTAGTTAAAAGTTAATCACTTAGTGTACTTAATAAGGGTTAATTAATTGGTATTAATAATCTAAGAATAATTATTTAATGGAAGTAATTAATGGATAGTTAATGAGTGGAATTAATTTAAGGATCATTACTAGTGATTAAGAGATAATTAATAAATGTAATTAATTTAAGATAATTGGTTTAATTAATTAGGAATAGTTAATTACTTGATTAACTAAGGGTTAATTAATCTAAGTAATTGAAGGTCAATTAATTAAAGAGTAATTAATTAATGGGAGTAATTTAAAGGATTAATTACTCAATGTAATTAATTAAATAAATTAATGTGATTAATTTAAGATAATTAATTAACGATAATCCCTTAATGAACTTGACTAGGTATAATTACTTAATGTGATTATTAAAGTGTAATTAGTTGTGTAAGTAATTAATGGATAATTACTAAATGTAATTAGTTAAAAGGATAATTACTTAATGGAAGTAAGGTTTAATTACTTTGTGTAATTAATAAAAAGGATTGTTACTTAGTGTATTAACTAAAGGATTAATTAATATAGTTAATTAAAAAGTTAATTAATCAATGTAAGTAATTAAAGGATAGTTAATTACTGTATGTGATTAATTAAGGTTGACTAATGAATGTGATTAATTAAAGATTAATTATTAAATATAATTAATTAGAAGAATAATTAACTAATGAAAGTAATTAAAGGATCATTAATTAATGTAATTAATGAGAATAATTAAAGGGTTTGTTAATTAATAAATGTGATTAATTAAAAGATAATTAATCAATATAAGTGGTTATAGTATAATTAATTAACAAAATTAATTAAGGATCAATGTAATTAATTATAGTTAATTTATTAATAAGAATAATTAAGGGTTAATTAATGTGAATGGTTAAAGGATAATTAATTTATGTAATTAATTATAGGCTAATTACTTAATGTTATTAAAGGATAATTAATCAAGGGTGATTAATTAAGATGATAATTAAAGGATGATTAATTAATTGGGTTGTAATTAATTAATGTTAAGTAAGCATGATTTAAAAGCAATTAAAGTAATTAATTTAATTCATTAGTGGTTAATTAAATTAATTAGAGACGGTGTGACAATTATTCTTGCTTATGGATGATTGAATGATGTTTAATGCCTTGGATTATGTGATATCTCTTATATTTGATATGTACTGCTTTGTGATATGAGATGCTTTGGTTGAATTGTGATCATATAGATTATCTATCTGTGAATCATCTATCAGTGTGAATATATTATCCTAAATGATAAATTAAATTGTTAAACTTAAACAACTTGGACATTAAAAGACGGCGTTTTGGATTTCGATGAGACCAAAATTGGATTTCCAAATTGGAATATCCGAAAACCACATCGATCCAAATTAAACGATAAGTCGTGAAATCTCAAGTAAAGTTCAAGATGAAGACTCAAAGTGTAAAGGCTATTTGTCGTTAAAACTCTAAGGGTGATTTCAAAATAAGTGTTGCGAGATAGTGCATTCGGTTTCGTTCGAACCTAGAACGGACTTGTATGGATGAATGCTTTCAAAACATCGTCATTGGAGGATGATGAGCATTCCAAGATATGTGTTCTAAAATGGTAATCGTAGCCTCAAGCCTCATCAACCGGGAATGGCTAAAACAAGGGAGGTGTAGCAAGGTTAAGTGGGTAGCACCCAAGTAGGATAAGATTTTCCCCTGTCCAGAGCTCCCTTTTATTTTGGCTGTGTGAGCAGTTGGTCGCGCCAACTATGGGGTTTTCTTATTCGGGATTATCCAGTAAGGGATGGTTCCGGCCTTGTGATGTAAGGGATCAGGGTGGATCCTCGGTACGGCGATCTAGGCTACGTACTGTGACAGAAGGTATTCCAGTAGCCCTGCCATTGTATGGAATCAATCTCCAATAAGTGTCGTACGTTTTGATTGTGCCCTACTATGTTGGAACCTGAGATGTAAGCATTCCAGCTATTTCTATATTTTACATGAAAACCTTAGACACTATTATAATATTACTGGATTTCCTATCAAATGTTTTGGTTATCGTAAGGTAAAAACATTTTCGTGTTTATGTGTGGGGAGTCTTACGAGATACCTTTTGTTTTCAAATATTTTTTCAAAGTTAAGTAACTTTAACCCGTTTATTCATACTAGACCCATGTCTGACCCAGAGTTTATTTTTTGTTTTCTTAAACTCTTAGGTACTCAAATTTTTACGAGTAGCCAAGGGATTCAGGTTAGCTTCGACGAATTCTGGAGGAGATATTGAGTAGGAGGCTTCAGCGTATATTGATATAGTGTTCCGCTGTGTTTATCTCTGTGTTGTAACTTGAGTTGTATGATAGACATGTTTTTATAATTGTTTAATGTGTTGTGATGTAAGCTGTGTAACTCTGGTAGATGTTGTATATTATGTAATAACCATGTGATTAATATATTTTATTCATTCCGCTATGCGATTCTGATATTGTTTGGTTCTTTCTTTCCTATCTTTTCTCTTTTTTATCATTTTCTTTTTTAACGATGAAGCATTTTTCTGTGGAATGAAAGGCGGGTCACTGCAGTTGTAAATTAATTAAATTAATTAATATTTGAGAAATATTAATTATTATTTATTTTATTTGATGTTTGGGAGTTATTTGTAATTATGTGAATGAATTTAAAAAGATATATTTGCACGCATTGATATATGATATCATTGTAATTAAATAAAAGATAATTACATGCGTTAATTTATGGAATCTTGTGTCATTTGATGGTGCGCAATTTTCAGCCATACCATGTAAAGAAATAGGAGTTAAAATAGAAAGTTAATCAAGGGAATTAATTAGAGAAGTTTTAATTGAAGAATGGGAAAGGTTTCCTTCTTTCAAATAAAACATATTCTCAAATTCATTATGTACGTACAATTGAGTTTCTCATTTTTCATTTCTTCTTTCTGTAACTTTTCTGGTTCTCTCCTTCTCTAATGGTTGAAAATATGAGATCTTCCATGGCTTTAATTATTCCTAAAATCAAATACAAATAAAATTAATTATGAAAAGTACTTTATACCTCTTGATCATTGCAACATCTAGAGGCTGATTTCTGAATCTAGGAGATGTGGTTCATCATTCAAGGTATGATTCATTGGCTACATCTAAAGGAAAAATTCAATGTTTCAAGGTGTACTTCAAGTCTTTGTAATTAAGATATGATCTTTTTATTCTAATAATTTTGATATAATATTTTAATGAACAAATTTGAACATCTTAATTTATATGCGTATAAGGTTGTCTCATTTGATTTGAAAATGGTTTATGTATTTCAAATTGTTTAATATGTGAATCGATTGTTTTTTAGATAAATCAAAACTGAAACTTGTGTATGATTAGATAATATTTTAAACTTAAATCTATGTTTAATCATTCAAATCAAAACGTAATCTTTTTGATTTGAATGTTCACATGTTCTTATTGTTTGCATTTTTTCTATAATAGAAACTTATATATGATTAAATGATGTTTTGAAAATAAATTGATCACAATTAATTTCTGAATTTGTTACCCTATTTAACATCACAATTATCCTTCTTTAACTATTCAAATGATTTTTACATATTGCGTAGTTCAGTATGTATCACCTTTTGTTTTATAATTATTTATTCATATAGGTTGAGTCTCATTAGGTTTGAAAGTTTATTTGTTCTTATTATCTGCATCTTATTATAATTGAAATCCACAAATGATTAAAGGATGTTTGGATAATAAATTGATTATAGTAAATTTATAAATTTGTTACTCTATTTGACATGAGTAATATCTTTCTTTACGTATTCAAAGTACTGTTAATATATTGCTCAGTTTAGTGTGTTTAAATTTTTTTTTATCTAGATAGGTCAAATCTCCTTAAATTTGAAAATTTATATGTTCTTTTTATCTACATGATTAAAGGATGTTTTAATAATAAAATAATTACAATAAACTTAAAAATTTGTTACCCTATTTGACATGACTAATACTTTTTAAATGTTCAAAGGATTGTTAATATATTGCGCAGTTTAGTATGTTTCACTTTTGTAAGAAAAATAATAATTCATAAAGGTTGAATCACTTGATTTAATTGTACACATATATATTTTATTAACTAATTTAAGTTTATATAAGTTCATAAATACATTAGAAATTTTAAATGTTATATGGTTTATTATGAATTAATTAAGAAGTTTTGGGTTAATCTTTATATAGAAATAATTATATATATATATGTGTGTGTGTGTGTGTACATATAAAGCTTAATGTTTACATTTCAAATTGTATAGTTTAAATTATTTATTAATATCATACAATTTTAAACAAGGCAGTAGTTTATGCATATGATTTATTGTTGGCTATTTCTAATCTTATGTCATAATGATTCATTGATTGCTAATTGAATGCTGCATAAATCAAGTTTGTCAAAACGGGGAAGATGAATCATTCATCTTTGTCATCTTTTTTCTTCTTTCCTTTTTGTCCCATATGTGATTATCTTTAAACTTATCCTTATTTATTCATATACATCATCTTATCAATTGATCATACTTGCCTTTTGTTTAACTATTTTGTCGCACAATTAAGGAATGGATATGTTTGGTATATTCAAACCTTATTTTTATATCTCATTCTTTGTTGTTTTAGAGTCAAATTAATATAACAAAATATAGTATTAAATAAATATTGATTTTATTTAAAATAAATTTAAATAAGATCTAAATACATTTAGACTTCATAGGCCAATTAATGATCCAAAAATGGTAAATTTTTTGAAATTCATCCATTTCTTCCACTACAAGCTGGCCCTGTTCCAACAATTTTCTATTTCAAATTCTTAAAATCAAAAAAAAAATACTTTTTAAAGAAAATTCTTGTTTTCAAAATAATCATTCAAAATAACCTTTAAATTATTTTTACTTTTTGATTTTTACCTTGAGAAATTAACTTTTTAAAGTCTTTTGAAATATACTTTGAATATTATACTCTATTATAATTTTAATTTCAAAGCTTTTTAAATATTTATAAGTATATTATAATATTTTTATGCCTATGATTTTAAATATATTCGCTTATACCTTATTATTTATATTCAAAATCTTCTATGTACTTAAAATATTTTGAAAAAAAGTATAAAGTTTTCTTAAGTTTTAATATGATTAAAATATGTATAAACTATGGTTAAATGATTTTTACAAAGTATCAAAATATTTTACAAAATTTACTATATTCAAAACAAATTTTAAAAGGAGATTTTCATATTTTCAAAGAGTATGTCGACATACTCTAACCTCATATGTCGCATATGGGCCGTAGATCTCAAAATTCAAATTTGAATTGAAGTGTCCTTTCATTGTATCTCTTCGCAAATGGATGTGACTATTGTTTCTCTACAAATAGGGGTTAACCGATGAATCTTCTTTAACTACTTTCTCATATTTTTCTCCTCTTTCACTCTCTTGTTTTCAAAAGGAAATTCTACTCAAATTCTTCTCAAAATCAACCAGAATCAAATTCAACTCCACTGATCTTTTCTCTATTGGTTGGTCTCTGATTTCTCTTTCACTCAAACAAGATCAAAGTGATATTCAAGAGGTTATAAGTTCATTTATATTCAAGATCAATGTTTTATGTCTGTGGAACTCTACCAAATCATAGTCGTATACTTGTGGGTGTGATTGTATCCCATGTAAATCAATTGGGTGTGCTTGGTGACTTGGAAATTCAAGTGGGTGTGCTTGTGGCCTATGTAAATCAAGTAAGGCTTCCTAGAGCTCGAAAAGTCTTAAGGGTGCGTCTTGTTGCCTTGAAATCGAGCTTGTATTGACTTTGCTATTCGAAAAGAAATCTGTACAAGGAATTGTACATGATTGGATGTAAGGTAACTCCGAACCAATATAAAATCCCGATGTACTCTTTCCTTTTTACTTTTACTGCATTAATATTTATCTTTGTTTGAATCTGTGATTGTTAATTGCATTACTTAAACTATAATCGCAAATAAATCCAAAAAGGTTCACAAAAATTAGAAAAACTATTCGCCCCCCTTTATGTTGAATTCGGCTTAAGGTCCCTATTCCACAAACTTATAGTGTTTTCTTTTATATGCTGAAGAATACACCACATAATTGCTTTTTATTCTTTCCTTCTCCACCTTCGGATTTTTCCACTTGGCTTATGCATGGTGCTCATTCTTTATGCCTAGACGGATGATGGATTTTTAGCGAGAAATCCTAAAATTGTCGGGATCTTCAAAATTCAAAGCGGGATGCTTGAAATATTGGCTATAAGAGTAACTTTCTTGACTTCAAGTACTATCTATTTCTTTTTAGCATGGCTTATGGTAAGAATGTGTGTTACAATAGATTTAAATATAAAATTTAGGAAAGAATTGAAGGGGGTTTGTAAATAATTGTAGAAAAGTTAAAATGTTGGTAACTGAAGCTAAACATAAAGTTTACAATGCAATGTAAAGTAAAATTATTTAGATAAATTAATTACAAATATATTGTTAATATTATTTATTTGTATTTCTATGTTGTGCGATTTATATATCTTTATATTTGAATGCAAAAGAAATAATTTACCACCTTTGTTGTTATGAATATGATATGCATGTTGAAGTCATCATATCATAGGATTTATTGGATGAATTAACAAACATTTTTTAAGTAAATTTATTGAATAGTTTAGATTTAAGATTTCATGTTTAGTTCAAATATATGAATTAAATGTACACTATTAGATGATTGAAGAGTTGTAACATCCCCCTACTTAGAGGCCCAAAACTAATGGCTACGAATGTTGCGGTCATCCATAGTTATTAATCCTCGATGACCTAATACGGTGATATTAGACACATTGATACACAGAAACACAAGAATATGGAAAAATTTAAAACAACAACAAATTCCATATTACATTTCAAAATATTCCAAGTTGATTACATAATCCCATTACGCATACCATGTTCACATAACATATAATTAATACAAAATACGCCAAGAGTGACATATGAAGATGCCCCCTTGGTCGATTAAAGTACATAATAAGGCAATAAAATAATTTTTCCTTTACAATTAAAACACACAGCGAAAATAAAGAACTCTAATAACAAGCTTTCCACCTGCATGTCTTCGGAAGCTTTATTCGTCTAAAAGAACAGCTAGTAACCTTAACTCTCAACCTACTCAATATAAATTGTGTACCTGAGAGTTTAAGGAGAAAACAAAAACTTCGAGTCAGACATAAAGCCTTGTATGAATACTAATCTACCATCTCAAACTATTTACATATCCAGTGAGATTACGCCGCTTACCGTAACGGGTTTTCCCCTCACTAATATCCTAAAACATTTATAAAACCATATAATGTGCTCCTGCATTCACAATGGTTAAAAACATAATATTTCAAAAGTATTATGATGATATGAAAAATAAGTAAGTCAAATTTGGATTACCCATTTCCATTCATTCTGACTATCTATCTCAGTTATAGTTTCTAGGGTCACTATTGACCTGTTAAATGTTGTGGACTGTCTGTTTGATTTCATAGTTTTCATGGGATCACTAAGAACCTATTAGTAATTCCAATATATTTCTCTTATCCTATTTTTCATGGGCTAACTAGGAACCTATTGACTATCTATCAATATCTTAATCCGGATATAGTTTTCATGGGCTAACTATAAATCTATTGGCCTCCTCCAATATCAATCATAGTTTTCATGGGCTGACTTAAACCTATTGGCCCCTGCCAATATCTTTAGTTATGCACAATTTTCATGGGCTTACTATGAACCTATTAGCCCCTGCCAATGTCTTAAATTAAGGTTTTTAACATTTCTTAAGTTATATTCACTACTTGGTCAACCTAGCTGGTTATTCTGCCCTTTTCCTAAAGTACGTTATTGGTTTAATTACAATGTGAATAAATATATGAAGAAGTAAACATAACAATAAATTAATACCAACACATGTGGTTCGTTATCCTCGAAATCATCTATACATATATATATCATGGTTAAACCCTTTAACCTTTTTAATCAGGGAAAACTTCTTCAGAAACTTCATTTCAAAACTCTTTTTTGCTTATGCCATAGTTTTTCCTTTAAATTAAAATTAGGTTTATGTTTTGAAATCTTAAAATATCTCTTTCGAAACATCTGGATAAAGTCCTTCAAAAGCAAAGAAACATCTTTTCAAAACACATCAAAAATACCTTTCGATGGTATTAAAACGTTTTTTAAAACATAGCTTCGAAACAAATGAAAATACTCCTTTTGAATGTATTGGGATTACTCTTTAAAACATCCTTTGGGTCAAATGGTTATTTACGATGGTATCTCTTTAGAAACCCTTAGAAAATTGTTTTAGGGAAAAGGTTGATAGCGTCGGAACTATCTATTCGAAAGAACAAGCCTTTAAATTAAAACACCGAAGGATAGAGTCAATACCACCTTTCAGCCCCATTGACTTCGAAACCCTCAACCCCTATCGATAACATTTAAGAAGTGGCTTAGATTAGGTTAAAATAAAGACAACCTTTCAAAAGTATTTATGGCTTCAATACACTGGGAAGTTAAAATTGCAGTTGGGTTTCTACTAGGTCGGAACCAATCCTTTTGAAAGCTTTTATTAATGAAAAGGGCACCCCTTCGAAAGCTAATACTTTTCCATAGTATGGCAACCTTCTTCGAAAGCTATTTATAAAACCCTTTTGAAAGCATATGTTTAGACTATGTCGAAAGCTTTACAAACAAGGCAAGATCTTATCTTTTGAAAACAAAACAGGGTTTTGACCCCATCGGAGGCATTCTTTTTGACACCATGGCTTTCGCCTTTCTTCCAATCCACTACATACAGTAACAACCTGAAATTGAACCCGCAATAATTAATTTGTCAATTAAATAATTAATAAAATACCTTTGTGAAATTATCAAAATCAAGCCACGGAAGTTGCACCATTGTGTCTGTGGTATTTTCTAGTCAATTTTCATATGTAGAACGTCAGAAACCGAGCTAATATGAGCAAGATATGAGTCAAACAAGAAAATGAAAAAAACTAGGGCCAGGTTGACCGGCCGGTCGAAATGAGCAAGGGGCGGTTGACCGCCCAGTAGACCCGCTTCATGTAAAGGAACGAAGAATCGTTCCTTCGTTCCAGTATGTTCCTACGTACCTTTTGCACATTATTGCATCCTTTATTTCAATTTGGTCCTTACAGTTTTCACCCGATGGCTCCTATTTAGCTATGACGTGGTTACATCCTATTTAATCTCCAAATCTTACGGTCCGAGATCTACTTTCGCACATATGAATAGACCTCTAGACCTAACACTTTTTCTCATTCGGTTTTCTCCAATTGGGTTCACCTTTCTAGGAAGGACCCTAAACGGGATAATTTTTCCAAAGGAGAAAATCATTATAAATTTAATTATTTTACAAATCCAAGTGGATACGGAAAGACCAAAGGAAAAGCTTAGGACCGGAGGTGAGTGATTGTAATTATTTCAAGATTTCTTTAAGTAATTTAAAATAATATAGTTTCCAATAGTTGCAGTTTTACTACGATTTTTGGAATGATCTTTTCAGTAATTTATTTACAGTTTTTAGAATTATTTTCAGTCTATTTCCTTTCAACTATTCTTTTCCATAATTTTGGTTTATTTCTATTAAGCATAACTTTTTTGATTTACAGTTTATTTACAGTATTTAAGTTTAGTTACTATTATTTACATCTTTTTCGACGTTTTGGATTTTATGCAAGCGTCTATTTTCTTCATCCCCCTTTTTCTTCATGTACAGATTAGAATAAATTAAAATGTGAATATGGGATATATAACTAAGAATATTGAATGAAGAAAATAGATGTAAATTATAAAGACTGCAATAAGTAATGTTATTGCACTATAGCAAATAATGGAATTGAACTGAGATTACGCATAATTAGAATTGGACTAATTAAAGATAATTGATAGAGTTATAACTTGGAAATATAACTATTAAAAGATAAAAGAAGCTTATTTTCATACTTAGACCTTGTGTTAAGTAATAAGCATGATTATAACGTAGGTTATAATAAGAAATGGAACAAAATGAGGTTTATTTTAAGACTTAGGATAAATTAATAAGCGAAAATAGTAGGAATAAATTGTAAAGGCTTATTTAAAATAATTTATCTAAGTTAGTAAGTAAAGTTGAAAGTAGGATATGTAACACATAGCACTCCCTAGGGCACGCTTATGCTAAGAATGGTACTAATTGGTCAAATAGAAGTCCAAATCATGGGGATTTGGATAATGGACGCAACTAGATATTGTTTGGATGAAGGGCCCGTACCTACAGTACTTTCCCTATAGATTATATGGACACACGGTGATCTCACGTTAGACTAAAGTGGGATGAGCGGTATGCTTATGCTGGATGTTGAGGTAATAAGAAGACCCAATAGATGGAGCAAAAGTAGCATGGGCATAGTAGCAGTTATGCATGCGACTTCCATGTAGGTGCTCAATAATAGCTATAAGTTCCAAATGCTTAATGTAGGTGTCTTCTGTAGACATTATTACCTTCTGTGTAAGGGGCTATATATGTCGTCTGGGCCTCGCTAATAGTTTGTGTAGAGAGTTATACAGTAGCTGGTCCATAAAAAGGTATTATAGAGTAGCATGCCGATCAAAAAGGGTAGAATTAGGGTTACATCCTAATTAAAGGATTTGGAATTCAACCTAATCAAAGTAGAAATCTAGGACACGTGAAAGCAATCAAAATTTGACTTATCGTATAAATTGAACGATGTTTAATCATACTTTCTATCTCTTTCCTATTTCCTTTATTACCCTTATTTATGCTAGAACTGTTGTAGTCTTTTACTTTATCTTGCTTAAAGACTCTAGTAATTACTATCGTTCACCAGACTTTAAGCCTGACCCACTCCTCTATTTTACCCTTCCCCCCTTAAGCAATCAAGGGAGAAGTCAGTAGGTTGCTGCAACTTGGAGTTCTCTTGGAGGAGATTTCTTCTATGTATTTCTTTTATTTCAGCTTTCATTCTTTCTATGTATTGACTTGTTTTGTGGGATGTTATTTACTCTGATTTTGATACTATGAATTTTTATTTCATAAGACATGATGGGTTTTGAGATATGGATGATGCATTTGGTATTTGACTTATTTATGAAGTAATTATGAAGCCTTGTTTTAATTAAGATATTATTTCAGTTTCCGCTGTTTTACCTATTTTTGTCTTGTGAATCTTAGTCTCTATTAGTTTCAGTTATACCTACAACGCACCATTTCTTTTAATGTGTCCTTTTGGATATCTTAAGGGGTATAAATGTTTCATTTGGTATCAAAGCCTAAGGTTACAGTATTCCAAAAGTTCAAAAAAATGGTAAAGTACTTTTTTCAAAATAACTTGTTTCAAAAGTATTTTTCAGAAAAGAACTTTTAGGAATGATTTTCAAGTGCAAAAGAATTTTTATAAAAATCCCCTCATAAGTCCAGTTCAATTTCCTTTTGACTCTTTCCTAAACTACCTTTTTCTTTTCATAGAATGGCTGATGCGCCGAACCTCCCCGAGAGCATTGCAGTCCCAAGCTGGTTTCTTAGGTACGTACAAGCCATGACTCCAGCGGTGCATGGGCATGCGCCCAATCCTGCACCAACGGGTGGGAATCCCATCAGCCCACCTGCTGCCATCAATTTCTCTAAGATTTGTAAAGGTTTTATGAGTTTGGAAGGAAAGACTTTTTCCAACAAGGATACTTTTGTGGAGACGAGGGCATGACTTAGAGGCACATAAAGGATTTTTGGTTTTTAGGATTGGATGCATAACAACGAGTTCAACTGGCCGCTTGGCAGCTGAAGGAGGAAGTATCTTATTAGTGGGAGGTGATCGAGTTGGAGGGAAGGAATATTACGTAGATGGATTCAAGGAGCGATTCGATAGGAAGTTTCTATCTCAAGCAGAAGAGAGTGTTCAGTTAGAGAGGTTTATCAATTTGAAGTAAGGGAGTTTATCTGTTAAGGAGTAGATCAATTAATTTAATGAGCTATCATGGTTTGGTATGGATTTGGTGAACACACAACATAAGAAAGCTATGAAGTTTACGAAGGGATTGAATCAACCCCTTCAGGGATTATTGCAGACTCATGTACCGATAGGAGCTACTTTTGAGTCTTTGGTCGAGATGGCGTTTATGTAAGATACAATCAAGGAGTGAGAGTCTAAGGAGGAGGTTAAGTCAGAAGGTCCAAAGAAGAAGTGGTGGGAAAAGAATAAGAAGAAGAAGAAAGGTGATGGTCTTTAGAAGCAGATTAAGAAGGTAATAAAGTGCCATGGTTGTGGGAAGGTTGGGCATATGATCAAGGATTGTTGGAAGGAGAAGATGAAGGGTAAGTGCTATACTAGCGGGCAACCCAGTCATATGATTAGGAGTCGTCCTCAAGGGGCGAGTGCACCAGCTGTATAGATTTAGGCATTAGACACAACACCTTTCGGTAGCATTCTAGATAGAGGTAGGAAAGTCACAGTTGAAGATTTGATTTCTATATCTAATTTTTCCATTTGTACTTTATTTGATTTTGGAGCATCACGCTCATTTATCTCTAGCTCTCTAGTAGATTGTTTGCACTTAGACATATCATTAGTAGTAGGCCCCATTATTGTTTCAAACCCCTAGGAGGATCGACAAAATTATCTATGATTTGTAGGGGTTTGAAAATATTTATCCTAGGCGTAGAGTTTGATTGTGACACCTTGGTTTTGGGATACTTGGGGTATGGGATAATCTTAGGGATGGATTAGTTATCCACATACGGAGCTATCTTAGATTGCGAGAGGAGAGTCGTAAGACTTGAGACTTGTAGTGGTAGGACTCTAGAGGTATCTTGCGGCCCACAAGGGTCAGTCATCTTGAGTTTTCTCTATTCCCTCGATTCATCGTCATCAGAGTTGCATTCGATTCCTAATATTTTGCAGACGTCTTTGAGGAGGTTAGGAACCACCCCATAAGAGAGAGATTGACTTCAGGATTTATTTGACCGAGAATGTTAAGCTAGTAGCATTACCTATGAGGAAATGGCACCTAGGGAGAAGAAAGAATTAAGCAAGTAGATTCGTGAGCTTTTAGAGAAGGGATTCGTAAGAAGGAGCATATCGAAGTGGGGAGCGCCAGTCGTCTTCGTAACTAAGGCGGATGGTTCTCTTCGACTTTACATGGACTATAGGGAATTAAATAAGCTCACAAGAAGAACCGATATCCACTTCCTAGGATTGATGATCTTTTTGACCAGTTGGTAGGTTCTTCGGTTTTCTCTCAACTTGATTTAATCACAGGATTCCATCAGCTTAGAGTCGCTGATGACAGTATAGATACGAATGCCTTTAGGACACTGGACGGATTCTTCGAGTGGTTGGTTATGCCTTTTGGGCTAACCAATGCTCTAGCCCATTTCATTGATTTGATGAGCCGCGTCTTTAGGGATGTCCTAAATAAGTTTGTGGTAGTATTCGTGGATGATATCTTGGTATTTTCCAAGAATATGAAGGATCATGCTGTTCATATGGAAGAAGTTCTTCGCACACTTCGTAGTCATCATTTGAGAGCTAAGTTTTCGAAGTGTCATTTTTGGAGAGAGGAAGTTCGTTTCTTAGGGCACGTAGTCTCGAAGGAAGGTTTGACTGTTGACCCCACCAAGGTTATTGCAGTACAATTTTGGAAGGCCCCCAAGAATGTTACCGAGGTTAGGAACTTCCTAGGATTAGCAGGCTACCATAGGAATTCCAATGGAGAATTTGCCAAGATTTCAGCACCACTCACGCATCTTACTAACAAGAATAAAGCTTTCGTGTGGGACGTGGATTGTGAGGATTCCTTCATGGAGCTTAAGAGAGCCCTTACTAGTGCACCAGTGTTAGTTTTACCCGATGGGGCTAAGCCTTTCGTAGTATACACTGATGCATGCGGAATAGGCCTAGGAGCGGTGTTGATGCAAGGAAGAAGGGTAGTATGTTATGGTAGTAGGCGGTTAAGGAAGCATGTGACGAACTACCGTACCCACGATTTAGAGTTGGCTTCCATAGTTTTTGCACTTAAGGCTTGAAGGCACTATTTTCTTGGAGAGAGGTTTGAGCTTTTTACTGATCATAAGTCATGAAGTGCCTATTCTCGTAGAAGGACTTGAACTTGAGGCAACAGAGGTGGAAGGAGTTTTTAGCCCCATATGATTTTGAAATAGCCTATACACTTGGCAATGGTAAAGTGGTTGCTGATGTATTGAGTAGAAAGAAAGCAACCCTTAATCCTTTGTTCATAGAGTGGAGGAGCTTGGAATTTATTTCAACTTTTGATTTTAAGCCCTCTAGGGACATTACTCCCGAATTGTTGGCAAAGTTTGAGGTGAGACCTACCCTTATGGATCAGATTGGCTTGAGGCAGTGGGAGGATCAGGAGCTCATGGACATTATGGATAGGATTAGACAAAGAGAGGTCTCAAGACATCTCCAATGTTATTCCATTGATAGAAGATGGTGGCTTAGGAGAGATGGGAGGCTTTGTGTTCCACACACCTGTGACTTGTTGAGAGCGGTTTTGGAAGAGGCGTACCATTCCTGTATGACTATTCATCCGGGTGGTGACAAAATGTATCAGGGTATGAAGAGAATGTTCTATTAGGGTGGTATGAAGAAAGACTTGGCAAAATTCATAGCTAAGTGTCTCATATGCCAAAGGGTAAAATCAGAGCAGCAGAAGCCCGATGGATTACTTCAACGCTTAGACGTGCCGGAGTGGAAGTGGGACAGTATTTTTATGGATCTCATTGATGATTTACCCCGTTCTAGGAAAGGGAACACTTGCGTTTGGGTGATTGTTGAAAGATTGACCAAGAGTGCTCACTTCATCCCAGTTAAGAGCAAGCATACGGCTTCATATTTGGCATCCTTGTATATTCGGGAGATAGTCCATCTACATGGACTTCCTTCTAGCGTTGTTAGTGATAGAGATCTCATTTTCACTAGTGAGTTTTAGAGAAGCTTGCAGAAGGGGCTAGGGACGCAACTTAGGTTGAGTACGGCCTATCACCCGCAGACTGATGGCCAAACGGAGAGGGTAAATAGGGCACTTGAGGATTTGCTGCGGATGTGCATTTGGACTTTGGAGGTACTTAGGAGTAGCATCTTCCATTGGTTGAGTTTGCGTACAATAATAGTTACCAAACAAGTACAGGAACGACACCATTTTAGGCTTTATATGTGAGACCTTGCAAGTCCCCATCATGTTAGGTAGAGTCTACGGAGAAGTTATTACTTGGACCATATATGGTTAGGAAGACCTTTGAGAACGTGGATTTGATTCGACAAAGGATGAAGATGGCTCAAGACAGACAGAAATCGTATGTGGACAAGCGAAGGAGAGACTTAGAGTTCGAGGTTGTAGACATATGTTTTTATTAAAGTATCCCCGCTTAGGAAGGTGGTAAGATTCAGACCAAATGGAAAATTATCCCCTAGGTTTGTTGGACCATTTCCTATCACAGAGAGAGTTGGGAAGATGGCTTACCGAGTGAAGCTACCAGAGAGGCTCGTAGGAGTGCACAACATTTTCCATGTTTCGCACTTGTGAAAGTGCTTACATGACTCAACAGAGGTTGTGGAGCCTAGCCAGTTAGAGGAGGCGGAGGTAGAAAGGGAAGCTTCTGTTCAGCATATCCCCAAGAAGATTGTTGGAAGAGACATCAAGCGACTAAGGAATAAGGAGGTTCCCCTGGTGAAGGTGCAATAGGGAGATGATGTTGCAGATGCCACTTAGGAAGTAGAAGAGAAGATTCATACTTCCTATCCTCATCTTTTTGATAGTAAGCAATAGAATTCCATTTTTCCATCTTTAGACTTGAATAGGTTCTTTCCTTTATTATCCTTTAGAGGGTAGAACTTAGGATTTAACCTATGAATGGTAGGATTTGATGTAAACATATTAAAAGAACATGTTATGAATGATATATGATAGTGGTTGCAAGAGTTTACTAGTGGATGCTATGGATGCATATAGGTACACTAGGCACTATTACTCCTTAAGGATTGGCCTAATTAGGACACTAGAGCAACTGCCTATGGATGTGTGTGCATTTTTATTTTATTTCCATGGTTGCTATAAATGGATGTTTATCACTTGATTGTTGCATTTAGGTGATGTTTGTAGCATGCATATAGAACTATCAGTTATCGTTAGGAAATTTTTGCATTCATTTGGATACATGGCACGAACATGATTGCATAAAAGGAGGTCAACTGAATCAGTGGACCGGCTATCTTTTGCATTAGTTAGGAACATTTACACTACACTAATTGCATAAGTATCATAAATTGCATTAGAAACTTAAGGACAACGAATGAATGACTGATGATTGAGTAGTTGGTTGTAGAATTGGATGAAAACATTTAGTACATTCTTTTGTCCTTAGAGATATCGAGGATGAAATCCCTTAAGAAGGGAAGAATGTAACAACCCAAAATTTAACCCATAATAATTAATTTGTTCATTAATTAAATAATAAAATTACTTTGTGAAATTATCAGAATCAAGCCATGGATGTTGCATTATTGTGTTCGTGGTAATTTTCTAGTCAATTTTCATAAATAGAACGTCAAAAACCAAGCTAATATGAGCAAGGTACGAGTCAAACAAGAAAACGAAGAAGAAGAAAATATATGGCCAGGTCGACTGGCTGGTCGACTTGGGCAAGGAAGAGGTCGACCGCCCGGTCGAGCCGCCTCAAGTAAAGGAACAAAGAATCGTTCCTTCGTTCCAGTATGTTCCAATGTACCTTTTGCACGTCATTTTCATCCTTTATTTCAATCTGATCCTTACATTTTTGCATGTGATGGCTCCTATTTAGCCTATGACGTGGTTGCATCATATTCAGTCTCCAAATCCAACGGTATGAGATCCACTTCCGCGCCTATAAATAGACCCTTAGAACTAACACTTTTTCTCATTCTATGTTTCTCTAATTGGGTTCACCTTTCTAGGAAGGACCCTAAACAAAATAATTTTTCTAAAGGAGAAAATCATTATAAATTAGATTATTTTACAATTCGAAGTGGATTCGAGAAGACCAAAGGTAAAGCTTAGGACCGGAGGTGAGTGATTGTAATTATTTTAAGGTTTCTTTAAGTAATTTAAAATAATAGGGTTTTCAATAGTTGTAGTTTTACTACGATTTTTGGAATGGCCTTTTTAGTAATTTATTTACAGTTTTTAGAATTATTTTCAGTCTATTTCCTTTCAGCTATTCTTTTCAGTAATTTTGGTTTATTTCTGTTAAGCATAGCTTTTTATTGATTTACAGTATTTAAGTTTCGTTACTGTTATTTACATCTTTTTCGATGTTTTGGATTTTATGCAAGCGTCTATTCTCTTCATCCCCCTTTTTCTTCATGTATGGATTAGAATAAATTAAAACGTGAATATGGATTACATAAGTAAGAATATAGAATGAAGAAAATAAGATGTAAATTATAAAGACTGCAATAAATAATGGATTGGACCGTAACATATAGTGGAATTGAACTGAGATTACGCATAATTATAATTGGACTAATTAAAGATAATTGACATAGTTATAACTTAGAATTATAACTAAATAGAGTAAAAGATGAAAGTGTGAGAAATGCGGATTATGGATCTTAAGGCTAAGATTAACACTAAAGGGGGGGGGGGTGAATAGTGTTAATAAAGAATTACTAAATCTTTTTCGATTTATGTTAATTTACACACAAAAGTATGCAATATACAGACACAGATATGATCACAGAAACAATCACAGATACATAAATAAAATAAAAGCAGTAATGGAAAGAACACACCGGATTTTATACTTGTTCGGAGTTACCCTACATCCAATCCCGCAACACAAGTACGGATTTCCTTTCAAAAGCAATTGTACAATTACACCCTCGGTTTCAAGGCTACGAGGTACACCCTCTAGAATTTCGATCCTCTGGGTAGAGACACTTGATTTCCGGGCCACAAGTTTACCCAATTGATTTACCAAGGCTACAATCACACCTTTTCCCTTTTGGTTGATTTTCAAGGCTACAATCACACATTTTCTCGCTTAATAGATTACAAAGAAGTCTATAATTCTGAATAGCACTGAGAATCTTGTAGAGATAGTGATAGAGAATCAAACTAGAAGTAATCGAGTATGATTCAATGTTTATTTCGGTAGAGTAATGATAAGAATATGTATTAAGAAAAGAGGAAGAAGAAGAGGAGTGAAAACTAGAAAAACGTGATTAAAAATTCGTTGAAACTGACCCCTATTTATAGAAGAACAACAGCCATGTCCATTCATGAAGAGTTATGGCGAATAGACACTTCTTTTGAAATTTTAATTTTTGAATCAAACTGTCACCATGTCGACATGATACCCATAGGCATGTCGACATCCCAAAGATTTTTATGATGTTTTGAATTTCTTTGAAAATAACCTTTATCTTTTATAAAAGCTAATTTAAACTTTATAAATATACTTGATTATAGTTGAAATTCATAAGTAAATATAAAGAATAATATATATATATATATATAGAATTTAACCACAATTTTATATTTAAATATAAGTATAAATACTTAAAAGTTAAATATATTATTAAAAAGACAGTTTAAAATCAGGAGTAATTTGACTTTGAAAACAAAGATGTTTTTGAGGCTAAAATTATTTAAAAACAGGATCGAGGGTTTTGAATCTTTTAAAAGGAAAGTTTTGAAAACATTTTGAAAACAGGACATTATTTTGAAAAATCATTTTGAATAAAAGTTAGCGGATACAAAACAATGTTCCACTAGATTTTTCGTAGGTTCCATCCTACTTAGGGTTCGATCCCTTTAACAGGCTCGAAGTGAATTCCATTCCACGAATAAATTGGATTTTAAAATGCCACTGCTTTTCTACGAGTATTAACAAAAATTCTAAATAAAAATTACTTATCCTTGAAATCTTGAACTCTTGATAGTCTCGATACTCATGAGTCTTCTATCTTGATATTTTATCTGGATATCTTGAATTTCTATACTGTACAGTCTTCTTTCTTAGTACCTGCATGGTTAAATCCTGCATATATATATATATATATATATATCTAAACTTATAATGTTAGTATTTACATTTTATAATCTATTCTAAGGTTGTTGTCATCAAAACCATCATCTCACGGACTAACAATCTCCCCCTTTTTGATGATGACAACCTTTGTTTATAAAATATTATTTCTATCCTAATAACTCCCCCTAAAACTAACAACTCCCCCTTAATCTATACCTAACTATCCTATTTTATATTTCTCCCCCTTTGTCATCAACAAAAACTCTATCTAAACTAGATAACTCCAAATTATATAACTCCAAATTATATAACTCCCCTAAAACTATTACTCTATGACATGTGATTATAATGATAGTGTTATCATAAATAATCAACACTTAAGTCTAATACTAAAACATAGTCCTAAACTATTAACTATCCTAACTAAGAATTCACAATAATACTTATAATAAAACACATATAAGGACACGAGTTATTTATTACATATATGGTTATATTTACATTTGCGTTTGAAAACATAAAAATACAAACAACAACCGAAGGAAAAAGAAGAAACTAATGTGTGTTTCTGAACATAGGAGATCTATGAATCGAACAGTTTGGATAGTGGAAATAGAAATTTCCACGTTGTTCGACAAGATTCCCATTTTTTTCGAAACACACTTCTCCAACACACACGACTTGGTCATCATCCTCCTCTTGTGCTTCTTCCATGGGTTCTTCTTCTTCTTCGTCACTGGCCTCTTGTTCTTGATTGAGTGAAGAGTCTTCGTCGATTAAGATAGGGTTGGCTTAGTTGTCCATTAGGAATTTTTGTAAATTCCTAAGAATCTTTCCTTGCCTTTCCTGTTCCTTTGCCATACGAAGTTGAGTTACTTAAATTTCAGTCAACATCTGAAGAACATCCTTCATAGATTCTTCTATTTTAGTCACACGAGCGAGAGTAGTGCATTGGAATGGATCAGAAGTAGGAGAGGGAAATGAGAAAGTTGATTTTATGTTTGATTTTGAGGATGAAGCCATGATTTTATTTATTTCAGAAGAGAGAATGAAGAGTAAACAGAGAGAATGAATGAAAAGTCGAAATTGAGAAGAATATACAACTAAATTTTTGAATTTTGGTGGGAAAATTTTTAAAAAATCAAAAACGTTATATGTCGACATGTATACCTAGGGGATGTCGACATGGTCTTTACAAAATTTAACTCTTTGCTTTATTTTGATACCAATTGTTAATTATACTTGTTATTTATATTTTATATTTCAGTTATAGAACAAATACCTAATTCTCTTCTTAATTTAGTAAATGTTGATTCATTTAAAGGTTTTGTTAAGATATCAACAATTTGATTTTCAGAATTGATATAATCGAGAGTAACTACTTCCTTGCTTATATTATCTCTGAGAAAATGATGTTTGATATCAATATGTTTAGTTCGAGCATGTTGAGTAGTATTTTTGGATAAATATACCGCACTCGTATTGTCACAATAAGTTAGAGATTTTGAGAAATTTAAACTAAAACTTTTAAGGTTTGTTGCATATATATTACTTGAGAACAAGCCAAAGCAGAAGAAATATACTCTGCTTCAGTTGTTGATAAAGAAACTGTTTTTTGCTTTTTACTAAGCCAAGAAATCATAGAATGCCCCAAAAAGTGACAAGCACCACTTGTACTTTTTCGGTCTGATTTACAAGCAGCATAGTCAGCATCACAGTAAGATGTTAAGTCAAAAGAATCATTTTTAGGGTAGAATAAACCATAATCAGCCGTGTGTTTAACATACCTTATGATTCGTTTCACGGCTTTTAAGTGAGTCTCTTTAGGTTGGGATTGATATCTGGCACAGAGACAGACACTATGCATGATATCAGGTCTACTGGCAGTAGTATAGAGTAGTGATCCAATCATTCCTCTATACAGTTTTTGATCTACATCTTTCGAGAGATCTTCTTTACTATGGTACTCATTGGTTGCCATGAGAGTGGGTTTTCCACTCGCAGTGGTCAAACCAAATTTACTAATTAGGTCTTTAGCATATTTTTCTTGACTAATAAAGATACCATTATCTAATTGTTTTATTTGTAATCCTGAAAAGAAATTTAATTCATCCATATGACTCATCTCAAATTCTTTTTTCATTATTTCAGAAAATTCTTTATTCATTTCAAAATTAGTTGAGAAAAAATGATATCATCTACGTAAACTTGTACTAGTTGAATATCTTTTTTATTTCTTTTAATAAAAAGAGTATTATCTACTTTACCAATTTCAAAATTAGATTGCAATAAATAAGATCTTAGTCTATCATACCAGGCTCTAGGAGCTTGTTTTAGACCATATAGTGCCTTTTTAAGTTTGTAAACATGATTTGGTAAATTATCATTTTCAAAAAGTGGTGGTTGTTCAACATATACTTCTTCTTTTACAAATCCATTTAAAAAGGAACTTTTAACATCCATTTGAAATAATTTGAAATTATTATGATTTGCGAAAGCAAGTAGAATCCTAATGGCTTCTAATATTGCTACGGGAGCAAAGGTTTCATCAAAATATATTCTTTCTTCTTGACAATAACCTTGAGCAGCTAATCGAGCTTTATTTCTAACTACCTCTCCTTGTTCATTCCTTTTATTTTTGTAAACCCATTTAGTTCCAATTATCGTTTTATTTTCTAGTCTAGGAACAAGTTCCCAAACGTCATTTCTAGAAAATTGATTTAATTCTTCTTGCATAGCCAAAATCCATGAATCATCAGTCGATGCTTCTATTGGATTTTTGGGTTCAATAGTTTATATAAAAGCTACATTACTCATTTGACTTAGTTGATTTCTAGTTTTAACAACAGATTGCATACCTCCCAGTATATTTTCTATAGGGTGATCTTTTAAAAGTTTTGTCCTTTTATTAGGATGATCAATTTCATTATTAGTTTCAATAGGTTCTTGATTTTGAGTGATTAAATCCTCTTCATCATTTGTATCCTCAAAATTTTTGAAATTTTCATCAAATGAAACATGCATTGTTTCTTCAATGGTATTAGTTTTTAAATTAAACACTCTGTATGCTTTACTTCTATTAGAATATCCGATAAAGATACCTTTGTCGGATTTAGGATCAAATTTATCTAAATTATCTTTTGTATTTAAAATAAAGCATTTACTTCCAAAAATTCTAAAATAAGATACCTTAGGTTTCTTTGAATAAAGAAGTTCATAAGATGTCTTATCAGTTAGAGGTCTAATTAAAGTTCTATTCAAAATATAGCAGGCGGTAGCAACTGCTTCTGCCCAAAAATTATTTGGTAAATTACTGTCTGCAAGCATAGTTCTCGCACACTCTTGAATCGTCCTATTTTTACGTTCTACTACTCCGATTTGTTGTGGAGTTCTCAGAAATGAAAAATTGTGAGTTATTCCCTTTTTATTACAGAATTCCTCAAACCTTTCATTTTCAAATTCGCCATCATGATCACTTCGAATAGTTATAATTTTTAGAGAAAATTGATTTTGAATTCTTTTCGAGAATGTCTTAAAACATTCAAAAGTATCACTTTTATGTTTCAAAAATATTGTCCATGTAAATCTAGAATAATCAACTACAATTACAAAGACATATATACTATGATTTATTGATAGAATTTGAGATGGACCAAATAAATCAAGATGAAGTAATTCAAGAGGTTTCGAAGTTGAAATCATATCTTTTAACTTAAAAGAATTTTTTCTATGTTTTCCTAATTGACAAGCATCACATAAACTATCTACTTTAAAATTCATTTTAGGGAGACCTCTTACTAGATCATGTTTTGACAGTCTAGATAGGAGTTTGAAATTCAAATGCCCAAATCTCTTGTGCCAAATCCAAGGGTCACTTGTATTTGCCAACAGACACAGGTTATCATTTGAAACTTTCATGCTAAGAATATATATATTCTTTTTCCTGACTCCCTCAAATATAATGGTTGAATTATTATCTTCAATGTGACATTTATCTTTTTCAAATTTAATTTTATAACCTTTATCACATAATTTACTTATACTTAGCAGATTATGTTTCAGATTCTTAACTAGCAAAACATTAGTAGTAGTAGGAGTTTCATAATTACCGACTTTACCTGTGACGCCCCACCACTATACCCACGCTAGCCAAGAACACTACGGTGTAATGCTGTCAACTAGCACGAAGAATAAGGTTGTTGAGGAGCGACCATCCGTGTAATTGCTTTGCACGAGCACCGATATGTCAGATAGTATAACATGCATTTTATTTCAAGAGGAAATCCGACATACCGATACAAACACAAAGCTACCACACGGTGGCTATAATAATCTTCGAAAACAAATATAGAAATAAGCATAACACAAATCAGTCACAGATAATTCATATCACAAAGGCGGAAGAAGATATGAATATATATATAACTAACACATGAAAGTGTACATCAGAGTAGTGGTCAAAAAGATCCATAATAATACAAAAGGATAGCAACACGTGCTATACAAAAGAATACAACTATGAGTCTATATCTCAAGTGTATAAAACAAAAACTGCTAATCTAAGTAGTTAACCAAAAGTCAGGATGATAACCCCAGAAGAGAAGTCAAGCAGAAGCACCTGTAACATCTCGGTCTGACCCGAGCATTATTTAAGAAGAAAATAATAAACGGATCAGTCTGGCTATAAATATCAGATGAAATGATATAGAATAAGAGATATGACTAAACGTATAATAATCACAATGCCAAGCTGTGATAAATAAATAATTGAAAAATCAATAAGAGATTAATCAATATCGCAAAGATCTTCTCAAAGATAAAAAATGAATGTCATACTCCTAATTTCATTCACCAAGCCACAATAAATGACATATATATCAATGCTAATCATAAAAGTTGGTGAAACATAAATTCCAGAATTCAACACACGAAATCCAGAAATCACAAGAAAAGGATGGCCAAGACATTGATGTAGTGCAAACGGTACATCCAATGAATCAAAAAGCAAAGACATTGATGTAGTGCAAACGGTACATCCAATGTATCAAAAGCAAAGACATTGATGTAGTGCAAACGGTACATCCAATGTATCAAAAGCAAAGACATTGATGTAGTGCAAAAGGTACATCCAATGTATCAAAAGCAAAGACATTGATGTAGTGCAACCGGTACATCCAATGTATCAAAAAGCAAATACATTGATGTAGTGCAAACGGTACATCCAATGTATCAAAAGCAAAGACATTGATGTAGTGCAAACGGTACATCCAATGTATCAAAAGAAAAGACATTGATGTAGTGCAAACGGTACATCCAATGTATCAAAGGCAAATACATTGATGTAGTGCAAACGGTACATCCAATGTATCAAAAGAAAAGACATTGATGTAGTACAAACGGTACATCCAATGTATCAAAAGCAAAGACATTGATGTAGTGCAAACGGTACATCCAATGTATCAAAAGCAAAGACATTGATGTAGTGCAAACGGTACATCCAATGTATCAAAAGCAAAGACATTGATGTAGTGCAAATGGTACATCCAATGAATCAAATAATTCGGAGCGTCGACGTCGTACAGCGTGACATCCGATGAACCAAATCAAAATGACATCGCACAATGCTAGTCTAAAACATAAAGATGATCGTCATGATCAACGAGAAGTGTCAATTACACTAAGCTAGTAAATATATGAGTTTAGCTTCATGTCCCATAACCACTTGCTTAACTTAAATATTTACGAACAAACTGTAGATTTCCACTAGAAAATTGTCACAAGAGATTCAATCGAACAAGTCCAAGAATTAACCGGCGAAGTAAACGCAAGCGTTTCATACCACTTGTTTTACTAAGTCGTTTAATTAGATTTCTCATACGAATGAGGTAAAGGTTTGTATATAATAATAGATTGGAAATCGGTTTGAGAAAACGAGTTTTGTTATAAAATAGAGTTGAAATCCTTTTGTTGAAAGAGTTTTGATATTTACTACTAGTATAGAGAACCCTTTTATTTTTAAAGTGACAAATAATAGAAGTGATTGTAGAAACAATCAATCATAAAAATTCACATTCGAAGACGTGAATAAAATCCAAAGAAATCGATACCGAATCCATCAAAGTGGATATTCCCATAAATCACGAAGAAAATGTCATCAAAGTCGATAATAAGTGCTAATAACAAAAGGGAATCAACACGAATCGATTGAAGTTGGAAGTCTCAAGCAAATAGGCAAATAGGAAAAACTTGCGAATAGGAGCAGGTCGGTCAACCGGACTTTCTGGGTTGGTTGACCGAACCAGAGGCAGGAAGTGCTTGGGTAGCAGGTCGGTCGACCGGACCCTTAGTTCGGTCGGCCGGACCTGTAACCTGCACTTCCAAACAGAGGCTGGGAAGTGCTCGGGGTAGCAGGTTGGACGACCGGACCCTGAGTTCGATCGGACCTGTAGCCAGCACTCCCCAAGCCAATCTAATGAATGCCAATCTCTTCCATATTGCTATCGGTTGAGCATCGGCACTAATGGTTTACGCCAATCGACTACCCGGCCATAGAAGCTCTTCGATTCATCACCAAAACATGATCAAAACATCAAAGCTATGATTTTTAAAGAATTGAACCCAAAACACTAAAAATTGGAATATTTACCAAATCAATCCAAACCAAAAGCAATTGCACAAGAATAAGTGTTAGGAATTCATACCTAACAATCGAAGATAAATATAGACTAAGATGTGAGATAAAAATCTCACCTTTGAACCCAAATCAATGAAGAAGAAGCTTGAAAACAAAGGAGGATCAACCACTCTTCAATCCCAACTCAAGAAGCTCGATTCTAAGCTTAAAAGAGGAATATTTCCCAAATTAGGTTTAGGAAATTTCTGAAATTGGAAGGAGGATGAGTTGGAGAAGAAGAAGGAGAATCTTACCAATGGGTTCTCTTGAATTTGGAGCTAGAAGTTGGATTTGCAAAGAAAGCTAGGGCTTGGAGTTTTAATTTCCACTCTTTTCCACCATTGTTGCTAAATCTTGAAGGGTTAGGAATTAGAAATGAAATGAAGATAAGTGGGGGTGGAGCTAGGGCTCAGCTGGGTTAATGGGCTGAGACAACAAACCAAAGCCCTAAGTGAAAAAGTAGCCAAATTCGACTAACTCCAAACATATCGAAGTTTATACTCAAAAAGGTCGCAAATGTCATTTTGAACTCAATGGGGGTGGTCTCGAGTCCCAATTCGAATGTTTGCAAAAAGTAGCTATTCGGACAAAAAATCCGACGAACGATGAAATATTTAAATAAAATATTTAAATATACAATTGATAAATATGCGGGTTGTTACATTGCCGATGCCAATCACATATCCTTTTAAATTGTCTCCAAAGTTAACCAATCCTCCATCTTTGTATATTATATCATTCAGTATATCTAGATTGCCAGTCATGTGTCTAGAATATCCACTATCAAGTATCCATTTGTTCTTTCTGATCTGCACAATTTGTCCATTGTGGATTGATTCCTGAACACCCATAAAGCATGATTCCGGATTTTATACTGGTTCGGAGTTACCCTACATCCAGTCCCGCAACACAAGTACGGATTTCCTTTCAAAAGCAATTGTACAATTACACCCTCGGTTTCAAGGCTACGAGGCGCACCCTCTAGAATTTCGATCCTCTGGGTAGAGATACTTGATTTCCGGGCCACAAGTTTACCCAATTGATTTACTAAGGCTACAATCACACCTTTCCCATTTTGTTTGATTTCCAAGGCTACAATCACACCTTTTCTCGCTTAATTGATTAGAAAGAAGTCTACAACTCTGAATAGCACTAAGAATCTTGTAGAGATAGTGATAGAGAATCAAACTAGAAGTAATCGAGTATGATTCAATGTTGATTTCGGCAGAGTAATGATAAGAATATGTATTAAAAAAAGAGGAATAAGAAGAGGAGTGAAAACCAAAAAAAATGATTAAAAATTCATCGAAACTGGCCCCTATTTATAGAAGAACAACAGCCATGTCCATTCATGAAGAGTTATGGCGAATAGACACTTCTTTTGAAATTTTAATTTTTGAATCAAACTGTTTAAATTAGTTTTTATAAAAGATAAAGGTTATTTCAAAGAAATTCAAAACATCATAAAAATCTTTGGGATGTCGACATGCCTATGGGTACCATGTCGACATGGTACCCATAGGCATGTCGACATCCCAAAGCTTTTTATGATGTTTTGAATTTCTTTGAAAATAACCTTTATCTTTTATAAAAACTAATTTAAACTTTATAAATATACTTGACTACAGTTGAAATTCATAAGTAAATATAAAGAATAATATATATATAATTTAACCACAATTTTATATTTAAATCTAAGTATAAATATTTAAAAGTTAAATATTATTAAAAAGATAGTTTAAAATCAAGAGTAATTTGACTTTGAAAATAAAGATGTTTTTGAGGCTAAAATTATTTAAAAACAGGATCGAGGGTTTTGAATCTTTTAAAAGGAAAGTTTTGAAAACATTTTGAAAACAGGATATAATTTTGAAAAATCATTTCGAATAAAAGTTAGCGGATACAAAACAATGTTCCACTCGATTTTTCGTAGGTTCCATCCTATTTAGGGTTTTATCCCTTTAACGAGCTCGAAGTGGATTCCATTCCACGAATAAATTGGATTTTAAGATGCCAGTGCTTTTCTACAAGTTTTAACAAAAATTCCTAATAAAAAATACTTATCCTTGAAATCTTGAACTCTTGATAGTCTCGATACTCATGAGTCTTTTATCTTGATATCTTGAATCTCTATATTGTGCAGTCTTCATTCTTAGTGCATGCATGGTTAAATCCTGCATATACATATATATCTAAACTTACAATGTTAGTATTTATATTTTATAATCTATTCTAAGGTTGTTGTCATCAAAACCATCATCTCACAGACTAACAGGAAGAAGCTTATTTTCACACTTAGACCTTGGGTTAAGTAATAAGCATGATTATAACATAGATTATAATAAGAAATGTAACAAAATGAGGCTTATTTTATGACTTAGGATAAATTAATAAGCAAAAATAGTAGGAATAAATTGTAAGGCTTATTTAAAATAATTTATCTAAGTTAATAAGTAAAGATGAAAGTAGGACCTGCACCAAATAGCATTCCTTAGGGCACGCTTATGCTAAGAATGGTAGTAAATGGTCAAATAGAAGTCCAAATAACGGAGAATTTGGATAAGGGACGCAACTAGATATTGTTTGGATGAAGAGCCAGTACCAACAACATTTCCCCTATAGATTCTATGGATACAAGGTGATCTCATGTTAGCCTGAAGTGGGATGAGGGGCATTGCTTATGCTGGATGTTAAGGTAATAAGAAGACCCAATATGTGGAGCAAAAGGTAGCATGGGCATAGTGGCAGTTACGCGTGCGACTTCCATTCGGGTGCTTAGTAATGACTATGAGTTCCAAGCGCTTAGTGTAGGTGTCTTTCATAGACACCATTACCTTCTATGTAGGGGGCTATATATGTCGTCTGGGCCACAGTAACATTTTGTGTAGAGAGTTATATAGCAGCTGGTCTACAGAAAGGCACTATAGAGTAGCGGGCTGATCAAAAAGGGTAGAATTAGGGTTACATCCTAATTGCAGGATTAGGAATTCAACCTTATCGAAGCAGAAATCTAGGACGGGTGCAAGTAATCAAAAGTTGACCTATCTTATAAATTGAACAATATTTAATCGTACTTTCTATCTCTTTCCTATTTTCTTTATTACCCTTATTTATGCTAGAACTATTGTACAGTCTATTACTTTATCTTGCTTAATGACTCTAGCAATTACTATCATTCACCTGACTTTAAGTCTGACCCGCTCCTCTATTTTCCCCTTCCCCCCTTAGGCAATCAAGTAAAAAGTCAGTAGATTGTTACAGCTTGGAGTTCTCTTGGAGGATATTTCATCTATGTATTTTCTTTTGTTTCAGCTTTCATTCTTTCTATGTACTGACTTATTTTATGGGATGTTATGTACTCTGATTTTGAGACTATGAATTTTTATTTCATAAGACATAATGGGTTTTGAGAAATCGATATTGTATTTGATATTTGACTTATTTATGAAGTATTCATGAAGCTTTGTTTTAATTAAGTTATTATTTTATTTTCCGCTGTTTTTACCTATTTTTGTCTTATGAATCTTAGTCTCTGTTAGTTTCAGTTATACCTACAACGCACTATGCCTTTTAATGTGTCCTTTTGGGTATATTAAGGGGTGTAGGGCGTTTCACGTCCATCTATGTGGTACATTGTATATTGGTTTCGACTAAGATGGTTTCGGCTAAGATAGTTTCGACTGAGATGGAGTGGAGTCAATGGAGTCGAAAAGGTACTGCTAGAGGCGGAACTAACTTTTTTGAATAAAACGCTAAAATTTAGCTACTTTTAGTAATTTCTTTATAACTACTTGCCTGTTTGTAATCCTTTGATTGGTTGCCTTAAAACTTTTCAAATACTTTACAAATAAAACTACCACATTTATCAGATCTAAATCAAAGAATTATAACGTTTAAGCCCTTCAATTTAACAAAATCAACATTTGCAGACAAGTTCATCTTCCATAATAATTATTTTCCCTAGTAAATCAATTGGGATAAATCCCCAAAAATCATAGAAGTTCAATTTTATCGTGTAATCAAGCATATTAAAATTTCAGGTCCAATTTCTTCCTGAAATTCTCGAAATAAATTTTAAATCCAATTAAATCATATCTTCCATTAGAAATTCATAATAAATTTTCTATAGCTTGGAAAATTATGAAAATTAAAAGCCATCTCCAAAGTTGTGTTTTAGTTAGCATAAAAAATTACCATAGCATTCCAAAATCTTGTACTCTTGGTTTTTCCCTAAAACCATGCAAATCCATATGTATATGAATTAAAATAGATCAAACATAATATAATTCAAGCACATCATCATCCATATCATCGTAAAAATGAATTAATCATAAATTTGAAAACCTATAATCATAGAATAAAATAGAGGTGATATAAAATTATTATTCACCTTAGATACGATAAGAAATGTGAGATTTGTTGTTGATTAATCCTTTCTAGCTTTTGATCCTTAGCTTTAGATTGAATTCTTCCTCTTTTCCTCCTTGTTAATGGCTGGCTCTATTTTTGGGCTTATGATTTGCATTTGTGAAAATGAGAAATGAAATGTGAATTGGCAATTACAAAGGTGTATAGCCGTGTATAATGAAGTGGTTATTTACTAATATACCCATGTGTAAATTAATTAGCTTATAAACCAATTTAAGCCCATTTATTTTATTATTAAGCATGACCCTATATATGATTTGTTCAAATCTCAATCCCCTTATCATAATTATTTTATTTAGTTTATCTAATTAAATTTCCTAAATAACGTTATCAAAAATTAGGGATGTTACAAGAGTTTTGTAAATAAGTGTAAAAATTTGAAAATGTTGGTAAATTAAGTTATAAAAAAGAATATTACAATACAATACCTAGTAAAATATTGGTCTAAATGGTTAATAAATTGAATTTATTATTTTGTGTATATATAGATATGTGTGTGTATACACACATGCATGCCTGTATGTATGTGTATATAGACACACACACATTGTGTATTCATATATTTAAATGATAATTTTACAGTTTTTATTAATATAATTATAGTAAAAAATATTGAAATTTTCATATATTATAGTTTATTTGACAAACCAATGAATAATAGTATCTTTAATTTATTTAAATACTTTTAAGATTATGTAATTAATTTTAATATATGGACTTAGAGATGAATAGTTAAAGGGAATTGAGGATGTTTTGCAAATGACTATTTAAAATGTTGATATTTGAAGTAATGAATAGAATTTTGTAATGCAATGTATGATAATTTTATTGAGACAAATGAATTGCAAAAATTAAATCTATTGTTATCATTTATATATATTCTTTATGTTATGTGACTTATGTGTCTTTTTTTAATGAGAAAATAATTTTATCATTTTTATTAATATGAGTATTGTGTACATATTGAAAATTTTCATGTTTTCATAGTTCAATAGTCGAATTAACGGATATCAGTTAATTGAATTTATCCAATTAGTTTATTGTCAAGATTGCATAATTAGTTTATAGGCCAAAGCGTAAAATATTAAAAAAAATTATGTGGACTACGTAAATAATTATGGTAATTTTAATGTGTGTATTTGTAGTTAAAAATAAAATTTTACGATCAAATGTATAATAAATTTGTTGAGATAGATGAATCAAAAATTAACTCTGTTATTATCGTTTTATGTGATTTAGATATCTGTATGGCTGAAATATAATTTGATTTTACTATTTTGGTCGATACATTAATTTTTTTTTTGAAATTCGTTGCATAAATAGTAGTACATTGTTGTGTTACAAGTGTTAGGTAGTATACAACATACTACAAGTCAACAATGTTCGGTAGTTCAAATCACACTGTATGTAGGATTCTAACCTATAACCTCATGGACCAAAGCCGGAGTGCCTAATCACTGGGAGAGTGGTGCTGAACATTGATACAATAATGGTATACATATTGAAATTGTTGCTCTTTAGTTTTTTTTTTGAAATACTAATTAAATATTAATTAACTAAAGTTATTTAAATAATCTAAATTTAGGGTTATGTAATTGATTAAAATTTATGGATTTGAATATAAAATACTAAATGACAATAGATTAAATATTTATAAGTCACTATATAAATTTTAAAATGACAGTACCAAAATGTAAAATGATGGAGGAGAATTTGTAAGATAAGTGTAACAGAAGGAACTTGAAAGTAAAATGTCTCAAGAGAGAATTAAGCAAATGAAAGAAAAACCAAATAATTAACAAGAGAGCAGAATTTTTTTGTTTTGTTATTATTTAGTAGATGGATACTATGCTAAAGCACAGACACAAAGAAAAGGCACGCACTCCAGTGATAAAGGATAACAAATACTTAAACTGTGCTGTAAAGGTTGGATTTAAACTAAGGACTTTTCCAAAAGCAAGCTAATGTCAAACTACTAGACTAACACATCACTGGTTCATGAAGAATAAAAATTTGTACACATATTATTATGACTGGTATGTAACCTATGCGTTGCACACATCATGTGGTTGAAAAACAATGATATAAATTTTCAAAGAATAAGAATTAATATGCAATATATGGTGAATTTGTTAGGATAAATGAATTATAAATAGAACTTCATATATTTCTAGGTCCATAATTACTATTATAAGAATTATTTACTTTTAAATATTATTAAACTATCATATTTGTAGAAGAAAATGAGTTATATATATTTACTGTTTTTTAGGATTAATAATTGTTAAGAAAATAGATAAATACTAGTATTTTAATTAATTTCAAAATTATTATTTTTATAAAATTTCATGGATATATATTCATGTACATAGATTTTGAAATTGACATTAAAGTTTTGTTATATTTGACTAGAACATAAATAATATGTAGATTGAATTTCAAATATTATTTGAGAATTGGCGAAAATACCTAAAAATGTAAGTGTAATTTTGATTAGTCAACATATTGATATGCGTTTAAAGTTTTTATAGCATATTTTTGTGAAAAATAAATAAATAATATTATAAAAATGATAAACAAAATATTTACTTAACTACTAAAATAAATATTAAGTGAAAATAAAACATATAATGTTATAGTTCACATTGTTAAAAAATAATTTTTGATCAAGTGTTTCATACCTCGATAATTTTGATTTATAATAAATATTTCAAAAAATATTTAACATTCACCTTTATAAGATAATAAAATACAGAAGAAAAATATTTCTAATCAAAATATAACATAATAATTGCCCATTAATTATCGTAAACTATGGATATAAAAAGTCAAAATGTATTTTTTTAACGAAAACATTCTAACGGAAACTTTTTACTATTTTTCAGCATTATAGATTACAAACATTCACCACTTACCATTAATTGCAATGTCATTCTTCATAAAAATAAATTTTATTACTGACCAAGAATCTGCTTGACATACCAAATTTGTAAAGGAAAAATGTTATATATGTTTATAATGACATACCAATTTTAGAAAGAAAAGATTATCTATATATTTGCTTGCAATGAGATACCAACTTTAGAAAGAAAAATTTTGTGTATATATTTATTTGTATATACTAATTCTAGAAAGAATGAAATTTTGTGAACTTGAATGTAGAACAATGTTACGATGTTTAATAAAATATTGTATATAATTGAAAAAAATATAATCATATGGACTTCAGTGGAAAAAAATATTTATCATATTTTTCAATAGGAATGTGCTATTCACATTGAATTGTCATTTTTTTTGATTTAATAGATCAATTAATAAATATTTGCTAATCGGGTTTACTTAAAAAGTTTAATTTAAGATCACTTAATTAATTCAAATATATATGGACTTGAATGTAAAATAATATAAGAAATATTAGGAGAAACCCATAAATAATTGTTATAACCATTAATATTCTGGTATTTAAATGTAAAATGACAAAGGAGAAAATTAGTAGAACATCGTAATAATTTGTATATAATCATGGATGTTACACCCCGCCTCTATACCCATATTACTCAAGAGTATTACTGAATAATATAATATTGTTCAGTAATATGGAGAATGAGGCAACGTGGGTAAAGCAAGTGTGAATATTCCCCTGGACTAATACTGAATATGTCTCATAATATAAAAACTTCTCATCTCAACGTAGAAAATCTCAGAATAAAGCAATAAACACGTGTGGTGCCCGAAGATAGAACAATACACGATATAAAATAAATCATAGACAATGCAGAGTTATCTACATAGCGATAAAATATAATACATTACATAAATCTGAATGGGATACAAAAAGTCAAATTTGCACTGAATCTCAAATATATACATGATAAATCCAATATATCTAATCCAACATCATATACATACATGAATCCAAATACATAATATAAAATACATCAAGTAATACGGCCTCCAACTACACCCAATAAGTTATATGGTCATAGTGTCCTTAATCCTGAAATGTCTCGGACTGACCCGAGTATTATGTACATAATAAACAGGTCAGACTATGTCTAGATTCAGTGATGAGAATATAAACGATATCTTCATGGAATCATAAATATGGCATAATAAGAAATCGGTTTAAAGGAATAATAAAAGATCCACTGACACATCAAACACCATCCATAACACATCAAGCATCAAAACATCCATCCAACATCAAAACACTATCAAACACATCACCCAACATACATCAAACATCCATCTCACACATCTCATAAACGCATATCACACATCACACACATCTGCACATCGCACATCGCACACCACAAACATTGCACACAACATACATCACGCACCGAACGTCAAGTTATTCATATTTATTTAGTAGTATTAGATTTACTTATTATTTTCATTTTCATTACTGCTACCGGTATTATATATGCTATTGTTATTGCTACTGCCAGAAGCCGAGTCTACACCTGAGCCTCATAGCTTCTCAGGTATAAATAGAGACCCTACTCGTAATATTTTTGTGAGCGTCCTTACCAGTCTTTAGATGCACAATAAACGCAAATTGCTTCCTCGCCTCCTTGCTTCCATCAACATCCTCGCTTCATTTTGAATTCGTCACGTTGGCCCGTGCAGCAGACTGTGACCATGCAATGAGGAGGCCATGCCGTTGCAACTACATCAGCGAGCAACCCCATGGTCAGTAAAGTTAGGATGGGGCTAGCAAAAACTTCTGGCTATCACATCCTCATAAGGGACTTCATGCTTCTCGTTCCACTCAAAAGCTTAGATAATCATATTTCCTCTTTAAAATAAAATAAGTGTAATAATATATTTTACCTTGCACATCAAGTCAGAAAATCTAATAATATCGATCAATATGGGTTTACAATATACAATAATCCACCGACAGCCAAATATTAAATACCAGGTCCATAATGAATTACTCGACATTATGGGCTTACGGAACCACCTACAAGTCCGCGACTGGCCATACTCCATTCTCCTTTGCTTACCGCTTCAAAGTCATCATTCATTTTGAATTCAAAGTCCCTTCTCATCGAGTGACCTACTATGACCTCAGAATAAATAGAGATCTCCTCTTAGAATATAAAGAATTGATAGATGAGAAGCGCGAATAAGCTGATTTGAGGGCAACTGCACATTGACATCGAGATGCCCTATACTACAACACTAAAGTTCAACTAGAACCTTTGAAATCAACGATCTCATCCTGAAATAAGTTTTCCTCATCCAATCACACGTGAATCCTACTTGGGAAAGACTGTAAGTTATTGAATAGAGGATTGAAGAAGGAACTTTTAAGCCGGTGACTGTTGATGGTGTCATACTCCCAAGAGTATGGAATAACAAGCATTTACGACGCTATCCCACTTAGTTTGTTCTTTTTTATTCAATTGTATTTAATTTCTGAATTTCTTTTAGCATTTGATTTTCTAGATATGTAATATGACAAATTACATCATTTCTTTCCATCTAGCAAATAAAGTTTGAAATTTCCTTCATATCTGTGATTGTTATAGCATTACATATTAGTTATGATATCCCACTAACTAATATTAACATGTTTGAGCAGGTTTCTAGAGTTTGGAGCCAACCGATTACACGAGTTCACAACTGGACTAAACAAAATGAATGTGGTCTAACCGTTCATTCGATGTTTCTCACTTACAACTAGATAGGTGGAGTACCTAATGAGAAATGGATGAGACTTGACCATCCGATAATATCCTAACTAGCGATGGGACAGACATAAATCAAAAAGAGATCGTAACACGATCGATCGCTCTCTGAATTAAACCCCAAGCTTGGGGGTAAATCAAAAATTAAGGAAAGTATGGTCTGACTATTTTCTACAATAACTCTAAGTCCTCAGAGTTTGGGCTAGAGTATAAACACAAATTTGGGGTGATTCAACCACCCACCAACCAACTCTTATCCCCATAATGCAATATGAGTATAAACAAATAGATGGGTGTGGTTCGCCACACACCATTCCACAAACTTCGATCTGAAATCGGTAGAAGAAGCATAAATTCGCTAAAGATGGAATTCAACCATCCACTATCTAACTCCTTCAGCCAGAGACTAGGGCCAGGAGTATAATCACTTAAGCCGTTGAATTTGGTAGCATAGCACTAGAGCTTAAGCCTAATGTTTGGTACAACTCGAGGCCACGAACACTTGGAGGCCTTGAGTAAAAATTGACGAATTATTATGTAAATCAACGAGCAACGAACTACAAGTTTTTTGAATGGAAAAGTGATAGCTCGACTACTCAAATGAAAATTACATAGGAGTTCAACAGAAAATAAAGAACTTTTATTTACATATTAAACTTGAAAATCATAGTATAAGTTTATCTAAAAGAAGTGAACGTACCTGCACAAACACGGCCAACAAAAAGAAAAAAAAACTGCATATGCTATATACAAACTAAGCCGACATGATGGCTACTTCTTTTGCTTCTTCTCCCTATTGAGTTTCTTGGGAGTGGAACCACCCGAGCCTTTGCATGTTCCTCTCTTTGATCCTTGACCACCACCCTTATCACCTTTGGTGGGAGAACTTTCAATGATGAAGGAAGTTCTCCAGGAACTAACCCATTAGGTGGAATGACTTAGAGTGGGACGAGGTTTGGATCATCAACGACAATGTCAATGGGTTCAGTTTTAGCTTTCCTTTTCAATAACTCCTCCCTCTCGATGCGCTCCTTCAAGCTAAGCTCATCAATTGTTAAGAGGTACCTATGATCATGACATCCTTAAACTTGTCTTACAGCGGCTGATCATCGACCTTCTCATCAGCAAGAGCTCCAATAATTTGGGCATCAGGACTTGGAATGTCAATAGCCGTTGGAATTTTAGTAGGTGTCGGTTGTTGCTCCACAACGGCACCGCTTCTTGGAGGTTGACTGGGAGCCAGAAGACCTGCAGATTCATGAGAACAAGCAAATAAGCCCAAAACTATTAGGCATAAAGAACGAAATCTCTCGAGTAATTGAGAATAGAGTGGGATATCTATGTCTGGTAGACTTTTAGTTGTTGCCAGAGTACTCCTTTCTTAGATAGGAGTCAGTGCCTTTTATTTTTAACCGTGTTTATCTAGATCATAGCTTGGGTCTTGTCTCGTTTTACGAGAAACTAGTGTGCCGGTTGGCTGAAGTGAAGAGCAACCTTTAGGATCTGATTTCGAAGCTTCAAGATGTCTTTCCCTTTGCCAAAGGGTTCCAAATATTAAGGTATTGAAACCTTGCAGTGACAAGATCTAAAGGTTCATTCCCATGGAGGATCTCTCGCATTAATTTCTCCTCATCTAAATTAGCTTCGCCGAGGGCTTTCTTCCACATTTCAGTGACATATTCCCAAGTCTCGACAAGCGATTTGAGGTAGCCCTCTCTAAGAGAACTTAAGTCATGATGGATTAGGACTTTGGTGTTGTGTTTAACAATCAGAAGATCGAACATGTCCTTAATCTCATTCCGGCCAGCATCTTTAGCATCCTCCAACCGGGCCTCAATTTTCCCTCTAACTTCATTACGACCAGCTACCCTTGCCTCTTCCTTGAGGGCGTCGACTTGAGTAAGCTGCTCGTCAAGTTTAATTTTCAGCTCCCGAGCCTCGGCGGCCTCTTCATAATACCTTTGAGACTCCTATTGAGCCTCAAGTTTTTCTTCCTTCTCTTTCTTAAGAAGCTCTTTGAGTTCCTTAAAGCGGTGGACTAGGTCTTTCCCCTTTTGCACTGTGTCTTTCTCTAGAGTAAGTGCATCGTTGCATCTAAGTGCAACGTCCATCTCCTTTTTGTGAGCCATTTCTAAATAGTTAACAGCTTCATATGTTTCTTTAACACTCTTATATGCCGCGGCTAATTTCATGTTCAACGCTGTGATCTCATTATCTTGGTATCTGATCATGTCTATATTATGGATCATCTCCAGCTTGAGGTGAACGATTTCATGTTGCCTTTCAATAGATACCTTCGAGATTTTCTTAGCTAAGTGTTGGAATGCTTCACGCTACATAAAAACATCGTTGACGACTGCAAGCGAACTTGCTTTAGCACTCCTTGGAATTTTATGGACAGAAGGAAGAAACTTTACCCCATCAAAGTAGATTTTTGAAATTTTGACCATAAGTTTAGCCAATTGTTCTACTATAGAGGCCCTTGCTCGACCAACGATCGTGAGGCCGTCGAGATCCAGATGAACCCGAACGAGGCTCTGGTGGCACAGTGGTTTAGGGAACATAAGAAGAAGTCTGATTACCACTATGTACAGGAGGATTGGGCTAAACTTCCAGATGAGATGATTAAGATTTAGACTTGTGCTTAGAGGATGACGACTCCCATGAACGATGGCTTCTTTCCCAGCTGTCATCCCTTTCTCGACGCCTACTCGAGTTTGAACCAAGACTAGATCCATAATGTATTAAGGAGCTCCTCAAGCAATTAAAGGCAAGAGAATGTGATATAGCATGTGCAAGTCAAAAAAATCATGTTAGTGACAATCAAATAAAAGGTAGACAAAAATCATGCAATAAAGTGTGCGTGATAGTGACTGTCCTAGTGCCTCCCTTCCCCGTCCCCGAATGGGCCAGTTATTATAGCCTTGCTTATAGGAGTGATTTCTCCTTTGCTAGTGGGAGGAATGTCATCACTGGTCCATGGAAGAATTAAGCCCCCTGACAGTAATGTTAGGAAAGTTGAAAGTCTCGATGTCGTCTGGAACCGGTAGATTTGAGAACCCTTCGATCGAACTTTCTAAAGGTTGAGAGGAAGATTCTGGTTCAATGGAGGTGATGGTGAACGTGGCCATCTTAGCAGTCTTTCTCCTATAGAGTTTATACATGATCCCCTTTTCTTGTTGACGCATGAGATTGTGTGCCTTGTTATGATTCGACTACAAGCGCATTGCTCAAACCTACATCATTATTGCCAGGCTCACTGGCATCACCACCTCTAATTTCATCTTCTTCGGCATCGTCCTGAGCCTCCTCAACTAGGGGCACGATAGGATTATCAGTGCCGCCTTCTTATTTACAACATTTCTTCACAACGTAATGCCCTCTGGAAGCCCTATGCTGTGATCTTCTTCTATCAACCCAAAACGAGATAACAACTCGTCAGTTATGAGTGACCTAATGTCCTTGTCTTCGAATAGGGTAGCGCGAATCGTGGAGACCGCCCTTGAATAAATATTGCCTTCGGATCATGAATGGACACCTGTAAATTTTCAAAGTACTTGCTAGTTCACGATACGACCTAAACTTAAGAATTTGAAAATAAAGCGAGGGCACCACATATGTCCTTCCAACCATTGCCTTGCGAAGCCAGGTGGACAATGAATATAGAACCATTCATGCTTAAAGACACTGAGCTTATTCCAAGCAGCGGTCTTGACTGTTGGGTGCGGGCTCGAGGAAAGTATAAAAAGACTTCCCGTTCATCACTTAAAATTGCATACGAACCTAATATCTTCCGGAGATGGCGGGTAGAACAAAACATCCATAAGTAATAAAAAGGTGCCATGAAGGAAAGTGTAGCTACTCGGATGCAGCTGAGCAGGAGCTATCCCCATATAATTTAGCATCTCTTGGATAAATTAATTAAAAGGCGGCACACATCTGGACTAACAGAAATTTATTACAAGCCGTATGCCCCTCTGGGGGAGAGTAGGCCATGTCATTCCCTAAAGGGACTAGAACATCTCCAAATGGGATCCCATGTTTAAAACACGGTCATTGAAGAATGGCCTCATCAATTCTGGAGGCCAAGGAATCCATTAGGTTATCCAGAAATATAGCACGCTTTAAAGTGTCAGGTGCAGGATTTATCTCTTCCATCGAAAGGATAGGAATGTTAGAGAAAAGGTCAACTGACGGGACAAAACTCTCCAGTTTCTCAGTTTGGTGTTCAGGAAAAAGTCTACTGGATATAGTAGAAGAACTCGACTTGGCACTTGGATTGCTGTGTAGCGAAGGCTGTCCAAAAGACATTATGGCTAAACACCATGAACATCTAGAGCCCATATCAACTAAACTCAATAGATAATAAAGATTAGAAGATTTTACCTATCCCCATATGCTACGTGTAAACTAGTGTGGTGTAATGTTGTGCAATGAAGAATAAATAATTCAAAATTTAAAGCAAAATGAAGTGACAAGGCTTTAGATTCTGACCAGAGTGACCGTCATCGCTGACCGTCTCAACTGGCATTCATGTGGATCAGTTGTAGTAGCTTCAGGTTCGATTATTGGCATATCGAGGTGTGAAGCTCATTATTCATTTTTATACGTTGGATTTTAGTCCATAATCGAGTCCCAAAAGTTCAATAATTCAATTTCAAGTTCAAAGTTGGATACGCAAGTCCCGTTGTCCATTAAACTTTATACGTTCAAGTTCATTAAGATGGGATTGGTTCTAATTGTTTGTACTAGCCTACATGGATTGGTTTGTTTTTTCATGCTTCGTTCAAGGGCCTAAATTCGGCTAGATCGGGGGAGGCGATCCCTCTCGTAAAGCAAACAACTGGTCACTCTTAACCAACATGGCCGATCCATATTCCCATATCTCAACATAGTCAATCCCTATGCCGAAACTAACTCGACCGATCCCTTTATGCTACACCAACACCGATCCCTCCTCAAAAATCTCCACCACCAATCCTTATGTCATGAATGAACGATCCCTTCTTTCTTATATTTACATTGATCCTTATGATTCAATCCCTTCTTCTCTCCATTCATTCCACCCTCTAGCTTTTATTTGAAGAAACAAACCACCGATCCCTTCCTTCACCCTTTTAAATCGTTGGTATGATCCCTTGCTCCTTTCCTTTTCCTCTTCTACCACCTCACCAAACCCAATGTTGCCACCATTCTCCTTTCTTCATCTAATTTGACCCATGGCACGACCGATCCCATCATCTCATCACGAATCAAAATCATATGAAAATCAAAACCTACCTATATACAAATGAGTATGGATTGTCACGCATGAGATGGGATGAATTTCAATTTGAGGTAAGGGCTAGGAGATGTTCTTGAATTCAAGTGGGTGGCAGATTGGACGATGGAGATGGTGGTAGTTTCAAAGGGAGGAAGAAAGGGGTCGGCTTTAAGGTAGGAGGGGATGGTTCAGTGTCGAAGAAAATGAAAGCAAGAAAGAAATGAAATAAGGCGAAGGATGGAGAAAGAAATAGTAGTTTATATATGAGGTTTGAGGGATTTGCTTGCTTACTCTTCTTCACGAAGCCAGAAGTCCTCAAAAAGGGATCGGATATGATCCCTATTCAAGAAGGAACCATCTGGTTCTTATGTGTCCGCGTACACATGAAAAAAAATATAAAAAAGGAAAAGGAAGAAAAGAGGGGAAAGGGATTGGTTAGTGAAATTCCAATCCTTATTATTAAAAAAGGAATGGGATCGGGTACGATCCCTACATGCAGAAAGGAAAATTCCAAACCTTGTTTAAAAAAACCTGTAAAACATAAATGTAATGAAAATGAATCTAATTCGACGAAAATTGATGACAACCCATGATCCTGCAAATACATCCAAGAGCCAATGATAAGAACATGTATCTGAACGTGCATGTGTATATTCTAAAATTCAATTTTTGAAATTGATAGCAATTGAATTCTCACCTGAAGCTTTCAAGGTCGAGACTAGATCAGATGGCTAATGCTTGCTAGCCTTGTAGAACCAAACATAGATAGCAACTGATGGATTATAACCTTGAATTTATACTACTGGAAATTAACCAAGCGTCATGACGATCAAAGAGTGATACGACACTTTGGAAAAATAATTCGACAGAAGGATAGTGACTATTTAGAAAATTGGATGGATTTCTTTCCAGCGACTCTAACTTGCTTCGATTCAACGCACGTCATGTTCAACACAGGTCGTTCTTTTGGGGTCAATTGTCATCTGGCATTTTGACACTGCTATATCCAAATTGATTGGACAAGTTAGACTCGACTATCATCAAAGCTAATAAGCCCAGAGCGATGATTGTGGGTTCTATAAATTAAGTACATATGATAATATAAAGCAACGATCAAACGCAATTGAGAGATATGCTACTTAAAAAGTTCTAAATATGGAATATAATCTAACCTAGAAAAGGGATAGGGTATCATCCCTCTCAAGCAAAGGGATTGGATTACTTCAGCTAAACAAGTGCAACTCAATTGAAAACGACCGATATCTAAAAACCCAAAAGTCCAATACAAATGAAACTTTTGGGACAATATGTAGGGACTCTAGGTAGTCCAACCTAGGGATCACACCAGAAAATGATCAAGCAAGCAGGATCGGCCCTCTTCCCTTTAGAGGAATCAGCCAGAATCAGACTAAACAACATGTTGCAACAAAGATTGATCAATAACTCAAGTTCTGCTAATCTAATTGGCATGAAACTTTGAGGCTAAGCATAATACAACATGGAGAAGCTCCCACAGGGATGGTGCCTCCAAACTCCTCCAAAATAGGGATCAAATCTAATCCATATGTCTTCGGATTTGGACCATTTGATCCCTCTTGTGGGTCCCTATGGGTCTGGAGATCCATCTACCGAATTTTCTAGGAGATATTTCATTATTTCCTCTATAAATATAGTTTTCAAGGTTCATTTTTAGGATCATTGCACTGCTTGTACTCCATTTATAAAGTGATTAATAAAGCCATCTCTTTAAGTGGACATAGGCAAACAACGCTGAACCACTATAAACTGTTGTTTCTCTGTTGTTACCTTGTTTCTTATTACTTTACTGCTATATTATCTCTGTTTACATTTAATATTCTTCATTTATTCCTTAAATCTCTATTGGGTGTTTGTGCCAATTTTTGATGGAAACAAAGACATTATCTTAAATACTTCTTGTTTGTAAAAACGCTGCTTTATTAGGTGAAATTAGGTTAGGAAGGACACATTTCAGTCTAACTTCAGCTTGTTTAACTTTTGGGATTAGGGAAATATTGGTTGCATTCATGGAGTGCAACATTTTACATTTATTAAAGAAGTTCTAAACTACTTTATATATATCCTGCATTACAATATCTTAACATGAAGTAAAATAACCATACTAAAACCATCAGGCACCCCACATCATTTATGATTCATAGAAAAGAAAGCTTGCTAGATCTCAGAGTCACTGCAAAGAAAATTACAGTCATAGGAAGTAATTCTTGGTAGATCTATATTGTAAGAGCATCTAAATCGGTGGCAAGGTCAGTAGAATTACCCAGCAAGTCCCTAAAATAAGAAAGAAACAGCTCTTCAATTTTTGATGGATTAATATGCAACTCACCATATTGGTCAAACACAACATTGATGTTCTCTTTAGCGTTTAGACTTCAGGGAAGAATGAGGAAAGGCTGTGTTTCAATCCCCTTCAATGTACCATCTTAGCCTTAACTTCTATTTGAGCATGCTGGCTTCCTAGTGCAAAGCTTTACTTTATTGAGTTAATACTGCAGCTTCAAGCACAGATTAGGCTGGGTCATCTATATGGTTGTTATACCGCCTTTTGGCAAGGCCGAGATACCAAGGAACTAACCAGAAAGAGACAGGATCATACATCCTTAGCTTTGAATGATTGTTGGGCAACTACAAATATCGACGAGTTTTGCCCGAGTCCGGATCGGGCTACAATTGATAAGACACGTCAAGCAAAGCTGTAGAAACCAACGTTCCAAGTTTCGGGGCAGTCCGAGTTCGTATGCTCAAGTTATCTCCAATGGGAAATGGATCAGGTAGTATAAGGTTCGAATCCCTCAGAAATAACATAGGCTCGAATCCATCAAGAGGAGGGCTTGGTTCGAATCCACCAGACACATGTTGCCTCGAATCCATGAGGAGTGTCTTTGCTTCGACTCCATCAGGCAAGCCTTCCCTTCGAATCCATCCAAAGCACTCCCTGCTTCGAATCCATCAGGGACGTGCCTTCGTTCGAATCCATCAGAGGTAACCACGCTTCGAATCCATCTGCACCTACCTCGGTTCGAATCCCTCGAAGTATTCCCATCTTCGACTCCATCCCATGAAAGTCCTTCGAATCCATCAAGCGGAGAAGACTTCGCATCGACCAACTATGGAATATTCTGACCGATACGAAGGACACGTACAAGGATTCCTTCGAATCCGTAACTTCGAACCCATCAAGTCATAGCATCTAAAACCAAGGATTCGACCCTATCGATTCGAAGCATGTATAGCAACTGAAAATACAATCTTGAATCGATCATAACTTGAAATCTACAAGTCCAAATGCTACGAAATTTTCACAGGAGCTTGCATATACATAGAAGAATGTCCACGCCAAGTTTCTTCACGTTTGGACACTTTTTTGATCGATTCGAACTAAGGGTCGAATCGATCCCAAAGTGGGCCCGGATCTCCAGAATTCGGTCATGTGGGCCCCCCACACGTGCCAGAAGTGGTCTCCCCGAATTTTAGGCGAAATATCAGCCTCCAGCACTTATAAATAAAGCCCCTGTTCATTCAGAAAAGGGATCGGAGAATTTTAGAGAGAAAGCACATCTAAACGCTGCCAGAATTGGTTCAGAGCACCACCGTTGCCTTTGATTTCAAATTTTGGCTTACTACTTGCTGTACTTTGACATTGAAAAGTTGTATTCTCCGAATATCAAGCAATAAAGTAACAAAACTTCATAGTGGACGTAGGCAAATCGCCGAACCACTCTAAATCGTTGTCTCTTGTGCAATCTATTTTCTGCTATTTGGAGTTTTTGTTAGATAATCTACGTTTTAATTTACTTTCTTCATTTATTATCTCTTCAAAAACTTCCGACGAGTGTTGTGCCCAATTTTGACACAAACACTTTGGTGCTTTCACTGAGAAAACCCAGATTTTCTCCTGCTCTTTGGATCTGTCATCGATACCGGATTGAATAAATCTAAGAGAGTGATCCAGATCACAAATCCAAGTTCCTTCCCTTCTACTCAGATTTGCGTAAAGTCTAGGAAAGGATTCAACACTTCAAGATGGTAAGTACAAGAACCACTTCAAACATTGGTGATCAAGAAGGTCGGGATAGGCAAAATCCCACACAGCTATAGTCTACCAGTCAAGATGTCGCTGGGCATACGGATCAGTCAGGTCCGGTCACAAGACAAGAGTTCCAGGCGCTGCTCCAGGAACTAACCCAAAGCCGACAACAGCTAACTGAGCAGTTGCGAGCTAACGCTGAGTTGACCAATCAACTAAATCGCCAAAAGCGAAGAAGATCCAAAAGGGATCAAGCTCCTCATTCTTCCACCGAAAGCTCTGCTTCATCTGACTATAATAACAGATATGTCCGTCCCAGGCTAGACGGAAATCATGCGCAAGCTGCTGACTATCAACAGGCGTTGACCGTTGGGCAAATAAGGGTTGGCCCATCTACCAGCTTCCATACTGGCCCCTCCTCCCGAGGAGGCACTGTTCCACAATACACTGCAGACGATCGAGCTGCCACAGCCGCTGCAGTTGACCTAGGAGTTGATGCTCGAGATCACTCCAATCAAAATTATCATCAGTAGGGACAGGCTCCAGAGCCATATGTCCCAGAAGACGTCGAGCCAAGGAGGCGAGATACGGATCGGCGACGGCGCCCGATTCCACCTCGCACTGTGGAACCCGACCACACTTTGGCTCACCACCCATAGAATTTTCCAATGCCAGACTTCTCAGCCATGGTACGACAGATGATTCGCGAGAGTCAAGGCCTAACAAATGACGATTGGGGAATCTCCCGGAGTCATACCCCATTTACTGATGACATATTGTATGCTGAACCTCCTCGGCGATTCAGAATGCCAACCCTGCCCATGTACGAAGGAAATTCCGACCCAAATCAACATATTTTAAAATATGAGTGGTCGATGACTGCTGCGAGAGCCGATGACATAGTAAAATGTCGCAGTTTTCCCATTTCCTTAGGGGGAATTGCGACGATGTGGTTTACACGATTACCGCCACGGTCTATTTCTTCATTTGATCAGTTAGCTACCAAATTTGTTGATCAGTTTCGCATGCATATTGCCCGACCTAAAGATGTTAATACCTTATCAAGTGTCACACAGGCTCCCGGAGAAACACTTAGACGATATTTGGAGAGATTCAATGCTGCATGCGCAGAGATCACCAACCCCAATGATAATTCAATTTTAATGGCTTTGACTAAAGGAATCGACCTTGATTCCGAGTTTGGAAATTGGTTAGCAGGAAAGCCTCCCGCATCGTTGGACCGTTTCTATTCCAAAGCCACTCAATTCTTGAGGCGAGAGGATGCGAAACAGTCTAGGAAGCAGGACGATGCAAGGCCCAGCAGTGAAGGGATTCAGAGTAATGTTGCAGTTAAACAATCCGGAGAAAGTTCAGGAAAAGTCGGGTTGAATATTCAAAATAAACAAACTCAACGATCGAGAAATGGTGATAACCGAAGCAAGAAGCAAGACCAGAATCGTGGTCCGAGATGTAGGGCCGCAATGTTTGACAGTTATACACCGCTTAACACGTTGCTGGAAAACGTGTACCTACAGACTTGTAATACTATGCAGTACAAGAAGCCTGCTCCGAAGCCTTCGTCGGAAAGGCAGATTCAAATAGGAAAGTTCTGTAGATTTCATGAAAGTTATGGGAATAATACCAATGAGTGTAGACATTTGCATGACCTCATTGAAAAGTTGATCAGAGAAAGAAAGTTGGACCAGTTTGTTCGGGCACCACAGTTTGGTGGAGCGGGCCCATCTAATCAAAATCGAACGCAGAATCAGGAAAGACAAGGTGAACCCGCTCGTACGGGCGGATGGTTGGTTATCAATACAATAAGTGGTGGTCCCCATCCAGTAGACAGAAGCTGGAGAGAAATGGAGTCATATGCTTGCTCGATCAGGCATGTGGACTTTGAATGCTATAGTAACTCAGAAGACGGAACACCGGCTAAACAACAAAAGACAATGGCTGACGAAATCGTATTTAGAAATTGAGACGCCGATAAAGTTGAAGCTCCCACAATTGACCCGTTGGTCATATCCGCTCAAGTTGGTCCTGCTTGGATGAAGAGGATCTTGGTAGACAGTGGGAGTTCTGTGAACATATTGTTTAAAAGAGCATATGATTTAATGAAAATGGAAGCTAAGGACGTAAAACCTTGTCAATCACGAGTCCACGGCTTCAACGGGAGTGCGACGATACCAACCGGAATGGTTGAATTGCCGGTGGAGTTGGAGTAGGAGAATGCCGAAGAGTTCAGATGTTGCAGTTTGTTGTCCTGGATATTCCTTCCCCATATAATGCATTTTTAGGCCGACCGGCCCTTGCTGAATTTAGGGCTGCTATTGCCCCATGGTGTTTAACTCTGAAGTTCCCTACTGACCACGGGATAGGAGTTGTACAAGGAGATCAGGCTGTTGGGAGAGCCTGTTATGTTGCTGAGCTGCGAGAGGCGCAGCGAAAAGAAAAAGGAAAGGGCGTAGAGGAATCTCTCTGCGTCCGTTTTACTGACGATTGACAACTAGCGCCTGGGCCTCGGCCTGGGCACCACAACCAATTCCAAAAGGATCTTGATCCAAGGGACAATGATAATAAAGAAGAATCTACGGAAAGTCAAGCTTCTCCGGCCGAGCTAACCATCGATGTCCCGATTGACTATGATCACGATGACTCGAGAATGTTGAAGATTGGGTCTCAGCTTAACCAATAGACACAACAGGAACTGGTTGGTTTTCTCCGGGCGAATCTCGATGTATTCGCTTGGACGCACTCCGATATGTGTGGAATCTCGCCGGACATCGCGAGCCACACTTTGAACATTGACCCGCGATATATCTCGGTCAAGCAGAAACGACGTGGTATGGATCCAGAGAGATCTGCCGCCCTGAAAGAAGAGGTCGATAAGTTGAAATCAAATGGGTTCATTAGAGACGCTTTATACCCAGAATGGGTGTCCAATCCCGTGCTTGTCCGGAAACCAAACGGGAAATGGAGAACGTGTATAGATTACTCTGACCTGAATAAAGCCTGCCCGAAAGACAGCTTTCCGCTTCCACGAATCGACCAACTAGTAGATTCAACCGCCGGACCTGAATTGTTATCCTTCATGGATGCTTACTCAGGTTACAATCAGATACCCATGCATGTACCAGACCAAGAGCACACAAGCTTCGTAACCGACTTGGGATTGTACTGCTACAAGGTCATGCCTTTTGGGTTAAAGAATGCTGGTGCAACTTATCAACGCCTAGTCAACCGGATGTTTGCGATCAACTTGGGAAGACTATGGAGGTTTATGTAGATGACATGTTGGTGAAATCACGATACTCTGATAATCATGTCAAAGACTTGGATTCAATGTTCAATATCCTCCGGAAATACGGGATGAAGCTTAATCCACTAAAATGTCATTTCGGAGTCGCATCCGGAAAATTCCTTGGGTTCATCGTCAATGCCCGAGGAATAGAGGCCAACCCCGAGAAGATCTGGGCTATCAGAAATCTTCAAACTCCGAGAACCATAAAGCAAGTTCAGAGTCTTAATGGAAAAGTTGCAGCACTAAGCAGGTTTACCTCGAAGTCGACCGACAAATGCATTCCCTTCTTCGATTTGATTCGAAAAGGGAAACGAAACTTCGAATGGACTGCAGAATGTGAGGGCGCATTTCAATCGCTAATCCAACATCTTTCCGTACCACCAATCCTTTCAAAACCTGTAGATCATGAACAGTTATATCTTTGCCTGGCGGTATCAGAAAATGCAATCAGTGCTGCATTAATTCGGGAGGAAGACCGAGTGCAAAAACCGGTCTACTACGTGAGTAAACGATTGACCGGAGCCGAGAGAAATTATCCAAAGCTTGAAAAGTTGGCATATTGTCTAGTCATTGCCTCGAGGAAGCTCCGTCCATATTTCCAGGCTCATCCTATTACTGTGTACACTGATCAGCCCTTACGACAGGTCCTCACGCGGCCTGAGATGCCTGGTAGGTTACTAAAATGGAATATCGAACTGAGTCAATTCGACATCACTTATACTCCAAGAAGAGCCATCCACGGCCAAGTCCTAGCAGATTTTATAGCCGAATTCACTGTTCCTGAAGACTTGCCCGAGACCAGCGAATCTCCCGGATACAGTACGAAGCTCTACTTACCGGACTAAAGCTTGCCCGTGATCTGAAAATCATCGATGTAGAGATCTACTGTGATTCCCAGTTGATAGTATGTCAAGTTCGAGGAGAATATCAAGCCAAAGACCGAAGATTAGCCGCTTATCTAACTCGAGTTCTGGAGATGCTTAATCAATTCGATTACTATTCCATTTTCTACATACCCCGAGAGCACAATCAGAAAGCTGATTCGTTGGCAAAGTTAGCAAGTACAGGTGAGGCTCAGCAGTTGGGGGTTGTTCCGGTTGAAACCCTATCCTCTCCGAGCATTGATCGAAGGGAGACCGATTTTACATTTTAAGCTACCTCCACTAGGGAGTCGTGGATGACCCCTTATCGAGACTATATCGAACGTGGTGTATTGCCCGAGCGATGAAGCGAGAAAAGACAAGTTCTACGAAAGGCTCACGATTTGTTATTCAAAATGGAGTCATGTACCGGAGAGGATACTCTGTTCCTCTCCTCCGGTGTATCGCGCACGATGAAGTCAAACGAGTGTTACACGATGTACACGAAGGAGAATGTGGCGATCACACTGGGGGGCAAGCCCTTGCAAAGAAAATACTTCGATATGGGTATTATTGGCCTACTGTTAATCGCGATGCTGCATACTATGCTAGAAAATGTGACAAATGCCAGAAACACGCTCGAATTCCTAGAGCCCCGCCTACTGAGATAACCCAAATGGTCAGTCCTTGGCCATTTGCGGTAACGGGAATAGATATCATCGGCACATTGCCTCTGGCCAAAGGTGGCGCGAAGTACGTCATCATCGCAGTTGATTATTTCACCAAATGGGCTGAAGCTGAACCCCTTGCGACAATTACAACAAAGAAAGTAATCAACTTTGTAGTACGTAACATCATCTGCCGTTTTGGTCTCCCACATACTATCATCACCGATAACGGAACCCAATTCGACAGTGCTGAATTCAAGAATTTCTGTCAACGATTCCACATCCATAAGAAATTCTCTGCAGTAGCCCACCCTCAAGCAAATGGTCAAGTTGAAGCTGTTAATAAAGTTATCAAGTCCATTCTAAAGAAGCGACTGGAAAAAGCTGGGGGCAAATGGGTCGACGAACTTCCTATGGCGTTATGGGCCTATCGAACAACTCATAAAACCGCAACCGGTCATACCCCGTTTTCTTTATCCTACGGCTCTGAAGCCGTTATTTTAGTCGAAACAGAAGTGCACTCTCATCGTGTAACATATTATGATCCGAAAACAAATGCCATATTACTTGCTGAATCTTTGGATTTACTCGATGAGAAGCGCGAAGAGGCTGACTTGAGGGCAGCCGCATATCGAAGTCAAGTCGCCCGACTGTACAATGCCAAGGTCCGTCCGCGAACCTTCGAACTCGGCGATCTCGTACTCAAAAGGGTCTATCCGATCCCTTCGCACATGAAGCCAAATTGGGAAGGGCCGTATGTGATTTCACAAAAGCTCGGAGATGGCACATTCAAATTATCGACCGTTGACGGTCTTACATTGCCGAGAGCTTGGCATAGCGAAAGTCTTCGTAGCTACTACATATAAAAGACTTTACTTATTTATTTCCTTTCAATTTATTCCTTTGCATTTTATTCTAGCATTTCGAGATTTGAATTTGTAATAAGGCAACTGACTTTGCCATATTTTCTCGTTTCAGCAATAAAATGCCATCTCTTCGAGCCAGAGCTGTGATTTACTGAATATGACGTACAATATCACGATGCACGGAGAGCTAAGTTCCATCACACAGTGGGATTTATTCGAATAGTGAGTAACTGTGATACGACTGGTCACTCGCTAAGTGAAACCCGAGCTCGGGGGCAGAACACTACACCAACATAAACGGGGATTGATACACGGCAATCCCTCCTTCAACTCTAAATTCCCAGAGTGCGAATTGGAGTATAAACTTCAACTCTCGGTTCCCGGAGCGCGAACTGGAGTATAAATCCATCGCTCCCAGAGTGTGAGCCAACTCCAAATTCCCAGAGTGCGAATTGGAGTATAAACTTCAACTCTCGGTTCCCGGAGCGCGAACTGGAGTATAAATCCATCGCTCCCAGAGTGTGAGCCAACTCCAAATTCCCAGAGTGCGAGTTGGAGTATAAACTTCAACTCTCGGTTCCCGGAGCGCGAACCGGAGTATAAGTCCAAATTCCCGGAGTACGAATTGGAGTATAAACTCCAACTTCTGATTCCCGGAGTGCAACCCAGAATATAAAACTCTATCTCCAAATTCCCAGAGTGTGAATTGGAGTATAAACGTCAATTACAAGTTCCCGGAGAGCGAACTAAGTCATAAACACTGATAATTAATAAGTTCCCAGAATATGGGCCGAACTGTTAATTGCAAATTATGTTAAGTCCCCGAAATGTGGACATGTATTCCAGGCTTATGACATATATAAGCACGAGATGATCAATGCAATACTTAAGCAAAAGAGATAAGAGTAGTTTTCCATTTTATCAACAAACAAAAAAGGAGTTTGATTACATAATAAAACTAAAAACAATTCATAAAGTGGGTGCCGAATCCACACCTATACACGGCCTAGAAAAGGAGAAGTAAAAAGAATTGTCATTTCGCAACCGCATGATAAGACGAGAAGTTCACTCCTTCTTCTTCCGGTGTCTCTTCTTCGGAGTTGAACCGCTAGACCCACTACCCGGCTTCTTGCGAGATTTATTGTCCTTCTTGAGGGCATCCTCAGGATCTGGCATAATATCCACGTCTTCCTCAGAGCTGGAAGGGACAGAGATCCTTTTGTGAGGACGAACCGGAGGCGGAGAAGCCGTAACAGGTGGTGGAACTTCAACACTAGAAGTAATAGCTGTGCCGGCAGGAGAAGTAACCGTTAAAGGAGTTAGGCTTGGTGGATCAAAATCACCTCCGGAACCACCGACCGTCGTCACTGCATCCATTTTAGCGCTTATCTCGGCAAGGATTTCTTCTTCTCGGGAAGATCGAACAGCGCTAGACACACTGACGGTAGGCATAAACGAGCTAAAAGTTGGAGCAACTCCACCCATTGCAAAGGAAGGATCGGTAAAGGGTTCACAGGGTTGCTTGAGAAGCTCCTCAATCATCTGAACATCAAACGACATTGAACTCCCCTCTCCCATCTCGCCGGTTACGGCAGTAGTTGTAATAGCCTCAGTAACGACGGCTCCTTGCATTGGCTGCGAAGTTTGTGGTACTAGAGGTGCTGGCGCATTACTTTCGGTCACTAGTCGAAAATAAATAAGAATAATTAGTCAAATGATCTGTTCCAAGTTCAACATTCTAAAAACACTTAAGCAACATTTGAAATACCTTCTTTGCCTCGGCTCGGTGAAGAGACGAGTTCGGAAACAGTAGTCATACCGAGAGACAGTTCCGGCCGATTCGGGTTATAAGCAGGAATAACATGTGGACCAACTGTAGCAGTAACTCCGGACGAGGTTGGGGCATCAACTGAAACATCCTCACCATAATGTGCAGCTCCAGAGCCCTCGCCAGTCTCCACATGATGAAAACCAAGTCTCTCTCTCAGCAGAAATCATCGCTTCATGGAGAAGTTTCCTTTCCTCCTCGCTCAACAAGCGAGACTCAAGTTCAAATTCATCCACGACGCCTTCAGGGAGAGATGCTTTCTTGTTCGCCACCAATTTTTTCCAAGCACTGAGTAGAAGCGTAGAATAATCTCCAAGCCACGAGAGATTCCTGTGCTCAAGCACATTAGCATTGTAAGTGTCAAGAAGATCATCAAACTCGGCTTCTACTCTGAATATCTCTGCTTGAACTCTCCCTTCCACTTCTGCCTCCACCGCTTCAACTTTAGCAACCGCCGCGTCTCGCTCAGCTCGGAGAGACACGACTTGCTCGCACGCTTCTTGTGCGGCCATGTTAGCGTCATCCTTTTCCTTGCTCAAGTCGGCAAACTTGGCCTTTAATTCCTCAAGCTCTTTGACCGCCGCATCCCGCTCGGCCTCAACATTTTTATACCGATGGCCCAAATCTTCAATTAAAGTGCAATGCGCTTGTTGCATCTTCGCCATCTCAGCTAGTGTCTCATCGACCTTTTTTAGTGACTCCATTTCGGCCTTACGAGAAGATTCTGTTTCGGATTGAAGTATGTCAACAATATGGTTCTTCTGAGCCAAGTCTGCATCCAGTTTCTCAATAACTTTGGCTCGTTCGAAGGCTACTTTCGAAGCTTTAACAGCCGCCCTGTACCATTCTTTATGCTGAGAATAAAAATCGTGGGTATAGCTGAGGGCAGTGTTCACAGCCTCTTCGGGAATTCTTTTGAGATTGGGTGGAAAGATATAAGCGTCGAAGCATATTTCTGGAAAATCTTTCTTCAGTTGAGCAATTCTTATAGCCCCTTCACCAGACGTTTCAAGAGGGGCCTCTTCCACAGTTACAGTCGTAGCCGTATCAGTCCTTGAACGATGTGGACAGGTTTTGAGATTTGTTGAGATGGCTGTTGTCGCGAAGGTTCGAGTGCAGGTGCTTGGCCTCTGGATGACGGAGGAGAACGAGAGGGTGAACGGTACCTTCGGTCCCTATCAGAACGCTCCTGGCTAGAATAATATCGGGAATGGTCCCTTTCACGATGCTCTTGCTCATAATACCTTCGTTCACGGTCACGGTCAGAATCCCTACGGCGAGACTCGTAATAAGATGAAGAATGATGCACTCGCCGAAGTCTATCAAGTGTAGAAGGACGATCCGACATGGCACCTGTAAAGAAGAAACAATTCGGTTAAGTACCAAGAAAAAGCACTGCAATGCATGTGGAAGTCGTGAAGTGTTGTGAAAAAGTGTATAAATGCGCAAGCCCTCCGACCAACCAGAAGCGTCGATTACACTAACGGGTAAAGATTCACTTATATCAAGCGCTCCCCGGAGCTCTTCCAACCCGAACCCGTGGTGGAGAGATACATAGTCCGGAATAGGAATATCATCTAGCCCTGTGAAAAGGTCTCTGGACTGGCGAGGAGAGGCGTTGGAAACAGTAACCCCAGGTTTGGAACGGGTTACGACTACAGACTTCCATCTCGTAAACTTAGGTACAGCAGCATTGCCTTTCCGACCCTCTTCTATTCGGGAAAGGTCGGCTGCTATCTCAGTGTCCGTGGGCGTTCTTTCATCGTCGCTCACTTCTCTTATCACAACGCCAGGTTTTCTTTTTGCCACTTTCTTCTTCTTCCTTAAGGCCGATTTCGCCAATCCTTCAATTACAATACTCTGGCCCATCTCAATCAAACCCAATGTCCTTAAGTTGTCATCGGTCAACAGCAGGTCTATGTGCCTTGAGTCACGTGGAACCCTTTGCAAACTTTGAACGACGCCTCTATAATGCCCACCGGTAGGTCTCGAAATGATGGCTGCAAGAATAGCAGAGTATTAGTGCAAAGTATCAAAAGTGGCCATTCGAAAACGAATTATGATACTTACGTCTGGATGACCATCTCTTGGCAAACCCTGGGGGGCATCGAACAAAAAACCACTCGTTCTTGAAATAACTAAGCCTGGTCCAGGCCCCAGTCACAACCTGACAGTTCCTGACCGCCTCCAGAAAAGTGAAAGACGGGCTATGACCCCTACTCTTAAAATTGAATAAGTGCCTGATCTCGTTAGGTCTTGGCGGGCGAAAAAGGCAATCCATAAATATGACAAAGACGTTGTTCAGTAGTGCATGCCCGTTGGGATGGAGTTGTGAAGGAGCGATTCCTAAATACGACAGCATCTCTCTGATGTATTGGTTAAAAGGAGGAAGAGATCCAGCCGCGCATGCATGACGATAGAAGGCAATATATCCTTCAGGTGGGTTGTGTGGTCTGTCACTGGCACTAGGTAATAAAACATCGTCCAGGGATATGTTATGTTTTGAACATATCCGGCTCAACAGAGACTCCGAGATATTGGACTGGACAGGATCGACAGGATCTTCGATAAATATGGCCTCCGGCAATTCATTCGGAGCCGGATCTGCGACTTCAGGAGGGATTCCCGGAATCTCAAGCGTTGGAAGAAGCGAGCTTTGTGCTTCTTGGCGTTAAATACATAAAAAGCCCATGCATTCCCCCGGTGTAAAAGTGTATGAGTATGTCGTGCAGTGCAAGTGCTGTGCAAAACTTAAGCAAATTTTACGAGTTGAAACAAGATGTCTGAACGACGAAACTTTGGAATTTGAGAATGAAAATGACCGTCATCGCTGACCGTCACTTTCACGCCACCCAGATGCTACTGACCAATTCAAGTATGAATTCGTTGTATTTTGTTTAAAGTCATGGTGCCATCGACGAGCTCCAAAAGAGAGGTCAACAAATTCGATTATGCAAGGCCGAAGCTCGTCGGAGTCAAGTATGCTAAAGTTCAGTGAGTTCGTTAAAGTTCAACTTGAAATTGGTCGTAGTTCAGATGTTGGAGCAAATCAGAAGAGTGGAAGTCCCAGAAGCAAGAACATTCGAATCGATCGACTCGAATCGACACGAGTCGAACCGATGAACTTCGAATCGATACGACCCAACTCCATGTAGTTCGACTCGATGAGACCTTGGGATAGAGGAGCAGTTCGAATCCATGAAGCCCTACATTACTTCGAATCGATCAAAGTTGAGCCCCTTCGAATCGATCGGCATATCATTACTTCGAATCGATCAATATTAAGCCCCTTCGAATCGATCAGAATATCGTTATTTCGAATCGATCTCCACGAGCCTTTTTACTTTTTCTTTTACAACCATCAATCCGAAGCTACACATTCAAAATCGACTCAAATTGCTCATTCTTGGATCGATGCGAAGCAATGAGAGACGACACTCTGATCGATACGACTCGAATGACCTCATTCCTCAGTTCCATCGAGTCGAACCACCTCGTCCAGATCCCCCCAATCCTCGAAGTTTTCAAGAAGAAAAGGTCTAATCGATGTCAAAGACTTCCAGTTCCATCATTCCTTACTCGGCTTGATCCATCAGTTACCTGATTTAGTGAAATCACAAGGGAAAGCTTAAAGAAATTCGATCGATTCGTGGAAGATGCGCTTTTTCAAAGCTCTGGAAGATCGATTCGAAGAAGAAGCTACAGCAATAGTGAAAAGTAAAAAGTGAAAAAAGAGCCCAGCCATACGTATTTGTATGGATTCCAGGAAAGTAACGGGACGATTCGTCTCCCGGTCAAAATGACCGACCCCAATTGGTCACGTGCTGGTCGATTCGAACAAGCAACGTTCGAATCCATCACGTTCAAACCCGTCGCATACAAACCCGCTGCGTTCGAATCCATCACAGCGTAGAGCCGTTACTTCGAATCCATCGCACGGCTAAATCCATACTTCACATCGAATCCATCGCCTTCCTATCTTTTACACAATCGAATCCATCCCAACTTAATCGATGCGAGGCATCATCGATTCGAGGAAGCACTAAGCAAAGGCAAGACAATCGATTCGAACATACGTGACTTCGAATCCATCAAGACAGCATCGATGCGGAGTGTCATCGATACGAAGCACTTGAACGAGGACTGAATTGAAAAATCCTATTGGTTCGAAGTACCAATTCCATAACCATCAATTACATCGATTCGAAACTCTATCGATTCAAGCAAACATTCGAATCCACTAGACACCATCGATGAGAACGAACGTAGTGCTTCGATATGAAAAATTATTGGTCTACCTTTTACACCGATTCAGGAGAGGATCGATACAAGAGGATGATCATAGACGATCATAACAACAATGTTTTAACCCGAATCTCAAATCGGTTCAGGAGAGGATTGATGCAGAATTCGGTAACAAACCAAACTGGCAACAACTTGCAATCACGCAACGTTAGCCAAAGTCAAGGTGATATACACATGCACATATGTTTGACTAATATTTGATCTTTATCATTCACAGCGATCAGATATCCATCTTGTCATGATTTCAACGACGAACAACCGATCACAATCACACGACAGTTGATAACAGCAATAAAGAATACAGCTTTCATCAGAGCATGTCCTAATTATCCAGCATTAGATTGTAGCTTTTCAAAGCACGTCATGTTTACACAAGACGTACTTTGGGGGGGGGGGCAAATGTTATCCCGCCTTTTGGCAAGGCCGAGATACCAAGGAACTAACCAGATAGAGACAGGATCATACATCCTTAGCTTTAAATGATTGTTGGGCAACTACAAATATCGACGAGTTTTGCCTGAGTCCGGATCGGGCAACAATTGATAAGACACGTCAAGCAAAGCTGTAGAAACCAACATTCCAAGTTTCGGGGCAATCCGAGTTCGTATGCTCAAGCTATCGCCAATGGGAAATGGATCAGGCAGTATAAGGTTCGAATCCCTCAGAAATAACATAGGCTCGAATCCATCAAGAGGAGGCCTTGGTTCGAATCCACCAGACACATGTTGCCTCGAATCCATGAGGAGTGTGTTTGATTCGACTCCATCAGGCAAGCCTTCCCTTCGAATCCATCCAAATCACTCCCTGCTTCGAATCCATCAGGGACGTGCCTTCGTTCGAATCCATCAGAGGTAACCACGCTTCGAATCCATCTGCACCTACCTCGGTTCGGATCCCTCGGAGTACTCCCATCTTCGACTCCATCCCATGAAAGTCCTTCGAATCCATCAAGCGGAGAAGACTTCGCATCGACCAACTATGGAATATTCTGACCGATACGAAGGACACGTACGAGGATTCCTTCGAATCCATAACTTCGAACCCATCAAGTCATAGCATCTAAAACCAAGGATTCGACCCTATCGATTCGAAGCACGTATATCAACTGAAAATACAATCTTGAATCGATCATAACTTGAAATCTACAAGTCCAAATGCTACAAAATTTTCACAGGAGCTTGCATATACATAGAAGAATGTCCACGCCAAGTTTCGTCACGTTTGGACACTTTTTTGATCGATTCGAACCAAGGGTCGAATCGATCCCAAAGTGGGCCCGTATCTCCAGAATTCGGTCATGTGGCCCCCCCACACGTGCCAGAAGTGGTCTCCTCGAATTTTAGGCGAAATATCAGCCTCCAGCACTTATAAATAGAGCCCCTGGTCATTCAGAAAAGGGATCGGAGAATTTTAGAGAGAAAGCACGTCTAAACGCTGCCAGAATTGCTTCAGAGCACCACCGTTGCCTTTGATTTCGAATTTTGGCTTACTACTTGTTGTACTTTGACATTGAAAAGTTGTATTCTTCGAATATCAAGCAATAAAGTAACAAAACTTCATAGTGGACGTAGGCAAATCGCCGAACCACTCTAGATCGTTGTCTCTTGTGCAATCTATTTTCTGCTATTTGGAGTTTTTGTTAGATAATCTACGTTTTAATTTACTTTCTTCATTTATTATCTCTTCAAAAACTTCCGACGAGTGTTGTGCCCAATTTTGACACAAACAATGGTTGAGCATTGAGTTATGCACTTCATCTGGTTTGTTTCATAAAGATGTTGATAATGTACTTCCTCTTCCAAACTTTCTCATAGACCATAACTTCAGAGCTTCTTTAGTAGCTTGCAATTTTTATGTAAACTAAACATAAGACTGCCATATAATCTATTAGACCAAGCAAGTCTCACAATATCAAGGAATTCAAAATCAGTTATCCAAGCATTAAAAAATTTAAAACTTGATTTTCCTTTCATGGCAACACCTTTAGTAGATATAATCTGAGGGGAGTGATTGGATAGGGAAGGCATAGGAACGAAGTTGAGATATTAGCCTAGAAATTAAAAGTTGATTAATTTCAAATGGCAATGTTTATTTTGGACAATGTTCTACTGTCATTCCTTTTACACTTGTTCCAAGAGATTTGGGCAGCGGCAACCTTTATTTCAGTCAATAAAGAGGAGCGATAGCATTATTAAGGGATTTAATTTCAGTCAAGAACAAAGAATTACCACCACTTCTATTAGTAACTCTCAAGGAGCATTTGAAGCCTCCAATAGCAAAACAATGATGGGAATTTTGTCTAAAGGAGGAGAGGCGATCAAGGAGAGATTGCCTGAAAGAGAAAGAGTTTTCAGCATAGATAAAAGAAATTTAGAAGGATGTTGAAGATGGGCAGTGCAAAATATGATAGTGAATTAATTGCCATGTGGCTAAAATTGGAGTTAGGTTGCAGAGTTGGGGGTCACGGATCACCATAATCGTAACATATGGTGCCTCAGCCAGATTATGGGAAAGAAACCATGAAGGATTAATATAATTGGCTGCTCTACTAGTCAGGGGAAGGTTAAGTTTTGTTTATAATAGCAATTCATCTGAGGTTCTGAGATTGAATGAGTTCTTTACATTGATCAAGTTTGACATTACTATGAGCTTCTAACACTGTATATAGATTTCCAGACTTCTATTATACTTCCAGTTGTGGATTACTGGTTATCTACTATTATTTTAGGATTATGATCTTTAAACTTCTACTATTCTTGGATTTGGTTTTTGGACTTATATTATTTTTGGCTTTGGGTTCTCGGACTTCCATTATCAGGAACTTTTAATGATATTACTAAACACGGTTTTAAATAAATTCAAAAACTAATAATAATTAATACTATTCGCATTATGTTTTGCAGGAAAATGGAAAAAAGCTTCTTTCGTACTAGGGGGCTAAATGTTATCCAAAAAATTCCTCTTAAGATTAAAAGTAGGAAAAAAGAAGCTATAATACGAGAGTTGGTTCCTTCCCTAGGTGTCGAAGAAGATGCTTCCGTTAAGGTTGAAGAGGCGCTCCCACAAACATTGAAGGAGATGCTCCCGTTAAAGTTAAAGAGATGCTTCCACAAGCATCAAAGGAGATGCTTCTGCAAGAGTCAATTCTTCTACCGAAGTCATCCCTTCAGCGTGTGTCGAAAGATTCCCTTCTGCGAATCTTGCTAAAGTCTTCCCTGCCACAATCATTAAACCTTTGAAATAGTCATCCTTCCATAAGCAAGTATCGCCCTTAGCCATACTTCTTACAAGTCCTTTGCAATTCTTTAAAGAATACTCTACCTGTGGTGCCGCTATGGCTCAACAATAATGAAGGAATTCACTTGCCTTCAGCAGCATAGTGATTCATCAATTCTAACTTCACTTCTCAAAATAGTTCCTTCTAGTGGTATCAGAAGTGCCCAGTTCACATATAAAAGCGGCATTGAAGGAATGCTTAGCCAATATCCTTATAGACATTGCTTCCAACAGTGATGTAAGCATCCATTTATGTGTGACGGAAGCATTGTATAAGAAGAATAAAGATGCTTCACCACCAATACCAATGGAATGAAAGGATTGTCCTCAATAGTGATGGAGGTGGAGCTAGAAGAATGGTGGAAGGCAATGAAGGCATTCCTTTCGACGATGATGAAAGGATGGAGGCGGAAGGACCTGGATCCACATCTTAAATAAGACCTTAGGGGTCACGTTTTGGGAGGGTTTTACATTCCAGTCTTCATTTCCAGTCTCATACTCTTGTAACCCTAAATTGGTTTGGGGACAAATTCTATCAATTTTTATTTATCTTGCACTTATAAATTCAAAGATATGAGCTTGCTTCTTCGAATGTTGTTGGAATTGATGAACATAAACACAAACACACACATATACATGTACATATACACACACACACACAAATATATATATATATATATATATATATATATATTGACTTGAGCATAAGTTGATCTACACGGCCATTTGCATGCCTAATGACCAATGCACAAGACTTATGCTTATCTCCTTAACTCTATGTGAACATATACTATGTCATAGAATCCATTTGAATGTTGGAGTCTTAAGGTGATCTATACCTACATTAACCCCCTTTGACTTTCATCTCATGTGGTTATAGGGACAAAGCTCCCTTAAGCCCTATGAATTTAAGGAGGACGATTCTATAAAGGGGTCTATGACACAATGAATCCACTCTTTAACAATTCAATCGTGCATTGGATCCCAATTGATAAATTGGCCTATTTATACACGATCATATAATTGTGGGTTAACTTATCACAAATAACATTAGGGATGTTAGATCATATTTTGGTTTAACTTTTTTAGAGCTAGAAGGAGGGATTGAATCTCTGGCTCATTATTTCTTTATCTAGAAACTAATTATGTAAAGTTTTCTTGTAGGAAAATGATGAGACCTATGAAAGTCAGTTCTCCAAACAAAGAAGTAATCATGCGCACAACAAATCTGGAGAAAAATGTGACTCCTGATTTCAACATTGCAAGTTTAGAGCCTGGTCAACCATCACAATCAGCACAGCTTATCAGCAACAAAGCTAAAATAAAGATCTTAGAACAACAGTTAATGGAATTGAATGAGCTATTGGAAGCGGTGCTCACTCAAAAGTCGTCCAAAACTGCCAGACCAACTATTGGAGAAGAAGTGAACTCACTCGAAAAGAAACTTAAACACCTCGTTACTCAAAGGAAAAAAAGCAAGCTTAACTCACCCTCACAGAAAAAGAAAGATTATCAACCTTCTACGATGAATTACCAAGGACGAGCCGATGACAAGCCCAAGAAACAGTCTGGAAGCTCAACCTCCAAAGAGCACCAACCTGCTAGACCCAATTATCATAATAAAGAAGCTTACTTAAAGGACATGGTAGAGAAAATAATCAAAGATATGTTTAATAATAAGGGTAATAGAACCTTGGATGAAAGAGATAACGATAATCATTGTGAAGCTCCACTCACCAATGAGATTATGTCCATAAGAATCCCATCGCATGTCAAGATTCCATCTTTAAGATATAACAGAACAATGGACGCTGATGATCACCTAATGGCATTTGATAGCTAGATGGACCTATATAATGCACCCAATGTAGTTTGATGCATACTCTTTCCTATGACGCTCTAAGGAGCAGCTGCTAAATGGTACCACCAGTACTATGAGAAAAATACTCTTAGAAGCAGTACTCTTATGAATTCTCTACCCAATTCTATTTCTGTAAGGATCCGACCCTGACTATACTGTGCGGGCAAACATAAGAAAAAGACCAGGGAGCTACTAGGAGACTACCTCAAAATTTTTAATATGGAATCAATAAAGGCCAAGGATATGAATGGCAGGGATACACTAATTGTAGTGCTTTCCGGAGTGATAGAGCACACACCATTCTGGAAGGAGCTTTACTTCCATGGATGTAAGGACCTTCAAGACTTTCACTTTCAGGCTGACAAATTCATTCGAATGGATGAAATGAACCATGCTAGGAGAAAGACACAGCCTAAGAAAGAGGTGTGGGGAAAGATAGCTTTGATCACGGTCATAAGAGGTCATGGTGGGAAGATAACTCAAATACCGACTCTGTTAACCTCTTTATCCTACATCTATGCTACGGCTAAAGGGAGTTTAAGTTCCCCAACCTCATTCAAAGCCAAGATTTTTCCTAAGCAAAAGAAAGAGGTGAATATTGTGCCAATCACTAGGCAAATGGCCTAAGACGAACTAGTGTTGAGTGTTGGCCGATATAATTCAAAAGCTTATTTGTGAAGGACATTTGAAAGAATTCATCAAAGACGGACAGAAGGTTCCTCGAATAACAGGTCATAAAAACTTTCTAACAATGTTGTGGGCATCCTAAAAGAGGAAGATCGACTAAATTTAAGCTTGCCATTTAATAGAATTGATGTGATCCATTAAGGACCACATCTGGTCGGAAGCAGCAAAGGATCTAGAAACAAGTGTTTTAAAGAAGCTAAAGAGGGAGTGTTTTTTATTCAAGAGGAGCCCCAAATCAAAAACCCTCGATCTAACGTCCAAATGCCTAATCTCACCATCACTCTACAAGAGATGAAGGGAATCAGACACCCTCATAATGACCCGCTTACGTTCACTGCTCGAACTGAACTCTACATAGTTACCAAGATCCTCGTAGACAATGGAAACGCTGTCAACGTCATCTTCAAACATGATTTCAATCGAATGGGGATCCCTGAAGAAAAACTGGAGCCAAGTATTGAGCTTATCTTTCGGTTCAAAATAAGGTCAACTCCAATGGAACAATTGAATTACTTGTACAAATGGGCTTGCCACCATGCTGCATGACTTTTGAGACTCTATTTGTGGTCATCAATTAGCCTTCAAATTACAATTTTTTTGGTCATCCTGCTCTAGATGAAGTGGATGCTTTCGTCTCGCCTAAATACTTAATAGTGAAGTTCTTGACCAAGAGGAGTTAAGGAACTATTAAGGGGGAGCAATTCGGCTCTCATGAAATGTACTTTACTACCCTAGAACAATTCATATAAGAACATGCTTCTTATTATGATTCGTGCACTTTCGATGATGGATTTTTACATCTACCATCCAAAGCGAAAGCAAGACCCAGTAATGCGACTAAACATAAGCTAAAGAAGTACAATTCATCTAAAAGGAAAAGGAATAGAAGAGGTACTTACTCGGTAGAGGAGGAAGTGGATAATGAAGAAATCATCACTGATATAGACTGCTGTTGAGAAATGGAGAGAATAAAGCCTATTGAAGATCTTAAGGAAATATCTGTGGATCCGGCTGATTCGACAAAGAAGGTCAACATTGGGAAATAACTAGAAGGCAACCTTAGAGCAGACTTAGTTCAATTTCTCCAAGCATGCAAGGATGTATTTGCATGGACTCATTCAGATAAGATCGGAATTGATCCAGCGGTTATGTGCCATGCTTTGTACATTGATCCAAGTATAACTCTTGTCTGACAAAAGAAAAGCAGTTTGAAAAAATTTGATATGATGCTTTGAAAGAAGAGGTTAAGAAGTCGCATGAAAATGGATTCATTAGAGAAGAATACTATCCGAGATGGCTAGATAAACTAGTATTGGTTAATGGAGGACTTGTGTCGACTACACCAACTTAAGCAAAGCATATCCGAAAGATTGTTACCCATTGCCCTGAATAGATCGGTTAGTCGATGAAACCAGCATACACAAGCTTATGTCTTTCATGAATGCTTATTTAGGATATAATCAAATTACCATGCACAAGCCGGATGAAGAGAATACAAGCTTTATCATAGAGTGGGGAACTTATTGCTACAAGATGACGCCCTTTGGGTTAACGAATGTGGGAACCACTTATCAAAGACTAGTGAATAGAATGTTTAAAGAGCAGATTAAAATATTAAAGTTTACGTGGATGACATGTTAATAAAGTCTTAAGAGGAAAGAAGTCATTTGAAAGATCTTGAAGAAATGTTTGAAGTGCTACGGAGACATCAAATGAAACTTAATGTGCAAAAATGCTCTTTCGGAGTTCAGTCTGGAAAGTTTTTAGGGAAAATTATTAGCGCTCGAGGAAGTAAAGCCAACCCCAACCAAATTCAAGACATAAAGGACATGATCGAGCCTGAAACTAGAAAAGATGTAATGAGTTTAAATGGAAGGCTAGCAGCATTAAGTAGGTTTAGCTCCCAAGCTACCGCTAAGTGCATTCCTTTCTTTGATGTAATCAAGAAGAAAAATAATTTTGAATGGAAGAATATGTTAGAAAGCCTTCAAAGAACCGAAAGACCATCTTGAAAAGCTACCAATATTATCCAGTTCCATGTGAGGGGAAAACTTTTACCTATATGTGGCAGTTTTCGAGCATGCAGTGAGCTAAGTACTAACCAGAGAGGAAAACAAAATTCAACTTCCTACTTATTATGTGAGCAAAAGATTAAAGGATGTTGAAGTTCGATATCCAGTCATAGAAAAGTTGGCTTGTGCTTGATGCTCACAGTGCTAAAATTGAGAGACAGCTTTTAGGTACATCCGATCAAGGTATCCACTTAAGAAAGTCTTCGGCAAGCCGGAAACTTTGGGAAGGTTAGTGAAATGGGGAACAGAAATCAGCCAATACAGCATTGAATTCCAAACATGGGCGAAAATTAAAGGACAAGCCTTAGCCAATTTCATCAATGAATGCACAAGCTTTGTCAAAGAGAAGTCAGAGAAAGAAAAGGATCAAAAGCCTAAATGGCAATTATTCGTGGATGGGGCATCAAACAAACGAGGTGCTAGAGCAGGGTAATTTATAATCACACCATACAAACACCGCTTGCACTATACCATGAACTAGGTTTTCCGGCTAGAAATACTATGGAAAAATATGAATCAATAGTAGCAGGACTCACTTCTGCTTTGCAGCTTAAAATTCCAAGGATTGAAATCTTTAGTGACTCTTAGTTGATGTTAAACAAACTAAAGCAGACATATCAGACTAAAGATGCCAAATTAGTTCAATATGTGAAGAAGGTACTAAATATGTTGACTCAATTTGAAGATTTCTCAATAAATCAATTCCCAAGAGGAAGATTCATTAGCAAAACTGACCAGTTCAAGGGAGCACCGTTAACTCGGATTGTACCAGTGGGTTATCAAGAAAACCCCAATATTGAAGATAAGGTATTTGAGCCAGGAAGAGAGTTACTAGTGTTAACTAGATCTCAAGCTCAAATGCATGAAGGAGAAGAGAAAGGAACTGAGAATGAAAATATTTAGGAAGAACACACTGATTCAGAAGCAAATGATCGTTACAAAAATAATTGGATGACACCAATAGTGGAATATATTGTTAACGGAATACTGCCAACCAATAAGACACAGGCTAGAAAAATCAAAATCAAGCCTCAACCTTCACTATGATGGAAAGAATATTTTATAAGAAAGGATATGCCCTTCGTTACTTAATATGTGTGATTCTAGAAAATGGTTTGAGACTATTAAAGGAAACACATGAGGGAAGACCGCTCCAATGGTATAAAATTAGCTACGAAGGTCATGAGACAAAGCTTTATTGGCGACAAATGGTCAATCAAGCTATGGATTATATAAAGAGATTTGGAAGATGCCAAAAGTATGCCAAAATTCCTTGTTTACCAACAAGCCAATTAACTACAATTTCAAGTCCATGGCCCTTTGATGTATGGGAAATTGATTTGATGGGACCTTTTCCAATATCCAAGGAAGAGGCCAAATATGCAGTGGTTTCCATTGACTACTTTACTAAGTGGATGGATGCAGAGCCACTTTTGAATATCACTTCAGGGAAGGAACTCGAATTCTTGATCGAGAACATTGTCACAAGATTTGGAATTCCATATAAAATCATATCCGACAATGGAACGCAATTCGAGAATGAGGAGTTCAGTCGATTTTGTAGCAAGATCGAAATTATTAAGTGTTTCTCTTTTGTTGCACATCGAAGAGATAATGGAGCCATTAAAGCAGCCAATAAGACTATTAAAACTATTCTCAAAAAGTGCTCAAACGAAGCCAAAGGAAACTGGGTGGAAGAGTTACCACTTGTGTTATGGGAATACAGAACGTCCACCAAAACTGCAATGGGTCATACTTCATATTCCTTAACATATGGATGTGAGGCAATGCTGCCAGTTGAAGTTGAGATACTTTCGCATCGGAGAATGCATATGCATTCAATCCGAATCAAGAATTGAGAATCTTTATATTTAATACATGAACTAAGAGATGAAGTTGCTATCTGAACTGTTGAATATCAATGGCGGATATCAAAGTATTACAACTCAAAAGCAAAAATAATGTCATTTCAAAAAGGAGACCTAGTCCTCTGAAGAGTAATGGAAAATACTAAAAATCCAACAGATAGACCACTTGGATCAAGTTGGGAAGATCCTCTAATTATACACAAAGTGATTCCTCTAGGAGCTTATTATATATACCGACCTGATGGCAACATGGTCCATAGAACATCGAATGCAGAGTTGTGACCATACTTCCTAACAGTCGGTGAATAAAGGGACAATCTAAGTGTATCTACATGATTGGGAGTAAGGTTCTCCTCAAATTCGGAAATTATCTAAGATGGTAGAAAGCCTTTGTCTACACCAAGATGACCAGGTCAAATCGCCTCCTAGAGAGAAGTCAGAGTAAGCTTTTGTCGAGCCAAAAATCATAAACTAAAGCATCTGCAAGCCCTTTATCACGCCTACATGGCCAGGTCAAGGTACCTCCTAGAGGGAAGATGGAGTAAGCCTTTGGTCCTAGCCTAAGCGGTCAGGTTAAAGCAACGACCAGCCTTCATTCCCGCCTATAAGGCCTATCTAAAGCACCTCCTAGAGGGAGGACGGAGTAAGCTTTTGGCCCCTTCCTAAGATGGACGGGTCAAAGTACTGAGCCGGCCTTCATTCCTTCCTATAAGGCATGTTTAAAGCACCTCCTAGAGGGAGGTCGGGTGAGTCCTCCTGCTTGATGTAAACTAACCAAATGCACCAGATGACCGATGCATCACCTCAAATAGTTGTAAGGGGTCAAATCAAAGGATTAAGACATCCAAAGCCAAAAGAGTGGCAGGATTAAGGCATTCAAAGCCCAAAGAGTAGCACAACTCAAAGGATAAGGACATCCAAAGCTCGAAGAGTGGCACAAATCAAAGGATTAAGACATCCAAAGAACAAAGAGTGGCATAAATTAAAGGATTAAGACGTCCAAAGCCCAAAGAGTGGCTGAAAATAAAGGATTAAGATATCCAATGCCCAAAGGGTGGTGAAAATCAAAAAATTAAGACATCTGACATTCAAAGCCCAAAGAGTGGCGCAAAATCCATAATTCAAACATTCAATGGCCCGAACGGTTTCTATTATTCAGATATGGTTTCCAAATGATGATTTTTGGTCTTGTTTTATTCAACTATTGTTATCTGATCTTCAGTTATTAACTTTTATTCAATTATTGTTATCTGATCTTCAGTTATTATTGTTAGATATGGATTTCTGGTCTGCTATTATTATTAGATATGGATTTCCGGTGTTCTGTTATTTGGGATTTTTGGTCTTCTATTATTACCTCCGGAAAGAGATTTCCAGACCTCTATTATTATCTCCCAAACCAAATCTCAGGTTTTCTATTATCATATTCAAGTGATGATTTCTAAGCTTCCATCACCATATATAGATTTCCAGTCTTCTATTATTACTTCCAGATTAGATTAGTGGTTATCTACTATTATTTTAGGATTATGATCTCTAAAATTTTATTATTCTCAAATTTGGATTTTTAGACTTATATTATTTTTTTCTTTGGGTTCTCGGACTTCTATTATCAGGAGCTTCCAATGATATTGCTAAACACATTTGTATACAGATTTCAAAACAAGTAGCAAAAAATATTACTCGCATTATGTTTTGTAGGAAAATAGCAAAGAAATTCTTGGATTTTTGCCCTAAAGAATCAAAGCTTCTTTCATACAAGAGGGGGTAAATATTATCATACAATCCTCTTAGGAGAAAAAGTATGAAAGAAGAAGCTATAATATGAGAGTTGGTACCTTCCGCTGGCATCGAGGGAGATGCTTCCGTTAGGGTTGAAGAGGTGCTTCCGTCAAGTTTGAAGAGATGCTTCCACAAGTATCAAAGGAGATGCTTCCGCAAGAGTCAATTCTTCTACTGAAGCCATACCTTCCACAAGTGTTGAAAGATTGCCTTTTGGGAGTGTTGCCAAAGTCTTCCTTGCCACAATCATTAGACCTTCGAAACAGTCATCCTTCCACATGCAATTATCGTCCCTCCGTCACACTCCTTACCGGCCCTCCATAATTCCTCAAAGTATACTCCACCCATGGCGCCTCTATGGCCTAACAACAACGAAGGGATTTGATGTGCATGTAAATATGCATATTTTTACTATCATATTTAATCTAATTTAATTAAATAAATGAGCATATAGGGCATTTTAACATGTTTAAACCAAAATTCAAATTATTTTTCAAATCATCACTTATTCATCTTCATATAGGGGTAAAATGTCATTTTTGTGCATATATTAATTTTGAGAATATTTATTTGTACATTTTATTTTTATTTGTAGGAATTTGAAAGGAAAATTACAAGAGGCTTCGTGGAAAATATGCATGCACAAGAGAAGACAAGTAAATGATGATGGAAATAATTCAACTCATGCATCATGGAGTACCCCACCTATCCACTTACCTTAATCTACAATTAGAAGCTAATGTAGAAGTTAGTGTAGTTAAAGTTATAGACATACTTAATGATGGATTAAGCAGAGGCTAATGATAACTTGGTGGCCACACTTCCTAAAGGGGTATTTTGGGTAGTCCCCAAAAATATGCATTAGGGTTTTAGGCTTGATAAATATCGCATATGTTTATGTAATTAAGCTCTTGTCATCCTCTTTAGTTTGTTTAGTTTTAGGCTCAAAAATAAACAAAAATCTCTTTTTTTTTCATGGCTACTTAGCCATTTTCTTCTATCATGTAATTTTCTTTTTTATGCAATTTTAATTCATTCTCTTTTTTATTTACATGCTTTCTTTCCTTTCATTTTTTTAGTTTAGATTTATTTATGCAAGTAGATTAGCTTTTATTTTATTTTAATTTGTCTCTTTTTAATCGGCTTGCATTTTTCCTCTTGTTTTGTTTCATGTTGAATTCTACATTTGTTGAATTAATAACAAATATGAGAGGCTAAATCTCTTCAATTTAGGAGTAATGAAGCTCTCTTAATCATGTTGATTCAACATTTCGCTAATTTTTGATCTCTTTTTATGCTTAATGGAAATTTTTGATGTGGTTAAACTTTGTTGTTTTAGCTTTGAATTTCATAGTCTATGTTGTTGACACCAAATAGGCTGTGCTTAAACAAACAAAAATCACTTCTTCATCTACACATAATTATGGTAATAAAATGAATATTAAAATCAAAATTTGATGGTTTATATTACTAATCAATAGTAAATAGATCATGCTTAGAATAGACTTTATTTCAAGTTCATTAACATTTTCATGAGAGTTACAAGCGGTTTAGTGAGTGTGTTAAAGTTTGATGGTTTATATTGGGCTAGTTAATAACACAAATAAAAACATCAACTAAATTCACTAATGACTAGAAAAAGAGATCATAATTTTATATATGTTGTTTATGTGATTATGAGAAGGGGTTTGCCTCTAAATTGCTTTCAAACTCTCATATTTTTATCCGTTAGTTTTTACATTTGCTCTAGCTTAAAACAATTTTCAAACTCTTTGGTTAATATGATTGAGTAGAAATTTTAAATCAATTGAATTCCCTACAGATCGACCCGTATTTGCTACGTACTAACAGTGTACGCCATGCGCTTGTATTTATTTTTAATTTAAATTTGATCAGCTACTTGCTAAACCGATAGGAAGTTAACCAATCAAACAAGTTTTTGGCTCCGTTGTCGGGGAATTAATTTGATTTTAATTTTTATTCTTTGAATTATTATTTTATTTGATTTTATTGTTTGTTCATTTTGTGTGTGAATTGCATTTAAAAAAAATTGCATTGTGTGTTTTTGTGATTTTTGTTTGCATTTTGATTGTGTATTTGTTGTTTTCAAGTTTCATTTTGCGCGCGCGCGCACACACATATAAACATACACTATTTCAAAAACATAAAAATTTTATTATTTACCCTTGCATTTTTGTTTACATTTATATTTTTTTTAACATCTACATTTTCCCTTTTTTACTGCAGTACATCACCCATTAAAGCCTTCTTGCATCACCTTTGTCCTTCCTATAACCACATACTTCACACCCTCCTCAAACTTGCAATATCACCTGATCAATGCACAGTGCCCCCACCTTACCATCACAAACCACTCACCTGTCCACAAAACCTCTGATATAAACCTTCCTATACCACTGTTGCCCACAAACCTTCGACACATAACTGCCATCATATACCCATAAACCATATCACAACTTACTCCTGCCCTTGCAACATACTCTTCTACCTGCCCAATGCACACTGTCATCATTGCACATATACAACTACCCCCTCATCATCACTGACTTGCACCACATCTTTACTGACTACAACTCACTGTACCATTACTCCAAAACAATTCCATATCTACATCATACTTCAAACTTCAATAGTAGTGTTTCCAAACCTCATTGCAACAACACAACTAATCCCTGCCACCTTCCCTGCAACCACAGCAAACATCACCCAATACAACAGTAAATACTTGCCTTCAACATCACAAGCCTCACTATCGAACTACACAGTTGCATCTACATCCACTTCATTCCATTATTTCAATCCTTCCAGTCATCACCTCACCAATACCTCCTTCTCTGTGCACTTCTACATCAGTGCATATCAGTGCACAACTACTGTGCACAATCTGTTATCAAACAACCCCTTCATATCAAACACCACTCCACTTCCACTATCCAACATCGACCAACATCAGCCAATCAATCCCTCTGTCCACTGTTGCATGCTACTGCATTGCCCACCCTGAACAACATCCAACATCAACCTGCTACCCTGTTTAGTACTCCACTACTGTAACAATAGTTTCAACAACAAACCACTCCCCCATCATCTCCTCGACCTTTATGTCATCAATATCAACTCATAACCCAGTTCAACCGCAACACCATTTCCAACTCATCAACTACCATTCACAACTTTCAATGCCTACTCTCCACTTCGCTGCCATATACAACATTCTACAACCAAACTGTTGTGCCACCATATCTACCTGCACAACCATATCCTCGCACTTCATCAACAAACTTGCCTGCACTGCCAGTCCTCCATCACCAATCCACCTCCTCCATCATCACACTTACATCTTGCACAACAGTGTACACCCTTCACTACAGTGTACAAACTGTTGCATACCACATTCCTACATTACGTCATCAAAACTGCTCCCCCACTTCATCATCAATCACCTGCTAACCCATCCACCTTAACCACTGCTGCAACATTCATCACCCACTACACAACATCATACATACATACAACATCATACGTACATATAACATCATACATACCTACCTCTGCAAAACCATCCATCTTCTTACAACTCCTATCTCCTACAAACATCACTGCACACTATCACCTGTTGGAATTCCTTAAAGAGCAAAGTGAATGAAAAATACAAGTCCCACATCTCCAAATTGTGAGAGCTATATTGTTTAAATATAGCTTTCTCATGAGGAGGTTGGGGGCCTGCGGCTCCCAAATGTATGCTTTATTGTGAGGAGGGAGATTATTCATCACCACCACGCGCGCGCCGCCGCCGGCTGGGCCGGGTACGGGTCTAAAATGACCATTCTTTTGCTGGTCCATTGTTAACAGTTTTTTGGGCTTCAGCTGAAACTGGGCTGGACCTGAAATGCAGGCGGGTAAAAACGGACGCGAGACACTTCTGAAGCGTGCGCAAACGAACAGGTGCGGCCCAAGTGAGGAGACGCGGCCGAACAGCAGGCAGGTGCGATGAAAAGCAACAGGCGCGACCGTTCGAAGGGAAACGGACCAATTATAAATAAGGAGGAAAACTGATCACTTTCTTCACTGAATTTTCTTATCTCTTCCTTTCTAGCAACTGCTGTTCTTATAATAAAAATCACAGAGTGATATACTCATTACAATCTCGAGCAGAATACGTCTGTTGTATCTTGGGAGAATTTTGAAATAAAATTCTTAAGGAAATCGTTACGACGAGCCTTAGACATAATCCGGTTAGACGAATTGTATATTTATATACATTATTCTATATTCTATCCGTTATTCTGGTTATACTGTTTATTCAAAATAGTATAACACTGTTGTTGTAATTCATTTACAACATTCATATTGTTATAATAATTACTACAGAATTCCAGTGTAGTGGAAATCTGAGTTATAAACTTGTGCGACGAGTTTATAATTGATTAATCTCTGTTTTGGTATACTAGACGTATAACATCACCATCCTCCTTCCTCCACTTCACCGCTGTCTGCCTTCACCTCTCTGCAAAACAACCAACCATATACACTGTCAACACCTACCAGCCACCATCCTACCTTTGATCCCCCTCATTCTCTTCACCTGCATATCTACCCTGTACATTCCATTGTCCTAATCAAACTACACTGCCACCATATACAGCAGTGCACTAACCACTACCACTTCTAGCATCATTCTTAGCCGCACCTCCTTCAAACAACAATCCCAACAATCTTCAAACAACAATCTCAACGTACCTTGCCATCACTGCACCAGTCCTCCACCTACATCGACCTCCGACCCAACCGCGACCTCCTTTGAAAATCATGACCACCTGACCAAGCTCCATCATGAAACCACACCACTGCAACTCGCTGCAAATCAACTTCCTATACATCATCAAAGCATCCTCCTCTAAGCAACCCTAAAACCACGTCTAATCGTCCTGACTTCCAACATCGCTAACTTTCCAAATCCAATCAAATTCGCAATCAAGATGGTATTCCTGGTTCGCGATTTTATGTTTTGAATCGTGATTTTTTTATTTCGCGATATCATATTTATTTTTCTTCTGAAGTCGCCTCTATTTGTTTAATTTCGATTTTTGGTTTTGAAGAGAACGGAAAGAAAATCTACATTGGCCTGGGCCGGGTGATCTCATTTTTATTTTGTTTAGTTTCCATTTTTTTAGTTCGTTTTCCTTTTTTATTTTTTTTGTTTTCCCATATTAATTAAAAAAAAGAGAAATAAATATAATTTCTTTAATCCTCTTTCATTTGTTTTAGTTTGATTTGTTTGTTCTAGTTCATTCGGCTTAGTGGCTTCTTGGATATTAAAAGAAAAAAAATTCGCACTGTTTGCTTCAATTCATTTATTTTAGTTGATTTGCTTTAGCTCATTAGTTTTAATTTTAATTTGTTTTGTTTCGTTTTAATTTGTTTTAAAAATTCCATCCTTATATATATATATATATAATTGTATATATCTTGTTTGAATTTTCAGTTTGCAAAAGCAGAAGGATTTGCTTGCTAAAAAAATTGTTTTGCTCGCTTACTAAAAAAATATATTTGCCGCTTTAAAATAATTTGCTAATAATTCTGCACGCTCTGACATCATCCTCCTATCTCTTATTTTTACTTTCCTTACATTGTTGGTTGCTTGCATTTAAAAAAAATAAAAAAACAAATTTCATTCATAGCTGCATTGTTAAATCACGTTTTTTTTTTTTTTTTTTTTTTGAAAAGCAAAGAGCTATAAGCTCATTTTATTGACTTAAACAAAATTACAACTCACACTTACAAGACCAAGGTGCAAATAACACCAATACAACACAACCTGCAGCCATCTCAACAAAACAAGAAAAACACACACATTACAACACTCACTATGCCAAAACTCACTTTACAACTGACTACCAATATCACAATCACACATACTCAATCAACATGAAACTTAAAGTGTATAGGAAAACCTATCTGAACCAACAAAACAGTTACAACCTCAAACTGAAGACAAACTTCAATTTAATCTCATGCAAGGAAAAGAACAATCCATCAAACTTCAACATCAAACTGAGTACTTGAATCTGGCATCCAGGGAGGAGACATAGAGATAAACATCAAATACAACCTGATTTCATTTCAGAAAGAATACTGCCATGTATCATGTTATAGAGTTGAGAAGTATTTTTAACATCAATGCCAAAAACTCTATTGTTTCTCTCAGTCCAAACTGCATAAATCAACTTCTTGAGCAACTTTAGGAGCACAAAAGTCCTTCTAGTTTTCCATCTAGTAGCTTTAAACACATTAAACCACTCAATAGCACTGACAGTTGATGGTTTGTAGTATCCACCATTAGACAAATGTTTATACCATATTTGATATACAAAAGTACATTCAAAAAACAGATGAGTTCTGGTCAGCTCTGCATAATACACATGCTTCCTCTGATATTAAACCCAATCTACATAGCTTATCTTTAGTATTCAATGCATTTGCCATCACCTTCCATAAAAGTAAATTTTCTTTTGCACTTCCACCAAATTTCCAAATTCTAGAATACCAAGGAAAATAAGAACCAACTCCACAGAGAGATTTATATACGAGTTTAATAGAATGTGGCTTTCCTTTATCAGACCAAATAAGAAAATTATCATTATTGATAATTTGATTGTTAGTAATAACATTCCAGAGTTTCCTGAGCAGACAAGAACTAGAGTATGGTAAAACAATATTATCATCATGGATAAACTCATCAACTATAGCAGAATCAGAGATGCCAGAGTTTCTTCTGATATTATAATCTACAACATTACTTAAAATTAAACCTTTCCTAGCCCAAGGAGAATGCCAGAATGATAGGCCTTTAATCCGAGCATAGTTACATTGTAAAAATGGGATAAATGTTTGCCTAAGCTTAAGAATACTTCTCCAACTCCAGCTGCAGTTCTGTGGAATTTCCATAGTCCAAAAATTCTTATGACCAATCAAGTAATGATTAACCCATTGAGACCATAAGCTTCTATCAGATTCAAAAAATTTATTAAAGTATACTGATATTGCAGCCTTATTCCAAAGAAAAATGTTAGTTATGCCAAGACCACCATTCTTCTTAGTTTCAAACAGTTTATAAAATGAAATTGGGATTAATTTCCTAGAAAAAGGATCTCCATGCCATAGAAATTTATTAAGAGCACTAGATATCATTTCAATCAGTTTTATAGGGAGAATGTAATGCCTTGTCCAATAGTTGGTCATAGCAACAGCAATGGATTGAATAATTGTTAATCTACCAGCTTGAGAAAGCTTCTCAATGGGCCAAACAGTAAGTCTTTCAATGATCTTCTCAAAAAGAGGTAAGCAATTATGCTTTGTTATTCTTGAACTCAAGATAGGTAATCCCAAATAAAAGGAATTCTTTGGTAATTCAAGCAAGCCTGAAAATTCTATGATATCTTTCTTCTGAGTTGAATTTAAACCAGCAGTGTAGATATTTGATTTCTGAAGATTTATTTGCAAATCAGTGATAGAATAGAAAAGATCCAGAGATGAAGTAATAGATTGAATATTGTAGAAAGTGGGTTTTGTGAAGATAATAAGGTCATCAGCAAAGAGCAAATGAGTGATTAATGGATTATTACATTTGGGATGAAGTTGTAACTTGTTTTTAACTACCAGATCTTTCAATATAGAATTTAAAAGCTCCATGACTAATATGAACAAGTAGGCTGAAATTGGATCACCTTGTCTTACACCTTGTTTGCTTTTGAAATAACCATACAAACCACCCTCTCTATTAATAGAATACCTAGGTGATGAAATACATGTGTAGATCCATGCTAAAAAAGGTTTGGGAAAATTCATTCTAGACATAATAGCTAAAATAGAAGGCCAAGCAATGGAATCAAATGCTTTTTTAATATCAAGTTTAAGCATGCATCTTGGAGAAATATTTGCTCTTTCATAACCATACAATAATTCTTGAGTCAAAAGAATATTATCACTTATTGATCTACCAGAAACATAAGCAGCTTGATTGTTTGAGATGATAGAAGGTAAAACAGTTTGCAATCTATTTGACAAAATTTTTGAAATTATTTTGTAGATAATGTTGCAACAAGATATAGGCCTGAAATCTGAAACAGAAGATGGATTATTGATTTTGGGAATCAAGGTAATTGCTGTTGCAGCAAGACAATCAGGGAGTTTATTATGGAGGAAAAAATGTTGAATGGCTTTAATAATATCAGATCCTATAACATTCCAACTCTTTTGAACAAAATGAGCATTAAATCCATCAGGTCCTCCACAGCTATTAGCATCCAGGCTAAAAACAGCAGATTCAATTTCATTTCCAGTTATTGCAATAATCAAATCATTTGATTGAGAGGTAGTAATTGTAGGGAGATTAATATGAAATAGAGGATTAATATCAGGAGTGAATAAATTTGACGGAGCTAGAATAGATTTGAAGTACTGAACAAAAGCCTCATTAATTCCATCAAAAGTATTAACCATGTCACCAAACATATTCTTAATCTGAGGAATACTTTCATGATTCCTTTTTACTTTAAGAAAATTATGATAGTACCTAGTATTCCTATCAGCCTCCTTTACCATTCTCAAGTGAATCTTTTGCCTAAGTGAAGAGACTTCCTTTTGAATTGTATTGTCCAGAGAATGTTTTAATTGTGATTCTAAATGAATTAAGGAAATGTCAAATGGTCTCTCAGTCAGCATAGTCTGAATTCTATGGAGCTCATATCTAATCTGAGAGGAAAGATTAGAATCCTTACCAAAAATGGTTGCAGACCACTTCCTAAGATGAAATTTAAGAGCCTTCATTTTGAAAGTAGTATTTGACAAAGGATCCCTTCCATATTGTAAGTTCCACACCTGCTTTAAAATAACAAAAAATTCATCTTGCTTAGTCCAGAAATTAAAAAAATTAAAAGAGTGTTTTCTACCATGTATATCATCCATTCCACAATGAAATAATAATGGGCAGTGATCTGACAAAGAGGGATTTAAGATATTATAAAAGGATTTTGGCCATAGTTGAAGAAAAGAGATGTTTAAGAAAATATGGTCAAGCTTACATAAAGTAGGATAACCACTCCTATTATTATTAGACCAAGTGAAGTCAGGACCAAAGCAATTAGCAGAGAAAAGATTAGATTGAATAAGGGCACTGTTTAATGGAGAAATATCTTTAAGAGAAAAAGGGCAGCCACCAAATTTTTGATTACTAGCATACATGGAATTGAAATCACCACCAATTAGCCATGGAGTAGAATCTGATTTTAAAGAAGGAAGGGAATTAAGAAAGTCTTGCCTTAAAGATAATGAATTATGAGCATATACAGAGGTAAGATGAAAAGAAACATTCGAAGGCAAGTGCAGACAAAGGTAGTGAATAAATTGATCAGAAGCATTTAATCTGGAAAGTTTGAAAAAAATTGGATTCCATAAAGTAAGCAGTCTACCATGATTGGCTTCAAGAAAATTATCATCATATAACCAGGATGGAGCAATCAAGTTCCTAGCCTTCAAAGAGGCTTGTGTATCAAGCTTTGTTTCAGATATACACATTATTTGAATATTATTTCCAAAAATAAGATTTTTAATGTCAACTTGCTTTGAAGATAAATTAGCTCCTCTTATATTCCAAAAAGCAATATTATTCATTTATTAGGAAGAGGAGGAAAAATGGTGGTAGGATTTTTCCTAGTATGTCTATGATGCGAATTGTTTTTGGAAGATGATACAGGTAAGACATCATGTGGCTTAAAGTGTTTGCCTTTATTGAGATCATCAGAATTAACAACATTGCTTTTACCAGACTGTGAATCAGAAGGCTCAATAGAAACAGAGGGTGGAGGTAACACAAAATTATTTGGAGGGGACAGATGAAGATAAGGTGAATCAGAATTAAGGATGGGAGATTTAGTGCTAAACTGAGAGGAACAAGAAGTTGAAGTAGATGTAGATGAAGTTGGAAGTGCAGAAGAAGCTAATAAACTAGCAGATGGGGAGGATTTTCCATCTGCCAATACAGAAATAGATGGTTCAACATCATTAATAGCACTATTATGAAGAGAAGCAGATAAGCTAATGGATTGAAAAAGAGTAGATTTAGAAGAGAGTACTTCACTGACACTATTATTATTAGTAACAAGTGAAGTATCATTTAAAACTGCAAAGGAATTTTCATTTTCAGAAGGACATGAACAATTATTATGAAGTACTACATTTTCAACTGCTTTGCCTACTTCCAACTGATTGACAGAAGTAACATTAGGAATATTATTTTTATCTATTGATACCACCTTCTTCTGTTTCCAAGCTCCTTTATTCTTTTTATTAACAACTCTCCAATTAAGATCAACTGCACTACCATCCTTATTACCATCTTGATTATTATCTACCTTCACACCCACCACATGATTATTATTTCCAACAGATACACCATCAACACCCCCAACATACTTCTTGTTCACAAATTCACAGGATAAAGTGTTGTGCCCAAAGACTTTACAATGAGTACAGATACTAGGTTTCCAGTCATAAGAAAGTTGTACATCAGGGCAATTACCTCCTAATTGCGGAATATGAATAGAACTTGGTAAATCACAGTCAGGAGAAATCTCCACAAGTGCCTTAGCATACTTAAATCTTTGTAATTTTTCTGTGGTAGTATCAAAACAGATCAATCTACCAACGTGACATGCAAGCCAATTAATACCAACTAAAGTCCAAAGAATGATGGGTATCTTATGAAAATGAATCCAAATAGGAACCTTCTTAATCTGAGCTTGCGTTAAACCTATGGATGGATCCCATTTTGTAATGATGAACATTCTACCCCTAATGAAAATTGGATCCGACTCAAGTACAAGATTCTTATCTTCTTGATTAGAAAACTTGAAGTAAAAATTATAACCATCTGATTTAAAATCAACATCACCTTTGAGTTTCCAGAATCTCTTCAAGAAATTGACAACAGATAAAAAAGAGAGAGTACCATCCAGAAAGAATCCCACCAGGTGATCATTCCAATACTTAATACCTTCTTCCTTAACAACATCTGGCAAATCAATGGTAGGCTTGTCACGAGAGATATCAAAATGAATCGATTTATAAGATCCAGCATTTCTAGGTAAAGATTTGAAGAGCGAAGACCAATTCGATTTAAAAGAAGGAGAAGCAACAGGATCAGATGAATTCAAAGCAACAGGCAAATTGAGAGCAGAAGAAGAAGAAGGAACAGAAGAAGAGGAAGTTGAAGCGGAGGAGCGTAAAGAGACAAGAGGTGGAAACGAGGCAGAATCAAGAGAGAAAGAGGAGGAAGAAGGATCGGGTGCCATTAAAATTTCAAAAAGGAAGCAGATAACTTGCGTTAAATCACGTTTAATTTCACTTTTTCGTTTCATATTAGAATTTGTTAATAATAACGGTTAGACATTTTAAGGGTGTCACAGGCTCACCTATGGCTTAATTGTATCTTGACAAGTGGTCTCTTTCGATAATTTAATTTCTTGATGTCTAGGCTACGACGGGCAATAACCATTTACAAATATTATGATGATTTGTAAATATTATAGTGGTTGTTTCTCTAAAGGTACTTAAACCTCCAGCTGAATTGCTACGATGATTCGTGGTGCACCGATAAATCCTATCCATTACCTGAATAAAAACTATTTTGTTGATTCAAGACAAAATGTGATTATACAATTTTGGTTAGGAGCTACTTAGGATAGATAACTTGTAATTAAAATCTTGCATTCATTTAGTTGCATTAGTTCATGCATATTTAAAAAAATTCAAAATAAAAAAATTGTAAATATTTCTTAACTTAGTTTTTAAATCCTTTCATTTGAAGTTTTAAATCAAAATAAAAAATCCTTAAAAAAATTGAGTTAGTTTTTTTTGTAAAAGCAAAAATTCAAAAAAAATTAATAATCTTTTCAAAAAAAAAATTGAAAATCCAAAAAAAATCAATCTTCCTTTTTAAAAATAAATTCCTTTTAGTAAATATTTTTCCTTCACAAAAAACATTTTAAAAATGTCCGAATTTCCCTATTTAGTTGCAAAAAATTAAAATAATACATATAATTTCACGTAAAATTCTTATGGATATTTTATTAACAATTATTGTATAAACAATTCGAATTTTGAGCCACATGACTTTCAAAATGATGACCAACCCTCAAATCTTAAAAAAACATTGAAATGATTTCATTTTACTTGAACTCCCTACACAAGAAAATCAAAGGATAAATGATTTGTGATCCATATTTGTGCAATAACTCTGGTCAAAGTTTTCAAAATAATCAAAATTTGAATTCACTTCAAAATTCAAATGATTCTGTTTGTAACCTATGCAAATTAAATTTTGAACTCCAAAATGAAATTCAAAATCAAATTGGAAACATTTGTTTAAATAATTTTAGCAATGGAAGTTGTTTCAATAATGGTGGAAATTTTTGTTCTCAATAATTTCAAATCAAAAATCCTAAAAGTAATAATTATAAATTTGATTCTGTTGAGAAAATGGACAAAATTCACAATGATCACGTGGATTTATTGTTTGAAACATATATGAAACAACGTGAGAAACAAATTCAAATCCTAACGTGTGACAAATCAAAGGATAATCCATCTTTTACCAAAATTGACGATTTTCAAATAACAACTTTTGAAACTGAAGATGACAATCTTAATGAAGTTGTTGAAAATGCGGTAAATGAGTTAGATTTCAATTCTTTTGAGAGTGTGGAATAATATTTATAATTTGATCTTCCTTTTTCCGAAGTTAAAATTTTGAACACAACAATTTTAGATTTTGAAAACGATACATGCAATGAATTGTTGATAATCCAACAAAAAAAGACGAATTTTGTGAACACAAATTTTTTGGACTTTTCGAAGATGAGTTGTTAAATTCTGAAGGAGAAGATTTAAATCACCATTTTGATTTTGAAATCAATAATTCTAAAGAAGTTTTCAATGATAAGTTTAAATTTCAATTTGGTGAAAATAAACATGAACTTCAATCAATTGTTTTATCAACCACAAAAATCGTAGAAAATAAAACAATTCATACGATTTTCAATAAAATGACATTCGTTTTTCAAATCAACATTCAACTTCAAAGTCTTTTATGGTTTTTTTATTAAGCTATGTCTCTCGTATTTGACGAGACAAATAAATTGGTCTTTGGAAATCCGTTTCATTTACTCTTTAATAGTATATTTTATGATGTCTTGTAACTAATAATCGTTTCATGTAAATATAGGTCATATTTTTATTTTTATTCTATTTTTTTCCTTTCTCTTTGGTTGGCTGTGGGGACACAGTCAAAATCAAGTGTGGGGGGAGTCTCATCTTTATTTTTCATGGTTTATTTTTTTGCATTTTCTTTCCGAAACCCAAAAATTTAAATAAAAAAAATCTCAAAACAAATTTTCTTTTTAGCATATTGATTTATTTTTAAAGAAACACTATAGGATAAATATATGATTTTGGTTAATAAATTGAAATTTTTTGAAAATTTATTAGCCTTAACAAAAATAAAAATGAAGTTTGATTACAAGTAACGTTGGTTTAACTACTATATAGGAAGGTTCATGGGTGATAGTTATGAAGTATATCTTAATGTAATATCTTTGTTTTTAAAAAGTGGTGGATTTAAAGAAAAGGATATAACATTTTTTATCTTCTAAGTTAAATGGTGCTAAGATGATTTTGCAAAACTCTCTCTTTAAAAAAACAATAATTATATTAAAAAATCAAACAAACAAAAGAAAAAATATATTTGTGTGTGTGTGTATGTATATATGTATATATATATATATATATATATATATATAATTACCACCTAGACTCATGTGTTCACACGCAAGTTTGTACACTCGCCATGCTCTGTACCCTTCTCACATAAGCACGAAAGGCAATGCATGATCAGTATATCTGGCCTCAGTTTCTGTAAGTTAGCTGTCTGTATGTAAAAATTTCTTTCATTAATAACGCCTATAGTTAATAGGTGAACACACCTGTGTGTACACTCGCCATACTATGTATTCCCCTCACATAAGCCCTAAAGGCAATGCATGGGTGGTATATCTGGCCTCAGTTTATCTGAGTTAGGCATATGTGAATATTGTTAATATCAATAAAATTTTCAAATAGGAGAAAGCAAGCATTGAAATCCTAGCACTATTTTTACTTATTTGATTTGACTTGTTATTAAAAAGAAATGAAAATACCACTTTGAAAAACGTTGATAATCTGCTAAGGATTCATTTCATAGTCACACTATGTTATCAACTGAAACAACTAACCAAACTAGACTCTAATTATGATGATAACTTAATTTTTGTTTGAAGTTTTGACGAGTAAAAGGACTTAAATTTGTTGATAATGAATAGAACTTATAATTAACTTATTCGTGTCAATTTAAAAGTAAATTCTTCATTTGTAAATATTTTCAAAAACTTGCATCTTTATCTTGTAAATAAATCTTGCATTTAGGAATTTTCATCTTGCATTTGGATTTTGTGAGTAATATCCACTGCAATCCCTCACGAAACAACACTCGTCCTACCAGAGACACCTAGAGTTTTAATGACTTGTTGCATACGCTCAATGCAATCGTGTTTTCTATGAAAACGGATTTATCTTAGTTTTAGTTTATTCGAAGACGAATGAAAAGATAAGTGTAGGGGTATTTTATGTGCATGTAAATGTGCATATTTTTACTACCATATTTAATCTAATTTAATTAAATAAATGAGCATATAGGGTATTTTAACATGTTTAAACCAAAAATCAAATTATTTTCAAATCATCATTATTCATCTTCATATAGGGGCAAAATGGGCATTTTTTGCATATATTAATTTTGAGAATATATATTTGTGCATTTTATTTTTATTTGTAGGAATTTGAATAGAAAATTACAAGAGGCTTCTTGGAAAATATGCGTGCACAAGAGAAGACAAGCAAATGAAGATGGAAATAATTCAACTTGTGCATCATGGAGGATCCCACCTACCCACTAAACTTAATCTACAATTAGAAGCTAATGCATGAGTTAGTGGAGTTAAAGTTACATGCATACTTGATGATGGAATAATTGAAGGCTAATGATAACTTGGTGGCCGCACTTCCTAGACGGGTATTTTGGACAGTCCCTAAAAATATGCATTAGGGATTTAGGCTTGTATAAATACCCCATATGTTCATTTAATTAAGCTCTTAGCATCTTCTTTATTTAGTTTAGTTTTAGGCTAAAATATAAACAAAAAATCTCTTTTCTTTTTCATAGCTACTTAGCCATTTTCTTCTTTCATGTAATTTTCTTTTTTATGCAATTTTAATTCATTCTTTTTTCTATTTACATGCTTTATTTCCTTCGATGTTAGTACTTTAGATTTATTTATGTAAGTAGATTAGCTTTTATTTTATTTTAATTAGTTCTCTTTTTAATTAGCTTGCATTTTTCCTCTTGTTTTGTTTCATGTTGAACTCTACATTTGTTGAACTGATAACAAATATGAGAGGCTAAACCTCTTCAATTTAGGGATAACGAAGCTCTCTTGATCATGTAGATTCAACATTTTGCTTATTTTTGATCTTATTTTGTGCTTAATGGGAATGTTTGATGTGGTTAAACTTTTTTGTTTTAGCTTTGAATTTTATATCCTATGTTGTTGACACCAAATAGGTTATGCTTAAACAAACACAAACACAAATTGCATCTTCATCTACATATGATTATGGTAATGAAGTGAATATTAAAATCAAAATTTGATGGTCTACATTACTAATCAATAGTAAATAGATCATGCTTATAATAGATTTTATTTTCAGGTTTATTAACATTTTCATGAGAGTTAACAAGTGGTTTAGTGGGTGTGTTAAAGTTTGATGGTTTATATTGGGCTAATTAATAACACAAATATTGCATACTTATGATAAACGCATCAAATAAATTCACTAATGATCAAAAAAGTGAGATCATAATTTCATATATGTTAATTTATGTGATCATGTGAAGGGATTTGCCTATAAATTGCTTTCAAACTCTCATATTTTTATCCGTTTGTTTTTATATTTTCTCTAGCTTAAAACAATTTTCGAACTCTTTGTTTAATTTGATTGAGTAGAAATTCTAAATCAACTAAATTCCCCATGGATTGATCTGTACTCACCATATACTAACATTGTACGCCGTACTCTTGTGGTTATTTTTAATTTAAATTTGATCGGCTATTTTCTATACCGATAGAAAGTAAGCCAGTCAAACATGATTCAATGTGCCTTCAGCGTCATAGTGCCACATCAGCTCCCCCTCGCTTCTCAAAATAGTTCCTTCTTATGGCATTGGAAGCACCCAGTTCACATATAAAAGTGGCATCGAAGGAATGCTTAGCTAATATCTTTATAGACATTGCTTCCGACAGCAACGAAAGCATCCATTTAAGTGTAGCGGAAGCATTGTATAGGAAGAGTAAAGATGCTTCAACACCAACATCAATGGAACGAAAGGATCGCCACCAACATTGATGGAGGCGAAGCTAGAAGAATGGTGAAAGGCAATGAAGGCATTCTTTCCGACGACGACGGAAGGATGGAAGCAAAAGGACCTTGACCCGCATCTATAAGTAGGACCCTTGGGGTCATTTTTAGGAGGGTTTTTCCATTCTATTCATCTTTTCTAATATCATACTCTTGTAACGCTATATCAATTTAGATACAAATCCTATCAATTTGTAACCATCTTGCACTTAATAAATTCAAGGATATGAGCTTGATTATTTATGATCTCCTCACATATGCTTCTTCAAATGTTATAGGAATGGATGAATATGTATATGTACGTGTATATATATGTGTGTGTGTGTATTGACTTTGAGCATAAGAATAATCTACACGGCTATTAGCATGCCTAATGAACATTACACGAGACTCATGCTTATCTCCTTAGCTCTATATGTACATATACTGTGTCATAGAATCCATTTTGATGTTGGAGCCTTAATTCATCTCATATAGTTATAAGGACAAAGTGCCCTTAAGTCCTATAAATTTTAGGAGGTCGATCTATAAAGTAGTCTATGACGCCATGAATCTACTCTTTAACAATTAAACCGCACATTGGATCCCAAATGATAAATTGGCCCTTCATACATGAACAAATCAGTTATGGGTCAACTTATCACAAATAGCATCTGGAGTGTTATGTCATATTTTGGTTTAACAATATATATTTATATATATATATAATTAATTTCTAATTAAGTAATTGGTTAAATTAATATTTAAATATAAAATAAATATACTATATGTTAAAATAAATAAAATATTGCCATTGAGTTATACTTATATAAAAATAAAATTTTATAAATTTTAAAACATTTGTTGTATAATTTTATTCTTTATAAAATGATTGACTATTTAATCATATTTAAATAATTTTAATTTTTTTTAAGATTAGGTAGAGAATTCAATACACATATACATTCTAAATGATAGCAAAATTTATTTATATATAGATGCACTAATATATTTTCAAACATCAGATATGTGGCAGCATACCAATAAAGTAGATTTGTTGTATTTCTACCCAAGCATCATATGATACAACAATTAACTAAACATTTATAGATGAATGTAAATCAAAGAATTACATTTCTAAAAGCCTATTAAAGACTTTTTGAAATGAAGTTAAGTACTTCTTGAATCAGATTCACATCTTGGATATGCTAGCCCCAAATTGTCTACCACCATCAATCAGATTGAAGTGTTTTTTATATAATTGAATTTTGAAATATTGGTGATTGGGATGGTATAATTTTAAGCCAGAAGAACAGCAAAATAATGGACTTGATTGTGTACAAAAATGAGGCATGGGTTGCTTTGATAAAAGGGGAAACAAAAGAGTGAAACAAGGATCATGGACCTTATTTTTCTCTTTACCATTTCCTCCTTTTACCAAATCAAAAGGCCTCCCTCCAAGCCATCATAGGGCTGGCCTTACTCAAGCCAAATAATGCCAGCTATACACCCCATCTTGAGACTAAAACAATTCAAGGCCTGGACCAGAATTGTTAGGCTTAAAATCCAATTTAAATGCATACCGATATCATATACCGATAAATATATTTATAATTATTATAAATACATTGTCTGAAACTATTCAACACGTCAAATATAACTTTATAATTAATATTTCATAAATATTAATTAGTTTAATTTAAATTTATAACAAATATAGATTAATTAAATTAGGTTGTCAAAGGAGCATACAACGTTTCGGTTGCGTGACTCTACAGGTGTAAATTTGGTCAATAATTAATATCAAACAATTCAAATATTAACGTTCATACGTAACTTTGCAGGTGATGTGACATTCTGGCCGAATTTTTGGCTTATTTGGTTTCAGTAAAATCCAATTTTACTTTATTAAGCGTTACCTGGTTATGACTATTATTTACATAAATTCTCTTCATCAAAACTACATCACTTTGGATTTATGGAATTCGGTAGGTCAAAATTCCAATATTGTCTGTATTCGGCTCTATAATCCGAAAATAAAGTCCTTGATTTAATAATAACTATTATTAATCGAACTATTTTGGCCAGAGATTTTGACTTTGAGTTGACTTGAGTTGACCATGATACTAACATGATATAACTGAGGAGATGAATCCTCGCTTGAATAGTGCTTCACTTCTAATACTTCCACTTGACCCAACTATAGTCACTCGATGGACATCATACCATAATTTGACTATAATCAAAGTGGAGCTTTCATACTAAAGATCAAAAGTATGTAATCTCCCGACCATAATTTGACTATTATCAATCGACCCAACTGTGTGAATCAGTCACATCGATATTTTCCATTTAACCTTAGTTATATTAACCATAGAAACTATTGAATGAGTCGTTACATAGTTATCCAGTCTCGATTAATACACTTCCCAATATTTTAATAGTGTTATATACTGTAGTCTCAACGGATACATCGATATCCAGTCTCGATGCATCTTGACTAGAACTGTTTAAAATGATGTATTTATTATATTGTGATACAATACTAATGATTACAAATATCTGTAATTAATATCACAAATACACCATTTATGGATTTTCTATTAAATATATTTTAATTAAATATTTAATTATTTATAACACATTATAACAAATATATATCAGAAAGAAAAACATCTTTATTATGAACGAGAATTGATTACAAAGTTGACTAATTTACAATAAATTACATAATTGCCCCAAGGACATACCCTTAACTCTATCGATCTCTTACTTGCACTTAGGGCCAACTATGGAATCTCATTTCCATTCCTTCAATAAGCTTCTCGAGAGCCGATCCAGATAGACTCTTAGTGAATGGATCTGCTATGTTGTCCTTGGCATCTACCCTTTGTATCAGACTCTCTTTCTTCTCAACGAATTCTCCAGTGAGGTGGAACTTTCGAAGAATATGTCACGATTTCTTGTGTACCCTATGCTCCTTTGCATTTTCCATTGCCGCATTGTTATCACAAAACAATGCCATAGGGTTTTCGGTATCGGGAATCACTTCGAGCTCACTTAAAAAGTTGAGCATACATACCGCCTCTATAGTTGCTTCATTGAGGGAGATGTACTCGGCCTCTATTATGAATCAATTGTTGTTTCTTACTTGGAACTTTTCCAACCAACGACTACGTCGTTAAGCGTAAGTACATTACCAGCCACTGATTTACTACATCTATATCACTTTGAAACCTCAAATCTGTATACCCTATCATAAGGAGTTCTCCATTTCCATATATAAGGAATAAGTTCTTAGTGTTTCTTAAATACTTAGGTATTCAATTTACGGCCGTCTAATGTTTTCTCCAAAATTAGACTGGTATCGGCTTACACATCCTAGTGCGTATGCCACATTCGGTCCAGTACATAGCATAGCGTACATTATAGAGCCTATGGCTAAAGTATAGGGGATCCTATTCATGTGCTTTATTTCATCATCAGTACGAGGAGTGTCCCTTTTAAAAAGGATAATTCCAGAACGCATTAGAACATTTCCACACTTGGAATTCCGAACCACGTTGAAACATTTCCACACTTGGAATTTTCATAATGAACATTTTTAGTATGGTATCAACGTACAGGGATTAGGACAATCCCAATAGCCTCTTAGATCTATCTTTATTGATCTTTATACCTAGTATATAGGCTACTTCTCTTAAATCCTTCATGGAGAATGTAACAACCCGTATTCTACATATCGAATGATAGTAGAATATTAATATTATTTTCATATGTGGTCGTTGGTTCTAAATTATGAAAAATGACACTTGGGGACATTTTTCACATGTATGATTTTTGGCAGATTTCTATTTGACCATTTGACCCATGTGAGGTCTATAACTTTTGATAAAAGTCGAATTAGGATTTGGACCAACCTCCATTAGATCGGGATGATAGTTTCTCTTGCTTTAGAGTGGTCATAATAGGAAAACGGACTTACCATTAGGGAGATATGGCTGTTTGAAATCTCATTTGATTTGAAACAGCTTAATGGGTAATTAGTGGGTTAACGGTTAGGCCTAAAGCCCATTTTAGGATTAGCATAGGGTTAGGGCTGATGGGACTTTCTCCTATCATTTCACGCTTCCTAAAAATAGAGAGAATCCCTATAAAGATCTTCTTAGCCTAAAAGTAACCCTAACTCTTACTTTAATTTGCCTAAACATGTAATTAGAAAGAGATTAACATCTTGGATTGATGGTCTACTGCTGGAGATCACATTGGAGTTGTTGTTCATCCTTGGATTTCATGCCATTTGGGGTTGGCTTTTGATTGCTTACAACTGAGGTGAGTGTTTTAAGCCTCTATTCACTAATTAGCCTCTATTATATAATTAATTTAATGATGTTTTTAAATGATTTTTCAAACTCTAAAATACGTTTTAAACCTTTTGAAACGACATATATGAATTTTAAGTAATTTGATTAAATTTTGAAAATTCGTATTCTTAGGGATGCTATGTGTTCTTATGGATACTACTGTTAGATTTAGTACTCATATTGATGTGTTTCCTTATATGCTTGTTGTTTGTGAAGATTGCTTTATTTTATGATGCTTAGATGGTTGAAAAATTGTAACATCCTTCATCTGGAGGCCCAAAACTAACCGCTACAGATGCTGCAGTCATCAATAGTTATTAATTCTCAATGACCAAATGCGGTAATATTAGATACATTGGTATACCAGAAACACATGAATATGATAAAAAATAAACTCAGCTTAAAACAAATTTCTCATTTCATTTCAGATTCATTACATAATCTCACACATAAGCCATGTTCAGGGAAATTACAATTTAATACAAAATATGCCAAGAGCGACACATGCCCCCTTGGTTGATCAAAGTCTAAATATAGGCACTGAATAACTTTTTCATTGCATCCAATAACACAACGGAATCGAAGAGAAAGAACTCCTAATAGATAGCTTGCCTCATGCACGTCTCTGGAAGCTTATTCGTGTAAAGAAGAACCTGAAAACCTTAACTCTCAAAGTACTCAAAATCAATTTTGAACCTGAAAGTTTAAAGGAAAACATAAACTTCGAGTCGGATATAAAGTCTGGTGTGAATAAAAACCTACCACCTTGAACCATATAGATATCTAGTAAGACCACATCGCTTAGCAGAACAGGTTTTTCCCTCACTAGTATCTTAACCTAATTTATAATAACCTTATACTATCCACCTACATCCACAATGGTTAGGACATAACATAATAAAATGTATCATGATAGTGTGGAAACATGCAATATGCTCTGGATTTTCCATCCTCGTTCACTTGACTATCTGTCTCATATTATAGTTTTTAAGGTCACTATTTACCTATTAGTATTCATGGCCTAACTAATAACATGTTTCAAGCTTACAGACTATCTATCCGGTTTTTTAGTTTTCGTGAGATCACTGAAAACCTATTTGTATCTACAAACAACATTATCCAATCATATTATTCATGGGTTTGCTATGAATCTATTAGATTCTCTGTAACGATCTGCCTTTCTTACACCTAAAGACGACACTTAATACATCATCGGTATTCATGTGCCGATCATTTAAGCATTCGAAAGGCAGGTCATTAGATGTGAAGAAAGAAAAAGGAAGAACATAATCTCACAAAAACACGACGAGCAACATATAATATACACAAAATCTTTATAAAAAGAAATCATTTTTATTTATACACAACATCAGAGTACACTATCCTATTATCAGCTTGGACAGTTATAACAACCTATCCTTACGCTTGCTGATATATATACAACAAACAAACATTAATGACAACTAACAGCGGAAGAATATAAAATACATGAGTACATCTTAGAGAATCCAGCTTGTCTCTTGAAAGCTTTAAAGTGCCCAGCTAAATCTAAGAAAACGTGCTCGGACTGACCCGAGCATTATAAGAAAATAACACCCGGATTAGTCTAGTAAAACCAGCACGAGAAACTCAAATCACAAGGAATTTTATTTATTATAACTTGTAAAATCCTTTAAAATCAAAGGTATCTCGTAATACCATGCTGCACATAAGCATAGATGGGTTTTTACCTTAAGATAACCAAAAGATTTTTATAGAAAATCCAGTTATATTATGATAATGTCTAGAATACAAATATATATTATCATAGCCAAAATTATTGCATTATTAAATTCCAGCATAATAGGTATACAATTAAGTCCGAAGGCACTTATTAGAGAATGAATTCCAACTATGAAAGGGTAAATGTCTACCTACCGAATCTGTGCACCTTTAGATAAAATGTATGGGAGGTCACAATGCATTGCACCTCTACTACTCAAGATCGACACTACCCTTAATGGATATCGCCGAATATGACCATCTTTTGGTTGTGACCAAAAAATCATAATAGGCCTCCAAGCATACATAGAGATATTGATACTAGATCTTGGGATGATCGTACCCTAGTGGGAGTGACCCACATAGCCCTACTGCACTCCCCGGCTTTAGTCATTTTCCCGATTAATGAGGCTTGAGGCTACGATTACCTTTTATATAGAAACCATCTTGGAATGCTAACATTATCCTCCAAGTAGCAATGTAGTGCCAACATTCATCCATACAAGTTCGTTCTGGGTCTGAACGAAACGTGAAGGCACTACCTCTACTACATCCATTTTGGAATTACTCTCAGGATCAGTAGTAAGTATCCCTTGCACTTCAAAAGCTCCATTTTCCATCATCTTCAAAATATCTTCACTTCTAAATACTTAAGTTGGATCGAAGTGGTTTACGGATAATTTATACTTATCCGTTCATGGTCTCTTCGAAACAACTTTCAATAGTTTCGGTAAACTCAACCTCCGTTCTTTTACAAATAATCAGACAATACATAGGAGCATGATCACTCTCTGATCATTTAAGTGGACAGATCTCCTTGTCATTTGTTTTATGAGAACAAAATGAGATTTATACGCAAAGTATAACATCCTTGAAGATGATTGTGCCATATAACTCACGTGTTTCTCCTAAATATTTTCGGAGTTATATTTTGGTCCCAATTTGATAGTAGGTTATTTAACTATCAAATAAACAAACAACCACAAATTCAGAGATTTAATTACTCATAGCAATCACTAGGCCTCAAACTAAATCTTTCATTTATTAAAACTCTTTTCAAAAGTATTTATCAAAAACATTCATATACTTATCTCACTGACATAAGTATATTCACAAATCATTTGTGAAAGATTTCTCATTTACAAATCACATAAAACGATCAAAATAAAATGTTATTTAAATTAAAGAAAAAGATAACCCCAATAATATTCCTTCTGTGTTAAGTATGGAACGAATGTTCATACCACTAGAATTAAGGTCATTAAAGGAAATCCAATCTCAAATCCTTTTATAAATTTCCTTCTACAATTTTTTTTAATAAATCTCTTTTATTTATGAATCTTCTTTACTTAAATTCCAAACCCGTTTACAAAACTCTTTATTAATCACCAAGTTAAATTTACAAAAATCCTTTATAAATAAAATCATTTATATATCTCCTTATAAATCTCCAAAATTATTTATAAACTTCCTTTATAAGTATCCAAAATAATTTATAAAACTTTCTTATCAATATAACTTATTTAAAACAAAAATCATTTAATAAAGTCCTTTTGATAATGTTAATCCGAAAAATTGATCAACACCCTGATTTGAGCTTGAAAGCACCATCCATGTTCTCACAGAGCAATAATGTAGATAATAAATATAGAAAAAGGACGTATGAGAAAAAAGACAAGAAGATTTTTATAGTGGTTCGGCTATTAACGAAGCCTACGTCCACTTTAACTTTTCATTACAGACTGATTGCTTTTACAAGAAGTATTTGATTACAAAGCTCTTGATTATCCTTAGCTAGATTGGATCTCCTAAGTGTGAATCCACTGGAGAACCACAGTTAAATCCTTTGAAGATTATTGTGAGGGGAGTGAAGAGTGAAGAATGCTTCCAGTAGAGTTTCAGCAACTAGTCCATAGGATCCCCTTTATGTTGCGATAGGATGGTATTTATAGAGATTTGAGAGCTATTGGGTCGAGCTTGTTCGCCAATTTCCTCCAGATGGACACAAGAAGACGCAGCGGAGAACAGCATGCGACCCAAGCTAAAATCATGGATCGCTAGTGATCTATGGTCTATGGATCACTAGCGATCCATAACTTCAGGTCGAGTGCGTGCTAACTTCTAAGCCCTTTTTCCTTTGCTTCGTTTTGTTTAGATCGCACTGATTCCACGATCAAGTATGGATCGCTAGCTATCCATGGTGTACGAATCACTAGAAATCCATAGAATGTGTTCGAAGGCAACCCAATTCCTTAGCACTTCCCTTTTCTTTATTCCATTTGAGCCGCATCGACCCAATGACGATGTATGGATCGCGGGCGATCCATGTACTTAGTGGTTTTTTGCTAAGCCTTTTGGATCGCGTCTATTATCTCATGTTGATGTTCCTAATGAATTTTGTAACATGTTGCCTTGTTTTGGTGTTAATCCACACACATTAGACTGTTGTTTGAACCAGATGAATGTTTGCCTCTCGATTTCCCTTGGATTCTATGGGTTAAAAACCTAGATAATAGATAAATAAAACGATTACTTAAAGTACCTTTAAGTCATTACTTAACTTGAAACCATTACTAAAAGTATGATTGTACTTAAAAATTAGAAAGAAGCTTAGTGACCATAATGGTTCTCTTTTAATTAAGTTTATTTTTCAAGTTATTACATGGATATTTACATAAGAAGCAGATATGTATAAGGAAATCACCTAACAACAGACAAATCAACATATAGGTAAGATGTCCAAGTTACTATAATAGTAGATGGTAATTTTGCTAAACAAATGTTATTGGGTTTCATATTTAATTGGGGTTACTTAAGGGTATTCGATAAAGAAATCCCTGGGATTTAAAATATTCCTTTAAAAGAAAGTTACTTTAAAGTAAAACCGATCTTTGAAATCAAAGTGGTTTAAAACTTTAAAAATTTTATATAGAAATTATATGACAATTAAAATCTTCACTTAATAATAATTAAAACTTTAATTAATCATTAAATAATAATTTACAATTAAATAGTTAAACCCCAATTCATCTTTGATTAATTCTTAAATAATAACTTAAATCAATTAATCTCAGTTAATTAATTAAATATTCCTTAATTAAACTTAAGTAATAAATTAAACCTTCATTTAAAATAATTAAATCTCAATTAAGTCTTACTTAAAGCTTAACTTAAGTTTAACTTGATTAATAATTAATCAATAATTAAACCCTTCTCAAATAAATAATTTAATTAATCTTAATTAAATAATGATTAATATCTAAATAGTAAATTAAATAATAATTAACTCTTTATCAATTAACAAATTATAATTAACGTACTTAAAAATAATTAAGTACTAATTACCCTAACTTAATTAATGATTAAGTACTAATTATCTTACTTAATTTATTAATTAAATAATCATTAAATAAATAAATAATTACTTAAATTACAATTGCTTTTAAATATTTAAAATATATTTGTAAACACTTTTCAAATAGATACTTAAATTAAAACATTTTAAATTCAAAAAGAGTTCGTTTTTTACGAACTCATTTATAGCGACTATCGCCATACGATTTGAAATTTCAAAAATTCATTTTATACTCCAAATCACTTTTCAAACTCTTTCTTTTGTATTTAAACTACTTTATAAACTTTGAATAAAGTTTTAGAAAACAAAGGTAAGGTCTTTGAAACTTTTATAAAACATTTTTAAAAATAAAGTTAGAAAACAAGTTTAAACCAAAGGATCTCGATGTCGTTTTAATAAGTCAAAATGCTAACTTTCTTAGCACATACATAGGCTCATACATCTAAACACATGCCACAACAACATAAATAAGCAACAACTATAAACCAGAATCATATCTTTCAAACTAACTTCAACATTAGATTTTATTTCAAGTCTAACTTCCAATCACGTACAACAACATACAATAATGTCTAAACCAAACATCCAACATACTTAACAACCAACTAACAATATTTACATTGCCATTGGTTTACCTTTAAAAATGAGATTGGATTCTTTTATTTGAAAGGTAAGGCTTTCGACTAGATCCTTCAGATCATTGTGACCTCATGAGTTAACTTCCGTCAATCTCCCTTTCGAAGGCATTACTTAAAATATTAGATCTTCTCTTCTGAAACCATTAAAAACATACCTCTCAAAAGCATTGGAAAACTTCCTTTCAAAACACTTAAAGATACTTTTCGAAGCACTTAGAAATATACCTTATGTAAGCATCGGAAACATTCCTTTCATAACATTAAAAAAAATACCTTTCGAAACACTTAAGGATATATCTTTCGAAACCATTGGATTAACATTTAATATAACTATAGGGTCAAAGAGAAAAAAAGCAAAAATATCCTTTTTAAAGCATTGATCTCAAGTAAAAGAATTTGGAAAGAGGATAGCTTCGAAACTAACCTTTCAAAACCAATTCCTCCAAAACTCTTGTTAAAAGTGACTAAAACAACCCTTTCGAAAGCATTATGGAAGCATCTTTAAATTTTAAAAAGATAAAGCCTCCCTTTCAAATACTACAAAGAAAAAGTGGCCTCTAACTTATTTAGAAGAAATGAATGCAGCAACTAGGTATCGAATATGTTCGAAAGCACCAACTATTTTGAAAGCTTCTTTTAAAAAAAATGCAAGTTCATTAATTCAAAGGCTAATAAAAGTGGCTTCAACCTCTTCGAAAACACCTTTCTAAAAAAAAGGCAAGTGATGGATTCAAAATCTTATAAGAATGGCCTCAACCCCTTTGAAAGCATGTCTTTGACACAATCCCTTCTGCCTTTCTCCAATACACTACGTATCAATTGCTTGATACCATGCGTATTGGTTTTGAATGGGTGCGAAAGGCCTATTGGGCCTGGTGACAGAAGCAAGCAAATGGAAGTGGCGAAATTGTAATTTGAAAGAAAACTATTTTTTTGCTTTCGAAGTAATTTCTTTTTATTTAACTTGAATAAATTTGTCAAAGTATGATTGGTTTCCAATCCTTTATAAAATTTCTATTCTAAAAGGCTTTCGAATTCAACATTTAACAAATAAAATCATTTTAACAAATAAGCCATTCCCTTTAACAAAACGTTTAAAACACTTAAGTCCTCTAACTTAAATAATTTAATATCCACGGTAAAACGTTTAGGAAAAATCCTCAAAAATCAAAATTATTTACATTTAATATGTTTTCTATCATATATTAATTTCAGACCCAAAAACATTACTTGATTTCCTTAAATAATTTAAACCCAAAATTAACTATTTCTTTCATTCAAAATTTATAATAAATTATCCATAGCTTGTAATATAACGAAAATTTAAACCTATCTCCATCATAATGTTTTGCATAACATATTAGAACATCGTGGCATTTAGAATTCAATTCGCATGATTTTACCTTAAAATCGAATTATATTATCCCATAAAATCTGTATTTAAATTATAACATGGCATATAAATCAAAGCAAACCATCATTCAACCAATCATATGGTTTTAAACCTTAAACCGAAATTAAAACGTTCAAGAAGACTTATATAAGATGTTTTAGATCATTATTCACCTTGTTTGGATAAGGAACTTAAGATTGGTTCTTGCTTTAATCTTCTTAGCTTGAATCTTAGCTTCTAATTGAATTGTGCTCTTCTTTTCCTTAGGATCATGGCTAGCCTTGTTTTCCTTTTATTTTTGTTTTTGTAAGAATGTATCTCTAATCCAGCCTTTTGTCTCCCAAGTACAGTCCTTCTTGTTGTTGCTCCACTGAACTTTCACCAACTTGACCGTCTTATTTCTTAACCTCTTCTCATCTCTCGCTACAACCTGAAATGTTTGCCTAACAAAGGTCAGATCCAATTCTACTATTAAGTCATCCAATGCAGTTGAAGGAATAGTAGTCTTCGGAACATGCACATCTTCGGATCATGCACATACTTACGAAGATGAGACACATGAAACACATTATGGACCCCTGCCAAACTGCTTGGCAACTCTACTCTGTATACGAGCTTTCCGATCCTCTCTACAACGATGAGTGGTCCAATATATCTTGGTGCCAATTTCCCTGACTTTACGAATCGTACCACACCCTTCATCGGGGAAACCTTAATGAAAACCTTATCTCCAACTCAGAACTCTAAATCCTTATGCCTCTTATCTATTTAACTTTTTTGTCTAGACTGAACTTCCTTCATCCCACCTCAGATCAACTCAATCTTCACTTTTGCCACTCATACAAATCTGGATCTAAGATTAATCTATCTCCAGTTTCCAACCAAAATGCTGGTGACTTTTATGGCCTTCTATACAAAGCTTCGAAAGGCGCTATTCCCATATTAGTCTGATAAATGTTATACTAGGAAAACTCAACTAACTGCAGGTGATATTCTCATGATCCACCAAAATCTAGCACACAAGCTCTTAACAAATCCTCGAGTACCTTTTTGACTCTCTCTGTCTGCCCATTTGTCTAAGGGTGATAGCAGTACTTATGTTGAGCTTGGTACCTAACACATCTTGTAGACTCTTCCAGAACTTGCTAGTAAACAGAGTATCTCTATCATTTACTATACTACTAGGAATCTCATATAGTCTAACTATGTTCTTCATAAACAACTTAGCTAAAATATGTGCTGTCCTGGTTGATTCAACTGGAATGAAATGGGCATTCTTAGTCAACCAATCCACTATGACCCATATACTTTCATTTGCTTAATTCGACCTTGGCAATTCATCTATAAAATCCATGGATATTGAAACCCATTTCCAAACTTGTATCTCCAAAGGTTGAAGTAACCCACTCGGCTTCTGATGTTTGGACTTCACTTGTTGACAGTTCACACACTGCTTTACCTACAAGCCAACATCCTTCTTCATACCTTCCTACTAGAAACTCCTTTTCATGTCTTGATATATCTTGGTTCCCCCAAGATGAATCGTAAATTTTGATCGATGACATTTCCTAAGAACTTATCTCCTTAAGTCCCCAACATTTGAAACACATAACCATCCCTTCTTTCTCAACCATCCCTTTCGGTCAAGACTAAAATCTTTTAGATCATCAATCTCCAATCCAACCTCGAGCCTTTTAATCTTCTCAGCTAATAATGGATCTTCCCTCTACTTAGAAGTTATCCTTTCGATCAGAATTGGTCGAGCTCCCAAGCAGGATAACGTAGCAGTGCTTGGACTAGAATTAGCAGTCGATCTTAACTACACACTACAGTAGTCAAAGCCTCTAGGTCCTTCCATTATATTAACATAGCTAACATCACATTTTGATGTTTTCTTCTAAGCGCATCCGCTACTTTATTTCCTTTTCCAAGTGAATACTCTATACCAAAATCATAAGATGCTAAAAACACCAGCCACCACTGCTGCCTCATATTCAACTCCTTCTAAAAGAATAAATACATTAAGGAACTATGATCTTTGTAACTCAAATCTCCCTCCTAAGAGATAATGTCTCGATACTTTCAGTGCAAAGATCATGTAAAGATCCGTATTTTTTAACTATTTTAAAATTTTAAATTTAATATGAATGAAAATGATCCTGGAAGTTGATTTAAATTTTATTTAAATATGATTGAAGATTTTTAGCATTTAAAAATTGGACTAAAGGTGAATAATTAGCAAATGGGAATTTTATATTTTAATTAACGAGTTAAAATAGCCATTTTGGCCACAGTATCGGATTTCGATGAAACATGTTTCATTGGATTTGTAATAGTGAATTATTGTAGGATTTCAAGTTTCATAGCAATCGGACTTGTCGTTTGGCCGTGCGATCTTGAAAAACGTAGAATTTATTTTTAGAATTTAATTAAATTAATAAATTTTGAAAAGCTATCTTCCACATACGAACGAATTGGCTTTCGAAACTAGTTTCATTGTGTTTAGAATGGGGGTAAAACATTACAAACGCCTGCTGGCACGCTTTGTTTGGAGTTTGGATTCGCATGGGCCTATCAGACGTGATATTTCATATTTAAATAATATAAATATCTCATCCTTATCCCTACACTTGTTCAAAAATCAGGTTCCCTTTTTTCAACCGTATACTCCTCCCCCCTTTCTTTAAAATTAAAAATCATGACCTTCATAAAAGACGAACGACGTAAAAAAAAAGGAAGCGCATGCCAGGGCTGGAGGCACGGTAGGGGGCGGAGGTGCTTGTGACGCCCCACTCCGAGAGCCTCATTAACAAAGAGTATTACATAGATAATACTGTCGGCTAACGCGGACAATAGAGTATAATGGAAGCGACCATGTGTAATCTTACCTTAACTATTCACTAAATACGTCGAAAAGTAGAATCACATTAAAATTCGACCTATTCAATAAATATTTAAAGCAAAACTACAATGGCTATAGGATCTATCAGAAGAAAATATAACAACTCAAATGTAATTCACATCACAGAACAGTCGATCATAATATACACATAAACAGATACACAACAGAGTATACAAAATAATACATGTCAAGTGGTACAGGAGACCACAATATACAGATGAGACGAAAAAAGTATAAATATCAGAGTTACAACAGATAAGGACCACAAAAGACGCTATAACAAAATGAAGCTAGCGAATAGTCCATGCGGAAGCAAAATAGGCTAAGTCCCAAAAGCACCTAACCTGAAACATCTCGGTCTGACCCGAGTATAAAATATATGGGTCAGTCTGGATAACAAATCAGTTAAATAAACTGAACAATAATAAACCTGCAAGGTCATACAGTATAACAAATATCTCTAGAGGAGATAACACAATCATCAACAAGAGATGAAACATATAGAACAAGCCTCATATCATCGGCAACATATAGAAACAAAGGATACAAATATCCCAAAACAAGCCAAAAGGCAAATAACAAATACCAATAAGGTATACAAGTTCCACAAGGTAATCGTTATACATCATGCGGTTCAAACAGACCAACACGATGGGCGATGCCAAGGGAATATAATATCAATGAAACATATGATTGCTCGAGCTGAGTACTGTACAACAAGGATCCATAAGCCCGAAGGCTCCAAACCCAAGTATCACCCATGCGGCACATAAGGCCAACATCAGAGAGAAACTATATAGGGCAACTCACCCGAAGGCACACACCCGAAGGCAACATACCCGAAGGCAACAAACCTAGGGAGAAAGTCCGAAGACACCATCCCAGAGGCAACAAACCGTAGTGGTGAAGGTCGAAGACCCAGTACTGGACACCACTAACTGGAGGAATGTGTCACAACTCTCGAAAAGGAATCCGAACAGTGTTAACGTGCGTCCCATAACCACTCGTTCGCACTAAACGGTTTACTATCCGTCAGTCACTTTCACACTCAAAGCAGTACAAATTTACCTCATATCATCGGTAAACTAAACCCGAAGGTTAAAACAATCAATCGAATAGGTCGGGGACTAATCGGAAAGATAAACGCACAGATTCATGGTCCGTGTTTTGCCCAACCATTTAATCACCCTTCCACTTCGCTCGAAGTGCGAAAGTGTGTGTTCTAAATAGAATTTATAAATTGGAGAAACGAGCTTTTAAATGCGATTCGAGAGATTATTTTATAAAAACCCGTGGATGAAGTCAAGAGTAAGTTATCAAAGCTAAATATGCAATAACAACCACTAAAAAGCAACTTGAATCGATAAAATCCGAAAAACAAATCAAAATATACAAAAACAGGCAAAATAAGGCAAATAGGAGCAGGTCGGTCGGCCGCCTACTGGGCTCGGTCGACCGGACACTGTTCATAAAAACTCTCGGGAAGCAGGTCGGTCGACCGGCTACAGGGCTCGGTCGGCCGAACCTGATGATTTTGCACTTCCTGCCCTATTTCAATGAAATGCAAATTCTTTCAAAACGCGATCGTTCGAGCAATGGACCTAAGGAGCTTTAGCCAATAGATACCCCAACTCCATTAGCTCTCCGATTCGCAACCAAAAACATATTCAAACATCAAAGTTAGGATCTTTAAAGAATTGAACCCAAACACTAAAAATTTGGATATTCACCAATTCAATCCAAACCAAAAGCAAGAACATATGAACAAGGTGTTAGGAATTCATACCCAACATCAATGAAATCATAAGAAATAGATGTGAGTTCAAAACTCACCTTTTTACACAAAACAAAGAAGATGAAGAAGCACAAATGCAAGGAATCAACCAACTACACTCCACTTCAACACTACAAGCTTCAATCTAGAATCAAAGCAAGTATTTCCTAAGTTAGGGTTAGGAAATTACTGAAATTGAAGAGGAGAAGAGATGGAGAAGATGGAGATGAACTTACCAATGGATTCCCTTTGATTTTGGAGCAAGAATCAAGTTTACAAGAAGAACTAGGGCTTGCTAATTTCTATTTCCACTTCCTTTCCCCCATTTCAGTTTTTAGCTTAAGAAATGAAATGAAATGAAGAGAGATGAAGAGAAGGGGTTGAGTTAGAGGTTTAGTTAAGCTAGTGGGCTGAACCCAAACCCAAAACCCAATAGAAAAAGGGTCAAAATTTCACAAACTCCAAACATATCAAAGATTATACTCAAAAAGATCGCAAACGCCATTTTGGAACCAATGGAGGTAGTTTCGAGTTCCAATTCGGCCATTTGCAAAAAGTGACATTTCGGACCTAAATCCGACTAACGACGCTATATTTAAATAAAACATTTAAATATATAATCGTTAAACATGCAGGTTGTTACAGTGCTGGCGAAGGGCGACGACCAGAGGAGGAGCGTTCGAGCGGCAATTAGGGTTTCTCGACCTAGAAGCATGCTCACGTGTTGCGTGAGAGGGCAGGTTGGAAGGCGTGTGTCGGCGTTTCTGGAGGTGGCGATGCGTGCCTTGGCAGTGGTTGTGATCGTTATATTTAAAAAAAGAAAAAAAAAGAACGAAGGGAGGTACTGTGCGGCCTGAAGGGAGGAAGGTTAGGGTTAGTAAAATTGTTAATTTAGTTATTAATTATGTTAATTAAAATAGTTATACTAATAAAAACTCATAACTTTCTCGTACGAGGTTGTATTCGTATGAAACAAGTTGCGTTGGAATCGGTTCAACAAAGGCTATGGCTTGGAGTGGAAGTCAAGTTTATTTGAAGCTGAGAAATTTTTAAGTTTCAAGCAGGAAGGTGAGTGTTTATACCCTAATCAGTACTTAAATAAATATTTTATGTTAGTAAAATTTATATCGTGAAGTAATTTGAATTTATTGATGGTTGTTGGATAAATATAAATTGACATTTAAATTTACATCTAAATGAATTGATAAAATTTGAATTGATAGTTAAATTGAATTAGAATTTAACTGCTAGTAAAAATTCTTAATTTTTGATAATTTATTAATTATTGTGAATTATTGACCGTTTGGATGATTGTTCATGATGGATACTATTTATGATATTTGGATGTTTATTTATTTTGATATATCATGTATATTATTTACAGTATATAAAACGGTAAATTGAATTAATTCAAATAAATTAAGAAATGGGTTGAAATGATACATACCTATGGCATTTATTTTGGATTGAAATGATATATATCCATACCTGAATTAAATTAAAATAATTGATTCACTTGGCCATAGGATAGAGAATTATATTCGGATACCGGATTGGTTAAATTAAATGATTTTATAATTTTGTTTTGAAATTATTTAGATTGATTTTTATTTTTAAGAAATAAAAATTGAATCTGTGGAAATCTAATTATTTTCGAACTTGAGCTCGAAATGTTGAAATTTAAATTTTGTAAATAAAATTATTTAAATAATCGAAGTTGAGATTTTGAAATTATAATCGAAATATGATTTAAGATTGATTTGTTTAAAAGATTGGAATTTTATTCGAACTTTAAATATTGCTAAGTAGAAGTGATATAAAATGAGATTTCAAGTTTGAGCTCGGAATCGAATTATATTTGGAGAGTTGGATTTAAATTGAATATTGAAAGCAAAATTGATTTATGTATTTTAATCGATATTTTAAAAAAATGAACTTGAAATTGATATAAATCAAAATGGTTTTAGGAATTGGAAATGAAATTAATTTGGAATTGGAGTTGAATTAATTTGGAATTGAAATTGACATTTATTTGGAATCGAAGTAAAAAAATCATTTCGACTTGAAATCGGAATTGAATCGATTAAATTGAAAAGGGAATGGAAATTGATTTGGATTGGAAATTTTGAAATTGAACTAGTTTCGCTTGGAAACTATTTTAAATAAATTATTTTAGTATAAGCTATTTCAAAATCTATTTTCTTTGAATATTCTAACTATTTTAATTTTCCCAACTATTTTACTATATAAAGCATTTTTAATACTCAAATTACTTTCTTTTAAACTATTTTAACTATTTAAATATTTTAAAACTATTTAAACTATTTTCAAAAATTCAAACTGGTTAAAAGGTGGAATGTTTGTATTTAAATCTTGTATTTAAATGCAAATTGGGTTAAAGTAAATTATAACCAAAGTTGTAATTCGAATCTAGTTTTAAAGTGAAATCGATATACCGAATTGAATTAACATTTTGATGTAAAAGTATGGATTTTGAACCTAATATGATGATTTCGAAATGGATTTGATTTTGAAAGCGAATATGATATTTAGATATCAAATACGAATTGTTTTCAAAATATAAAAGTACCAACCCGTGTGTAAAACGATGTTTGGTTGTTAAAGAGACCGGAGCCTCTTATTGGCACACCCTCTGTCAATATTGGAACTACTTTAACAACTGTGTACGCGGTGAATGATATCCAGAATATAGTGGTTGAATTGGTGAACGTTATTGGAATGAAGTATGAAAACGATGATGGATAGCCTTGACATTTATGTCAAAATTAAAATGACTAAAATATGAGCCTATGTCTGGCCAATGAGGTTAGCTGCCTCTAGCGATGTTGATCACTCATATTACAATTGTGATTTTTGACTCGAGGGTGCACCGTTTGTTTGGATTGATAGTCACGGTTAGCCATGGATGGGTTACGGCCAGCCAAAAAAGGTAAACTGGTAGAATCCTACCTTGAGCATTGCCTCACGTGCGTTGTCATATTTATCCCTATACGAACCCACCACGACTTTGGTTTAGAACTATAAAAATGTGTTAAGGTGGATCAATGTAAAGCATTAATGCTATTTGATATTTATTTTACTGATAGACATTTTCTTTTATTGTGTATACTATTATATATAGATAGTTTGATGGATCCTTAGGAGATGGAAAAACCTGTAACATCTCTTAAGTTATTGCACTCATATTTCATGATATTGATTTGACTTACATAAGACTATTTTAGTCCCGACTCAAGTGTTTTTTCTTTTATTATGCTCGGGTCGGTTCTGAGTTGTTTTCAAATGTATTAAAGATTAGTTTCTGGAGGACGAAGAGAAGTTAGTATATTATTACTATTATTATTCTCTGCATCGTGCTATTCTGCTGTATTTTTTACTTATCCTAATTTATATATAACTCTGATAAATATTGTATAGATTAAAATCAAATGTATGATATAAACAGCTTCATGAAATGTTATTTGATTATTGCATTTTATCATTTTCACTGTGAGATTCTGTATTTATTTTCGTCTTCTTTCTTATTCTTCTTATTTAACCCTATTGATTATCTACATTTCGGATTGTTTAAGTTGGACATATATGGATTATTATCGATTTAAACCTTCCGAAATGTGGATTGTCACAGTTGGTATCAGAGCTAGGTTTAGTAATAACCTTGGCTTTGTGGGGGTTTGACTCATTAGAGATAGGGTAGTAATACCCTTAAATGAGTCTTTTTTAGTATACACATATGAGAGAGCGTACTTGTTAGTGTTATAAAAAAAATTATATTGTGTTTACTTATCCGTTGAGTTATATATGATTTCTGGTCGATATGTGGGACGTCGTGTTATCGATAGGGGTTTCTGAACACTTAAACGAGGCAATTGGACATAATATTGTTTTTAAATCGGGTAAATGAAATAATTTTACCTAGATTATATATATATATAAAGTGGTTATTAATGAAATTATTGTTTGATGGTAATATTTAATTATCATTGATTATTGGTTGAATTAAAATAAAATGGATACGTTGAAAAAATTATTTTATGAAGCATTTGATAATTAAATTGAATTTAAATCAATTAAAAAAATTGAAATAACAAAATATAAAGTAATGGAATTGTATCGGCTATAGATTATAAATAGAAGGATTTAAAAATTGAGAATTTGAGAATTTAAATCCCTTTGTTTTCAAAATTGTTTTTGAAGCCTACAAAATTAATAATATTATTATTTGAATTTATTTGACTAGAAAAAATATTTGAAAAGATTTTTTAATAAATAAAAGCATTAAACTCGCTTGGTCATGGGGAAATAATTCTGGGGATGACTACAAGATCACCAGTATTCATTTTCGAGTTTTTGAGTGAGCATTGCTACCAAAAGAAATTTATTTTTTGATTAAAAAAGTTTTGATTATGAAAAATATTCTAAGAATTATTTAATAAATATATGAAAACAGTTTTGAACTTATAATTGAAAATAGTATATAAGGAATGAGTTATAACATATAAATTTAAAATAGTACAGAAAAGAAATAAGTTTTAACTTATAAATTTGAATAGGAAAATAAACCAAATTTAAAATGGTTAAATTTTGGTTAAGCAAACAAAGGAAAAAATAAAAGAAATTTGAATTCAAGAAATGAAATAAAATAATTAATTAAAGAAATGTTAAATTAATTGAGTTAGTGAAATGAAGTAAATAAAATATAGTTAACTCATGAAAGCTAATAAAAATGAATTGCATTGGAAATGAAGTGGATAAAATAACGAAATAAAATTTTAAGAAGTTAATTCTTATAACTTATAGATTTGAGAATTAGTAAGCTAAAAACAAATTTAAATTTATTAAATATGAATGATGAGAAAATTTAACTTGAATAAGATTAAATAAAATAAGTAGTGGATTAAAATGAAATGAAGTTTAACTTAATAAATTGAATTGGATAATAAATGAAACTAGATAAATTAGTAAAGTGGATTAATTTCATTTAAGCTATAAAATGAATAATAGAGGAAAACGAACTTGAATTTTTAAAATGAAATGTAATTTAAGTGTGAAAGAAATTAAATAAAATAAATGCGTGTAAGTAAAAATTAATGCGAGTAATTTGATTTAATTTAAAATTGGATAAAAAAAAAATTATAAGATGAAGTTAACTTAAGAGAAATTGAATGAAGTGATTGTGATAAAAGATAAAAATTATTAATATAAACTGAGATACAAAATAAAATCTACTTTAGCAAATTAATAATATGAATTTTAATAGCGAAGTTAACCAATGAATTAATAATAACTTAAGATATGAAATAATAATAAAAGTGAGTTGTGTTGTATAAAATATTTATAATAAACTTAGCTAATTTATAGATGATGTTCGTATAATAAAAAGGAGGATATACTAAGTGGAAATAAAAAAAAATTAACTTAAGCAAGGTTAAGTGGAATAATTTTATAAATGATTCACCAATGAGTTCATATGAAATAGGTTAAACAAAAAAATGAAATAATTGGAATTTCACAAATTGAATTAAATAAAATTGAATATAATGAATTTGTAACAAATGTTAGTAAATTGAAAGAAATCAATGGAATGTAAACCAATTAAACGTGGATGAAACAAATGTAAATAATGGAAACAAATCGATTAAATGTAAATACATTTAATTGTAATCAATCAAATGTGAATACAATGTATATTGATTGATTAAATAAAAATGGATTGAAACCAAATAAGTTAATGTAAATCAATTAAAAGTGAATGAGCTGAATATAATTTCATTGTATGATTAACGAAATGAATGTTAATAAGTGAATGTGAATCAATTTAAAATATATGAAATGTGGTATGGAATTAATCTACTTAAGTGTAATTAATTATATGAATTATTGAAATGAATTAATGGAAGTAAAATAAAAAGAATAAAAAGAATGTAACTATAAAAGAGTGTAAATTGATAGAATGTGAATTCATTAATGTTGATAAGTGCATGCAAATTGGAAGTAAATAAATTGAATGAAAAATCAATTGAACGCGAATCTAATTGAATAAAAGTTGATTGAATGAAAATATATTGAAATGAATCAATTAAATGTTAATGAAGTGAATGTTAATAAGAAACGAACGGTATAAATTTAAAATTTACATTGAATAACATAAATTCACATGGTTATGAATTAAATTCGATTAGTTGGAGGATATTGATGGTTGGATGGTTTCTCTTGTTGCAACCATTGTTATCACTGTTTTGATTGCATATGATTGTTGCAAGTTGCGTATTTATGCTTATATTTATTGTCGAATTTAAAATCCATGTTATATGGTTGTATTAGACTTATACATGCTTCTATATTGTTATATGTAACTAATATCTTAAACTGAGTTGAGATAGGTACATACAAAGACCGTTTGGGGCATTTATATGCTTTTGCTTGCTTAATACGAGCGAACTCACTTGTATTATTAATAATAAGGTAAGTATCTCGGATTACATAACGTAATTTTATATTTTTACCCTTTGGAATACCTCGTCATTGAGATGAGATGTATATTTGATATATACTGTTTATATTTGTGTTATATATTATATTGTAAAAAAATTCCGATCGACCTGCGCAAATGAGATTCTGCCGAAATTTTCCGTAAATCTGGAAGTTAGAAATTTTTTGAAGTTTTAGAATCTGTAACCTGTTTTCGATAACTAACTTGTAAATTCCGTAAGCCGAAGGGAGTGGCGTAATAGAAGCGTAGTAATAGTTTTGCAGAATAGATGCTTAAGTTTTATAAGTTGGCTATTTTGAAAAAAAATATTGTATGTTAAATTCTTTCCTTAACACATTTTCGAGGATGAAAAGTTTTGAGTGGGGGAGTATGCAACGATCCATATTTTTTTCACTATTTTAAATTTTTGAATTTAATATAAATGAAAATGATTCGAAAGTTGATTTAAATTTTATTTAAATATGAATGAAGATTGTTAACATTTGAAAATCGGATTAAAAGCGAATAATTATGAATTTGGAATTTCATATTTTAATTGACGAGTTAAAATAGCCATTTTGACCACTGTTGTAATGACCCTAAAATAAAATAAAATGAAAGTCACATTTATTTTAAGAATTCCTGAAATTATAAAAATAAATGATGCATTAAAATAGAAAAGCTTGTTAATAAATAAATAAAATGTGCATAGGAGTTTCTGTTTGATAAAATGCAAGGAGTTAAGGTGATTAAAAATTTGGACTTAAAACAAATATAATTCCATGTCCAAAGAATTATATAAATACATATATTTAATATATGGGGTGTTTTCTGTTTTATTTAAAGACAGAATAAAATGGAGTTTAATATAAGGCTTAAATGTCTTATGTATTTATGCTAGAAACAATTAACATGATATATGTGATTTTTATCACATAAAGGTGTATGAGGAGTTGCTGTTTTAACTAAAAGCAGAATAAAAACAAATATAGGATCAAATATGAATTTTTATATCTTATATTTATTTCAAGCAAACAACATAGTGTGAATGATTTTTACATTACATGATTATGTATGATAGTACACATGATTGAATGGAGATGGTAGTTAGGTAGAAAACACAAGGGGGTTTGCAGTTTCTTTAAACTTAGAAGAAATAAAAATAAAACAAGGGGTCACATGCATATGGCACGAGTAAAATAGAGTCATGAAAATGGCATGAAGTGTTTAAAATGCTTGATTCCCGAAATAACTAATTGAGGTAACCAGATGTGAGCATTCCCAATTAAGGACCACACAGGGAAATGATTTGTGCATGAATATCTAAGGGCATCCAGGGAATTACCCATTTTTCTTAAACCCTAGAATGGTTTTATAAAACCTGCACATAACCATATCCCTCATTCTCTCGGGATCAAAACAAAATAAAATAAAATAAAAGGAGAAATATTAGCTTAAAACTTTGGAGGATTTGCTGTTCAGGGGATTAAGGCAGTAAAAAGAGAACACTATATGAGTATTTATCCCTTTGTATGCTATGGCATTAATTCTTTTTATAGGCAGCCTAAAATGTTATAAATCATTTAAAATCTCTGAAATGATTTGCTATGGGAAGATGGATGTTTGCTTGTGCATTCTTGTTTGGGGTTTTAATCTGTATGTGAGTTTTCAAAGTTAAAATGGTTTGAGCATTTTTGTTCTACTTTATTATTATGAAGTATGGACCAAAATTATTTAGGAAATAGGCAGCAGGATAGTGATCTAGCTCATGTTTATTTCTTAGAGAATGAAGCATGAAACTAAATATTCATATTCATAAGTCAGAGGAGAATTTCTGGGTTTTTGAGGGATTTCCTTACTAAAACCCTTATCCATATATTCACAATAATATAGAAGAAAGATAGTAGGATCATGATGCTGAAATTATTTTTAGGAAAACCATAGGCATGTTGTATTTTCTGTAATAAGGAAAATAAATGGAGAATATGGGGCTGAACCAGAAAGTATAAAAGTAAATATGCCTTTCTGAAACATGAATAAACTAGAAGTTTTTATGATTGAATTCATAAATGGAAGCTTAATAAAATAAGCTGAAACTGGAGGCGGATTTATTAAATTAATAAACTCCATGAATGAATGAAAGAAAAATTAAATTGGTCATTTGGGAGTTAGTCAATGATCTGCTTGCTTCAGGTGGGAGTAAGTATATGCATGGTGCAATTGCACCCTGAGGCCTTTGTGTGTTGGAATAAATTAAATAACCTGGGAGTTTCCTTCACAATGCATACATGGTGTTCATTTGACAGGGAGTTAAAGACCATAAAATGAATGGAGAATGGGGTTTAAAAATCTGGGTTTTAAATATCCAGACATGGAATTAAATTAATCAAGTTTGAATATTATGCTTTGATTAATTGCTGGGTGAAATTGGGAGTATAAAGTCTGAGTTTACTTATTCAGAAATGGAGGAAAATGAATCAAGAATAATATATTTATTTTGATTATTTGCTGGGTGTTGTTTGAATGAATGAATGTGTCTTTGTATCATTTGGCATTAACCAGTAATATGCAAAGTATGTAACCTGCTAAATTAGGTAGATATTGCATGTTCACCAAAAATTATGAATATGAGTATAAAGTTTGATAAATGCTCATACCAGTGAAAATAGACCCTTTTGGTTGCCCTTGCAATCATCTGGGTGACTCAATGAATTTGGGGCAGCTCGGTGAATTGCCTGCAGGAAATTGAAGTTGGCTTGATGGATGAAGAAGGCATTAGCTACTAGTATAAATAAAAGAAACCAGTTTTAAATTTGCAGATGTTTTGTAATGAAATTATTAGTCAGATTATATGTTGTAGTTGAAGTTAATTGTAGGAAGTTTTTCTGGGTATTTGGATCAAAATATGTACTTAAGTAAACCTATTTTGAATGACTATTGAGAATATTTGGTTAACTGCTGATTTTATGAATGTCTGATTTGGAGAAACAAGGGGATGGACATATCATATAAATATGATATGTGTATGTGATAATCTCTGATTTGTATTGCCTGAATTTATATTGTGACTTATGAAAATTAAAAGCTGAGGTGGTTGATTTAAAAAAAAAAGATTATGGAGGAAACAAACCTGGAAGTAATTGTACTTTTGGTTAATAGATTGAATGTAAATGGATGCATTCCCAGGAATTTAAATTAGGCAGAAACATGCTTGTGTTAGGAATAGATCTTTGTAGAAGTTTGTTAACATGAGGAATATGGGTCTGAAAGTGGTCAAAGAGGGACTATGGCCAGCCTAGATGGCCATGGGTCAAACTGTTGTAGCCTGGAACCATTTTGCTTCAATTCATGAAGTGTAAGTGTTTCCATACCATAAAAAAAAAATCCAAGCAACACTCAAAAGACTCCAAGTAATTTCAAATAAACACCAAGTACTCAAATCTGCACCATGATGAACTTAAAAATGCAATGTAGCTTTAATTGTTCAACCTGAAATGGTAAATAGGAATTAGTTCCAATGTTCATGCCTGCAAGTATAAATTTTTGAAGTTATTTCATACAAGAACTTGATAACCATCATAAGAATAATCAAATGCCATTTTAGTGTTAATAGACTTGTTTAGGCAGAAAGTCCAGAAGAAACAAAAAATGCACTGTGCATTGCAGTATTATACATATAAATATTATAATTGCCCAAACATATATCTTTTGCAGTAGAGCAAAATTTAGGGAAACAATTATATATCATCAAATATATAATTGTCTTTATATGTTTTGTGTACTGATATGATTGTATTAGTAATCCAGGGTCTTGGGAAAAATATTTGGAAATTTTCTAAATAATCAAATATAGTAGAAATGGGGTTTAGTGATGAACTCCTTTTGTATGCAAAAAAAATCTATGTGTTTGAAAGGAGGGCTACCACCGTTTGGTATCAGAGCTATGTTTTAAATAACATAGTAAATATTATTGTATGCATATGAATATTTGAATGCATTGTTTGAATTATTGGTGTTGGATGCTTTTGTTTTATGTCTGAATAAAATAAACAAAGTAAAGACACAAAAAATGATGGGGGTAAACAAACTAACATAAAAATCATATTTATAGCAATATGGTAGGAGCAAGACATCACACAAGTGCAGGACCATCACGTGAGCCACCTGTGACAAACATGGAGGATTTTGTGAGAGCTTTGAGAGATGGAGCAGCACCAAGGCATGACAACCCTCATGAGGAGCTCTCCAAACTGCTTAAGACATGCACCAATTTGGGAGGAAAGGATTTTGAAGGCATTGAAGGAGCTATGGGTGTTCAAACTTGGATGAGAACTATGGAGAGAGTCTTTGCAGATATGCAAGTCAATGACCAAAGGAAGAGACAAATAGCTTCAAGGAGGTTGAAGGGGGTTGCACTGGATTGGTGGGAGGTTGTGATAGCAGGAAGGCCAGAGAATAATATCACTTGGGATGAATTCAAAGTCATGCTTGAGGCTAGGTTTGTCCCAGCATCTGCCAAGGCCACACTGCTAGAAGACTTTATTAGATTAAGGCAAGGAGGCATGAGTGTGAATGAGTACACTCGGAAATTTAAGGGATTGTCTAAGTATGGAATGGTGTTAATAGGGAATGAAGAAGCAAAGAATGCAAGGTACATTCAAGGCTTGAACCCTAGTCTATCAAGGGCAATGATGCCATTTAAGGATAAAACCTTTGATCAAGTAATTGATCTAACTCTCTCATTTGAGCAGCATGACACCACAAGAGAGAAATTCAGGAACATGAAGTTCAATAAGAAGAAGGGAGGTCAGAACAAGGTGCAACCTTATGACAAGAAAAATGCAAACAAAGGAGTTAAGAAGGGGGAAGGAGCAGTAGCACCTGAAAGCAAGAAACTCACTCATTGTTTTAATTGTGGAAAAGATGGACATTATAGCAACCAATGCCCTGACCCTAAAATACCTAGAGGAGGCTGCTATAATTGTGGAAGGATGGGTCATCTAAAGAAGGATTGCCCAGAGACTAATAGAAGAACAACAAGGGTAGGAGCTTTGGCAACAAACAACACTGGAAATGTCGGGCAACTTGAAGGTATAATTTTAATCCATACCCAACCAATATTAGTAATATATGACACTGGTGCCTCACATTCACTAATATCTCTGGAAATTGCAAATAAGTTAGCACTTGCTTGTGTTTCTATTGATCAACCCTTAACTGTACATAGCCCCATAGGGAGTTATTGTATGTTAGGGATGAAGTGTATGGGTCTGAAATTAATTAGAGGGGGTTATGAATTTAATTCAGATCTATATACTTTAAATTATCCTGGTATTGGGGTTATTTTGGGGGTGGATTGGTTAATGAAAAACAAAGCAATTTTAAATTTAGAAAATCTCACTGTTTCTTTGGAGACAAATGAAGGCAAAAGAATTACAATTCTAAGTGAAATAGCAAAGAATACATGTTTTAATAAAATCTGGAGTATTAATGAAATTCAAAAGGAATTAAAAATAGAGGAAATTCCAGTATTCAATGAATATATAGATGTGTTTGGAGAAGTGAGGGGAATTCCTCAAAACAGGCCAGTTGAATTCAAAATAATATTAATGCCAGGAACTAGCCCAATCATTAAGAAGCCTTATAGAATGGGTCCAAAAGAGTTAGTGGAATTAAAACGCCAACTAGAAGAATTAGAAGAGAAGGGATTCATAAGATCAAGCAGTTCTAGTTGGGGTTCCCCAGTGCTTCTTGTTCTATTTGGGGTTCCCCAGTGCTCTTTGTCAAGAAGCATGATGGAACAATGAGGATGTGTGTGGGTTATAGGGATTTAAACAAGGTGACCATCAAGAATAAGTATCCACTGCCTAGAATAGATGATCTATTTGATCAATTGCATGAAGCTAAAATATTTTCAAGGCTAGACTTAGCCTCTGGATTCCATCAAATGAAGGTTGCATAGGAAGGCATTGAGTACACAGCCTTTAACACAAGATATGGCCTTTATGAATTTCTAGTAATGCCATTTGTTTTAACCAATGCTCCCTCATATTTTGTAGATTTGATGAATAGAATTTTTAGAGACTTTTTGGATAAATTTGTTTTGGTATTTATAGATGACATATTAGTTTATTCAAAGTCAGAAAATGATCATGCTATGCACCTACATTTAGTATTATCCAGGCTTAGAGAACATGAATTAAAAGCCAAGTATTCAAAGTGTATATTTTGGAAACATGAAGTGAAATTCTTAGGACACATAGTGTCGCAGCAAGGGGTGAGTGTGGATCCAAGCAAGGTCATTGCAGTTCAATCATGGAGTAGACCCAAAACAGTGACTGAGGTGAGATCATTCTTAGGATTGGCAGGGTACTATAGGAGGTTCATCAAGGATTTTTCAAGAATAGCCGCACCAATGACCAAGTTAACAAAGAAGAACCAACCATATGTGTGGAATGAGCAGTGTGATCAAGCCTTTGAAAAATTGAAGCAAGCATTGGTGGAGGCTCCTGTCTTGCAAATACCAGAGGTAAATGAAGGAATGGTTGTATACACTGATGCTAGTGGGTCTGGGTTAGGTGCAGTGCTCATGCAACATGGCAAGGTGGTGGCATATGCATCAAAACAGCTTAAACCCAATGAGACCAAATATGCAACTCATGATTTAGAATTAGCTGCAATAGTGTTCGCATTAAAACTTTGGAGGCATTATTTGCTTGGGGCAAAATTCGAATTATTCACAGATCATCAAGCATTGAAGTATTTATTTTCTCAAAAAGATTTGAATATGAGGCAAGCAAGGTGGATGGAATTTCTAGTTGCATATGATCTAGATATTTTGTACACCCCTGGAAAAGCTAATAGAGTGGCAGATGCTTTGAGTAGAAATCATATTAGATTAGCAAGTTTGATGATTGATGAGTTTAAAGACCTTGCAGTGCTTGGGGAGGTAGATATATATAGCAAGGATGGAGTGAATTTTAAAGAGCATGGTGATATGGTGGAGTATGGTACACTGGGATTAATCACAATGAAATCTAACCTGGTGGAGAAAATTGGTGGCATGCAAGATCAAGATCAAAATTTAAAGGAGAAGAAAGAAATGTTATTAAATAACATTGAGTTAGAGAATTTTAAAATAGATCCCAAGGGATATTTGAGGAAAAATGAAAAGCTTTGTGTACCAGACTTTGCAGAATTAAAGGAAGAAATCATGAATGAGCATCACAAAACCAAGTACACCATACACCCTGGTGCCACTAAAATGTATCATGATTTGAAAAGGAACTACTAGTGGCCAGGAATGAAACAAGCAGTGGCAAAATATGTGGCAAAGTGTTTAACTTGTCAGCAAATCAAGGCAGACTATCAAAAGCGCTCTGGCATGTTGCAACCTTTGGAGGTACCTCAGTGGAAATGGGAAAGTATTTCCATGGATTTTTTGGATGGTTTGCCTAGAACTAAGAGAGGTAATGATAGTATATGGGTAATTGTTGATAGACTAACCAAGTCTGCTCACTTTATCCCTGTCAGGTGAGACAGAAATGCACATAGGCTTGCACAATTATTTATTAAGGAAGTGGTGAGGTTACATGGCATACCAAAGACCATTGTAAGTGATAGAGACACTTTGTTCACCTCAAGATTTTGGGAGAGCTTCCAAGAAGCAATGGGAACCCAACTTTGTTTAAGCACTGCCTACCATCCTCAAAGTGATGGGAAGACAGAGATGGTGAATAAAATATTGGAGGATTTACTGAGAGCATGTGTGCTTGATTTTGGGGGTAATTGGGAGGATCATATCCACTTGGCAGAATTCACTTACAACAATAGCTATCAATCAACAATAGGAATGGCTCCCTTTGAAGCCTTGTATGGGAGACCCTGCATGTCTCCTGCCTGTTGGTTGGAAGTGGGAGAGGGTGTAATATTGGGGCCAGATCATGTTAAAGAAACTTCCAACGTGATTGAATTAATTAGGCATAAGATGAAGGCAGCACAATCAAGACAAAAGTCTTATGTAGATAGAAGGAGGAAGCCAATGGAGTTTGAAGTAGGAGAGTATGTTTTTCTGAAGGTATCACCAATGAAGAAGGTGTTCGGGTTTGGGAAATCTGGTAAGCTCTCACCAAGATTTGTAGGACCATATGAAGTCATACAGAGAATTGGTGCTATGGCCTATAAGCTTAAGTTACCAAAAGAATTGAGCGGTGTACATCCAGTATTTCATGTTTCTCAATTGTGAAAGTGGGTACATGACGAAGGAGCAATTTTAGAGTCACCTACTCAAATTCAAATTCATAAGAGCTTGATTTATGCAAATGAGCCAGTGGGGATTGTTGCTAAGGAGGAAAAGAGGTTGAGAAACAAGGTGATCAAACTGGTGAAAATTCAATGGAGCTTGGACACCAATGATTGTACATGGGAGGTTGAAGACAAAATGAGGGCTAAATACCCCAATTTGTTTTCTGATGAAGAGGTATGTTTAAGTAGCTTTATGATGGTTTTCTGAATATTTTTATATATATTGCTTGCTTTCATAAAATGTGAGTATGGGGTTACAGAGTTAAAACAGACTATGGATTAGTGCTTTTATTTGGAGAATTAGAAGGAATTATGGGGACATAATTCCTTTAAGGGGGAGGGTATGTAATGACCCTAAAATAAAATAAAATGAAAGTCACATTTATTTTAAGAATTTATGAAATTATAAAAATAAATGATGCATTAAAATAGAAAAGCTTGTTAATAAATAAATAAAATGTGCATAGGAGTTTCTGTTTGATAAAACGCAAGGAGTTAAGGTGATTAAAAATTTGGACTTAAAACAAATATAATTCCATGTCCAAAGAATTATATAAATACATATATTTAATATATGGGGTGTTTTCTGTTTTATTTAAAGACAGAATAAAATGGAGTTTAATATAAGGCTTAAATGTCTTATGTATTTATGCTAGAAACAATTAACATGATATATGTGATTTTTATCACATAAAGGTGTATGAGGAGTTGCTGTTTTAACTAAAAGCAGAATAAAAACAAATATAGGATCAAATATGAATTTTTATATCTTATATTTATTTCAAGCAAACAACATAGTGTGAATGATTTTTACATTACATGATTATGTATGATAGTACACATGATTGAATGGAGATGGTAGTTAGGTAGAAAACACAAGGGGGTTTGCAGTTTCTTTAAACTTAGAAGAAATAAAAATAAAACAAGGGGTCACATGCATATGGCACGAGTAAAATAGAGTCATGAAAATGGCATGAAGTCTTTAAAATGCTTGATTCCCGAAATAACTAATTGAGGTAACCAGATGTGTGCATTCCCAATTAAGGACCACACAGGGAAATGATTTGTGCATGAATATCTAAGGGCATCCAGGGAATTACCCATTTTTCTTAAACCATAGAATGGTTTTATAAAACCTGCACATAACCATATCCCTCATTCTCTCGGGATCAAAACAAAATAAAATAAAATAAAAGGAGAAATATTAGCTTAAAACTTTGGAGGATTTGCTGTTCAGGGGATTAAGGCAGTAAAAAGAGAACACTATATGAGTATTTATCCCTTTGTATGCTATGGCATTAATTCTTTTTATAGGCAGCCTAAAATGTTATAAATCATTTAAAATCTCTGAAATGATTTGCTATGGGAAGATGGATGTTTTCTTGTGCATTCTTGTTTGGGGTTTTAATCTGTATGTGAGTTTTCAAAGTTAAAATGGTTTGAGCATTTTTGTTCTACTTTATTATTATGAAGTATGGACCAAAATTATTTAGGAAATAGGCAGCAGGACAGTGATCTAGCTCATGTTTATTTCTTAGAGAATGAAGCATGAAACTAAATATTCATATCATAAGTCAGAGGAGAATTTCTGGGTTTTTGAGGGATTTCCTTAATAAAACCCTTATCCATATATTCACAATAATATAGAAGAAAGATAGTAGGATCATGATGCTGAAATTATTTTTAGGAAAACCATAGGCATGTTGTATTTTCTGTAATAAGGAAAATAAATGGAGAATATAGGGCTGAACCAGAAAGTATAAAAGTAAATATGCCTTTCTGAAACATGAATAAACTAGGAGTTTTTATGATTAAATTCATAAATGGAAGCTTAACAAAATAAGCTAAAACTGGAGGGGGATTTATTAAATTAATAAACTCTATGAATGAATGAAAGAAAAATTAAATTGGTCATTTGGGAGTTAGTCAATGATCTGCTTGCTTCAGGTGGGAGTAAGTATATGCATGGTGCAATTGCACCCTGAGGCCTTTGTGTGTTGGAATAAATTAAATAACCTGGGAGTTTCCTTCACAATGCATACATGGTGTTCATTTGACAGGGAGTTAAAGACCATAAAATGAATGGAGAATGGGGTTTAAAAATCTGGGTTATAAATATCCAGACATGGAATTAAATTAATCAAGTTTGAATATTATGCTTTGATTAATTGCTGGGTGAAATTGGGAGTATAAAGTCTGAGTTTACTTATTCAGAAATGGAGGAAAATGAATCAAGAATAATATATTTATTTTGATTATTTGTTGGGTGTTGTTTGAATGAATGAATGTGTCTTTGTATCATTTGGCATTAACCAGTAATATGCAAAGTATGTAACCTGCTAAATTAGGTAGATATTGCATGTTCACCAAAAATTATATGGGTATAAAGTTTGATAAATGCTCATACCAGTGAAAACTGACCCTTTTGGTTGCCCTTGCAATCATCTGTGTGATTCAATGAAATTGGGGCAACTCAGTGAATTGCCTGCAGGAAATTGAAGTTGGCTTGATGGATGAAGAAGGCATTAGCTACTAGTATAAATAAAAGAAACCAGTTTTAAATTTGCAGATGTTTTGTAATGAAATTATTAGTCAGATTATATGTTGTAGTTGAAATTAATTGTAGGAAGTTTTTCTGGGTATTTGGATCAAAATATGTACTTAAGTAAACCTATTTTGAATGACTATTGAGAATATTTGGTTAACTGCTGATTTTATGAATGTCTGATTTGGAGAAACAAGGGGATGGACATATCATATAAATATGATATGTGTATGTGATAATCTCTGATTTGTATTGCCTGAATTTATATTGTGACTTATGAAAATTAAAGAGCTGAGGTGGTTGATTTTAAAAAAAGATTATGGAGGAAACAAACCTGAAAGTAATTGTATTTTTGGTTAATAGATTGAATGTAAATGGATGCATTCCCAGGAATTTAAATTAGGCAGAAATATGCTTGTGTTAGGAATAGATCTTTGTAGAAGTTTGTTAACATGAGGAATATGGGTCTGAAAGTGGTCAAAGAGGGACTATAGCCAGCCTAGATGGCCATGGGTCAAACTGTTGTAGCCTGGAACCATTTTGCTTCAATTCATGAAGTGTAAGTGTTTCCATACCATAAAAAAAAACTCCAAGCAACACTCAAAAGACTCCAAGTAATTTCAAATAAACACCAAGTACTCAAATCTGCACCATGATGAACTTAAAAATGCAATGTGGCTTTAATTGTTCAACCTGAAATGGTAAATAGGAATTAGTTCCAATGTTCATGCCTGCAAGTATAAATTTTTGAAGTTATTTCATACAAGAACTTGATAACTATCATAAGAATAATCAAATGCCATTTTAGTGTTAATAGACTTGTTTAGGCAGAAAGTCCAGAAGAAGAAAAAATGCACTGTGCATTGCAGTATTATACATATAAGTATTATAATTGCCCAAACATATATCTTTTGCAGTAGAGCAAAATTTAGGGAAACAATTATATATCATCAAATATATAATTGTCTTTATATGTTTTGTGTACTGATATGATCATATTAGTAATCCAGGGTCTTGGGAAAAATATTTGGAAATTTTCTAAATAATCAAATATAGTAGAAAAGGGGTTTAGTGATGAACTCCTTTTGTATGCAAAAAAAAATCTATGTGTTTGAAAGGAGGGCTACCACAACTGTCTCGGATTTATACAAAACCAGTTTCATCGGATCTATAATAGCGAATTATTGTAGGATTTCAAGTTTCATAGCGATCGGACTTGTCGTTTGATCGTGCGAGCTTGAAACGCGTAGAATTTATTTTCAGAATTTAATTAAATTAATTGATTTTGAAAAACTATCTTCCACATACGATCGAATTTGCTTCTGAAACTAGTTCTATTATGTTCGAAATGGTGGTAAAACATTACAAACACCTAGCGGCACCTTCGTTTGGAGTTCGGATTCGTGCGGGCCTATCGGGCGGGATATTTCAAATTTAAATAATATAAATATTTCATCCTTATCCCTACACTCATTCATTCCCTTTTTTCGACCGTATACTCCTCTCCCTTTCTTCAAAATCAAAAATCACAACCTTCACAAAAAAACGAACGACGTTAAAAAATAAAAACAAGAAGAAGGAAGCGCACGCCAGGGCCGGAGGCACGACATGGGGGCCAGATGTGCATGCGAAGGGCGACGACCAAAGGGGAAGCATTCGAGCGGCAATTAGGGTTTCTCGACATGGAAGCATGCTCGCATGTTGCGCGCGATGGCAGGTGGGAAGGCTTGTGTTGGCGTTGGTGTTTCTGGAGGTGGCACGGCGTGCCTTGGCAGTAGCAGCGATCGTTATATTAAAAAAAAAGGAAAGGAGCATTCGCATTTCCTAGAGAACGAAGGGAAGGTACTGTGCAGCCTGAATGGGAGGAAGGTTAAGGTTAGTAAAATTGTTAGTTAGTTATTAATTATGTTAATTAAAATAGTTATATTAATAAAACTCGTAACTTTCTCATACGAGGTTGGATTCGTACGAAACAAGTTGCGCTGGAATCGGTTCGACGAAGGCTATGGCTTGGAGGGAAGTCAAGTTTATTTGAAGCTGAGAAATTGTTTGGTTTCAAGTAGGAAGTTGAGTGGTTATACGCTTACAAGTACTAAAATAAATATTTTATGTTAGTAAAATTTATAACGCGAAGTAATTTGAATTTATTGATAGTTGTTGGATAAATTTAAATTGACATTCAAATTGACATCTGAATGAATTGATAGTTAAATTGAATTAGAATTTAACTGCCAGTAAAAACTCCCGATATTTTATAATTTGTTAAATGTTGTGAATTATTGACTGTTTGGATGATTATTTGTGATGGATGCTATTGTTTGATATTTGGATTTTTATTTATTTTGATATGTCATGTTATCATCCTTTATATTATTTATAGTATATAAAACAATAAATTGAATTAATTCGAATAAATTAAGGAATAGGTTGAAATGATACATATCTATAGCTTTTATTTTGGATTGAAATGATATTTATCTATCCTGAATTAGATTGAAATAATTGGTTCACTTGGCCATAGGATAGAGAATCACATACAGACACCGGATTGGTTAAATTAAATGATTTTAATTTTTTTGAAATTTTTTAGATTGATTTTGATTTTGAAGAAATAAAACTCGAATTTGTGGAAATCTAATAATTTTCGAACTTGAGCTCGAAATATTGAAATTTAAATTTGGTAAATAAAATTATTTAAATAATCGAAGTTAAGATTTTGAAATTATAATCGGAATATGATTTTAATTTCGGAGATTGTTTTTTTTTAAAGATTGGACTTTTATTTGAATTTTAAATATTGCTAAGTTAAAGTGATACAAAATGAGAATTCAAATTTGAGCTCGGAATCGAATTATATTTGGAGAGTTGGATTTTAAATTGAATATTGAAAGTAAATTTGATTTAAGTACTTTAATCGATATTTTAAAAAAATCGAACTCGAAGTTATGTAAATCGAAATGGTTTTCATTAGGAATTGGAATTGAAATTAATTTGATATTGGAATTGATATTAATTTGGAATTGAAATTTATTTGGAACCGAAGTAAAAAAGAAATTCGACTTGAAATCGGAATTGAATCGACTAAATCGAAATGGAAATTGATTCGGATTGGAAATTCTGGAATTGAATCAGTTTGGCTTAGAAACCATTTTTAAATAAATTATTTTAGTATAAACTATTTCAAATCTATTTTCTTTAAATGTTCAAACTATTTTAATTTTCCCAACTATTTTACTATATAAACCATTTTTAATACTCAAATTATTTTCGATTAAACTATTTTGACTATTTAACTATTTTAAAACTATTTAAGCTATTTTCAAAAATTCAACTTGGACAAAAGGTGGAATGCTAATATTTAAATCTTGGATTTAAATGCAAATTGGGTTAAAGTGAATTGTAATCAAAATTGTAATTCGAATCAAGTTTTGAAGTGAAACGATATATCGAATTGAATTAACATTTTAAAGTAAAAATATGGATTTTGAAGCTAATATGATGATTTCGAAATGGATTTGATTTTTGAACCGAATATGATATTTTGACATCAAGTACGAATTGTTTTCGAAATATAAAAGTACCAACCGGTGTGTAAAACGTTGTTTGATTATCAATGGGACCGGAGCCTCTTATTGGCATACTCTCTGTCAATATTGGAACCACTTTAACAATTATGTACGCGGTGGATGATATCTAGAATGTAGTGGTTGAATTGGCGAATATTACTGGAATGAAGTAAGAGAACGATGGCCTTGACACTTGTGTCAAAATTAAAGTGACTAAAATAGGAGCCTATGTCTGGCCAATGAGGTTAGCTAGCTCTAGCGACATTGATCACTCATATTTCTATTGTGATTTTTGACTCTATAGGTGCACCTTTTGTTTGGATTGATATTCGCAGTCAGCCACAGATGGGTTACGACCATCCAGAAATGGTAAACTATCTTGGGTATTGCCTTACGTGCCTTGTCATATTTATCCCTATACGAGTCCACTACTATGGTTTAGAACTACGAAAATGTGTTAAGGTGGATCAACGCAAAACTTAAATGCTATTTTGATATTTATTTTACTGATAGACATTATATGTTATAGCGTACACTATTATATATAGCTAGTTTGACGGATCCTTAGGAGATGGATAAATCTGTAACATCTATTAAGTCATTGCACTCGTATTTCGTGATAATGATTTGACTTACATAAGAGTATTTTATTCCTGACTTGAGTGTTTTGTCTTTTCATTATGCTCAGGTCGGTCCTTAGTTGTTTTCCAATGTATTGAAGATCAGTTTCTAGAGGACGAAGACGAAGCTGGTATATTATTACTATTATTATTCTCTGCATCATGCTATCCTGCTGTATTGTTTATTTATCCTGATGTATATAAAACTCTAATAAATGTTGTATAGATTAAGATCAAATGTATGATATAAACAGCTTCATGAACTGTTATTTGATTATTATATTTTATCATTTTCGCTATGAGATTCTATATTTGTTTTCATCTTCTTTCTTATTCTTCTTATTTAACCCCATTGATTATCGACGTTCTAGATTGTTTAAGTTGGACATATGTGGATTATTGTCGAACAAACCTTCCGAAACGTGGGTCATCACGTATCACCACTGCCAACTCTACATCATGGTAGGATATCTAACTTCATGTGGTCAAAGTGTCATGAAGCGTAGGCGATAACCTTACCTTTCTGCACCAACATAGCACCTAATTTGGTTCCACATGCATCGGTATACACTACTAATCCTTGATTCCTATCTAGCACTGCTGCCACGGGGGCATTGGAAAACAAGTGCTTTACTTAAGGAATGCTTCCTCACATTTGTCAGATACGTCCTTCATGGTTAGGGCGCTACTATCCACGAGAAACCTTAATAAACCTCTGATAGTAACCAACAAGCCCAAGAAAACTTCAAATTTCAGTCACCATCTCTGGTCTCTTCCAGTTGTTAACGGCCTTGATTTTATTTGGATCAACTGACAAACCCTTCTCTAAAACCATGTGACCAAGAAACTGAACTTCTTTCTTATAGAAATGACACTTTAAAAACTTCGCTTTCATTTGATGTTGTCTTAACGTCCCAAACATTACTTTAAGATAAAATAAGGTTCCACATGCTTTGGGTTCCGTATGTATGCTTCGAAACGAAATGGGGTTGACTTGAGTTTAGGGATAAGATTGCTTAAATTAGAGTCAAACAAAATATAGAGTAGTATACTATGAGTTGTATTGAGGGTACCATTGGAGGAAGAATACAGGAAATATGATGAGATTCGATGACTAGTGCTGGTTGTCTGGAGTACTTTCTGACTGTAGGGACTTCATGACGGGAGTTGTAGGAACATTCTAGGATGAGCTTTGTTACTAATTATATATGAAAAGGGATCGATGTAACTTGAAGGCTCAGAGAGTATCATAAAGCAGGGGTACATATGGTACCTATTTGAGCCATGATAGGCTTTGATATCCGTGATAGGCAATTTCATTTCATGATGGGTGATCGTTACTTGGGATCGGTCATGATGTGTGATCTGGTTTTTCTATCCTACAGAGTGGCATGGATTCGAGTACTAAGGAACTAGGACATGGAATAGTCCTTGACCATGATGAGTTGTTCAAGTTATCACATATCCAACGCATTGAGTGAGTGAATGTGAGAACGGATTATTGATGCTTTGTTTGTTTAACTATTACCACCCTAGGGATATCACCTGATGTTGATATTATTGATATATATCTAGATTCCCCTTAATACTTTGATGTATTGTACATCCAAGATAACTATGATGTAAACTAGCGTATATTTTGTGTATGTGCTAACGCTATTGATGCAGAGACAGGTCGGGTATGATTCTTCATACTATTTGTCCGATTATAGTGGCATGTTATTATTAAAGATTTGTCACCGCTCACACCAGACTATTGTCTGACCCAGAGTTTTTTTCTTTGCTTCCTATTACTTTGGGTAATCTTAAAAGATAGAGATATCAGGTATAGTGAGCACATGGAGCCAGACGGGTGGGGTGTAGGAGGTCGTTCTCTTGTACTATTATATATACTCATTTGCTATTCCACTGCACGACACTACGGAGCTTACTAGTGCCTTTACTATATAGAGACAGATTGAGATATTATTTATCTATAGCTCTATTTTCCATATTTTACACAGTATGGATCCATTCACTTTGATTCTATGATTCATTCAGTTATTTACTATCACGTCCGTTTTATGTATGAGATTTGTACTATTATATTTTATTCGATGCGTTATGAGATATAAAACAGATTATGTGTTGTTTTATTTTCTTTACAATCCTTGATGACCGTCCTGCATCGACCGAGCACTTCTACAGTGCACTGTACAACCTCTACAGTGCAATATACAGGTATTTTGGACGGTCGTCACATAGAAATTCTTTAAAATCCGAGCTTTAACTTAATGTAATTACAAAGTGTCATTTCGAATCAACAATAGATCGTCGACGTATAGCATGGAAAGTACGGTGGCTTTGCCATGTTCCTTTCTGTATACGCACGCTTCTTCATTCTAACAAAAATCAAACTATTTGATTACTTTATCAAGACACTTATTCTAACTCCTCGAAGCTTGCTTAAGTCCATGAATGGACTTTAACAACTTGCAAGTCTTGCCTTTACTCCCACTGACTACAAAACCTTCGGGCTGCGACATGTAAACATTTTCTTCTAAATCACTATTTAAAAAAGCCTTCTTTACATCCATATTTCATATTTCGTGGTTATAGAATGTAGCAATGGCAAGCATAATCCGAATGGACTTAAGCATCGCTACGGGAAAAAAGGTCTCGTCATAATCAACACCTTGAATTTGTCAAAATCCTTACGCAACTAGCATTGCCTTGTAAGTCTCTACTTTCCCATATGCATTTATCTTTTTCTTAAAAATCCATTTGCAGCTGATGGATTTTATCCCCTCGAGTACATTTGACAAAGCCCAATCTTTTTTTCATACATGGAATCCGTCTCAGAGTTCATTGCTCCAAACTAGAGAGCGGAGCCTTTACTCTCCGGTGCTTATTGGAATGATAGAGGAGTGTCATCAATATAGTCCTTCTTCTCACCATCCATGAGAACATATAGTATCGCTCTGGTATGTGAGATTCCCTACTAGACCTTCTAATAGGTTGCATGTTATCATATATTGGTGAACTCGGTGTCCCACTGTTTCAGTCTCATTGTTAATCTCTCAGATCTATTCTAAGTCTACAACTTCGTTATTAGTTTCCTTGACAGAAATTCCCTTTTTAGAAAGACAGTGTGAATGGAAGCAATCACCTTTTGTTCATCTATGGTGTAGACAATATATCCTCTAGAATTCTTGGGACATCTATTATCTTACATAAAGATGATCTCATCTCAAGCTTATTAGGGCTAATGTTCTTAACACAGGTCGGACAACCCCATACCTTCAGATAATTAAAGTGGGGTTTCTTCCTATGTCATATCTCATATGGAATTTTAGATGCAAATTTAATGGGTAATAAGTTTAGCATATGTGATGCGGTTTCCAACGCATATCCCAATAAGACAAAGGCAACTTGGCTTTACTCATCATGGAATGAACCATATCTAATAAGGTTCGATTCCTTCTCTCTAACACACTGTTGTGTGGTGGAGTATACGGTGGAGTCACTTGAGAGATAATCTCATTATCTTTTAAGCACCGTTGGAGCTCTTGTCTAACGTACTTGCCTCCTCAATTGGATCATAAGATTTTAATTTTTTTGATTCGTTTGATTTTCAACTTCATTCTTGTACTCCCTAAATTTCTCACAGATATCAGACTTATTCTTCATAAGATATACATATCCTAATCTTGAGAAATCATTCATGAAAGTAACAAAGTAAGAATAATTATCTTTGGTTATTATAGGCATTGGCCATATATATCACTATATACTAGCCCTACGAGTTCACTAGCACTTTCATTGCTCTCACTGAAGGGGTGTTTGATCATTTTTCCTTTGAGACACGATTCACAAGTGTTAAATGATTCAGAATCAAGTGACGACGTACAACCTTCAATTTTTAGTTTGTGTAGTCATTTCTCACTAATATGATTAAGCCTACAATGCCAAAGATAATTATCATTTATACTGCTACTAAAACTACTCATAGAATGCACGTAATTTGCATTAATCACATAAATGTCATTTTCAAAAACACATTCACAAACTTTATTTCCATTTAAATCAATGTTCATAACAATGCATCTTGACTAGGAATATTTAAAGTGATGTATTTATATTATATAGTGGTACAATACCGATAATTACAACCATTTGTAATTACTATCATAGACACGCCATTTATAGTTTTTTGTTAAATATATTTTAACTAGATATTTAGTTATTTATAGCGAATTATAACAAATATATAATAGAAAGAAAAATCCCTTGTTACGAACGAGATTTGACTACAGATTTAACTAACTTACAATATATTACAAAATTGCCCCAATGGCATATCCTAACTCTATCAGAATCAATAGCACAACATAGATCAATCTTAAAAAAATAATACAAGTTAAGTGAAATGCTAAAAGGTGTATCAAGAACAAAAACACTCTAGTACAGAGCTAGTTTCCTAGTAAAAATATAATATCAGATGTGTTAGTAGGAAAAACATTTAGAAAAACCGTATTTATAATTATTATTTTTACTTTTAAAAATGATTTTTTCATTTAAAAATCAATACAATATTTTACTTTTTTAAGAAACTCTTTAGATTCGGTGTTTTTATTTAATTTGTAACCAGGATTCGAGATCCAATTAAAACTAAATGAAGTGATTACATATATCATGCTTCCAAAAAAATACTATTATTATTAAAAACTCGTTGGTTTCTTTTAAACCAGTATTCCAATATGTAATAGAGAAAATCGTGTCTAGTAAAAACCTATTATTGCTCACAAAATAAAAGGTTTATTCTCTATCATAAAAAGTTTTATGGTCTTCGTTCCCACCTCAAACATAACACACGAACGTTTACATCATCATTCACTCATATTCCACTCAATCCTAAATCTGTTCACCACTTACATAACATTGCAGTTTTGTGAACAAATTCTTTCAACTCATCAAACTTGCAAACTTTGCGAATACTTAGCAGTGTTTATTTTACCTCCAACGTTGTATTCTCCCCTTTATCAGCAACTAATTCACCATCGTAACAATGCGCAACTAAATAATATTAGTCAACATTTTAAAAATAATTATCATAATAATCTATAAATTTAAACATTTACAAAAATACAATGCTTGTTACACTTCACAATATTAAATTTAGAATCAATTCCAACGATGAGACAAAGATTTAGAGAAACTCGGGTTACGATTTGCTTCAAAAGGAGTTTTTTGTTTTGTGTTTTCAATATGTGTCAAATAGTGTACGAGAGGAGGGTTAGAAGATCGTAATTACTCCAAAAAAGAGAGAAAAAATAGTAATTTTCAATTATATGTGTTAATATCATTCTAGAATCAGTGTTGTCCTCTCTCGTGCATTTTGAAATACATTTTGAAAAGCAAAACACAAAACTCGTTACCAAACCGAATGCTGCCTTTTGAAAAATTACCTTTTAATGGAAGAGAGGACAATGTAATTTGATATTAATCTCAAAAAAATTCCAAAGTTCACTTCTGTAGGCATACTTAAGTAGAACTAGCGTAAAAGAAAGCTTTGTGATTCAAAAATTGCACAAGAAGAGAAAGTGAAGAAAGTAGCAATTCGGTTATTGTTTAAGAGCATCTCCAATAAGGGTCGGTCACTTCGTGACTAACCCCTAACCGAGTCCAAAATTGGGCTCACTACCGACTACCAAGGTAAATTTGGCGACCTAGGCAATCAGTGGTTTACCCAGCATTATTAATGCCGGAAAATAACTAATAATAATAATGTCGAGTAAATTAAGGCAATGGTAATAAATATACCACTGTTGCCTATTTATCTGGCATTACTAATATCAAATTAGACAACGGTGATATAATTTTTGACCATTTCCTTCTATCTATAGGTTTGTTCGAATTTTTTGTTTAAATTGCAAACATTCTTTCCATTTTCTTCTTATTTCTCCCTTAAATCTCACAAATTTATCTCACGGTTAGTCCCAAAAAATGTTAAACAATTCAATAGAAAAAAGCCTAATATCCTCCTTATTTCAATGATTTCAAGAATGTAATCAAAATTCTGATCTTTACAACAATTCTCCATAAATCGACAGATCAATCAGAATTATCCACGTAATTCTCAGTATGCATCCCAATTTTGTTCACATCAACAATTGCAATATATGAGTCAAGGCTACAACGATCAGCTTAACAACCAATACTCAAATATTAGTCCACAATATCGTTCACAAAATTTTAGAGGCAGATTGCGAGGTAATTTCACACAAAATAATAACTCTAGGAGAAATTTAACTACTCATTTTGAAGCAGTTGATGGCAATTTCAATCGAAATCAAAATGAGTATGAAGACTTTGTGGAAGATGAAATCTTATGGGATGGAAACAATGATTTAAGCCAACAATTCCAAGGGACTCATAATAGGTCAAACCTAGAAAGAATCAACGTAAACGAGTCCCCAATTACAGATGTAAATGTAGTTCCATCTAAAAGTTCTGATTCTACTCGACAAAAATGGTCAAATGACGAACAAGAGAAACTTGTTGTTTGTTGGCTATAGTGTCATATCGATGATAAGAAAGGTATAACGCAAACCGAGTTCGCTTTTTGGACATCTATTTTAGATCTTTTCCATGCTTGTCTTCCAATAGTATTCCTAGAACAATTGAATCTTTAAAAACTCAATAGAGATGTATAAATGCAACTTGTCAAAAATGGAATAAGATCATGACCATAATGGAGATGAGAAAACAAAGTCGGGGTGTAAATGTTAATTTAGTAGTTTTGTGCTATCAACCATCCTTGTAGTAAATTATTTATTATTACAATTTCCTAATGTTTTATTTAAATTTTCCACCCAAATAGGCTAATGAGGCCTATATACAAAAAACAGGAGAGTTGCTTTCAATCTTTTGCACGTTTACAATCTCCTTAAGGATGAAGACAAATGGAGCACAACAAAAAAAGACTCTGGATTTTAGTTTGCAACAAGAAGAATGAATCACAATTCCAGTACAGGAGATTTTGTTGTCCCGGAGGATTTTGAAAACAAGAAAACCCTTCATTTTGTAGTAACAATGTATGAAGGGCATTAGAAAAATGGAGATTGAAGAATAAAATTGATCACAATGCCCATTACGATAGAATAATTGAATCTATGTCTTCAATAAATAAAGACACCAGACTATTGTAGGAAGAAAAGGAATAGATGGGAATCTAGAAATGGAATGAGTGCAAGGCCAAGAAAGAAAACAAAGAAGTGTAGATATTTGTTTGCAAGAAGAATATTTGGAACTCAAAAGAGAGAAAATGAGGATGAAAAAAGAAGACTCCACTTTAGATATGTTAAGTTATGTCCTCCCTAAGCTCGAACCTAAACAACATGAGGGGATGTAGAGAAAAATTAGAGAACATCATGCTAGTCTAAGGGGGGTCATCTAACTGTTAGTCATATATTTTATGTTTATAGGTAAATGTAACGTCGTTTATGTTGTACTATTTTATTTCGAATCTAATTTCGATTATAACTTCTGTATGTTGTAATTAAGGTTAATTTGGATTCCATTTAATAGTTAAGTTTGTACTGTTATGTATTCTATAATTTCCTTTACTTAACTGGCAAAGTTTGAATTTTGTCTACTTGTAATATTAGTATAGGTCGTCTATCTTTTGCATAGTGTATATTTAATACTTTTTGTAATTTACTCATATCATCACATAAGTGTACTAGTTAAAATGGACATGCTAAGGAAATAATACTATCCTTTTCTGATCGACCACAGTCGGTTATTAGTTTACTTGTGACAGTGCAATAAAGGACTATAAATCATTCACTTTACCTGTAAAGGTTGTTGTAAACCAAACATTTTGTACAAAGCTAGCAGACAAACTTAACTATTACTAAAATGTCTGACGGTACTTGGTCATCTTTAAAGTTGTCGGTACTAGTGAAATCCTACATTGAGGCTAACCATAGACATGAATAGAGTTTTTGTAGAGGTGTGTATGCAAGTCATGAAGGGTATTGGAACTTAGTGAATGAGGTTTACAACAATCATCCAGATTGTACAAAGAGGCGCTGCCTGTGGAAACTAAAGCAGTTTACGGTGAATTTGTGGCAGCTTGCAATAGGTTTCATAAAATAATTTCAAAAGTTAGACGATGAAGACATGTTTCAAGCAAATTGATCTACTTGTAATTTGTGTTACATATTAGAGTAAAAATAAAAAATTGTTGGTCATGAAGCATTCAAATTGCAATACAACTGGTTTACATGTTTAGGTTAAATATGTATTATTGTGTTTCCGTATGGAATTTTTGCATTCATGTGTCTTTGTGTTATTTGAGTTTTCAATGTATTTCACTATTTAAGTATTGTATGTATTTATTTTTGGTTCAAAAGTTACATTTTGACCTTTATAATTTATTCACCATATGATTTCAAATTAAGATGGTTAGATAATGTGAAGATATATGATTTCAAGTATTGAAATTCAACAAATGACTTTTATCTTAGGATTATAAGAAAAATGAAAGATACATGGATAAAACTGGTTAGTACTGCAATGGAAAAACATCTAGGTTGAACAACTACAAAGAATATTGTTTTGGTTCATAACGTCGTTAAGTAGGTTATGAAGTCTCCTGGTCTCTTCTTTCAATTCCAAAGTGTAAACTATAGCCCGAGATGAGAATCTACCTTCTATCCATTGTCCAAATTCACATCCATTGCAATAAAGTAGACAACAAAAGTATTGATGACCAACTTTAACCCCATTTTTTACGACTATGATTCATAACCATAGAAGCATATAATATTTGATGATTGTACCTCATCAACCTTAATTGCATTTTCTACTTGTAGTACTAGTTGATGCAACTCTTGTACATGAAGGATATGTAGCTGTTGTCGTTGATGGTCTATTTGCAATTGTTAGATCCCGATTCAAGCTCTCTTTGTCTTAAATTCTCGTAATGTCATTCTCTCATTTCAGAATATCATGTAGTTAGGATTCTAGGTGGAGATGGCTAAAGATTTAACGGTCCATACAAATGACCGGTATAATTATACGATTTTGTATAATAAATAGGAATCCTTAGAGTTAGTGGTTTCAAGTTGCAGAATGAACTAAAAACATTTTATTTAAGAGGTATTTATACTAAAAATAAACTTGTACACCATCCAAGTCTAATGTCATATTCCATGTGCCTATAGTATAATTTCAGAATTTTGTCAGTGACTACTCAAATCAGTATGTTAATATAGCTACATACAGCTCTTTCGGTACAGTGTAAAATTGGAATATTTTTCGTGAACGATCACATCACTTTATGAATCATGCTGCTCCTTGACACACGCTATAGTGTTAAGTTGGAATTTGTTCAGTGATTGACACATCACTCTTTAAACCATGTTGCTCCTGCCCTGCACTGTTGTGTAAATTTGGAACCTATTTAGTGAACGATCACATCACATTCGAACCATGCTGCTATCTACCATGCGGTACAGTATAAAGTTAGAACCTTTGCACTAAATGATCAAATCACTCTCTAAATCATGCTCTCAATGCCATGCACTATAGTATAAAGTTGGAATCTTTGGACTGAATGATCAAATCAAAAATAAACAATTCAAATCAACATAGGATTCTAATTGATTATGAATGTGATTTGGAACAATGTCAGCATTCAATTTGGTTTCGGTCAGACTATCAACGTGACAATGTCGAACATAAACTCGAATAACGTTCCATTACAATCTTGAAAATGAACAAGTTCAAATTCGAAGAGTTCAATGTGAATGTAAAGTTGAAGCGATCACATCACTTTCGAATTACGTGAAAATGCAGGTCGAAGATACTTCGCATATGGGGATAACTGGAATGGATGTGGCTACTTCAAGTGGATTAATCCATAATCTGGTCGACGAGATAGAGAGTATGCATTTGAAATGCAATCAAGAGTGAGAAGACTAAAACTTCTTCTTAACAAACATACCTAAGAAAAAAATACCTGGATAACATCCAAGTATGTGTGTTTACAAGTATGCTTCGTGGGTGATTATCGCCATTGTCTGTGTTTGTACTATTATGTATTTTAGGTAGTCACTATCATGTGTTGGTTGATTACCATAATGTATCTGTTTTTGAAAAATCCGATAGTTATTATGTTTTTAATTTATGCATTTGTTACATTCCTTTGAACCTATGTGTAACAACATTTCATAATCTTATCAAATCCATACAATGACGTTAAAACATAAATATAACAACTCTAACTAGTACAACGTCCAACAATATAAAAAAATACATAATAATTATTTCCTTATTACTCAACCATTATCTACAAATAATGATAGTGTCTTTTAGTTCTCTATACAAATTCATATGAGTCTCGAGATCTCTAAACTCCATAACCGTATTCACGTATAGTGCAAAGGTGCTTGGTTCTCTAAAAGGAGGAGTCTCAAAAGCACGTGTTAGTTCTAGATAATTACGTAACTATAGTTTATAATCGCCACTCTATTTCTCAACAATTATGGTGTGAAGTATTACACAACATTACATTATATCCAATATCACTTCAGTGTCATGGTGTACGCCTCCTTTATCAAAATTTGGAATCTACCATACAGAGCCTCGAAAGCACGCTCAAGATCTTTCTTTAAATTACTTACTGTGTAGTAATTTGTGTTTCCTTCTCATTACGAGGCTTTATGAAATCATTGACCAACGTTTTCCAAGTTGGATTTATTCCATCAATAAGGTAGTATCATATATTATGTTGTATATGCTCTATCATGTAATTACAAGCTGATGCAGTATCGTTAGATAAGCAACTAAATAAATAAGACTGATAGAGAACATTAATGTGATTTAAAAACCTAAGTATACTGAAAAATGAGTGTGATATATACATACATATATATATGTATCAATTGAAGCTACGGCTTTCAAAAACATGGTTTCCTTGTGGTACTGAACAATATATTGTCCTGGCATACAATTGAACAATTTTTCCAATGCCAATACATATAATCTAAGCTATCCAACATATCTAGAACTTCACATTATTCGCCCATAGCCAATAGTCGATTGATATCATTATCGTTCTATGCTCTAAAATACTCCATGCCAAATGCTCATATCGTTGTTTTACAAAATTATTATAAGCATTAGAATATCCGATTCAGACATACTTGTCTTGTCTATCAGCGCTTTCCCCATACATTAACATTCTTAAGGCACTTTTCATTTTTAGATGCGATAAAAGACTAAATTAACTATGCATATTATTTCTTGTGTAAAATATAAGTTTCTCTCCCCCAAACTGAATAAGCTCTAGTGCTTTAGGCGGTATTGCTTGTTGATGAGAATCTTACCCGAAGTTGACGAAGATGAGGAGGAAAAAGAGAAGAAAATTAACATTTTCATTAGAAGATTCATGTTATATTTGATAGCATCTATATATAAGCTACTAGATTTGTACAAATATCTCGACTTGGATATTTAAGTTAACCCATAAACTTGGCTCGTTTTGCGAGCCAACGTCTTGACCACTTCGTTGTATTCCTTAATTATCTTGTTTAAAGGCTGGAGGAGAGGCATGGGTCACTGGTGATCCAACCACTTAGGATTTTTATGGAGTCTGGAATTAAAGATGTTTCTTTAGCCTTTTATTGTAGTTGTTACGTCTCGATGATAATTCACCAGCCGTTTACGTTCACCTGCTGATTGGACTAAAAGAATGCCGATCTCTAGGCTTCGTTGATCCTAGTCGTTGTCTTAGCCATATAGCTTGGCCCTTGTCTTAGATTTTCTAGTTAAGTTCTAAATCATCATGTCTACACCAGGTTGTTCTGTTTTCTATTGGTTTTTGCTGGGTTAAAACCTCGTATAACATTTGCCCCCCAGAGTATGTCTTCATTGTAAACAAGGCGTGCTCTGGAAGTCATCGCTCTCAACATACATCTGTTGATCTCCAAGTGATTGCACTAGAGCTTTATGAATACGCTAAACCAATGTTGTTGGTCGTCTTTGTTTGGTCCTGACTACTCCTTCTTACATCAACGTATTACATTTTGACTCGCAGTTTTCCCGGCATGCCTTGGAATGGTGGACAGTTGTAAGAGATTGGTTTGAGAAGAACAGGTAAAAATTTCCTTCCTCTTTCTCTCTTCTTTTCTTTTATTATTATTTTTTTTTTGGTGAGTCACTAGTGATCCATTTAGGATGGGCCTCTAGCGACCTAACTTCTTGTTTTATTTAAAATGTGCACGTTAGGTTAGGTCTTTGGCGACCAACGATGGGTCGTAGGTGACCCTCGTACTTAGCAAAAGTCTTACCATCCTCTGCCTACCTACTTATAGCACTCGAGCCGACCCCAAATCATTTACTCGACCCAAATCACTTCATTCCTTCATGCAACCAATCCTTTCCAATGATTTATCCCTAGGCGATCAAGCACCATCTCGACCTGCTTCCCGACTACGTTTGAATTCACTCACAATTGATCCATCCAAGAATTCGCCTATTTCATGAAACCCTAGCCATCTCATCATATCGTTCGAATCCAAACCCTAGCTAGTTGTTGAACTATACACGGCCCAATCTTATTGCCGACCTAAAGTTAGCTCGCCACCGATCCATTCCATAGCTCGCCGAGTTTGATTTGGGATCCTTCATGTGCCTTAACAATCAGTTTGAGGTGGGTTTGTCTAGTTGGTTTACTAATTATCGTATTGGTGTAATGACTTGATGACTAGTGTTCATTTGCAATAAGGCTTACAAGAAGCTTGAGTTAATTACGGTTTGATGAGTTGAGATAGCCAATCGGGTCTTGAGTTTCTTTCGGATATGACATTCGGGATGTGGTCCAACACTTGATGCATTTTGCTATCTTCGTCTGTTAAACCAGAATTGACTCGCATCCAGTTTTATAGCTGTTATTGCACATCACACACATTCACTAGTCAATCTCGATCTCTTCCAAGGATTCGGACTCATCTTGTTTACTCGTTGCATGTTCGGATTTCCTGTGAGGAGAAGAGTTTTTCGTGTTGTTTCGAACAACGGATCTATTATCGATCATTGACCAATAAAGGGTAAATGCACGAGAAGTAGACACAAAAATGAAAAACGAACTAACATGGGAAGTACTTTTTTTCTTCCACTGTGAGCGAATTATCTACACGGGATAGAGCATTTGCAATGTACCCAGCACCGAGTTTATCCCATATAGATAGCACACTGCACTTGTCCCAGTTTACACTCGAAATCTGTCGTGCCGATTACAAGTTAATATCTCTTTGAAGTTCAAGTGTGATAGGGGAAACTTATGAATTGAGGATAGATTTACCTGACCGTTTTTTGAACGCGAGTTCTGTTATATAGAACGAAGCAGCCATCTACATGCCGTAAGTCAAGCGGGCGAAGCCCACGCTCTCCAAAGCTGAATCATTATCCACCTCGCAATCTCAATACGGTCAATTAGTTATGGTCGGGCCCATCATGGACCGCACGCCTCCAAACTTTTGATTCCTGCTTAATCTGTTGAATATGCGACTATATGATTTTTGTTTGATGATAATAAACATATATATATTCGTTTAAATGTATTTGTTAATGAACTATTTTATTTTTCATAGACTAAATAAATATTTGCTAAATAAAATAAATAACACAGAATTTGAATTCAAACAGAAAGTTTATTCAAACAAATATTTATTACAATTTTGAATAGTACAAATTTCAAACTCTCACCATATACAATTTCAATTAAAATACAAATTTGATTGCAATTCACATTTACATTGCAACTCACTACATATCACTCATTCACTCAACTCGTACCGATCTTCAACTTCATTCCAATATGAATCCAGCATAGGTGCAATCTGCAGAAATATACATTGCCGCGGTAAAATTGAAAATAAAATATTTTTGCAGTATAAAATAAAATGTGGTTTTTGAAAATAATATTTGCCTCAGTTATTTGGGTTGTTCGTCATCATTTAATTTTGAATTCATCATACACGAACAGCTTGTGACATACACAATGTATCACTGTATATGCCACAAGGTCGTGTACACCGATATATAGACTTGATAGAATTACAGGGATAGGTGAGCACAGGTCAAACCCAAAACGTCGGGTTCAACTCAAGTGCAATAAAAATAATGTCACAATATCAGCACAAGGTCAAACCCGAGCTCCAAGATGAATTCAACACAGGTGCTGTTCGAATATACAAGTTTAATAAAATGGTCAGGAGCAAGCCAGTCAAAGTGTACACATGAACCATAATAGTTCGATTCAAGGAAGCAACTCAATCAGACATGACTCAAGTGCAATCGTACTAAATGAAAATAGAGCAACCTGACAATAATGCATCATTGACATATAAATGTTACTCTTTTATTTTTTCTGGCAACAATGAAAGATTTTCAAAGCATCAAATGCACATATGTACAGCATGAATCAAAGGCGAACCAGACCCACAGCTAACAAGAACAAAACTGAATACAAAGGCGTAAAGACACAAATGACATGCATATGTCAACAAGTCAAGGGATGCACCAGTGAAACAAGGATGCACCAGTGAAACAGGTACATATATGAAGACGAATGAAACTGCAACTGAATACATATGCATCAGGTCACAAATGCCACATTGGTTTCAACATCAAACCAAATAAGTACAGATTCAAGCATACAATATTCTAATGTACTGAAACCACACAGCAAGTACAACCCGATATGCAAAACACACAACTGTCAACAATCAATGATGAAGCAATGCAATATGAACCAGACAGTACATAAGTGAAGAATGAATGCAACAAAACAACTCAAACAGTTCAATATGCTATGCACAGGAACCAAGGCCAAGACTAGTGAACTGCAAGTGTCGACCAGGTAGCAAGCAAGATCAACACAGCAGCCAACATATACAACATACATATATACATGTATAGTCACACATGTATATACATAGTGCATATATACAACAAACACATAGCATCATCAATGGAACTTGACTCAAGACTGTAATACCAACACAGTGCACATAATCAATGCCGAAATCAAAATAGCTTCAACTGGAATAGCAAGTAAAAACCTGAACAAGTCGAAATGCTCAGCTCAAATAGAGTACAGATTAATGCAAACTGTCTCGAACAATAAGTGAACATCAAGCACATGAATGCACAAGAACAGTGACAAAATTAACACACAAGAAATACTTATATATAGTAGTTATAAAAATAATGTAACAAACTAGAATGTTGATAGAAGAAGCCATGGGTCAAAAATCCAAGCAGCAATTTATCAAAACAAAGTCAAAATTTTACAAATTCAAATCACTGTCCGAATTCAACTTATAGAGAAAAATTCAAACCGAAGTCAACATCGAACCAAGTTAGATAAATCACCATCGATCAAATAATATGTTGAACAAGCCGTGAACAACTGACCGGAGTCAAAATGAACAAAGACAGAGATGCCAGAAATTTACAATCGTAACGACCAAAGATCGAATAGTTCAGAATTGAAGCTGTGGCAATCAAGGAATCGAGCGAAGTCAAAATCAAAACCGTGTCCATCAAGTAAACCAAATTACTCAATATGAACAAGTCAGAAATCATCATCAGCATGAAAAAAAAATCGAATGGCCGAGGTGAATAAATTGACAAATTCAAATAAATGCATACGAACGAAAATCAAGGGTTTCGAACCCTATATAAAAACTCAATCATCATCGACTTTCAAACAAATTCGAGTTCAAGCATTCAACTAGGAGAACAAAAAGGCATAAATTACATACCAGAGTCAAAGTCGAACTCGATCAAATTGAGGAGCCATATTCGAATTGAAAAGGAGTCGATTGCCGAAGCAAGACAGAGAAATGCCAATTGTAATCGACCATCTACCCATCGGCTTCATCGATTTTCTCATGCCCTAAATTGTAAGTAAAGGAAAACGAGGACAAGCCGCCATTATACAGAGCAAAGGAAAAAGAACGGGCCAAAATAATAATAAAAAGAAAAAAGGCCGGCCTTGTTTTAATTGGGGTTTAATAGTTTAAAATTAGGGTTTTGTTGTTTTTTAAGTGTCTTTAAATTATCGTCTTTTGTATTTTCTCTTGAAAATTGTGTAATTACTAGTCGTGTGACTAGGGGACAAACTACGTGGCATAGTTTGAGAATTCGCAACTCAGTGGATGAGTTGTGGCAGAATTTTGAGCGTAGAGTTAGGTTAGTCAGTAGCGGCTGTCGTGAGTTTATGTGTGTAAGCGTGTGACTACTTAATTTCTAGTAGAAACCTTGGGGGCAGCACGTAGGCAGGGTTTTGCTGAAGCTGAGTACATTCTGTGTCGTTCTATTTCTGCATTTATTATTCTGCTATTATCCGTGCTGCTATAATATTGATTTATCTGTGTTGAAATAATTTTAAGCTTCCGCAATTAATTTTTATAATTATCAGTATCACCCTATTGACCCCCCCCCCCCCTCTAGGGTGAAATCGGTCCTACGAGTAGTATCGGAGCTAGGAATAGAAGTCAACTTTTGTTTTTTTTTAAATTCGTTTTTCAAAAATCAATTTTTTTTAAAATTTGAATTTTTAAAATGGCTTCTTTTAATAATGCTTTTGCTGAGGGTCAGTCCATAGTTAGACCACCAATGTTCAATGGTGACTACGCCTACTGGAAAAATAGAATGAAATTTTTTTTGAAAACCATTGAGGCTTGGAATATTGTTGAGATAGATTATAGAGCACCAACTATAACTGTAGATAATCAGGAAATAGATAAACCAAAGGATCAATGGATAGAACTAGAAAATAAATTACAAAATGCTAACGTTAAAGCTATAAATTATATTATCTGTTCATTGGATCAATTTGAATTTAATCGTGTCTCACATTGTCTAACTGCGTAGGAAATATGGCACACCCTAGAAGTGTGACATCCCAGAATTTTTGACAATATCAATTTAATAATATGTATTAAAAATTAAATTGATTTGACAATTTTTGTTAATAAAATTTGAATTGATTTAATAATCTTTTTTAATAAATATTTAATTGGTAGAATTTATCTTTTAAAACTAATAGATTGGTTTCTATTTATAATATAAATATATGGTTTATATTGTAAATAGATTAGCTTTGTTTTAAATTTAATAAATAAGGTATATTTTCTAATTCTAATATTTTTAGTAATTTGAAAATTTGTTTTTATTTAATATGAAGCTTTTCAAAGTTATTAAATAAATAATCTTGGTTTAAATTTAATAAATGAATCTTGATTTAAAATTCTAATATATATATATATATATATTAATAATTTGGAAATTTTGATTTAATTTAATATTAATTTTTCAAAACTACTTAATAACTAAGTATATGATTTTAAATTGTTATGATAGATGCTTAAATGTTTAAAATGATTTTGGCTTAAGTTTTAAATTTAAATTAATTAACAAAAAGGGGTTGTTTTGTTTTCTTTTTAAATATAGCTTAATAAAATAAGTAATTTATTAATAAAGATATAGTTTTTTTTATAATTATTTTAATTTGATAATGACTCATTTCTAAAAATAATATTAATAATGTATTGTCTTTACAAATAGATTCTTAATAAAAAAAATAGCATTGTTATTTCAAATTTAATTTATATATATAACTTGATTTTTAAATATTAGATTTTTGAAATTGATTTAAATTTGAATATAAAGTTTTAAAATCCAAAGTATAGATTTTAATTATTTTGATTTTTATATGCATAAGCTTTTATTTATAAGTATAATTTGTTTTTATTTCTTTTAAAAAAATTCTTTACATATAAAATACTAATTAACTAATTAATTAAGTATAACTTATATATTAACATTTAAATGAAATACAAATTACTTTATAAAGACAAGTGTTGTTTTCCTAAGCCTCATATAACAAATGTTAAAAGATAAACATTCCAATGTGACAAATTTTGAAATAATTTACAAGTGTCATTTTCAATTTTATATTTTCTTTATTCTATTAAATCACAAAATCCACTTATATAAATGCATTTGTCTCTCATTATTTTTTCTTTTTCTATATTCATAGTTCAAAAGTTAAAAAATTCAAGGTATGAACTCAAAACAAATCTGAAAAACATACAAAACCATTTTCAGATTCAAGATCAAACTAGAAATCAATTCCATGCAAAGTATTTTCAGAACAAATCCTCAGTTTAAACATGCAATCCATTTCCCTATAATTCATTTCAAATGCAAAACCTGTTCTCATGAAAAACAAACTCCCCATTATCAAATCCGTAGCCTGCATTTTCAAAGCAAACTTCATTTTCAAGCACAAGTTTTTAAGGAAATGCTTTTTTTCTTAAATCTGGAAATGGGCTCTGCATGCAACCTGGAAACAAAAGCAAATTTGAAATCCATTCTAAAGTCTGGAAGCATGCAAGCAGTTTTTAAATCAAAGGGGGCAATGCAGTTTTAAAGTATCAAAGACTGTCTTCAAAAATCAGAAGCAAAGACATTTAGTCTTCAGTAAATTCAAAAGCATTTTTATATGGAAGCTCTGTCATTTTCAAAAATAGGTGAGTAACTTTTAAATCTTAAAATATAAATTAGGTTGCATGCTAGTATGGTTGGATATAAATAAGTATTAATATAGGTAAAAATCTGATGTGGATATTTGATTTTGTGCATACTGTATGTATTTGTACTCTGTCTTGTTCCCAGGCTCAATTTTATTTATTAAAATCCTTACCTCTTGATCTAGTTCTGATAGGAACTGATTCACAACAAATATTATCTTTTTTAACATAGGTTAAGTTTTAAAAAAATTAAGTAAGTTAAAAATAAGACTTTTTGTCTCTGTAAACCAAAATAACTCTGTACATGTTAAAATTAAGTAATACTCAAACATTGTAATTTAAAAATCCAGTATCATAAACGGAATACATAATCAAAAAGATGATTTTTAAAACAAGAATCATAGTTTTTAGGTTTGGGTTGAAGGTGCAGTTAAGAGATGAACTGGAATGGGAATTTTGGGTTTTTCTGGTGATCTTGTATCTGGAGGGGATGGGTTTCTGCATGATGATGGAGGGGTGATCAGAGAAGCTAGGAAAAAAATTTGTTGGCGACGAAAATCAACGGGGAAGATGAAGCTGTGAGATTTCTTTTAGAACCCTAGTTTTTGATGGGTTTGATGAATCGATCACCACGGCACGTGTGGTTGATCGAGTGTTATGATAATTTGGAAAATGATAGCTGGGTAGTAGATGAAGTCGAGGCCGGAGTTGTAAACCTTCAAGTGGTCGGAATTTTGCAAGCGAGGTGATGACAGGTTTTGAGATGGTGATGCTTTTGCATTTCCAGGTTTGGGTTTAAGGTTCTCGAACTCGAATTCGTGGGTTGAAGCACGAATTGATGATCGGGGTGGGTTCCTGAGTCGTTTTCTGGTGTGTTGCGATCATCGTTGATGATCAATGATGGCCGGAGCCACCGTGCATGTGCACGGTGTAGTGTTTTGTCTGGTGAAGATGGATTTTGGGTGTTTTGAGTTGATGAAGTAATTGACTCGAAGTAGCCTATTGTTTTGCTCGGGGAAGTAGGGTATTGGACTCGAAGCGTATTGGGGTTGTCTCGGGTATTTCATTGTTTACAGGTTTTGAGAAAACCTGTAATGTCTGTTTTTAAAATTTCTAAAACTAAAGTTTATAAATGTAAAGAAAAGTTCAAACCTAGTTTTAAATCAAAGTTTAAAATTTTAGAATTCAAGTTTAAATTTAAAATCTCAGTTTTTAAAGAAAAAATAATAATAAAGTTTTAAACTTGAAATTGTTAAACTACTTTAAAATGGTAAGTAGTTTGAATTTTTAAAAATGAAGTTTTAAAATGAGAGTAAGTTTTAAAGTGAGGTTTAATTCAGGAAATCGAAGACTTAAATTTGTATTTCAGTTTGAATTAAAAGAAGTTTTTAAATTTAAAAGATTTAAACAACTTTGTATGTTAAGTGAAAATTTAAATTATTTGAACTTAAAAATGAATTTGGTGTAAACTCTTCTAAATTTTCTTTTATAAGACAATTACTTCTTTGCCATATAATTTAAAAAGGTTTTTAAATTGTTTAAACTTGGTTGTGTTAAATTATATTCATTTTAAATCTTATATTTGAAATGAAATTTTAAAGTAAATTCTAAAGTAAATTGATTTCAACTAAATTTATTAATGACAATTTAATCATAATTAAGAAATGTTTTTATCTTAAAATTTAATTAAAGATTTAATGATTTAAAATTAATTGAATTAATGAGATAATTATGGAATAATTAGTTAATTTAATTAATTAATGATTAGGGATTAATAAATAATTGATTAAGGGTTAATCAATTTGTAATTAAAGATCATTAATTAGATAATTAAAGATTATTATTTAATGATTAAAGATTTATTTGTTAAACAATTAAGTTATAATCAAGGTTAATTAATCAAGTAATTAAGGATTGATTAAGTTACAGTTAACACTTAATTAATTAAATAATTAGAGATTAATTAAAGATAAATTAAATTGTAATTTATAATGGTTAATCTAAGTTAATTACTTAATGGAAGTAATTAAAAAATGGTTAATGAAGGTCATTAACTTGAGATTATTTAATAATTAATTAATATGATTAATTTTAACAATTAATTAGATTAATTAATTTAATGATAATCATTTGTGAATTGTTTAAGAATAATTACTTCATGGAAGTAATTAAGGAATTAATTACTTAATGTAATTAATTTAGTTTAATGTGATTGTTTAAATTGATTAATCAAGTTTAATTAATTTTAAACACTTAATGTTTTGATGATAATTACTTAATGTAGTTAATGGAGAGTAATTACTTAGTGAAGTAATTAATTGGTAATTACTGAATGTAATTAATGGAAGATGTTTTAAGAATGGAAGTGATTTGAGTATAATTACTTTGTAATTAATCAAGGGATTAACTAAGAAATTAATTAAGGAATAATTAATTTATTTTAATGAAATAATTAAGTTAGTTAATTACTGAATGTGGTTAATCAAGAGTGATTAATAATTATGGTTTAATTAAGATTAATTACTTAATGTAATTAATTTAAAAAAAATATAATTAATTAAAATGTAATTAGGGATCATTAATTAATACAATTAATGATGTAACTAAGGGTTGATTAATTAAGATTAATTAATCAATGATTAGTGATTAAAGGTAATTAAGTAATGTAATTAATCAAGGATTAATGTAATTAATTATAATTAATTAATTTATTAAGTAATTAAGGGTTAATTACTGCAAGGGGTTAATAATAATTAAGTTGTGAAATTTATTAAAGAACAATTACTTGAATGTAATTAAGGATAACTAATCAAGGGTGATTAATTAAGGTGATTAATTTGAATGATTAATTAATTAATTTGTAATTAATTAATGGTTAAATAAGAAAGATTTAAAAGGATGAAGTAATTAATTTAATTTATTTTAAATTAATTAAAGATGAAGTAATTAATTTAATTCACTTTAAATTAATTAGAGATGTAAGTAATTAATTTAATCCATTTAAAATTAATTATAGTATGATGAAGTAAATCATTGCTTATGAATGAATGGATGATATTGATTGCCTTGAATGGTTTGTGATCTCAGAAATTAGATAAGTAATGCGGTGTGATATGAATGCTTTGGTTGCATTGTGATGATATTATGGATTATCTATTTTGATGATAAGGATGGATTATCTGTTTGTAATGATAATGGATCATCTGTTTATTACGATAATGTTGATTATCTATTGTGATTTGTGAGTTATCTATCTGTGTGTATATAGATAATTGAATTGAATTGTTTTAAACTTTAAAACAACTTGGCCTTAAAAGACACGTTTTGGATTTCGATGAGACCGAGATCGGGTTTCCATATCCAAATATCTGAAAACCACATCGATCCAAATTAACGATAGGTCGTGAATCTCAAGTGAAGATGAAGATTCAGAGGCAAGGGTTATCGTCGTTAACTCTAAGGGTGATTCCAAAATGAGTGTAACGAGATAATGCCTTCGGTTTCGTTCGAACCTGGAACGAACTTGTATGGATTGAATGCTTTCAGAACATCGTCAGGTGGACGATGGGCATTCTAAGTGATGTGTTCTATAAAGGTAATCGTAGCCTCAAGCCTCATCAACCGAGAATGGCTAAAATAGGGAAGGTGCAGCAAGGCTAAGTGGTTCATGTCTAAGTAGGACGAGATTTTCCCCGTCTAGAGGTCCCTTTTATTTCGGCTATGTGGACAGTTGTGAGCTCCAACTATCGGGGTTGTCTTGTTCAGGAATGTCCAGTAAGGGATGGTTCCGGCTTTGTGTTGCAGGGGATTGGGAGTGATCCTCGGTACGTTGAGCTAGGCCACGTACTGTGACAGGCGGTACCCCGGTAGCCCTGCCATTGTATGGAATCCAAAATCCAATAAGTGCCCTCGGTTTTGATTGTATTACCCACTTTTGTGGCTAGTAGCTAGAATTTAATAGATGTAACAATTTCGGCTATTTCATATTTACTTGAAAACCATAGACCTATTATAATATCACTGGATTTCCTATCAAATGTTTTGGTTAGCGTAAGGTAAAAACTTTTTCATGTTTATGTGTGGGAAGTCTTACGTGATACCTTTCTTTTCAAAAGGGTTTTTGAAAGTTAAGCAACCTTAACCTGTTACTCACACCAGACCCATATCTGACCCGGAGTTTATCTTCTGTTTTCTTAAACTCTTGGGTACTCAAATTTTTACGAGTAGCCAAGGGATTCAGGTTAGCTTTGACGAATTGTGGAGAAGCAATGAAGCAGAAGGCTTCTGCGTGTAGATATATAGTGTTCTGCTGTGTTAGTTTCTCTGAGTAGTTTCCTTGTGTTGTATTGAGATGTATAACTAGACGGGTGTTTATAACTGTCTAGTATGTGATGTGTAATCTGTGTAACTCTGATAATGGTTTAAACTATGTAATATTTATGTTATTAATATAATTTATTCGTTCCGCTGTTGAGATTCTGATGTTGTTTCTTCTTTCTTCTCTTTCTTTTCTCTTTTCTATCCCTTTCTATCTTCAAGGTGATGCGATTTTCTGTGGTGAGAAAGTCGGGTCGTCACATTTGGTATCAGAGCGCTAGGTTGAGTGAATACCTAGGCTCTGGAATGGTGTCTTTCTTGAAAGAGCGTATCTGTAATTTTGAAATATATATAAATATATATTTATTTCTACCTATTTGTTGGGTTACGTGTTCAGGTTTTCCAATATAAGTTATAAAGGTAGATGGGTAGTGGTGTGTGTAACACAACTACCATTGGCTGGAGTTTGAACGTTTGAGGTTGGAAGTGTGTCCGTCGAGACTGTAGACCTAATACCGTCTCGAGTTAGTTTTGCAATGGTGTATGGATTTCATCAATCTCTGAAGAACCTGTTAAGGTTCGGAGTCTATTTTTGAAGTTGGATGAGTAGAGTTTGGATCTGTCGGTTGGGCAGAAGTGAGTAATGGTATCTTGATACCTCAGGAAGTACAAGCTGCAGGATGAGATGCAGTGACTAGGGATGTTTTCGAAGATATTTCTTTGGAACAAGTTTAGGAAAGTGAGTCTGCTTCGATGTTGTGGCTGTGTTCAGCATGGTGTTTCTGTTGGTTTGAGGTCTGAGTTTCTCGAAGAGCTTTGGATTAGGAAGTCTTTGGCATCCATGGCAGCAGTGCAGCTTGAAGTGTTCTGTATGTCGTCAGGGAGTCTTCTGGCTTAGCAGTTTCTGAATGAGGAGTTCAGAAACAGCTGTGTGGATCCTTTTCTTCGATGGATTAGTTAGATAAGTGTAAGTTGTTCTGTTTGGTAAAGGGAGATCAGTTTTCTTTGGACATTTGATCTAGATTGATCGCAAAAGTGACTTGCGATAGCTGAGTGATCTCTTGGGTTATCAGAGTTTTCCGGATGTCTTCTGAGAAGTCAGAGGTTTGTTTGTACCTGGAGATTGAGTTTCCTTATCGACTGGGATTCCAGAAGTGGTACCGGTGGTTCAGTTTAGTAGAAGGATGGTTCCTAGAGATTGAGTTGGTGTAGCAGCTCAGGGTTTTGGAGGAGCTTCTGAGTTTCTTTATGGATCTGTTGAACCATATTTCTGGGATGTGTTGTCTAGTTTGTGCTCGTGTTCTTCACCAGCATTTTCTTCTATTCCAGATCAGAGTTGTGTAGCGGTAGCGGTTTAGGAGTGTTTCTGTTTTGTCTTTTCCGGATAGAAGAAGTGAGTTTGTTCTTCTGATGTTTGAAGAGTGGAGTTGGTGATCTTGGCCTTGGTTGATCTTGAGGAGATCGTTGTGTTGGATTGTTTTTGGTTTTGTCTGTTTCTAGAGGCATCAGCAAAGGTTGAGCTGATCAATAAGGATGTAGGCAGCCCAGGATTGTCCGGAGATTTTTGTGGATTAGAGATGAAGGAATTTGGATTCTGAAGTCGGAGATTTGAATTTGGATAAGTTTTCTCCAATCGAAAGGGAATTATAAGATTGGATAAGGCTGGGAAGCTAGCTCTGAAGTGTTTCAGATCTTTCTTGTAAGGATAAGTGATTGATCTATAGGATTGAATTGCCAGTTTGGATAACTAGGATTCGATGAGTTTCACGTATCTCTGAGGAAATACGTGTATGACCTATCTCTGGTTTTGGAACCAGCAGTTCGGGAGTTTTGGTTGTTGAGTCAGACTCGTCTGTAGTCTAATATCCTATCGAGTTTTGTAGTAGGAGCTCGGTAACTTAGTGGTATTAATTGTTTGGATTCTGTAGAGCGAGTATCCCGGTATTTACACTTGGGGAAACTCGAGGAAATTTTATCAAGAATTTTGTCTGGATAATTAAATTTGTTTGATTAGATTAATTGGTAGCTATGGTTGTTAGCATATGTTTGATATATGCTTGTGTTTAAAAATTAAAATCCTTAAAGAGATTATTAAATTACCTTTGTTTTAAATTTCGAGGACGAAATTCTTTTAAGGGGGGAGGATTGTGACATCCTAGAATTTTTGACAATATCAATTTAATAATCTGTATTAAAAATTAAATTGATTTGAAAATTTTTGTTAATAAAATTTAAATTGATTTAATAATCTTCTTTAATAAATATTTAATTGGTAGAATTTATCTTTTAAAACTAATAAATTGGTTTCTATTTATAATATAAATATATGGTTTATATTGTAAATAGATTAGCTTTGTTTTAAATTTAATAAATAAGGTATATTTTCTAATTCTAATATTTTTAGTAATGTGAAAATTTGTTTTTATTTAATATGAATCTTTTCAAAGTTATTAAATAAATAATCTTGGTTTAAATTTAATAAATGAATCTTGATTTAAAATTCTAATATATATATATATATATATATATTAATAATTTGGAAATTTTGATTTAATTTAATATTAAGTTTTTCAAAACTACTTAATAAATAAGTATATGATTTTAAATTGTTATGATAGATGTTTAAATGTTTAAAATGATTTCGGCTTAAGTTTTAAATTTAAATTAATTAACAAAAAGGGGTTGTTTTGTTTTCTTTTTAAATAATAAAATAAGTAATTTATTAATAAAGATATAATTTCTTTTATAATTATTTTAATTTGATAATGAGTCATTTCTAAAAATAATATTAATAATGTATTGTCTTTACAAATAGATTCTTAATAAAAAAATAGCTTTGTTATTTCAAATTTAATTTGTATATATAACTTGATTTTTAAATATTAGATTTTTGAATTTGATTTAAATTTGAATATAAAGTTTTAAAATCCAAAGTATAGATTTTTAATTGTTTTGATTTTTATATGCATAAGCTTTTATTTATAAGTATAATTATTTTTATTTCTTTTAAAAAAATTCTTTACATATAAAATACTAATTAACTAATTAATTAGGTATAACTTATATATTAACATTTAAATTAAATACAAATTACTTTATAAAGACAAGTGTTGTTTTCCTAAGCCTCATATAACAAATGTTAAAAGATAAACATTCCAAAGTGAAAAATGTTGAAATAATTTACAAGTGTCATTTTTAATTTTTTATTTTATTAAATCACAAAATCCACTTATATAAATGCATTTGCCTCTCATTATTTTTCCTTTTTCTATCTTCATAGTTCAAAATTTAAAAAATTTAAGGCATGAACTCAAAATGAATCTGAAAATCGTTTCTGAAAAACATACAAAACGATTTTCAGATTCAAGATCAAGCTAGAAATCAATTCCCTGCAAAGTTTTTTCAAAAAAAACCTCAGTTTAAACATGCAATCCATTTCCCTATAATTCATTTCAAATGCGAAACCTGTTCTCATGAAAAACAAACTCCTCATTATCAAATTAGTAGCCTGCATTTTCAAAGCAAACTTCATTTTCAAGCACAAGTTTTTAAGGAAGGCAAATCTGCATTTTTTCTTAAATCTGGAAATGGGATCTGCATGCAACCTGGAAACAAAAGAAAATTTGAAATCCATACTAAAGTCTGGAAGCATGCAAGCAGTTTTTAAATCAAAGGGGGCAATGCAGTTTTAAAGTATCAAAGACTGTCTTCAAAAATCAGAAGCAAAGACATTTAGTCTTCAGCAAATTCAAAAGCATTTTTATATGGAAGCTCTGTCATTTTCAAAAATAGGTGAATAACTTTTAAATCTTAAAATATAAATTAGGTTGCATGCTAGTATGGTTGAATATAAATAAGTATTACATGTGTATATAGGTAAAAATCTGATGTGGATATTTGATTTTGTGCATACTATATGTATATTGTACTCTGTCTTGTTCCCAGGCTCAAATTTTTTTATTAAAATCCTTACCTCTTGATCTAGTTCTGATAGGATCTGATTCACAACAAATGTTGTTTATTTTAACATAGGTTAAGTTTTAAAAAAATTAAGTTAAAAATAAGACTGTTTGTCTCTGTAAACCAAAACAACTCTATGCATGTTAAAATTAAGTTGTACTCAAACATTGTAATTTACAAATTCAGTATCATAAACGGAATACATAATCAAAAAAATGATTTTTAAAACAAGAATCATAGATTTTAGGTTTGGGTTGAAGGTGCAGTTAAGAGATGAACTGGAATGGGAATTTTTGGTTTTTCTGGTGATCTTTGTATCTAGAGGGGGTGGGTTTCTGCATGATGATGGAGGGGTGATCAGAGAAGCTAGGAAAAATATTTGTTGGTGATGAAAATCATCGGGGTAGATGCAGCTGTGAGATTTCTTTTAGAACCCTAGTTTTTGACGGGTTTGATGAATCGATCACCACGGCACGTGTGGTTGATCGAGTGTTATGATATTTTGGGAAATGATAGCTGGGTAGTAGATGAAGTCGAGGCCGGAGTTGTAAACCTTCAGGTGGTCGGAATTTTGCAAGCAAGGTGATGACAGGTTTTGAGATGGTGATGCTTTTGCATTTCCAGGTTTGGGTTTAAGGTTCTCGAACTCGAATTCGAGGGTTGAAGCATGAATTGATGATCGGGGTGGCTTACTGAGTCGTTTTCTGGTGTGTTGCGATCATCGTTGATGATCAATGGTGGCCGGAGCCACCGTGCATGTGCATGGTGTAGTGTTTTGTCTGGTGAAGATGGATTTTGGGTGTTTCGAGTTGATGTAATTGACTCGAAGTAGCCTATTGTTTTGCTCGAGGAAGTAGGGTATTGGACTCGAAGCATATTGGGGTTGTCTCGGGTATTTCATTGTTTACAGGTTTTGAGAAAACCTGTAATGTCTGTTTTTAAAAATTTTAAAACTAAAGTTTATAAATGTAAAGAAAAGTTTAAACCTAGTTTTAAATCAAAGTTTAAAATTTTAGAATTCAAGTTTAAATTTAAAATCTCGGTTTTTAAATAAAAAATAATAATAAAGTTTTAAACTTGAAATTGTTAAACTACTTTAAAATGGTAAGTAGTTTGAATTTTTAAAAATAAAGTTTTAAAATAAGAGTAAGTATTAAAGTGAGGTTTAATTCAGGAAATCAAAGATTTAAATTTGTATTTCAGTTTGAAATAAAAGAAGTTTTTAAATTTAAAAGATTTAAACCACTTTGTATGTTAAGTGAAATTTAAATTATTTGAACTTAAAAATGAATTTGGTGTAAACTCTTATAAACTTTCTTTTATAAGACAAGTACTTCTTTACCATATAATTTAAAAAGGTTTTTAAATTGTTTAAACTTGGTTATGTTAAATTATATTCATTTTAAATCTTATATTTGAAATGAAATTTTAAAGTAAATTTTAAAGTAAATTGATTTCAACTAAATTTGTTAATGACAATTTAATCATAATTATCTTAAAATTTAATTAAAGATTTAATGATTTAAAATTAATTGAATTAATGAGGTAATTATGGAATAATTAGTTAATTTAATTAATTAATGATTAGGGATTAATAAATAATTGATTAAGGGTTAATCAATTTGTAATTAAAGATCATTAATTAGATAATTAATGATTATTAATTAATGATTAAAGATTTATCTGTTAAACAATTAAGTTATAATCATGGTTAATTAATCAAGTAATTAAGGGTTGATTAAGTTACAGTTAACACTTAATTAATTAAATAATTAGAGATTAATTAAAGATAAATTAAATTGTAATTTATAATGGTTAACCTAAGTTAATTATTTAATGGAAGAAATTAAAGAATGGTTAATGAAGGTCATTAACTTGAGATTATTTAATAATTAATTAATGTGATTAATTTTAATAATTAATTAGATTAATTAATTTAATGATAATCATTTGTAAATTGTTTAAGAATAATTACTTCATGTAAGTAATTAAGGAATTAATTACTTAATGTAATTAATTTAGTTTAATGTGATTGTTTAAATTAATTAATCAAGTTTAATTAATTTTAAACACTTAATGTTTTGATGATAATTACTTAATGTAGTTAATGGAGAGTAATTAATTAGTGAAGTAATTAATTGGTAATTACTGAATGTAATTAATGGAAGATGTTATAAGAATGGAAGTAATTTGAGTATAATTACTTTGTAATTAATCAAGGGATTAATTAAGAAATTAATTAAGAAATAATTAATTTATTTTAATGAAGTAATTAAGTTAGTTAATTACTGAATGCGGTTAATCAAGAGTGATTAGTAATTATGGTTTAATTAAGATTAATTACTTAATGTAATTAATTAAAAAAAGATAATTAATTAAAATGTAATTAGGGATCATTAATTAGTAAAATTAATGATGTAATTAGGGGTTGATTAATTAAGATTAATTAATCAATGATAAGTGATTAAAGGTAATTAAGTAATGTAATTAATTAAGGATTAATGTAATTAATTATAATTAAATAATTTGTGAAGTAATTAAGGGTTAATTACTTAAGGGGTTAATAATAATTAATTTGTGAAATTTATTAAAGAACAATTACTTGAATGTAATTAAGGATAATTAATCAAGGGTGATTAATTAAGGTGATTAGTTTGAATGATTAATTAATTGATTTGTAATTAGTTAATGGTTAGATAAGCAAGATTTAAAATGATGAAGTAATTAATTTAATTTATTTTAAATTAATAAAAAATGAAGTAGTTAATTTAATTCACTTTAAATTAATTAGAGATGGAAGTAGTTAATTTAATTCACTTTAAATTAATTATAGTATGATGAAGTAAATCATTGCTTATGAATGAATGGATGATATTGATTGCCTTGAATGGTTTGTGATCTCAGAAATTAGATAAGTAATGCGGTGTGATATGAATGCTTTGGTTGCATTGTGATGATATTATGGATTATCTATTTTGATGATAAGGATGGATTATCTGTTATTAATGATAATGTGGATCATCTGTTTATTATGATAATGTTGATTATCTATTGTGATTTGTGAGTTATCTATCTGTGTGTATATAGATAATTGAATTGAATTGTTTTAAACTTTAAAACAACTTGGCCTTAAAAGACACGTTTTGGATTTCGATGAGACCGAGATCGGGTTTCCATATCCAAATATCTGAAAACCACATCGATCCAAATTAACGATAGGTCGTGAATCTCAAGTGAAGATGAGATTCAGAGTGCAAGGGTTATCGTCGTTAACTCTAAGGGTGATTCCAAAATGAGTGTAACGAGATAATGCCTTCGGTTTCGTTCGAACCTGGAACGAACTTGTATGGATTGAATGCTTTCAGAACATCGTCAGATGGACGATGGGCATTCTAAGTGATGTGTTCTATAAAGGTAATCGTAGCCTCAAGCCTCATCAACCGAGAATGGCTAAAACAGGGAAGGTGTAGCAAGGCTAAGTGGTTCATGTCCAAGTAGGACAAGATTTTCCCCTGTCTAGAGGTCCCTTTTATTTCGGCTGGGTGGACAGTTGTGAGCTCCAACTGTCGGGGTTGTCTTATTCAGGACTGTCCAGTAAGGGATGGTTCCGGCTTTGTGTTGCAGGGGATTGGAAGTGATCCTCGGTACGTTGATCTAGGCCACGTACTGTGACGGGCGGTACCCGGTAGCCCTGCCATTGTATGGAATCCAAAATCCAATAAGTGCCCTCGGTTTTGATGGTATTACCCACTTTTGTGGCTAGTAGCTGGAATTTAATAGATGTAATAATTTCGGCTATTTCATATTTACTTGAAAACCATAGACCTATTATAATATCACTGGATTTCCTATCAAATGTTTTGATTAGCGTAAGGTAAAAACTTTTCCATGTTTATGTGTGGGAAGTCTAACGTGTTACCTTTCTTTTCAAAAGGGTTTTTGAAAGTTAAGCAACCTTAACCCGTTACTCACACCAGACCCATGTCTGACCTGGAGTTTATCTTCTGTTTTATTAAACTCTTGGGTACTCAAATTTTTACGAGTAGCCAAGGGATTCAGGTTAGCTTTGACGAATTGTGGAGGAGCAATGGAGCAGAAGGCTTCTGCGTGTAGATATATAGTGTTCCGCTGTGCTGCTTTCTCTGAGTAGTTTCCTTGTGCTGTACTGAGATGTATAACTAGACGGGTGTTTATAACTGTCTTGTATGTGATGTGTAATCTATATAACTCTGATAATGGTTGTAAACTATGTAATACTTATGTTATTAATATAATTTATTCGTTCCGCTGTTGAGATTCTGATGTTGTTTCTTCTTTCTTCTCTTTCTTTTCTCTTTTCTATCCCTTTCTTTCTTCAATATGATGCGATATTCTGTGGTGAGAAAGTCGAGTCGTCACAAGAAGTGAGTCACGAAGGAACATAACAAGTCAAAGAATCTCGCCTTGCCATGCTAAGTAGCGAACACGAGAACTTCACAATGGCGAAGGAAGAAAATGTCAAAGAGATGTATGGACGACTTTCCAATATCATATACAAATCAAAAGCTGTCGGAAAATCATACACAGAGTTGGAGATAGTCTGAAAAATACTTAGAGTCCTTCCACGAAGTTTTGAAGCCAAAGTGATTGCCATTTAAGAATCAAAAGATTTAAAAAAGATGAAAGTTGAAGAACTCATCGGAAATCTCACCACTTATGAGCTAGAAATAAAATTCAAGGAAGAGCGTGAAGGAAGTGACACTCGAAAGAAACCAATAGCTCTTAAAGGAACAACAGAAAGTGATGGTGATGATGATGGAACAACAGAATTGGAGCTGATAATGAAGAAATTCAAAAGGTGGAATTACAAATACAGAAATCCATCTCTAAATCGAAAATTGAAAAGCAGAATAAAAAAAATACTAGAAAATCCAGAAGAACAGAAGATGATTTGTCATAAGTGCAACCAACCCGACACATCAAGCCCAATTGTCCTCAAAATCGACGTGACTTTGAAAAGAAATCAAAAAGGAGAAGTTTTGCAGCCACGTGGAATACAAGTGATGAAGATAATCAAAGTACCAGCAGTGAGAGTGAGAAAGCAGATATGTGCCTTCAAGGTAATATAACTGATAGCGACGATGACAAACCAAGCGAGGTATCAAAATTCACTCACTCAGAATTACTTATATATTTTCACGAAGTAAATGGCTGTTTTGAACGACTTAGGGAGAAGTACGCCAAACTTGAATCACAAAAGATACTTTGATAGATTTAAATAAACAACTTGACCAATTAGTTAAAACCTATCAAAGTAGGATCCCTAAGTGTGATAAGTGTCCAACATTTGAAGAAGAAATTAAAAATCAGAAATTAATATAAAATCACTTGAAAATGAAATTCTAATTTTGAAAGAGAGTGAAAATACTAGGAGAGAGAACTCTATTAAAAAGTGCACACAATTATTGAACGAAAATGAATCTCTCAAAACACAAGTCCAACAATTGTCAACGGCTTTAGATAAATTTTCAAAAAGTGAAAAATCGTTGAATATGCTATTAGGGAAGCAAACTGTTAATACAGATAGGTAAGGACTTGGATATAATCAATCTAACAATGTTAGAAATGAGATTAATCGAGTAAATTCAATGTGCATAATTTGTAGAAAATTTGGACACAATCAAAATAGTTGTTGGTATAGACCCAAACACGTAAAAACCATTCCAATTTGAGTTCCGAAAGGCATAAATATAAAATCTCTCAAAGTTAAACAAATCTGGGTGCCGAAAGGAACATATATAAATAGTTTTGGGTCTCCATAAAATTATTTTTCAAAATATTCTGCCACTAACAATCATGGACCTATAAAAACAAATAGGTCACAAAAATCTTTTATCGTGTAGGATTGGCGGCAGGCTAAGGAACAACAATAGTGCTACTTGGATTCTAGCTGTTCCAAGGACACAACGAGCAACAAAGCAAAGTTCCTTAACCTAGTATAAAGGTGACAAAATCACGATGGACAACAACGAAAAATATCGTAAAGGTAAAATAGGTAATGGTATATTTATTTGAACGATATATTAAATGTGATAATCTGCATCGTAATCTGAGTTAAATCAGTCAATAATGTGATGATGAAATAATGATGATTATTAATTCTGACATTCAAAATTGTTGGCCTATTATATTCTTATGCCAAGAACACTATAAAAATCTCTAGAGTCATTGAATATATTAGTGAATTAATATTAGTGTCATACTGGATGATAATACATTTGGTTATTTTACGGCTAACTCTATATTCATGGTTTTTGATTATTTACACGGCTTCAATTCAAATTCAAGAGAATGTCATTGATTTTGAGAATTTTTTTGTTGCACACTTCATGGTCTGGACTATCAAATTCAATTAATAATTTTGAGTGAAAGAGAAATTCAGATGCAGATTACACTGGTAATCTAGTTGATAGAAAAATAACTAGTTGAAAGTGATTTTTGTTGAGACATTTAGTAACTGCATCGTTTTTCAAAGAAAATATCTGCATATTTTTCATTTCAAATAATTTTAAAATAGCAGAAATTTTTCTTATATAACCCCTTCTAGAAAATCATTTTTGACCATGTTTTCAGATCAGTCATTTTGAAAATTTGATTTTATAATTATTTTTGAATTTTATTTTAAATGACTATTTTGACTAATCCGACTCCCTAATAATTATCGAAAAGATAAATAGTGATTGAAAAAGTGACGAGTGTTGATATTTATCATATATTATGACTCAAGACGGTATAATTAGTAAATTTCTTTAGAAATTTAAACAAGAGTTATAAAAAAAATAGTTGGTAAAAATTCCCTGACCATCTCTATTTCTATCATATTTCTAACAACCATCACTCATCAAAATTCAATATAGTTTGTCAATACGTGGTACTTTAAACAGGAATCATTCGTTTTTCATTTTACATTTTATTTTTAATAAAATAAAAAATTAATAATAATAATAATAATAAAATAAAATCCAAAGTATTCACTCACATTTAAAAGTCCTCACGGTTATTCATGGGTGAATTACTTGGAATTTGTTATATGCTTCCATGCTCATTTAAAAGTCCTCACGGTTATGCATGTATGGAACGCATATCAAAATTGATTTTTTTTAAACAAACAAGTTGATTCTAATCCCATTTAAAAGTCGTCACGGTTATGTGTGGTTAGAAGATACTTGAATTCATTTTTTTTAAATAAAATTGGAATACTACTAATCTCATTTAAAAGTCCTAACGTTATGCATGGTTGGTAGACATTCAAATTCCTGATATAAATATACCACAATAGACACAACTGTATGGTTTTATATGATGACATCATTCCCATCATTCTAAAAGTGGAATATGTGCCTAACAAAGTATTTATGATTTTTGTTTGATTTTTTATTGAAATTTAATATTTATATTCAATTGAGTTTTAATGTTGGATTAATATCGATCACTTATCTCTATTCTAACACTATTACTCTTTTGCTGATAACAAAAGGGGGAGAGAAAAGTTAAGATTTTGTCAAATAAAATCAAGCAAAGGTCAAATATTTTCTATTTGCATCTAGGCTCATTTGCATATTTTTAATTGTATGCGTATATTAAGGAGAGCTTTGTGTAGAGAGGAGGCATTCAAATATGGGGAGCAATTCGAGTATATCAATGATCAAATACATTTAACATATTCAAAATCTTAAATATATGTTTGTTATCATCAAAAGGGGGAGATTGTTGACTATGCGATTATATGATTTTTGTTTGATGATAATAAACATATATATATTCGTTTAAATGTATTTGTTGATGTACTATTTTATTTTTCATAGATTAAATAAATATTTGCTGAATAAAATAAATAACATAGAATTTAAATTCAAACAGAAATTTTAGTCAAACAAATATTTATTATAATTTTTGAATAGTACAAATTTCAAACTCTCACTATATACATTTTCAATTACAATACAAATTTGATTACAATTCACATTTACGTTGCACCTCACTACATATCACTCATTCACTCAACTCGTACTGATCTTCAACTTCATTCCAATGTGAATCCAGCATCTGAGCAATCTGTAGAAATATACATTGACGCAGTAAAATTGAAAATAAAATATTTTTGCAGTATAAAATAAAATGTGGTTTTTGAAAATAATATTTGCCTCGGTTATTTGGGTTGTTCGTCATCATTTAATTTTGAATTCATCATACACGAACAGCTTGTGACATACACAGTGTATCACTGTATATGCCACAAGGCCATGCACACCGATATGTACACTTGATAGAATTACAGGGATAGATGAGCACAGGTCAAACCCAAAACGCCAGGTTCAACTCAAGTGCAATAAAAATAATGTCACAATATCAGCACAAGGTCAAACCCGAGCTCCAAGCTGGATTCAACACAGGTGCAGTTCGAATATACAAGTTTAATAAAATGGTCAGGAGCAAGCCAGTCAAAGTGTACACATGAACCATAATAGTTCGATTCAAGACAGCGACTCAATCAGACATGACTCAAGTGCAATCGTACTAAATGTAAAAAGAGCAACCTGACCATAATGCATCATTGACATATGAATGCTACTCTTTTATTTTGTCTGGCAATAATGAAAGATTTTCAAAGCATCAAATGCACATATGTACAGCATGAATCAAAGGCGAACCAGACCCACAGCTAACAAGAACAAAACTGAATACAAAGGCTTAAAGACACAAATGACATGCACATGTCAACAAGTCAAGGGATGCACCAGTGAAACAAAGATGCACCGGTGAAACAAGGATGCACTAGTGAAACAGGTACATATATGAAGATGAATGAAACTGCAACTGAATATATATGCATCAGGTCACAAATGACACATTGGTTTCAACATCAAACCAAATAAGTACAGATTCAAGCATACAATATTCAAATGTATTGAAACCACACAGCAAGTACAACCTGATATGAAAAACACACAACTGTCAACAATCAATGATGAAGCAATGCAATATGAACCAGACAGTACACAAGTGAAGAATGAATGCAACAAAACAACTCGAACAGTTCAACATGCTATGCACAGGAACCAAGGCCAAGACTAGTGAACTGCAAGTGTCGACCAGGTAGCAAGCAAGATCAACATAGTAGCCAACATATACAACATACGTATACACATGTATAATCACCCATGTATATACACAGTGCATATATATTTACAACAAACACATAGCATCATCAATGGAACCTGACTCAAGACTGTAATACCAACATAGTGCACATAATCAATGCCGAAATCAAAATAGCTTCAACTGGCACGGCAAGTAAAAACCGGAAGAAGTCGAAATGCTCAGCTCAAATAGAGTACAGATTAATGCAAACTGTCTCGAACAATAAGTGAACATCAAGCACATGAATGCACAAGAACAGTGACAAAATTAACACACAAGAAATACTTATATATAGTAGTTATAAAAATAATGTAACAAACTAGAATGTTGATAGAAGAAGCCGGGGTCAAAAATCCAAGCAGCAATTTATCAAAACAAAGTCAAAATTTTACAAATTCAAATCACTGTCCGAATTCAACTTATAGAGAAAAATTCAAACCGAAGTCAACATCGAACCAAGTTAGATAAATCACCATCGATCAAATAATATGTTGAACAAGCCGTGAACAACTGACTGGAGTCAAAATGAACAAAGACAGAGATGCCAGAAATTTACAATCGTAACGACCAAAGATCGAATAGTTCAGAATTGAAGCTGTGGCAATCAAGGAATCGAGCGAAGTCAAAATCAAAACCGTGTCCATCAAGTAAACCAAATTACTCAATATGAACAAGTCAGAAATCATCATCAGCATGAAAAAAAAATCGAATGGCCGAGGTGAATAAATTGACAAATTCAAATAAATGCATACGAACGAAAATCAAGGGTTTTGAACCCTATATAAAGACCCAATCATCATCGGCTTTCAAACAAATTCGAGTTCAAGCATTCAACTTGGTGAACAAAAGAGCATAAATTACATACCAGAGTCAAAGTCGAACTCGATCAAATCGAGGAGCCATATTCGAATTGAAGAAGGAGTCGATTGTCCAAGCAAGACAGAGAAATACCAATTGTAATCGACCATCTACCCATCGGCTTCATCGATTTTCTCAAGCCCTAATTTGCAAGCAAAGAAAAACGAGGATGAGCCGCCATTATACAGAGCAAAGGAGAAAGAACGGGCCAAAATAATAATAAAAAGAAAAAAGGACGGCTTTGTTTTAATTGGGGTTTAATAGTTTAAAATTAGGGTTTTGTTGTTTTTAAGTGTCTTTAAATTATCGTCTTTTGTATTTTCTCTTGAAAATTGTGTAATTGACTAGGGGATAAACTATGTGGCGTAGTTTGAGAATTCGCAACTTAGTGGTTGAGTTGTGGCAGGGTTTTGAGAGTAGAGTTAGGTTAGTCAGTAGCGGCTGTCACGAGTTTACATGTGTAAGCGTGTGACTACTTAATTTCTAGTAGAAACCTTGGGGGCAGCATGTAGGCAGTGTTTTGCTGAAGTTGGGTAAATTCTGTGTCGTTCTATTTCTGTATTCATTATTCTGCTATTATCTGTGCTGCTATAATTTTGATTTATCTGTGTTGAAATAATTTTAAGCTTCCATAATTAATTTTTATAATTATCAGTATCACCCTATTCACCCCCCTCCCCTCTAGGGTGAAATCGATCCTACGTAATCCACCTAAAAGAGCTTCATCAGTGGTTTTCACCAAGGTTCTTCATAATATATGTATACAACATGGAATCCCGAAGAGGACGTGCGTCTGCCCACGAAGACGAATTCGCTCATATGCCCCTCCCTCCTGAGGTACACCGCTTGTCATCAATACATGTATCTGAATGGATCCGTGCCTCCCTTCAATAATTTTCTATATGAGACACTCTCAAACTTGGAAATTGCCCCCATTCCAGCTTCATTGGAATGGCTATGCCATCCTTACTTACTTGCATGTCCTTTTCATGCAGATGTTTAATGGCGCTCTAAGTTTCGATGAGTTGCGGTATTTTCTGGCATTCAAGAGGATAGACGATTGCCCCTCTTTGATTATAATCGTGGCCTAAAGGAATCGAAGGATCATCTTACGCTTGCAAAGCAACTTATCATAGTTCAAGATGCAGTACTTTTTCGTTAGAAGCCCCGAAGGGTTCAACCATCGATGGATGACGGGGGTAAGCTTCTCTTTCCTATTCGTCGAGCTCTGAAGTGCTGTAATGGAGTTTTTAACTAATTATACATCTCTTGCAGTTATCCCAAGTCCAAACAGAGATGTGACTCTTGATGAAGTTTTCCAAACTTTAAAGGCTATCGATGCCAAGGAGAGGTGCATTAAAGTTATGCTAACCGATGAGAACTTGCGTCGATATGGACTATTAGCTCCGGGTAGATCCACCGTTCAAATAGAAACTCCCTCTCATGGCCGATCTAGGGTTCTCGCAAGGTTCACTTCTTCATCCCGCAGTTCCAAGAAGGGTCAAGAGAGCGATAGCCGGTCCAGAGGATCACCTGGTGAGGCCCATGAGGAGAAAGATGCTGCTCTGACTGGACTGAGCGGTTCAGGTAGAATGCCTCCAATCCTGAAGGAAGCAAAAGATGAGTTCATGCACAAAGAAGGCAAAGCCATGATAGACTCATAAAAAAGAAGGAGAGTTCGAGAGTGGTAGCGATGAGTTTACCACTAGTGATTACTTCTCGTCAGAATCTGAGGGTGAAGACTCGGAGTATTGCGATGAGACTCCGGGAATGAGTCTCGATCTCGCGAGCTCACCTCCTTCCGATGCAAGTGGCAAAGGCAAAGCCCTCGAAATTGGAAGACACCAAGATTCTATGAGTAAGGATGTCGGAGCGGGGTTCGAAAATTTCAGCGATATTTTTGTCGACTTCGATAAGCTCATGAGAGGGGACTTCAAATTTGACATGACGCCTTCCTTTTCGGGCGATATCACACCAGTAGTTAGATCGGTCCCACCTACAACAAACGAAGTTAGTCTTAGAAGCACGCAACACGTTGCACTAGAATTAGACTTATTTCCATTCTCCATTCCTTCATAAATTTTCTTAGCTTATGTTATGCTTCTGAAATTTTTTATGTATGCCTCATTCTCGATATGACGAGGGGATGAGGCTTTTACGACTACTTCAAAGATTACACCAATTCACAGTGGTACCCCAAACGCTCCTTCAGCCACCATCAAAGTTCGAGAGACGGAGGAGGAATACAAGCGGAGGAAAGAATTCGAAGCTGAAACCCATCGCCAGGAAGAGAGAGATCGATCTCGTTCATATCAAGGCCGGTATGAGAAAGGAAGATCTCTTGAGGACAGAGATGAACCGTCAAAGAATTCGACGTTTGGTTACCGCCCCTATCCTTCAGAGCTTACTTCGAAATACTCTTCCACTTCACAAGAAATTCCCATCACTTCTGCCTCGATTCTACCCCCATCTCATATTTCATCCTCTTCCCATGTTACTCCCACTCCTAATGCTTCTCACCCTCCCTGGAGGCCTGCCTATGTTCTTCCTTCAAATTCCCCTAAGCTTGAGGCACGACTTACTTGTTGGTTCTTAAAGGGGGTTAAGTTTGACCTAGATATCCACTCCATTCGTAGGGATTCCTTCATGCCTTATCTCCAAACTATCCAAAATCACCTAAAACAGGCCGAGGGATGGGAGAAGCTCTGCAAACAGCTGGTTGATATAAATAGGAATGACAATCAGGAGATCCTTTCCTTTGAATCCAAGAAAGACGAGGAGGCGTTGGTTGATCGGAATGCTAAGGTCAAACAGTTGGAGGAGGAGAAGGAGGCGGCACTTCGTGAAAGTAGGAGAACAGTCAGCTTGATGAAGGAGGTGCATGAAAAAGTTGAGATTGTTTGGAGGGATGAGATTAAAACTCATGCGGAGGAGAGGAAGCTAAAGAAGAAGTAGTCACTTGCAACGCTATCATTGAAGCCCAAAGGAAAATAATCGTCGAGCATGATCTAATTTTCGAGGGGCACAACAAAATGATCTCCGACCAACCCGAGACCATTGCCAAGCTACAAGCTCAGGTCGCACATCTCAGTGCTGACAAGACTGCTGTTGAGATTGAGAAGGATGCGGTGTTGGCGGATTACTTGGATCTTCAACATGCCTTCAACAGAAAGATGGAGAAGCTGGATGCAACTATTCTAAACTTTTATGTTAACTCTTTATTGCATCAGGGGAGCCTCAGTTATCTCGGCCCGAGGTATCCGCACACTCTTGCCCATATTTAGGAGGAAATCTTATCTTGCTTTGCTAAGAGCAGTGACATTTATTCATATCAAGAGTTTGGAGCCTCTTATCTTAATAATGAATCCAAGAAAGCGCGACTCGAGGGCTAGGAGATTTTTCGAGTTGAACAAGAGAAGGAGGTAACCGATGCTGCCTTGATGACCGCAACCAACATGCATACCAGGCCTTCTATCTCTAGCGTGGGTGAGCCATGAGAGTAGCTCCATGACCAGCCAAAGAGTTCGAGATTTGATATTATTCCTCATGTGGTGGAGCCCTCAAAAGAAGGCGTAGGTGGTGAGTTCGAGGTCGCCATTCATTATCGTTCCTCCAGTGCAGGTAAAGTCCATGCTTCTCCCGAATTCCAGAGCTCCCAACTTATGCCACAAGAGCAAGAGGAGTTTAATGCTTTCATTTTTGATCTTCTAGGTTCATTCACTTTTCCTATTGACATGCCAACTAATTCGACCCCCGTGCCTGCTATCATTTTCACATCTTCTGTAGTTGTATTCGTTCCTGCTCTAGTTCCCACGTCCGCATCTAGCTCACAACTATGGCAAGAAGCCTAGAAGATAGTTGTGCTCCATGGCCTATATGACCCTTCGGCGTCTTTGGAAGGTGATATAACTGAAGCAGAGGCCAAGGAGTAGGAAATGCAGACGGAGCAACCACAGAAGACTCAGCACGATTTGGTTGCCGTCAAGAAGGAATAGATGGAGGCAATCAAGGCTTCGAAGAGTTTTCGAAAATCGAGAAAACGCAAATAGAAGGGAGGCTCTTCTGAGAAAGTCTCGAAGGAAGAGGAAAAAATTATCACTGAAATGTTAGTTGATGTCACCGGCAGCGATACTTCTCTTGAAAAGAAGCCAAAACTACCAACCAAAGGTGGAAAGGGTAGCAGTGGAAAGAAGCGTTAAGCGGCTAGTGTGAGAATGGACTTGATTTTGACTTATATCTTGTAGGAAGATCGACTTGTTTTGCTTCTTTTTGGGTCATTCCATTTAAATGCAGAGTCTAAACTTTGCATCCTTACTATAGAGTCTATATTTTCTTTTTTGTTGGCCATTATTGTGCCCTTACATTTTGACCCTGTGTACAAAAAAATCATAAGCAATACAATGATACTTTGACTGTTGTCTATCTGTTCAAATATGCTTTGTGTACTTGTGCTTGTTTCATGTCATACTTTTCTAGTTTTGTGATTATAGTCAAAGCCTTTCATTCAAAGCGACAAAACTTAGAAATTATTAGCACTTAGAGGATTTTTGTTTTAGAAATTCATAAACTTCTAAAAGCTCTAAAACTTTGAAATTTTTATTTAGAATTTTACAACAGATGTAGACTTTTTGTTTGGAAGTTCATATGTTCATAAAACTTTGAGGTAAAACTTGTGAACTTATTGTTGTTTGGAGTGACAGAACATGTGAACTTATTATGTTCGCTTGTTTCTATCTCAGTACAGGTATATGCCCCTCAGTTCACAGGGCTGTTTACTTCAAACAATTTTCAAGTATCCGGTAACTTAGGGTTTAGATAATTTCTATTGAAAATCTGGCTAAGTCATGACTTGATTTTCCTTTCTTCGGAAGTTTTCCGACCTCAGCATGTAGTCTCAGTTTCAGGCAGTATTCAGGTAAGTATGCAATTTACGCATGGGTATGTATTGCCAATCATTGAGTGCCTTCCTCCTAGCACCAATTATTCCTAGATGTTTGTGTGGTTTTTCGCACACTCCTCGACGTTGCCCATCTTTGGGTCATGTGAGGGGCTATTATTTTTGGATTTAGCATGTCGCTTGTGTAGTACGCGGTATTCGGTGCTCCCTGACGTCGCCCATCTATGAATGATGTAGGGAGTGTAAGTTTGGATGCTTTTCAACGTTATCTATCTTCGGATAATGCTAGAAGTTGGTTTTCGATGCTTCTCGGTGTTGCCTACCTCCGGGCAATGCAAGAGGTTCATTTTGAGTTTCCTTGGCGTTGCCTATCTCCGACCAACGCGAGGAGTTCATTTTCGATGTTCCCCGGCGTTGCCTATCTCCGGGCAATGTTAGGAGTTCGTTTTTGATGTTCCTCGGTGTTGCCTATCTTCAGGAATGCAAGGAGTTTCAACTTGAGTGCACGGCATATGCGATGCACGGCTTTTGATGCACCTTGTCGTTGCCTATCTCCGAGCAGTACAAGGAGTTCAAACTTGGATGCGCAGTTTACGAGATGCACAGCTTTAGATTAAATTGGGTGCATGGAATACAAGATGTGCGGCTTTCAATGCTCCTCGGCGTTACCTATCTTCGGGCAATGTAAGGAGTTTCAGTTTGAATGTGCGGCTTACGAGATGCGTAGCTTTGGATGTTACTCGGCGTACCTATCTCCGGGCAACGCGAGGAATTTCAATTTGAATGCGCGGCTTACGAGATGCATGGCTTTTAATGTTCCTCAACGTTGCCTATCTCTGGACAACGCGAGGAGTTTCAGTATAAATGCGCGGATTACGAGATGCACGGCTTTTGATGCTCCTTGGCGTTGCCTATCTCTGGTATCGCAAGGAGTTTCAGTTTGAATGCACGGCTTACAAGATTCGCGGCTTTTGATGCTCCTTTGCATTTCCTATCTCCAGGCAACATGAGGAAATAGTTTTTTAGGTGCTCTCGGTGTTGTCCATCTTCAGGCAATGCGAGTAGTTAGTTTTTTAGGTGCTCCTGACGTTGCCTATTCTAAGCAACGCAAGGAGTTAGTTTCCTAGGTGTTTCCAGAGTTGCCTATCTTCTGGCAAAACGAGGAGATAGTTTTTTGACCTCCTAATGCTGCAAAGGCAGCACCGGTCTTTTAAGAGGCAGGGATCGGGTTTCGTCGATCCAACAGTTTGAGTCGATTTACTTCCGCTGACCCGGCTAGTATTTAATATGGACACGGTTTTGTCAATTAGAAAAAGCATATCGACTTTTATTAAAGAAAGCACGCCAGATTCATTGCCTATTTAAAATGCCTCTGGCATTTCCGAGATGGGTTATTTGCTAAAAAGTAGGGAATACATAATTAAAGTAGCTATTAAATGAAGTAACGGCGGAGCGATTCGTTATTCAAGGCTTTGGAAATTATGACCCCGTCGACAGTTGTCAGCTTAAAAGTCTGGTCCTTAAGCTTTTGATTAACGACATATGGTCCTTCCCAATTTGGTCTGAAGGCCCCAAAACAGGGTGAACTCGCTTGAGCATAAAATCTCCAACTTCGAAATTTTGACTATGAACTTTGGAGTTAAAGTATCATGCGACCTTTTTCTGGTGGGCAGCGGTTCTCAGCTCTGTTTCTTCTCTTTTTTCATCGACCATATCTAGCGACTCGAGTAGGAGCTGCTCATTTTTCTTATATTGAAATTCTGCTTTCAGTGCGAGGGGACTTCTTATTCGATAGGAATCATTGCCTCTGAACTATATGCTAAGGCGAACAGAGTGTGGCCAGTTATCGCTTTGTGTATTGTCCTACATTCCCATAGTGCGAGTGGAAGTTCATCAACCAAATTTCCTTTTGCTTTTGTTCATCGCTTTTTGATGGTGGATTTGATGTTCTTGTTTATTGCTTCCACTTGCCCGTTTACTTGCGGATAGCCACTGCGAAAAAGCTTTTTTCGATTCGAAAGTGCTTGTAGAAGTCTTTGAACTCAGCACTTTCGAATTAGGTTCCGTTATTAGTGATGATTTTTTGTGGCACACCAAACATGCAAATGATGTTTTTAGTGACAAAGTTAATAACTTTCTTTGTGGTTATAGTGGCCAGTGGTTCCGCTTCTGCCCATTTAGTGAAATGATCTATGGCAATTATAGCATATTTGGCTCCTCCGTTAGCTATTAGAAAGATACCAATTATATCGATCCTTTATATCGCAAATGGTTAGGGGCTGACTATTTGTGTTAGTTCCGTTGAAGGAGTTCTCTTAATTTTGCTGAATCTTCGACAGCGATCACATCTTTTGGCGTGATCTACGGCATCACGATTGATTACTAGCCAGAAGTATCTGTATCAAAGGACTTTCTTTGTCAGCATCTGCCATCCAATGTGGTCTCCACACTCTCCTTTATATACTTCTTTCAGGATTCGTCGTGCTTCGTCATCGGTCATACACCTAAGAAGAAGGGTCAAGAATCCCCTTTGATAGAGTATCCCACCTTGTATCATGAACCGTGGCGCCTTGCGGAGGAGCTTCTTATGTTTATTTCGATCAGTTGGTAGGATTCCTGCAAGTAGTCCTTTATCAGTGTCATCCATGTATCTGGCTTGATGGTAGTCTCTAGAATCCAGTCCACGTCCATTTCGTCTATGCTTGGGTTGGTTAGCGTTTCAACTGAAACCAATCCCAATGACTAGGCTTCTCCGGAGCTTGCGAGCTTGGCCAAATAGTTTGCCTTGGAGTTTTGCTCCCGCGGGATGTGAGTTATGGTGTAGTTTCTCGATATCACTTAACAACTCTTGTACTTTGGACAGGTATGGGGCAAGATTTTTTCCATGCGCTTGGTACTCCCCTTTCACTTGACAGACGACCAGCTGTGAGTCGTTGTATATGTGAATAGATTTTATCCTGAGTTTCTTCACAACCTTTAGTCCAGCGATCAAGGCTTCATACTATGCTTCGTTATTTGCTACTGGGAATTCCAAGCGCAAAGCATAGCTAATGGCTTGCCCTTTGGGGGTTTCAAGAACTACCCCTGCTCCCGAACATAAGTTGTTTGATGCACCATCGATAAAAGCTTCCATTGTGTGCCTGCTTTCGACTAAACTTCCTCCTCCTCGTCCCTTATGTTGAATTCGATAATGAAACCGGCCAATGCTTACCCATTGATTGCTTTTCTTGGATGGTATGTGATATCGTATTGGCTCAACTCTATATTCCACTGAGTAGTCGTCTAGAAGTTTCTGGTAGGTATAGAACTTGCTTTAAGGGCTGGCCAGGCAATACTTTAATCGGATGAGCCTGGAAGTATGGTCGTAACTTCCGGGACGTGATCAGAAGGCAATCCACTAGTTTCTCCAGTTTTGGATAATTCTTCTCAGCTTCAGTGAATCATTTGCTAACGTAGTAGATGGGTCACTGGATTCTTGCTTCTTCCCGCACAAGAGCAGCACTCAGTGCGTGTTGTGCAAGGAAACTGCTAAATAAACGAACAAGTCTTCTCCATCGACAAGTTTCGATAAGAAACGGTGAGTTTAAATGTGTTGTAGCAATTCCTCAAAAGATGTTTCACAAGCTTCACTCCATTCAAAGTCTTTCTTTCCCCTCTTTAGCGTATCAAAGAATGGTGTGCACTTTTATGTAGCTTTTGAGATGAATCGACTTAGTGCTGCGACTTTTTCATTCAAGCTTTGAATTTCCTTCTTATTTTTAGGGGCAAGGACTTCTCGTAACACTGTTATTTGCTCTAAATTCGCTTCGATGCCCCGGGCACTTACTATGAATCGTAGGAATTTCCCAAAGGCTACTCTGAAGTGACATTTAAGCGAGTCGAGCTTCATTCCATAGTTGCGGAGTATTTTAAACATTTTAGCGAGACTGTCTAGATGGTTAGTAGCTACTCGGGATTTGACTAACATATCATCCATGTAAACTTCCATAGTCTTCTAATCTGGCGTTTGAACATAGTATTCACTAGCCTTTGGTACGTTGCACTTGCATTTTTCAAACTGAATGGCATTACTCTATAGCAGTATAGTCCTAAATTGGTGATGAAGCTGGTGTTCTCTTGGTCTGGTTCATGCATTAGGATCTGGTTATAGCCCGAGTATGCATCCATAAATGACAGCAATTCATGTTCCGTTGTTCCATCAACTAGTTGATCAATTCTAGGGAGTGGGAAACTATCCTTCAGACAAGCTTTGTTGAGATCTGAGAAATCAATACAGGCTCGATCGCCATTTTCCATTGGACTTCTTGACTAGGATCGGGTTTGATACCCATTTGGGGTAAGTTTCATCTTGAATGAAGCCTTTAGCCATCAGTTTATCTACTACTTCTCTCAATGCCTTGGACCGTTCAGGGCCCAAGCTGCACCTTTTTTGCTTAACTGGGGTGAATTTGGGGTTAATATTAAGGGCATGACAGGCAATCTCGGGTGACACCCTACACATATCAGAGTGTATCCAAGAAAATACGTCCAAATTGGCACGGAGGAACTTGGTTACTTTTGATCGCATCTTGTTTCCAAGATGCGACCCAATCTTTAGGAACCACGTTGGATCATCCATACAGACACCGTCAATTATGCCAGTGCTGCCCGATCCTCCCCTGAGCTCTTCTTCCTAGGGTCCAAAGCCTTGTCGAATTTGCTATGGTGCCAAAGCTAGGGAAGGCTCTGTAGTTGCTATTCGAGGGTTCACAGATGTGGAGGGTTTTCCCCACATCCTTTCCTTTTTCCTTTCTTCTCGACTCATGCAATTCCACAATATAGCACTCGCAGGAACTTCATTATAAGGCACCATTGGGCCAATGCTATTCTGTGATCGACTAACGCGGGTTGTTCCAAGAATGCTTGTATGTTGACATTTCATCCATGATCACAAAATTTTGAATGAGGGTGACTCGTCGCTCGCCCTCTCCGAGCTCCATGGGTAGGTCATTTGTTCCCACCGGTTGTTTGGGTTCTTTGGTAAACCCTTGAATCTTAGTTTCGCACGCCGATACACTTTTCATTCCAATCTTCACTTGATCAAAAGTACATTTGAAAAGTATGTTAACTGAACTTCCACTCTCAACTAGCACTCGTCAGACTACGGCGGGATCGATTCCTACTGTCACCACCATTGGGTCAAGAGTTAGAGCTTCAATCCCTTCGGTGTCCCGATTGTAGAACACTATGTCACCGCTCAGAACTTTTGTTGCATGACCGGAGTTTCATCATCTATTTCTAAACATGATTCCTTTTAGGCATGCTTTAATGAACTTGCATATCGCTCAATCTCTCCCCAACTTCCTTGCATGGGATGTGGTCCCCCGGATATTGTTTCGAAAATAAGCCTCTAGTCAGTTCATTTTGAACCTTCTTTGCTTGTTCTAGCTTGATTTCTTTGCTCTCTTGGAGGTTGAGGGACCATAGGTTGATTGGATTTTTATGGCTTTTTCACGTATTGTTGAAGTTTGTTGTATCGGATAAATCCTTCGATGAGGTCCTTAAGGTGGCGGCATTCGTTTGTATTGTGCCCATGCGTCTTATGGAAGTGGCAGAGTTTCCTTGAGCGCTTTTGTTGTTCCGTTGCTTCCTTTCAGAAAGGTTTCTTATACTCTTCAGCTTCTTGTGTTGCGAGATAAATATTCTCCAAAGTGTCATTCAGGGGGGTATAGTCTTCCTGTCTAAACCCTCTATCTTTTGTTGCTACCATCATTATTTCTTTTATCGGGGTTCTAGTTTCTTCCCTTTTGATTCCCGCTCTTTTCCGCAACTCCTTGAGTACTTCTAGGATCGTGCGTGTTTTGATTTGTTTTCGTGTCATTTTTTCCAACGTTCCTCTATTGTGCACCAGCAGACTTCCTTTCCAGCTCTTGTGCTTCCTCCAGTCTCAAGTACTGGCTTGCTTTACGATTGAAGTCTTTCGTGTTGGTAGGTTCCTTCATCTTAATCCATTTTCCGAGCTCCATTTTTGGGTGAATAGCACGGATTAACGCCACAAAAACCACATCCTCATTAGGGTTGCTTACTTCCATTACCGCGGTGTTAAACCTGCTCACGAATGATTTTAATAACTCGTTTGCCTTTGGACCAATACGGATAGGGACATGACGTCCTTCGGTTGTGCGGTATAAAGCCTGAATTGGTCAAGGAATTTCATTGCAAGTTGGTCAAAAGTAGAAATAGATCTTGGGGGGAATCTAATGAACCATATAGATGTGGCTCCTTCTAGAAAAATAGGGAAACATCGATAGCGGATGGCCTATGGAGCATTGGCTCCATTCATGTACCAGTTATACTTGTACAAATTGGGGTTTTAGGTCCTTCGTTCTGTCGTAGGAGGGGATAGTTGGCATGGTGAATTTATCTGGGTATCTAACATTCAAGATCTCGTCGGTAAAAAGGGGTCCGAATTGGGGCAGATCCCCATTCATCATCCTTTCAGTTTTTACTTTCATCCATCAGCCGTTTGACCATATCTGCTATGTACGCCTCTGATGTCCGGTGCACCTGAGGGCGGAAATCAGTCACTGCACCAAGTGTTTGGTTCTGCAAACGGTCTTAGTGCATGGGTTGAGGCCTAGGCTCTCCTGTCTACAAGAAAGACACTACCGTGGGACCTTGTTGACTAGCATTTGGCCTAATGGGGGCGGTCTGGATGTTTCTACCATCATTGAATGCGTTGACATTCTCCTCATCTGATTTCCCTGCTCTCCATCTTTTGAGTCGAAGAGATTCACTGCTATATCTTCTTGCGGAGTTTTGTCCCCTTGATTCAAATTTAAGTTTGGTTGCCTTGCGTAAGGTGGCTTATTCTAATTTTCCTCTAGGTTACATCCTGCTGTCACCCTTCCTAGTGGATGCTTTCCATTTCTTCTATGTAGGTCTGAAACAAAGGAATTTTCTTATTCTATAGCAGTTATTGGTTTAGGCATAGCCCTTGGAGCGGGGTTCGATTGTAGGGTTATCAGAGCATTGAGCTTATCCATTAGAACCTTTGGACTATTTTCTACTCTCTAGTTGATCTCTTCAACCATCTTATCCAACTCGTCCCTAGAGACAACTTCATGCTGATTAGAGGGCCATGTTGCTTGACTTCCTAAGTTAGCACCATTTACTTTAGCTTATTAGAGATTAACACCTTCTCCAGTTATTCTATGGATCTCCCAGAGGCAGTTCTTCTTCTTTCAAGAGCCATTGACTTTAAAACAGCGGCTTCTTTAAGTAAAGACAGGGGATCTAACTTCTGGACCTATGAAATCCAAAGAAGATGGCTAGATCTGGATCTTTAGTTGGGTTCTTAGTGAAAGCACCAAAATGTAAACCCAAAAAATGGACCAATACCCTGGTTTGAGTTTGAAAGTACCAGCCCAGTTTTGACAGAGCAATATCACAGATAACAGATATCAAGAAAGAACATTAAAAGAAAGTAGATATAGAATTTTTATAGTGGTTTGGCTATTAATAAAGCGTATGTCCACTTTACAGTTTTATTATAGACTGATTGTTTTGAGAAAAATGTGTGATCCTCTATATATAGAGGAGAGTACACATGAAACTTTATATAACACAAAAATAAGGTGCTGCCAACATGCCTGGCAGGTAACAAAGTCTGAATGCTAATATCAAAATAAAAAATCAGGTACCACTAAGATGAGTTCCGGCAAGGCCACCACCCATCTCACCCCGATATCGAGATCCGGCATGGCCACCCCCCGATATCAAGATGTTAGGAGTACCTAAAATCTAAAGAAAATCCCAAAAATGCAGGATGCTGTCACCAACTAAAAAAGGAGTTGTATGCATCTGGATCTGGAGGAATGAATAAGAAAATACTCTGAAATGAAACTGAAGGTGATGTTGAATGGTAGATCCACTCTGAAGACTCTTTGTGATGGAACCACAAATGGTCCTGATATGGAGACTCTAATTTGAAGACCTCACTACAATCTGAAACTTAGCAATTCGAAGATACGAATACCTGCAAAAAGAACCTGACCCCTTATAGCCCATACCTGAGCCTGAAAGAGGACTAATATAAAAGTTAGAATGATGCATTTATATGTATATTTATATAATTAGTATACATACATATATATATATATATATATATATTAAGAAGGTAGATGATAAAAACTAAATAAGACTATTCGGACCAATACTAAAGAAATGAATTACTTGTAAACTAAAACCAATAGTGATAAGAACAAAAGGTGAAACAAAGTTGAGAAAAAATTCTTATGAACCTTTAATTATAAGTAAGCTATGATTAATAATGGGGTCATCATATATGTTTGAAAAAATAGTAATACTACTATTATGAATATTAAATATATTGTTATTACGTCTAAAAAGATTAATGTTATAACTAACCTTATTAAGATATCCTTTAAATAGATTGTTTGTAGCTAATTTACATTTGGGATTAGAAATCCAATTAAAACAAAATGAAGAGATTGTATAAATCAGTTTGTTAAAATGACTACTATTATTATTAAAAATTCTTTGGTTTCTTTCAAACCAAATATACCAACTAGTAATAATGAACAAAGAGTTAAGTAAGAATCTAATAATCTTTTTGAATTTAAATCTAAAATTATTCCAGTAAAAATCACAATTCGATATTTTGGTTATTATGTTAAAGTTAAAAATTTTAAGAGTATTATTTAGTATGTAATAAGAATCCATGCAATCATAGTTTATATGATTAGTATCTTCAAGACGCAAATTACAAAAATAACAATTATTATCAATTTGAATGTTTTTTCTCTTTAAAAATTCTATTGTATTTAGTTTTCCATGCAGTATTAACCACATGTGAATTTTAGATTTTGGAGGAGCATTAGATTTCCAAATAAATTTGAATGAGTTATTTAGTGTACCCAAAAAATTAATAAATCTGTAAAAAGAATTTGAAGTATATTTCTTACTCTTATCCCATTCCCACCTAATAATATCATTTCATTATCAATATTATATAGATTTAGTCTAGCATAAAGTAAAGCAAGTTGCCTAAGGGTATAACCTATTAAAATACTATTAAAACTAAAATTCCAAGGAGGATCGTTTTCAGGGGAGTAAACTTCCTTAATTAAAGCAAACTTAAAATTACAAATTTCATAAAGCTCTTTAAATTCCAACTTGAGAGGTAAAGCCGAAATCCAACGGTCATACCCAAAAGAGGTACAATTACCAGAATGGACTATTATATTAATTTCTAAATTAAAAATCTCATGACAATTTAAAATATTTTTCCAAAAATTAGAAATATTTTGAGTGATAGGAGAAGCAACTAGAATGTTATTCCCGTTATAATAATATTTAGAAATGATATCTTTCTACATATTATTATCATTTATATCTTTAAACTTCCATAACCTTTTACCTAGTAAGGTACGCAAGTTAATAACTCCTAATCCACCTTCCTTTTTAGCTTTACAAATTATTTCCCAATTTATTAAAAAATTTAAATTATTATTAGGATTTTCCTCACTCCACAAGGAATCTCTTCTAATTTTATCAATTTTGTCAATAAACCAATCTGGAAATAGATGCATGGACATCCAATATATCAGAAGGGCTAATAAAACCGAATTTATTAATACAAGTCTACCTGATTTAGATAAAAATCTTCCACTCCAGTTAGAGATCTTATTTTTGATTTTATCAATGATTATGAGCCAATCCTCATGTTTAAGCTTAGTAGGTCTAATCACGAATCCTAAATATCTAAGTGGAAAGTTCATTGTTTTGCAGTTTAAAGTATTAGCAACTAATTTTCCAACTTTTTCTAAGTCATTTAAAACTAAGACTGAACTTCTCTCGAAATTTATTTTTAAGCCTGACAAAAGTTCAAAACTATATAAAATAAACTTAAGAGTAATGATGTGTCTAGGTAAATGGGAAGAATAAAGAAATGTATCATCGACGAATTGGAGAAACGAAATACCATTGCGCGAAATGTCATTGCCAACATTTCCTAGAATCCCATTTTCCACAGCACTTTTAATAATCCTAACAAAAACATCGGCAGCTAAGTTAAATATTAAAGGCGATAAAGGATCCCCTTGCCTTAAACCTCTCTTTGATTGAATTTTATTACCTAATATGTCATTAACCATAATAATGGAATTACCAGTTTTAAGCAAATTCTTAATCCAATTAATCCATCTAAGACCAAAACCTCTAGTGTGAAATATGTCTACAAGAAAATCCCAATCTACCGAATCAAAAGCTTTCCTTTATCGCCTGATTGTTGTTACAAGAGATGTTTGATTATAAGGCTTTGGTTATTTCCTAGCTAGATTGAATATCTAGAGTTGGAATCCACTAGAGAATCACAGTGTATTCCATTGGAAATTGTTATGAGGGAGGAAGAGAGTGAAAAATAATTCCAGCAGAGTTTCGGTAACTAGTCTGGGGATCCTTCTTATGTTGCAGGTTGGATGGTATTTATATGGAGCGGAGACCTTCTGGACCAATCCATGTCTTCATCAGCTTGCAGGTAAGTAGTAGACGACCAAGGAAGAGTTTGGCTCACAAAACAAGCTAAATCCATGGGTCGTTGGTGACCCATGGCCTATGGGTTGCTAGCGACCTATAGACTTGGCTCGTTTTGCGAGCCAACGTCTTGACCTCTTTGTTGTGTTTCTTAGTTATCTTGTTTGAAGGCTGGAGGAGAGGCATGGTCATTGATGATCCAAACACATAGGATTTTTTTGAAGTCTAGAATTAAAGATGTTTCCATAACCTTTTATCGTAGTTGTTACGTTTCGATGGCAATTCACTAGCTGTTTACGTTCAGCGGCTGATTGGACTAAAAGAATGCTGATCTCTCAACTTCGTTGATCCTAGCCATTGTCTTAGCCATATAGCTTGGCCCTTGTCTTAGCTGTTCTGGCCAAGTTCTAAACCATCCTGTCTACACCAGGTTGTTCTGTTTTCAATTGGTTTCTACTGCGTTAAAAATCCATATAACACTTGTCATATTGACTCGGATATTTATTGAAGTTTGAAGTATATGGTCGGATATTTATATGGCAGTATTGTAATATCAATCAAAGAAAAATGATAGAATATAATGCAAAACAGATACACATGAAATACTAAGCAGAATATAACATGAATAACCTATGGTCTTCAAAACAAGTGCACAATAGAAACAATACAATATAACATAGACCGATAAAATTACATAAACAGTGTAGTCCAATGCACGAAACAGAATCCTTAAATACAAGTGTGTAAATGATGCAAATTAACAAACTAAACATACCAACTAATCATCGTCCTCGTAATCATCCCTCCTCGTCGTCATAGTATGGAATCTCGCTATCAGGTCAACCCCACTAACTCTAACATGTATGAAATCAGAAGCACCATCCAAATCAACCGTCGTATCTAGGCGAGGAATGTGTCTAAGTCAATGGTGGTATCTGACCTCACCCTCAACAGTCAAATCCTGAACATGTCTCATCATATATAGAACTCTCAGCTTGTACTCCTCAATACCGTGTCTATGCTCTTTGTATGTAACATCTCCAAGAGCAACCTACATCTAAAATAAATCCTTGTATGGAAATGATGCTACATCCAGATAACCAGTGATCGACAAACGTGGTATGTCAACATACTGTTCCTGGCCGAATAAAGTAGGTATAGCAACAGACCATCCATATACTCCACATGTAATCTTAGGACGTGGAGCAACAAACCTCTGAGTGAGCTGAGATAAGCCCAGCACAATAGGGGTGCAACACCAGGACGGATGGCCTATGACCCAACTAAATCAACCGCTCCTTCATGTGTAAAATCCACATATGGTGATGGAGTGTAGAATCTACACCAAAACTGAAGATAATTCAAGTTGAGAATAATAAAGGAACTTAATTTCCACCAATCGTTTGCCGAACTGTAAGGAGGTCATGGAATACACTCTGAGAAAGGGTGTATGAGAACGAGGATCATCAGGAACCATATCTCCACTGTATATCTGATACGAACATCACTCACCACGATACCACATACAACCAGCAGTTAGAGAAGATGATACTAATGGAAACTGTTTGTCCAACAAAAATATTGTGTGTTAAGTACTAGGATATACCAAATATAGAGATCCATCGTATGACTGCCAAATGATGTCAGAACGTGTATGTCGTAACTCTGTTTGGTTCGGTGCAACCGCAAAAATTGACTAACCTCACCTCCACGTACTCGCTATCTATTCTGTGGCGACCATACATAAATCCTAGAAAAGAATAATGCTAACTTGTAGTCATTAGTTGGGAGAACCAGGTTGTGGCTATAATCATAATACCAATACTAAAACTTCCCAAGAGCCATATAATGATCTACCCTGACTAGTAACTATACAATGTACATCCAATGATCAATATAAGCATGCCATGATAATTGTTTCCTAGACGTAAAAAATAAGGGAAGAAACAACCACTACAACATGTCCTAATGACAATGTATTAAACAGATTGGAAAAGAAAAGATTTCCCATCATGCACAAGACAAATAGCCTAGCTATCTCCTAGTTATTAGCAGAGTTGTATAGTCGAAGCAATTTTCTAATAGTCTCATTGAGGTAGCTCACTCTGATATGTATACCCCCTAATAAGCATGATGGAATTAAATACTAGATAAAACATGTAGTAGTTTATCATGTCTTTGGTACTGCTCATCGTAACGTAAAGGTGTGACCCAACAAAAATACCGGTTTGCATAATAAAATCTAAAGGACCATCTCCCCAAAAGCGAAGTAAAATGTGTGTGTGACCTTCTACCGAAAAGAAGTTAATGCACCACACAATTGTGCATCAGAATTTAAGGTCAACTAAATTCCAATAATAAGGAATATCCATGAATAAGCAAAATTCAATGTGATTTTACACGTAAATATTTATTAAGAAAACAACATACCAAATTCTGAAATTCAATGTTACCCAAAATCCGATAATACATAGATCAGCATCGACTGTTATGATCTCACGATATAGACGTAATATGGACGCAAGAGACCTACGAGTTTTCTCTTCCCCCGCCTATTGAAAAAATTATTTTGGTTATTAAATTTGTAAACTAAATGTAAAACTATACAATTTGTAAACTAAATGTGAACATTGTACCAATCATAAATGTAGAACCGTACACTATATATCATATTATTTGAATGCGTTAACAATATATAATAATGGCTGCTAATCAGCATCGTTGTGTTTAAATGTAAAATTTTACATATCGCGATGTCGACACGGATAGAAACATGTACTTGTTCATCAAGCAAAACACAAAAATAGATAAACACCTTGTCCGGTCCTAAGTTTTGGTCGATATTCGAAGCCAAAACAAAATCTTCGAAAACAACCCCCATCTTCATGTCTCGCCTTCGAGATAGGATTATTCCATCACCCCTGTGCCTCCTTCAAGATACCGTTGTTCCATCATCCATGTATCTTCTCGAAGAACTAGAGCTAGGAGCTTCACTATCATCATCTCTATTGCCCCCAACATTTTAGCAAGATCTACCACCACTACGAACTGCAGGCAAAATTGTTCTCGTCTTTGGTAAAATTTTTGACAAAATGGATAGAAAATATGTTTTAAATGAGTGGATTTTGGAGAAATTTCGAATTGAATTATAGGTTCGGCTGAAAATTGGGGGAGGAAAAATAACTGGCTAAGAAAATATCCGTATGCTAGTTTATCTAGCATTATCAATGTCGGGTAAACTAAGAACTATGATTTAATTTGAAAACCTACGCAGATTGCCACATGGGGTTTTTTTTATTGGATCTTGGGTTATTCGACTTTATAAATGCTGGATAACTCGATATTTTTTTTATCCGTTAGAGTTCACTCTAGAGGTCGGTCGATGAAATTGACCGCGTGACACTGCTGATCTATCCCTAGGGTTGGGATGCTTTAAAGCAAATCTAATAACAGCGCCAAACTAGCTATTTAAAATTGTGAAAGTTGTTTTTTTGGAGAAATGATACGATAGCACGATCTGAAATCACGCACGCATTTTTTCGCCAATTCTCCAACATGGTAGAAATAGACCTGTGATTGTAGTAAGTTTCAAAGTGGATGTCTGTTATACTTTGCAAAACAAGGCTTGAACAAACTTTCCTTCACTTAAAAAGAACATAACCTATCATGGGATCTAGAATGCATTACAGACGTATGATATTTTACACTTCAATTGAATTATTCTATTTGGCGGCGATACTACATTCATACCATGAACATATGTAATAGTCGTACACACTTGAATGAATTTCTATCCATGAAACAATTTTATCCATGGACAATATCATTGTGGTAGTGATTGCAGTGCTAGAAGAATTATATAATAAATATAATAAATTGGAATTATCAAAGAGGAAAACTATATTTATAGTAATCAATGGTAAGCTTTCAAAACATAAAAACCTTTGAATTCATTTTAAGATTTTAGAATAACTGTAACATTATAGCAAATCAGTCCTAAGTGTAATGATAAAGATTCAACAATAAAATTATAATGGAATATTGTTCAATGAAATTTATAATTAAACATTGCTTCAACTGCTCTAAACAGGTGAAGATAGAAAGAAAAATAGTTAGGAAGAATATATATCAATCTTCTCCTAAAATTGCTTTCAAGAGGAATTGTCCTTTGAGAATCACCGTAAAAGAAGAGGAAGAAAGCGCAGCCAAAATATGTTTTATTAAAGTAGCGCCGTGCTGCCCACTTTCATTATTACCCACTCAATATACTCCTGAAGTTCTTATCTTGGCCATATGGCCCTAAAAGAGTAGGAAAAAGAAGAAGAAGAAAAAAAAAAGCTTGTGAGGGTATTCGTACACTTCATAGCTACAATAGCAAACACAAACCCAACCATAAACATGGCTATAATCGTTTGTGTTAAATATTTCATATAATATGCTACCCCAAGCTAAGGAAACCACAACATTGGCATTAAATCGGTGAAATGCACGTTGCACATCAGAAAAAGACACCTATACCAGTTCTACGTCAACTGCTTTTAACATTGAAAAATTCCAAAGCGTCAAGCTCTGCACAACAATAACAACACTCGAAATTGTGGTACATCTGATGAATTCAAATAAATTTGCTCTGTACAAATCATGTCATAATAGCTCATACCACAAGCGTTTCTGCAAAATGCATTCTGTACATCATTATCAGTTAAACGTTTCGCAACAAAATCCCGAACGGTAAAACACAAAAACTGAAGAACAAAATTTTGTTTTGGACAAAATTTGCTTACTCTGTTCACTCACTAATATTAGTTATAAAAGTAGCATATAGATTTCCTTGTAACAGATTTGTAAAAACTTGCTATGATTTATCTCCATTCTTCAGTCGAGTAGTCTAGCAGGGGTTTTAATAGGCCTCTTCACTCGGGTGCTGTGGATACAAGTTGTTAGGTCTTGTGCAGGCTGACCTAGCAATTGCAGCCGAGTCGCATCATCGGCTTTCTTCTTTTTTCTTCTACAAGCAAGTAAATTCAACCATCTTATAAGAGGCACGTCTTCATCAGCACATATCCTAAAATCCTCTTCCATGCTAGGCTCCATGGATTGCCTGGGTGAAATGGTTTACACAAGTTAATGGCCGGTCATTCGTAACCAACATGATACGTATTTTACCAGTGTTGCCAATATGAGCATTTCCTCATCAGGCAAGGATGATTTGCTCCTAGAAAGAGTTTATATACCCAAAATCCCTTGTGAAAGCTATATGCACAAAGGATCATTCAAAAAACTGTTACCAGTAAAGCAAAAGTTAAACCGCAACCGATATTTTGGTTGACCGATGATTGATATACTGATAAATTGGTTATCATTGGTCGGTAACGGTAAACTTACTGCTTAGTAAGTTTGAATAAAATTTTGAACATATAGTTACACTCCAACAAACAACTTGCTCATACTAATCTTAATCAGTACTCAGTCTGCTAATACATATTTCATTATATTGATATATGATTCAAATGATATTAGATTCTGGACTGATTCAACATTTATAGCTTACTAGTACAGAGAAATTTCACATAAGTATAAAGTTTGGAAAAACCGAAAGATCGTAAATCATCAAACAAGTCAATTATTACACTAACGTACGTGTTTGCTGTAATATATAAATTGCTTATGGTTAATAACTAAAAGCATGAAACGTTGGGTAAATCTGCCGCTACAAATGGTTTTGATATTTCATTACCGCTAATCTACAGATGATGTTGGCAAATTAACCATTATTACCAATTGTACTTTTTATTATTTTGTCTTTGGTTTCCAGCAATTTGATAATTGTGTAATAAACGTAAAATCATCGTACCGTAAAAACTCTAATTTTTATGTATGCTCGTTGATGTAATGAAACAAGTGAGATCTTAAATTAACATTTGGTGAAATGTTATGAGAAGGAGACTTATGTGACTTTTTTGTAGATCAAGAACGAAATATCTATGTTTCGATCATACCGAAATTGACACAGATGCTAAAAATAATGATAAAGGGAGACTATGGAATAATACTTCAATTCAGTAAATAAAATTTAAGGAAATGAAGTGGAGGCTGGCAACCTGACTTGATGTGTGTTGTTGCGGAATTTCAACTCGAGACCACTCAAATCGAAACCCCACAAGCACAGCGGAAGACGGGATCGTTGTAAAAAATGTAAAAACAACCAATCAATAACTCAAATTCCAATCTCAATCAATCCAATACAATCACAATCCCAAACAAGCAATTCAGAAATCAAAAGATAATGAAAAACAAATCACACAGATTTATAGTGGTTCTACTAACGTTGTGTTAGCGTGCATGCACTTTAAGAGAGAGCTTTTATTAATATGGATGAGAAGACTACAAGAGATTGAATAAAATGATCAAAATTCTAATTAGAATTGACTTGTGGAAAAGAGAATTGAAGAAAATTAAGTTTTGACAAACCCTAATTAGTGAAGGCAAATCTCTTGCAGTTGCTTTCACCATGCACACAGATCAGCAACTTGAAGCTAGCTTATATAGGAGAATAGAAACCATAGGCAATGTTTCAAAATTGCCCCTGCAGATATCACAAATCTTCACGCCAAGTCTACGCGTAAAAAACAGGCAGCAATCGTCTCAGACGTCTAACCAAACAGGTCAGACGTCTGACTAAGGTCTCTGGATGCGATTTGCACATACTCAGACGTCTGACCCTTTTGGTCAGACGTCTGATCTCTGTCAATTCTGCCCACTTCACCATTTCTCTTATAACTTCCACCACCGAACTCCGATTTGCAAACCGTTTTCTCTGTTACGAAGCTACTTCCGACCTCTACAGATCCTCATATAGTGTCGCCAAAATTTAACTCTCTAGCTCGACACTATGTTCATCTTCAACTCCAATGGTACCATACCATCAACGACAACCGATAGCACCAACCATCACTTCTTCTACCTTCAACCAAACATGAATGTTTTTCCAATGAGCTCCGGCAAAGTCACTGCCCACTGCACTCCACCAACGAGCTCAGGCAAAGCCCCGCCCGTTAATGAAATGTTGAAAACATCAAATTGTAAACTATCTCACCAAAGACTAGCATTTACCAAGAAGATAGAACATCAATCCCTCATCGACACTCTTCCTCATCTACCACCAAGCTCCTCCCTTAACCGTGCCACCCCGTGGCACCTAGCGCTTCTCCAGGCGAATCAAGTCCGAGCAATGCTCGAACTTCCCAACCGGCAATGCCTTAGTGAACATGTCCGCCGTGTTATCCTTTATGTGCACTTTCCGAAGATATACTTACTTATCTTCATCTATGGCTATTAGAAATAACTCTTTCACCTCAATATACTTAGTCCGTGAGTTAAAAGTCAAATTCTTTGCCAAATGAATAGCACTCTGGCTATCACATCGAACATCAATACTATCATGCCCGAATCTCAAGTCCCATAATAATCGCTTCAAATAGAGTGCCTCATTTGCCGTCTCCATTGCGGCTATCAACTCCGCATCCGTAGTGGATAAAACAACTACGGTTTGCAATCTCGATCTCCAACTTATGGCTGTACCCCTATGTGTGAAAACATCTGGAAGTTGATTTTCTTCGATTTCTATCACCGGCGTAGTCCGGATCACAATAACCAACCAACTTGCTATCCATCGCCTTACTACCGCCAAAAACAAGACCATGAGATGATGTGCATCTAAGGTATCTCAATATAAGCTTCACAGCTTCCCAATGCGATTTTTCCGAATTAGTCATATATCGACTAACCATCCCGAAGACATTTGCAATATCGGGTCTTGTACACACCATAGCATACGTTAGACTACCAACCGCACTAGCATATGGCACATTGGCCATATAAGCTTTGTCTTCCTTCAAGATATGTGATCATTTACTCGAAAGCTTCATATGCAAAGGTAAAGGTGTATTTGACGCATTTGCATTCTTCATGCTAAACCGGCAAAACACTTTCTCAATGTATTCCTTTGAGTTAGTTTCAACTCAAAATGCTTTCGATCCCTTACAATTTCCATGTCCAATATCCTTCTTGCTTCTCCAAGATCCTTCATTTCAAACTCCGATTTCAAACTCCGATTTCAAACTCAGTTTTAGCTTGTTGATTTCATTTTTATCCTTAGAAGCAATGAGCATGTCATCCACATACAAGAGTAAATACAACCAACAATCATTTCTCAACATCTTGAAATAAACACAAGCATCTTTAATGCTTCTATCAAAACCATTTTCAAGCATAAAATGATCAAACCTCTTGTACCATTGTCTAGGTGAATGCTTTAAAGCATATAGTGATTTCTTCAACTTACAAACCAAATTTGACTTACCATCTACAACAAAACCTTCCGGTTGCTCCACGTATATGTCTTCATCCAAGTCCCTATGCAAGAAGGTCTTCACATCAAGTTGCTCCAACTCCAAGTCGTGAATAGCAACAATAGCAAGTAATATCCGGGTAGAAGTATGGCGCACAACTGGTGCGAATATCTCATCATACTCATTTCCCTTCCTATGTGCAAATCTCTTAGCCACTAGCCTAACTTTGTATCTTCCATCGTCCTTCACCTTGTATATCTATTTGCACCCAATAGCACGGTTTCCTTTAGAAAGTGAAACCAAATCCAAGTTTGATTTTTCAACAATGATTGCATCTCTTCCTCCACCATGGCACAAATCCATTTCGAGCTATCACTCGACTCCATGACGTCATCAAGGTCCATCGGCTCATCTTGGACTACATAAAGCGCATAGTCCAAATTATCACAAAAGCTAAGATAGTTTCAATCACCATATCTTTCGGGTGGTCTTATAGTTACAATCATCAAGGTCCATTTGGTCAGACGTCTGACTAAGGTCTTTGGATGCGATTTGCACAGACTCAGACGCTGACCTCTGTCAATTCTGCCCACTTCACCATTTCCCTTATAACTTCCACCTCCGAACTCCGATTTGCGAACCGTTTTCTTCATTACGAAATTACTTCCGACCTCTACAGATTCTCATATAGTGTCGCCAAAATTTAACAATGTGAAACCAATATTAAGTTAAGATAAAATGAACAGTTTCTAACAGAAATCAGTACCAATACATGCTCCTTTCAGCTATCCATTCTGATTTTTTAATTGATTAACAGTTAAGACAAAACACATGGTAGGTGGTCAAGCTAAGACATGGAAAATAAAGGCAATGGTCAAGGTGATACAGTGTAGTTGCTATGGCTGGGTTTTCTCTACTTTCCGGCTTTCCATCGTTTTCCCTTAGACTATTCTCAAAATTCTCTACTTCCGTTATTTTCTAACATCGGAAGGAATTCCTTTCGAAAATAGATGGAAAAAATAGATATCAGATTAAATATGCATTACCAAGTAGGGCTGTAATATCCCAAAGCTGGGTTAGCTTAGTGTATTAATATACAAATGATACAGGATGCACTAGTGAATCATTTCAATGCTTATTGTGGATATGTATTCATACAAGCAAATATACTATGTGATTAATCCTTTTGTCTCAAAGAAAATTTCAAAATTTATCAATTGTATCATATTTTAAAACTAAACGTTTTTATTTGCAGTTGATTGATCTTAACTTGCTTATTTGCTTATTTTATTTTTTCTTTTCTTTTTCTTCTTTAAAGTAGTCCCAACCGTATTAATAAAAAGTTTCAGGTAACAGCTGTAAAAGATGGAGCTCTATTCCAAGCTTAATTTTAACAGTAGTGTGTATTTGATCAAAGTTTTTGAGTTAAGTCTAATTTTGTTGACGTCTTTTGTTGTTGTGTATGATTGGTGAAAATGTAGATATGCATGACATTAAAATGAATTTAAAGAGAAATAAACTTTGATGATAAGTTGCAAGATGTTGGGTCAGCAAGAAGACGACTGTGCATGGTGTCTCGATGCCTCGGTGTACTGGTAAGATTGGTGAAGGGAATTTCAGTTTTGGAAAACAAATATAAATGAACGTATGAGCAACATAAATGAGAAACACTTTAGTCTTGTAAAGCAACAGATTAAAGTTTGAACAAGTTTCAAACGGATTGACATTGGATGAACTCAAATTTAGATAAAAATTTATTTTCCTGTTTCAAATCATAATAAAAGATATCAACTGATTTTTGTTTCACATATTCAAATTATAAGGATCTCCTACAGATTCGAAACATTTAACACAACCATTGAGTTGAACATGCAAAACCATGATTTATTGCAATAGAATTGCATTAAACATGATCATCCGTTAAATGCTTGTAAGATAATGGACTTAAAAGCATCAAGGAAACTTGTTATCACTAAAAATAAAAAACAGAAAAAAGAAAAGAAAAAAAGAAATCAAAGAGGTGGTTTCTTGTAAGCCTGGAGATCATCTTTTCACTTTTGGGGTATGTAAATCAAATAAGCTTCTGTAATTTTCTATTTTTGTGTCATTTAATGGGTTGCGTATTTTTACAACCAGTGAGAAAACACTACAGCAATGATCCTTAAGCCTGATGATTTTGAGTGTTTAATAGGCTTACATGATCATACCATGACTATTTACTTATGTATAATTTCTTCAGTCCTAAAAATAAGATAGTGTAGACTTTTATGAGCTTTGGTCAGTATTTGAACCATCGAAATTTCATATAAAATTTGTAGCATACAACTTCTGATTTTTTTTCCCATTAACTAACTTACTATTTGGAAGTAAGTACATATTATTATTATTATTTTATTTCTTTGAATTGGATACTTAGATGGTAGTACATGTTAGTACTACAAGTCTTAGATTTAACCAATGACCTCTTGCATCAAGTAGGGGCATCTAACCACTGGGATGGTGCTGGTCAATTTTTCCTTAATTTAGCAAAATGAAACCCGTTTGTGTACTCCTTGAATTTACTTTCATTAGTTTGTTTTATCTTTCAGTGCCTCAATTTGATTTTCATATGACATAGTTACTGTTCATATATATATATATATATATATATATATATATATATATATATATATTAATGTGTCAAAATTTAACAATGCAATTTAGTTAACTAAAAAACATGAATTTATTTGTTCTTAAATAATATGACAGTCACCACCAGTTACGCTTGAATGAAATTCCATTGAATTATCATTTGTAGTTAACTAACTAATTTATGCATTGCATACTTTTAGTTTCTCTTTAACTGCCTATACTAACAAGTCTAAATTATAATTTTGTAGTTGAAGCTGCATCAAAGTGAAGAGTGGTAGCACAAGGATATATAATATTCACATTGAAATGAATTTGATTTGAAGCTTATTATACTTAAAAATAAATTATGTTACTGTGTAATATGTTAATATTATTTTGATTCGCAAACTGGAATTGTTTTGGTTCACAAACTGAAGTTATATTGGTTCACAAACTGAATTATTTTGGTTCCCCTAACATTGTTCTTCCATTCAATTATTCAGCAGCTCAAGAATTTGTATTATGTGTTTTTTGAAAACTAATGCGATTCACAGTCAGGATTGAGCTCAAGATATTAGGCGTATTCTGTTCTATACTACACTGATCCATTTTACTTCATTTCATTTTTTTTGCTCATAACTGAAATCTATAGCATATCTGCAATTTCAAATTCTCCAACCGGGAAAATGGCATTCTTTGTTCTATTCTGCATTTTCCAGTTTCCGTTTGTTGAAATTCAAGGTTAACAGAAAGGAATTCCAAACATAGAGTTTCATTCCATGGTCAGAAGAAACGGAAAATATCTGGGTTAGTATGGATATGTTTCGCACCACCGCTAGTAGTTACAAAAGGTAAAGGTATTTTAGCTTTAAGAAATCATGATATTAATAGAAAAAAGCAAGGGTCATTATAGTATATTGACTTGTAATGAAATTTACATAAGTGGGTAGGCATTGATGCAAACTTCAGTACAAATACACAGAAGCATACGAATAAGTGATCATATCCTAAATTCAAAGAACGAGCAAGGAAGAAAACATTTTACCAGCTTACTCCTGCTATCTCATCGTTGTTGTCATTTTCACCGGGTACTAAAGATAAACGATCAACTGGGTTACATGTAGACATGATTTCAAGAGTTTGACTAGATTTTGCCTTGGATATGTCTGGCTGTATTTGGGTTTTCTGTCTATATATGAAAATAAACATATATGAAAACTATTATCTCGACGCTTCCGAACTTTATTTATACATATAAGAATCAAGTGCCCAGTAGGAGGTTGCAATTATTTTCGATTGATTGCCGGAGATGTGTTTTGATGAATACAAATATTAAATGTAACATAAAGTTTCTTAGGAAACTGTAACATAGAGTACTACTTTAAAATACAATACCTTCGGCTATATGTCCTCCCCTTTTTAAATTTCCACTCAGCATTGGATGTTGTAATAGTATTTTCATCAGGAATTTTCATAATACTGTCCCTGAACTTGTCTGGTAGATCGTTTCTGACAATAAGAATAAAAAGCAGATATAAGCATCAGATTCCACAAAATAGAAGTAGTTTCAAAGCTTTTGACTATACATTTGGAATACGGTACTAGCATATTCAGAACCTTCATTATTCAATGTTTAAACTAATCAAAATGAAACCAGTGTCGAGGGCCACAAATAAAGCGCCAAGGTTCTAAATTGTGGGTTAATGGTCCTGAAATTGAATTCCCTTTAGAGTAATTATCAATATATGGAGAAAAAATGAGAATGGTTTATAATGTCAGGAATTTTCGTACAACAGTTATAGGCTTTATAATAGTGGGGTCGTGAATAAATTGTAAGGGAATATATTGGTACATCCCTATATGTGTTTTTTTATAGCAAAGCTAGTGATACCTCTATGTGTTTTATACATGTCAAAAGACCACAAGCAAAAGAACAAGGCTTTTAGATCGCGAATCCAAAGATTTTGGACTAGTAACCCCTTGACGTTGATTGCAATAGATGATTTGACGTCATTTAAAAGAATCCATTTTTAGGAATGCTACGACCCATAGTAGAATATAGAATTAACAGTTGATTCAGCTTCATCTTGGTAACAGCTTGTTTGAGTTTTGCTCACCAACAACAAGCTTAAACATAAGCTCATAAAAATTCTGAGTTGACCCACAGAACTTGCTCTTGAATTCAGATTCAACTTGGTAACAGCTCGTTTGAGTTTAATTCATTAACAAATAACAGACTACATACAAGCTCCTAACGTTCTAAGTCAACTCGACATGACCGGCTCTTGAAATAATGTTCAGCTTGGTAATGGCTGGTTTGAGTAACTATGTTGTTCTAGACGGAGCAGAACACCAAGTGCCAAGAAGGGTCCTAGAGTCCAAGCGGAATCCAGATGGAGCTTTGGCGGAAATAAACATTTGCTACATAAAATTTGCATTAAGTAGCTATAAAAACAATGACCTATTGTATGAAGTTAAGTTGTTTTAGTTTGGATCATCATGCATTTACTATTTTACAGTGAATGATACACACACACGATATGTTTTGCTAGTAAACACCAAAATAAATTAAACACTATTATAGCTAGAGAAGTACCAAATCTTTTTTTTTTTAACATTACCTAAAGTAATCTATTATCAATAAAGAAGGTAATTTGTTCACTATCATCTTTTTATTTTGAAGCTTTCATGATTAATTGGTATAAAAAAAACCTGGTTATAAATATAGTGCAAATTTTATCTTGTAAAAATTTGTGATACGGAAGTAGAAAATTGAAGAAATCATACAAATCAAAGTTAAAACGAGGAATTATTTTGCACTATGAAAAGTTAAAATGTAACTTTTAGTTTACTTTTATTTTTAATTATGAAGACGAATTATCCTTGATCAATCGCCGATACAACTTGAAATGAAATATATAGAAAGGAATCAAATTTCAGAATACTACTAGAATATGAAGAGCTTCAATAAAATAAATAAAAGTACTCGAGTGCTTTTATTGCGATTGTTCCTAATTTGATTATAGTATGATTAAAAAAGAAAGATATCTATTTTTAGTGTTTCAAGAGAACTTAGCGTTTTGAGGATGCTCGAATGCATGGCAAAATAAAGTGCAATATTAAATAAGTTAGGCTTCTTAATTCTCTTATCACTCTAATGTTGGTGCAGTGTAAACATCAAAACCCCAAATGACAAACAAATTAAGATTTATTAGAGAACCAAAAGCAAAAGTTTCATCCCAAAATGTCGTTTTGATTTTATATAACAAATCAATCGAAATATCTATGCCGGTATCTATTAGTTTGGTTGAAATGTTTTCTTTCAGTTAAATTAAAATTCAATATTAAAACTTGTTTATTTTTTCATATCAATTTTGGCCTTTGAAATTTGCTTTTAAAAATCAAAGAAGAAAAAATAAAATTGAAAGCTATTCAAACTATCCTTAGTAGGATGGATTTTCAACAAAGAAATAAAAAGACACACGTGTATCTTTTATTATGATGTTTTATCTTTCAATGCTCTTACATATATCCAGGGATGGATGGAGCTAGGATTCTAAATTGCCATGAGATGGATTTCACATGGAGGCATGAAGAATGGCACAAAAATGAACCAAACAGTTTATGCTGATAATCAAATAGTTTATATGATAATCAAATAGTTTATACTGATAAAAGATTAAGTGTGTTCTCATTTCTTATGTTTTTTCCTACTTCTCTTCATAAGTGTTTGTTTTGTTTTTTTTTTTTTATTGAGAGCAAGAGCGATACTTATTTCATTCAGAGCACTCATTATGATGTCTCAAGGACTCAAACTCATGACCTCTAACCACTTGAGCTAGAGGTCCTTCACTGTTTTTTTTTAAATTAAATTTAAAAATACAAGTTAGAAGGCTAGGAGTAGACTTGATGCACGAATAAATTGTCTACTTGTTTTACTAAGTAAAAGTTTAACTGGACTGGGTTTGTTCTACTGGGTTTAGATCATCATATACATAATACATGTCTTCAAGACTCAACCTGGGCTAAGCCCAGGTTGACTTATACATGTTCCGTCCCTGCTCGTATCGAAACATCATTGCACAGTATGCAATTGAATGGTAAACTAGTGTCCACCAAAGTCAATACAAATTAATGAATTATGTCTAAATGGCAGATGCATCAATTTTTAGGAATAGTATTCCCATGAATTATGTATAACTAAAAACTATAACCATAAGCTCTAAGAAATTTTCAACTAACACCACAGATATTAGAGTGCAAGGGTAACATGAATGTGTGAGCATTGCCATGAATGGTGCCTGCTTCACTAAGCTGGAACTGTCAAAATGTTAAGAGTAAAATACAGCTATCCAAAATAAAACATATTTTGTATCAACTGAAAAGTAACGCATTTTTCATAAAATTTCACCATTCATAGTAGGTGCAAAATTATACTGAGAATACCAGGATTCTTCCTTCCCAGTTCCCATCATACTATCTATTGTATAATGCCTAATTTACATATCCACAATCAGATAGATTTTTTTTACTTATGATGACAAGTCAGTAAGACCATCATATGTTCCTCATTTACTCGATTCACAATCTAATAAAGAACAATACGCTTCATTTGTGTAACCATGATTATGTGTTTGCAGTATATGGTTTTAAATTGCATGTTTCGCTTTATGTTAAACACACCAAATACTCTCACAAACTCACCAAAAAAATGACACTAACAAACAAACAAAACCATGGGGTCTTGCAGTTGTAATCGACTGGACAGATATTGTTAGGTAAATTAGGTTTCTAGACAAACTGACAAGTTTACCGATATTATTAGAATACATTGCAACTACTCAAAGGCCATGTGTTTGTAATCATATTAATAACAAAGAACAGTAAACACAAGAAGGATATAAATATTCTACGTAAATATCAACCTGGAGAATTCAAAGCCAAGGGACATTTAAGTAAAGCCAAACAAAAACTTTCTTTCACAAAATACAAATAAAATTAGGATAAAATATTTCTTGCACTTTTATTTAATTAAATTTTCACAGCAAGATAGACAATAATAATGATAAAGCTACCTCAAACCTACATGCAAACATTAATTTCTACATTCGATTAGAAATATTATTCTGAATATGTTAGGATTATTCGAATTAACCTAAACTTTGTGGAGACGATCTTGAGACATGCAAGATAATGGTGCAGATGGGATGAAGAGAAAATGTTTCTTCCAATGTGTGTGTATATTTGTGTACATATATACATATGTATATGTATGTATATGTATGTACGTACACATGTATGCATATGTGTCCCTTGAAAGAATGGGCATGTATCTAAGGCAATGTTAGGTAATTCAGCATCTGAAGGGGGTACCTTAAACTCAAAGAAGAGTAGTCAGGATGTCGATGATGCAGTAGCTGTCTCGTTTGTCTCAAACGATAAGTCAGTAGCAGAAGCAACATGTATATTTATGCATGTGTGTGTATGTGCATGCGATGTATGTATTATATATATGTGTGTGTGTATATATAGTTTACACATCTTCTGTTGTGCGGAAATTTCAATTGATTTGCACTGACTCCAAAAACGCAACGGAATGCTAATGCGCGGAAACAATCAAAAGAAGGATCTAACTTGTCGATTAATTATCAACCACAAATTCAATAAAAAATAATCAACAAACAAAAAAATACAGGAGCGGAGAACACAGAGATTTAACGTGGTTCGGCTAGATTGCCTACGTCCACGGATCCAACAACTATTCTTTATTTCACTGGAAAAAAAGAGTACAAAAGAGCGATTGCAAAATTATAGGTAATAGTGGAGAGACTAACCTATAATTACAAATTGAATAATCAATTTATCCAAAGACTTGCTTACGTTCAAATCCCCTAATTGATTGACTGCAGAAATTAGGCTTTACTGAAGAAGAGGATAATGGTGGATGCTCTCTCACACGCTCACCAAGATGAACTTCCTTCATTTAAATAGGCATGAAAATGAAGGATGCTTGGAGATGAAGAAAATTAATTTTCAGATTATGTTTGAAACCTTTCCGAATATCATGATTTAATTTCTATGTAAATGGATAATGGTGATCTTGGTTTTCATAATTTTACTTGCTTGAATCAATCTCCATCAGCAATTTTTTCTTTCTTCATATAACAAATTATTTGACTAATTAATTGGTTAACAATTAATTAGTTTCCTTTCTCTAAAAGCCATATCATTCCTCCTTATCTTTTCATATATAACCTAATTAATTGATTGACTGAATCAATTAATTAATTATTTTCTTGTCTTCTTTGGAAAATATTTGAATCACATAAATTCAACACTCTACCTTGATTTAAATATAACAATCTCTTTACATCACCACATCTCGACAAATTGTTGGGTCTACGTCAACAAGCTCAATGTGAACTATTTTGGGCAATATTGCCCAAACAGAGCTTTCAAATCTTTCCCAAGCACAAGAAAGATAGTATGCACATCAGCAAACATAATTCATATGAGAAAGTACCAAAATTCTTCAACAAATCCGACGTCGGAGACGAACATGTAGATACTAATCTCCAAAAGACCAATGAGGATTTAACAGCGCGCTTCACCTTCTCCATTCCAAATTGAGCAGGGACAAACTCAACATTATCTACTCCAATCTTCTACGCAAAAATTTTGCTAGACTTTCCAAAGTCAACATCAGCAGACTCATCAATAAGCTCCACAACATTCAAAGCATAAATGAAAAATCATCTCTACAAATATGCTTACAAATAAGGCCAACTGAACCAAACAGCAAGTGAGCTCCACCTAGAGTCTGAACCTCTGAAATCTTCTCATCAACCATGCTATCATCGAAAATACCAATATCACTCCCAATATGGAAACAATCTGATGACTCCAAATGTGTTTGGCAATTTTCTGTCCTTCCAATGTCATCACTTGATAGAGATTTCACCTTCAACAAAGACCTCTCATCAAATATCGCATGTTTACTAGTCACAATTCTTCTAGTTATTTTACACCACAACCGATATCTCTTCACTCCTTCTCTACAGCCTAACAAAATGTGTTTGCTTTCTCTAGGCTTCAACTTATCATATCTCTCATTTTCTAAATAAGCTGAACAACCAAACATTTCAAAAAATGAATAATTAACATGCTCTCTTTTCCATATCTCTTCTGAGATATTCATATTTATGGCAATAGAAGGTGTGCGGTTGATGAGAAATACTGCCATAGATATCGCTTCTGCCCAAAATCCTTTTTCTAGACCAACGGTCGTTCTCAAACTCATAGCTGGCTTCCACAATATCCGACACATGCTCTCCGCCACACCATAACTATGCGACGCAACAGAAATAGAAAAATCTCTAATTACATGCTCGAACGCACAATAATTAGTGAATTCTTGTGACATAAATTCACTAATATTTCCAACTTTGAGAACCTTCAAACGCTTCCTCGACTGCTTCTCCACCAAGATATTCCACTTGCAAAACTGGGTAAATATTTCGTCTTTGGCCTTTAAGAAATAGACTCAGACCTTACATGAGAAATCATCCACAAATGAGACGAAGTAACTGGCTCCACCAAAAGATGCAACTGGGGTGGGTCCCCGCACATAAGAATGAACATACTTTAGAAACTCTGTAGCTCTAGGTCTTCCAACATCAAATGTGACATATTTTTTCTTTCCGAAATAACAATCTCCACAAGAACTAGACTTCGACTGACAAACACCGTCAATCAACCCACGCTTCTTCAATACGTCAAGACTCTCCACATCAACATGACCTAAACGAAGATGTCATAACTGAGTAGAATCTGAATACTAGAATCAGTAGAAACTACCGACTCTTCTAAGATTTTCTCTCCATGAAGCACATATATATCATTAACTCGCACCCTTTCATCACTACCAAGGAACCATTCGTCGCAGTCAAATTCTCTCCATCTATTATTATCCTCATACCAAGTCTACTCAAAGTTCCAACTGATAACAAACAATTACGCGGCATCGGAACATGTCTAACATCCGTGATAGTCCTAACAACACCATCATGCATCATAAACCTCACACTTCCAACGTCCACAACATGAGAAGATGTGTCATTCCCCATATGAACTGCTCCGTCATCAATTTTCTTGTAACTGACAAAACAGCTCTTATCTGACGTCATATGACAAGAGACTTCAGAATCAATCACCCAACTAGTATGCTCTAAAGGTGAAATACTGGTTGAAAATAATGATGTATTACTATCACTTCTATCCTATCTGATCTAACTGCTGGCAAAACTGAAGTTTTCTCCTTCTTCTCTCTCTTCATTCTAAGAGTTGGACAATCCCGTATGAAATGTCCATTGTTCTTACAATAATAGCAAGCACCCCTTCTAGGACCCTTGAAGTGGGACCCATGCATATCTCTACCTCCAAGGTGCTTCTGATTTTTATCTCTTCCTTTAGATGAACGAAGTTATTGCTGAAGAACACCGTCATTAGTCTTCACCTTCCATGTCCCGAAAACTCCTTTTCTAACAAATTTGGTGATGCCATAATTTTTCATACCACTGCTGAAAGAATTTTCAATTGATAACTAATATAGAACAAGACAGCTAGCTCTGATACCAAACTATTGTGCGGAAATTTCAATTGATTTGCACTAAATCAGAAAACGCAGAGAAATGCTTATGCGCGGAAACAATCAAAAGAAGGATATAGCTTGTCGATTAATTATCAACCACAAATTCAATGAAAAATAATCAACAAACAAAAAAAATACAGAAAAGCGAAGAACACGGAGATTTAACGTGGTTCGGCTAGATTGCCTACATCCACGGATGCAACAACTATTCTTTATTTCATTGAAGAAAGAGAGTACAAAAGAGAGATTACAAAATTATAGGTAGTAGTGGAGAGACTAACCTATAATTACAAATTGAATAATCAATTTATCCAAAGACTTACTTACGTTCAAAACCTCTAATTGATTGACTGCAGAAATTAGGGTTTACTGAAGAAAAGGATAATGGTGGATGCTCTCTCACACGCTCACCAAGATGAACTTTCTTCATTTAAATAAGCATGAAAATGAAGTATGCTTGGAGATGAAAAAAATTAATTTTCAGATTATGTTTGAAACCTTTCCGAATATCATGATTTAATTTCTATGTAAATGGATAATGGTGATCTTGGTTTTCATAATTTCCCCTGCTTGAATCAATCTCCATCAGCAATATTTTCTTTCTTCATATAACAAATTATTTGACTAATTAATTGGTTAGCAATTAATTAGTTTCCTTTCTCTAAAAGGTATCACACATATCATTCCTCCTTATCTTTTTATATATAACCTAATTAATTGATTGACTGAATCAATGAATTAATTATTTTCTTGTCTTCTTTGGAAAATATTTGAATCACATAAATTCAACATCTTCACCACAACGTGTCAAAGTATGAACTTTTAATTCTTAAAAAGCATATGATGTTGCTCATAGTGAATGACTGATATTTGAATACCCTAATGCTCAATTTTGCGATGTGGGACCAAATATATAAGGTGTATCCTCGTTGAGTAAGCTTCATAAGATCATCCACTTGGATATTATTGTTGCATTTTTGTATGGAATTAGTGTGTTGACAAACAAAACATGGCCAATGTGTGGTTTTGTTCCACTTCCAACAAAGTCGACAAAAAATTTACATGTAATTCCGGACAAAAGGTTTTGATCCATTATGACAGTCAATGTGTACAATGATCCCCACAATCAATGGTGTCTTCCCTCCAACTATCTTACATCATCTCATCCATAAAATTGATAATTGTCTCCTTCTTAGTCATCTTATACCACTTAACAAAACCAAAAATGGAGAGCTTTCTAGATCAGGATCACTTAGACTAAAGACTAGGTATTTATATACCAAACCTAATGCACTGTTTTCAGATGTGTTTAAATACCAAACCTATTTATAATGCTATGCAAAATTGCTAACCGGGTGTTAAATTACAGCTGTAATATCGAAGTCATAACAGCGCTTGTCTTCAAGATTGATGTTGTCTTCCCCTAAGCTACTTTACACCGCTTTTGCAAAACCAGGTGGAGAGTTTTCTAAATATCAATAACGTCTGAAGAGAGGACTCAAAATTTATATGTCAAAGACTCAAACCTAGTTTTTAATTTCTTGATATGGACCTAAATAATCAATTAGAGCGCTACTCAGGCAGAAGTGAAGGATATTCAAGGGAGAAAAAAAAAGGTTTCAAATACTGAACTGTCGCTCTTGTGGTGATAAGATATACCCAGGAAAGGGTATCGGATCTGTCCATGCGGATTTTCAGCAATATACAGGAAGCAGCATAAAAAGGACATCCATGCTGATACTGTAAAGAAGAATTGTTGCACTATAAGAGCAATTGCACTAATAAATCAATTGCTAAAGCAATTGTCAATTGTATTAACAATCGTTAATGCATCCATATATTGCCGCTTGAGCAATTGAGGGGACTTATGTAGCAATTGATCAAAAAATCAATTGAATTGTCAATAAATAACACCTCGATTTCTCAAGCAATTGATCATACCCTTGGCTATCGTTTGAGATAATAAGTGGGGTATATGTATATATTGCGTAGCAATTTCTAAAATAAGTCAATCAGTATATTCTGTATGGTCAAATTGTATACTAAAAGTGAATTAGCAATTGATAATTTCATTGACAAACAAACAATTCTCTTCACAGATGGGTGCAATTTCACTAGAGAAGTCTTACGGAAGGTCAACTCTTGGTGCTAACTTGGAAGTAATCCAAAAGAAAATAACTAAGGCGGCTGCAGCACGTGATGCTGAAGCAGATTTACATGAAATCACAGTGTTATAAGAAAATCAAAGACGATAAGAAAGCTGAGACGATGGCAAAGACGCAACATACACAGAGAAAACTAGCATGCCTAAAGGGGGTAAAGCTCCCCAAACTTGGTGGCGGCCGTAGAAAACATTGAAAGCCTTAGCATTTTTGTCTTGTTGTTTAATTTATTTGTTCATTTTTTGAGTTGTTTCTTTTGGAAAATTAATCTACAAACATTTGCTCTTCTTGATCTATACTTAACTTTTCTATTGTTACTATGGCTAACCAGTGTGCATAACCAGTGCACACGGGTTGTTGTCAGCCTCTTGTTGTAAGTATCAAATATGAATCTTGGTTAATTTAAAAAGCACACTCTGTGTGTCCGTGTATGTGTACACACACACGCACACATGAAACCAAAGTTTTCAAAATGGAACTTAAATCATAAAGTTCGCATTTTAAATCAAAGCTGGATTTAAATCATATATTCAAGCAATCTATATTTTATTATGTATACATGTTTGTATGTTAATTTTTTTTTGTTCTATATAGATTGTTAAATGAGATGGAGCCTTGGCGCAACGGTAAGGCCACCCGAATGGTGATTTGGGAGTCAAGGGTTCGAGTCTGGAAACAGCCTCTTCGCAAAGCAAAGGATGCGTACAATTGACTGGTGATCTGTGAGTCAAGGGTTCGCAAAGCTTAATTTCCTTCCCTGTTTTATCTCCATTTTTATCAGCAAGCAATTGAAATTGAATTGTATATTCAAATAAACATCATGATATTTTCAATTTTAACATAAAATGAATGATTTTTCCTGTTTGTGCTTTTAATTTAGTTTTGAATCAAAATTTTAGATCCAAATTGAGCTACGAGAGATTTGACTTGAAACTGGATTTGTATCGTAAACACTTTAAGATTTTTGACGATAAATAATCAATGGTGCTACACTCGTCAATCAATATGTACTCATGTCTACTCACTAACATTGACTACGTATTAGTTACAGCCTATGATTTATACTTGAAACAAGCTTGGATAGAGCATTATGGTTAAGCATTCATTGGTTTAGATCAAATAAATCAACCGAACAAAAAAGCTTGGTCGGTTTGGTTTGATTCTTTTAGTTAATTGATCAGTTTTGATTCCTATTTTCGTATTGTTTGATTTTTTTCGTCGAATATTCTAAAACCGAGCCAAACATTTAGACCGAAAATAAAATTTAGTTTATTCTAATAGAACATAATAGTCAATGATAATATATTGTTCACATTATTATTATCTTAACAATATAAGTTTTCTATCAATTCATGTTGATGTTTTTAGAAGAGGAGAAGTATGTTTTTCAAAGTTATAGCATTATCTCACTTTTAAATAAACATAAACTCAATCAATTATTCAAATTCAAAAAAGTGGAATTTAGCCACAAGAGCCTCTTTAGCAAGTGCAATTAGTTTCTAGGACACACGATTAAAATAATTACTTTAAAAGACAAAATGCAAAATAATTAGTTTCTAATGACTAAAAACCTATGAAATTATGTGCTTGAAAGTAATTGGACGGCTGACTTTGTATTTGAAAGTAATTATTCTGCTGACTTTGGCCTTGAAGTTAATTTCAGTGGATGTGTGTCCTAAAAACTAATTAGACTGCAAAGTTTGTCCTTCTAGTGAAATGCCCCAATTCAAAATATAATAGCGCCTAAACAATTTAGTTCATTTGAAGACCAACCAACCATCGAACTAATTATTTCTGGTTTGATTGGTTTCAGTTTTGAGAAATATCGATTTAACTGGGTTCGGTTTTGTTTGTTAAATAATTGTTTTAGTTCTACTATTTTTTATCGGTTTCAAACCAAACCAATCGTTTGCTCACCCCTATAGAGCATGTATAACAACAGTACCCTCACCCGTACCGATGAACAGATGCTGTATCAAATTTAATCACTTCCGCCTCAACTAGCCAAATCAATGTGTGACATTTTGTTCTGTGGACAACCTGTGTATTTTTAAGTCAATGGTTGGCAGTTATATGTTAACTCTAGTGCCCAATTTTTCGATTTAGGTCTAAACGCACTAGAAGTTGCAATAGCCGACCCAATGCATAGGAGTAGATGATTATAACATTTTATAAGATGGATTGTCCTGTTGACTAATGATTTGTTAAACGATCCATAGACATTTGTTTTCTAAAAAGATAAACCAGGGAAATTTTCGTTCCTATTTAGGTTTTCATGTGCATTTTCATATACACGCTTACGTTTGCATCAAGGTTTGAAAATTCAGCTTCGATCGTTTGAAATTTTCACAATTTTGATCAATTTCAAAAATTTAGAAATTTTCGGGTTTTGTTCAAGTTTCGCTTTCATGTACTTTCTAATGGAAATGCATTAATTAATGTTGTAAACAAGATACAAAATATAGTCTTAAAGAAATAAAATACAACACATCACTATCATCCAAAACCATGATTAATGTTTTCAAATACCCTAATTAATCACCTTCAATTAATAAGGTAGCCCAGTAAAGCTCAATCAACAGAAATCCCTCCCAAAATTAATAAACTGCTCATTATTTCCCCTCTTCGTACAGTCTCATCGCTACCATAAAACTAGGACATAAAAAATCAAGAACCAAAAGCTTGGCGTAAGCTCGTACTAGGAAAAAAAAGAGGAAAAAAGCTTTGTTACAGGAGCTCCATACCCTAACTCGAATACTGAAAGCCCGTATTATTGGAGGTAAGTAGTTGATGCTTAGTGTCTTTCATTTATAAGCTTGATTTGGAGATGTTTATTTTTTGATCAAACAGTATGGAAGCGGAATTTTTGTCTAGTTTCAAACTGATTGTCACGCTAGCAGTCTGGTACTACCCAAATTTTAGTATACCGGCCTACCTAGGCTAGCACGCATAAGCTTTTGTTAAAGATGGTTTTGTACACTCAACTGGGTTTTGTAAACAGTTCTATTAGGAATCACAAAATTGACAAATTATATTAATTTAGAATTTTAGCGAAATGTCATGATTTTGATATGAAAAAAGTGTCATGGCAGTATAGTTTTAAAGGTCACGATATTCCAGTTCATACAAGTCATGACTCTAATATAAAAATGTGAAGATCTGGGTAGTATTTAAACAAATAAATTTCAGCATAAATGGATAAGCATTGATGCAGACTCCGGTACAGACATACAAACAAAAGAAAATGACAAGTCTGAATCCAAAATTTACCTGCCAAATCCATCTAGTATTCCATCACAATCGTCACTTTCACCACGAAAAAAAGAAGAATCATTGACCTCAGATGAATTGAGTGGGTTACATGCAGGAATAATGTTGAGAGGGAGATTCAAATTTGCCTTAGTGCCCAGCTGATGTTGAGTCTTCTTACTGTACATGAGACAAAACCACATTTTAAATGCAAATTAAGCAGCATTTAGACTGAACGTATATGCATCAACAGCTTTGTTTCCAAATAAAAAAATGTACAGTAAATTAAATTTTCTTATACTGGTTAGAACTTTAGAGGAATATGAGCAATAAATATAACAGAACAAGAGCACGTAAGCATTAGTAATAAATGAAATGTAGAAAAGTTGACTAAAATACCTTTGTTGATTCTTATTCCTTGCCTTCTTAATTCTCCGCTTAGCACCAATGGTTGTAGATGCATCATTATTAGTAGTTACAGTCATAGTATCCATGGAGCTGTCCAGTAGATCATTTCTTTGGAAAAAAAATTAATTTGAATAAATGCAAATATTAGGCAACCGATTCCACATAAACAACAGATTAAAAGCTTTGGAAGTTGGAACAACATAATGATAAAAGCTTGAAATTTGATTACAACATTACGTTAGCCAGATATAGCTTCCTTTAATTAACAAAAAATCACCCTGTGAAAGAATTCACAAGTCAGCCGTTGTTGTCCATTCTTATGTATCTTAACAAACTTTATACACTTAAGCATGTAACTCAATAATCAAAATGAAAATACAGATCAAAGGAGAAGTTTCAGAGAGTAGATAAGGATTGCACAAACATCCTACTAAATGTTCATATAAACAAACAGTTGGGATACAAAATTTTAGTACATAAAATTTTCGTGTTTGCAATAAAATATTTTTGTCTCAACGTAAACCAACCAAACAACACCTTTAAATTCACTCCAAACGGTTTATTCATTTGAAATACTGTTATTTAATTGAAAAGTTGCAGCTAAGCTACTTAACAAATTAAACAATTTGCATATATCTTCACATGCCTACTAAGCATGAATTTGGTTAGGTGAAGAAGAAGACAAGCATCCTCGTGATCTATTATAGAAATAGAAACAGAATCTGCAAAGAAATTCCTCCCTGAGAATATCTATGTTTTTTTCTTAACAATAACAAACAGGTGGAGCGGACACCTAATTCAGCATAGGCTTTCAACCAAAAATAATTTCATACTGAAGAGCATATGATGAATTATTGTTGATTATGTTCAGATTTAACTTCATCTAGTTAATTAGATAACACATGTGTGCTTATTGCTTATCGTATTACAGAAAATTAAGAAATGCAAAAGGTTAAGTTACATGTAAAAGGCGGCAAAGAAGAATAGAGATTCAACTATAGAAATACTAGTCTAAATCGCATGTGCGAGCGTTTAATAGCTAGAGATATTTATTTTTTATTTAATAAAACATTAATATATTGATATCTAAAATAAGTACAAAATCTTTGATGGTCACGACCACTGTTTTAAATCTCGGCTATCTCGACCGATATCTCGGCCGAGATCTCGGTTGAAGGCTTGGGCGAAACGAAACATCAGATATCGGTTGATATCTCGTTTCGATTATATCGGCCGAAATTTACATACATCGGCCGATATTTGAAGCGAAACGATATTCCAAGATATCCCCGATATATTGTTTTTTTTCAAAAAAAAAGGCCCATCTCAGTCTATCATAAAAAAAAAGAATAAAGCCATTTTTTTTCTGATTCAAGTTCTCAAAAGATCAAGTTCCTCGTCAAAATATCGAACTCCCTCTTCCCCAAAGAAAAAAATCGAACTCCCTCTTTTAGAAAATATCAAACTTTCTTTCAACATGCGACAGCTCGCGGTTGCTTTCAATTTTCGACTACTCCATCTCACTTGCGGTCTGCAACTTCGTCTTCGACCAATCTTTTTACTCTCTACATGTATGTAATTGAATATACAGTGCAACTTAGAGTAGATTTGCAAGTAGATTTAGTTCGTTATTCTTATTTGAATAATCTTCTACAAGTAGATTTGCATTGCCTGAAACCCTTCGATTCCTGATCTCTCTTATATGCATTTGCTTTTATTTGCATCAATTCCTGATACTGTTATTATGTTATTCTTAATGCATATATGTAATTGTACAGAACCCTTTTTTTAGTTAATTTGTCTTTCATCTACTTATATGTAATTGCTAAAACTGATGATGTTTTATAACTTTTGTTGAACAATTTCATATAGTTGAAGTATAATTGCATTATTTTTTTCAGTTAGAATAGTGGAGATTAGTTGCAGTAATTCAGTAAATGTTAAAAAAACTGATACCATGCATTTTTTGGTATAAATTATGTGATGTGTTACTCCGATATGGTCCCGAGATGAACTTTAGGTCCGAGATGTAAATCCCATATTGGCATCCGAGATGCACTCGTCTTGTTCGAGATCTACCCCGATATGATACCGAGTCACTAAAATCGCCGAGACGAAACATGTCCGATATTTGAGATTTAAAACCTTGGTCACGACGCTTTTATTTCAATAGTGATAGTGAAATCTGTTGGTGGTGTTAGTTGCAAATTGATAGTGAAATCCGTTGGCAGGTGACTGAAAAGAAAATGCTGTTGGAGATTGTAAACCAACAGTGAGATTCCATTGATAGGAGGAGGTATTTTTAGAATTTCAGAAAGACACCGTGTAAATTCTATTCATTGAATTCTCTTTATTAATAGTAGAGACATAAAGGAAACAAAACAAATATGATTTAACCACCGGTACAAAAGCTTACTCGGTGACTCTATTTTGCATCTCCTGTTGCCGCTTTCTGTGCATAGAAGTTCAATGTTGTATCATCAAAAGAAGAACACTAAATCGGATTTCGGAAAGACGTTGTCATATGATTGAAGAAGCCTAATTCAAATTACCTTGATTTTCTCTTTCTGGTTTTCTTTGTTTGACCGTTTTCAGCATCATTTGAACTTGAACCAGGTACTGTCAGATATAATGACTTAGTCAAATATGGGATATAGACATAAAATATCCAACAAAACAGTTGACCTACCTTCTGTTGAATTTCCTTGAACAGACTTTCCGATTTTAGTTCTGGGCTTCTTGGTTTTCTTATCACTGATATAGATTGTAAACGTAATGGAAATTGAAAAGCATAAAAACATTAACAAATTGAGGGATTAAACATAAGGGTAAAACATAAATAAAATTGAGAACTCAAGTATATCTTTTATTGTTGGATTTCTTTTTTCCTTCTAATTTTGACCAATTATCTGAACTTAAAACAAAAACAGACCCCTTCAACACTACAAATATAGACATGTTCTTACCATGCTAGCACTAAGCGAGGCTTCTACACTGGCGCAGTTTCAAATTAGCAGTGTATTTTATTGCTGTCTCAATGTCAATACAACAAAAACAAACCCATATTTGTAATATGTTTTGTAATGGATCTGATTTCGTCATTATTTTTCAACAAGTGGGCTAAATTGAAACGTAAAATTTCTTTACTATTACGTGTAAAATATTAACACACACACATGAATGTATGTACGTGTGTGTGTATCTCAAGTCCCATGTTCATCAAAACATCATCAATTCACATCATATAATTACATAGTAACACCAGTTCACACCAGCTCAATTGAAAATATACCATGAACTTTAAGCATGCATGCACATATGTTTATCAGAGTATGCGCGCGCATTACACACACGTGTATGTGTGTAAATATTTAAAACATGCAAACTCGGCAGAATAAAATTTAGCGAAAATCTACGAGAATTTTAAACTAAATAATATACACATACTGGAATGCAAAGCTAATATGAATACATATCATACCCAGAAATAGACTGTGTCATAAAATTAGAATTGTTGATAGCTTATAGTAGATCTCAAGGTAAAGACAAGCAAATTTTGAGTATCTATTGTCAGTTTAAAAATCATGGAAATTCATTGAAATTTAGCCTTTTGTGAAGAAATTTAAAAAGTTTAAAGAGTAATATAGTCATCCACCTATGCTGTCTTTGGTCAGTAATCATACTATCTACTGATCCAGAATCAGATGAATTCACGAATGATATTAAGTCACTGGGACCAATCGCAGATCTCTCACTTTCTCGATCCACAAAATTTGAAATAAGAACAGTCCGCTTCATTTGTCTTGCTGCACGAAGCATAGGTACTTCATGCGGAAGCAAGATCTTCCATCTCCTGTACAATGAATGAGTTTACTTATAAAATATTGACAATACTGCAGTGCTTGTGACCAAAAGTTGTGATTTATCGGAATTCACAGAAAACAATTCTGCTTCAGAAGATCCTTGAAAAAATTAGCTAACTATATCATCCTGTGGTCATATAAAAAATGTGTATAATTGGGTAATAAGACTCAAATTGAAACTCGGGTCATGTCTCATGTACAGTAAGAAGACTCAACATTAGCTTGACAAAACCCAACACAACAGGAATAATATAAAAAATGTTAGAGCGTTTGAGAAAATAAGAATCAGAGGACTTCTTTGTTTTCAAAGTCATATAATATAGAGCTATTTCCTCAAGGTCTCTCTGGAATGTACCTTGCAAGAAATTAGCCCATATCAAAATTATGGTATTGTTTTGTTATAAATCTACCTCAAACACTGACTGTCAGAACGCCCAGGTACACAACTTGCGACCTTGGACCAGCTATATCCGTGTTTCTCTATCGCCTCGAGCAACATAGTATCCTCTTCTTTGCTCCATGCTTCAAACTTCAGCGCTGGATCAAGACAATTAAACCATCTATCCAAATAATTACACTTATAAAGCAATTGCACAATAGATTGCTATTTTGGAAGAACAAATATGTAGGTGTACTACCTTTCTCTGCATTGAACTTGTGTACGACCAGGAGCAAATCGAGCTATTTTATTCCAATTTTTGGCACCAAAAAGAATAACAGCAACTTTCAACCGTTTGTCTTCATCTACTGACCATCTACCAACTTTTTTCCTGTTAGGGTTTAAAGTTTTTCGCCACCTATTCAATTACGAGACTTTGAATTTTAATATACTGGAAAAGTAAGTACGGTCATGGACATAATATATGGAATGCAAATATTATAAGAAAAGATGATTTGTTCCTTTGTCATGAAAAATTTTCAGGTACAGAAGGTTGATGATTTCCCTAAAATAAAAATGTGACATTGTATATGATTGAATATCAATATCCACTCTTGAGATACACTTTTATACAAACTCTAAATATTTATGGGCACCCTGTACTCTTTTCCAATTAAAATGAGGTCTGATATGAAATTATTCACCCAATAGATTTATAGAAACACCAATTATTTATAATTAAAATCAAAAGAACAAAAATTATGATTTTCTATAGACCTAAACAGAAGAGGAACATGGCCATCCATATGGTGTATTTATGCCCAAAGCAGACAGAAGTGGGGAATGTGACCATGTTAATATATAAGAAACCAATGGTTGAGAACGAGATTGTAACATCTTTTTTTTATAAAAAAATGTTGATATTGGCACGAAATTTTAAAATTGTATAAATAATTAGTAATATGGCATTTGTGGTCTTGGTAAGAAGTAGAAGTGGATGATATTCAATATTCAACAACACAATAACCTGATAAGCTATCACATTATCATTATTTTTAAATAATTGAAGTTTCAAAAATGCAGGTCTGCCTAAAAAAATTGATTGTTTTTACCGCTTTCGCTTTTGACAAAGATGGAAAAAAAAATAAACAATCTTCCGTTTCATCAAGTTTGTTCTTAAATTTTGGACATTTATCAAGGCCGTTCACATCATAAGAGAAACTACCTTTGATCTATTTAAAAACTTGATTTCATCAATTTTTCAAATAAGAACCGCTAAATCATGGTTTTAACTAAAAACATCAACCACTTTGAATGCATGCATTATACATGAAGAATTTTTTTCATATGGGTATAAAGTTTGAGAAATAGAAACGACAGACATTCAGACAGCTAGATCTCTGAAATCCAAATGTGACAAAACAATTAGAAAACATCTCTACAGTTAATCAGACATCACCATGTTACAATTATAACCATAAGGCTGAATTTAAATGATATATCTCTATGTAATTGTTTCCTTGTTACTTGACTTCTCTAATGATTACTCAATGACCATTGTTTCCTAAAGTAATGTAAAAAAAATTATTAAACTAATGTAAAAAAATTATTATAACATTATTAATTTTGACAATATAATAAAAGTTTAGTTAATTTGGTTAAACCAATGACCAAACTAGTATTTTTACAGGTCAATTATAAACCAATCTAATTTCAAAATCAAACCAGACCGACCGAAATAAACTGGTTTGGTTTGTTTATTTGATTTAACCAAAGATTGCTCGCTCTTGTGCTTGATACTGAATGTTTTGCAAAGCTACAGCTGATATAGAAAATATTCTCATTAGAATTTATGTTCACTGCATTTTGTTGCTTCATCTTTTGCAATGTACAAGAAATGAATTTGCAGTAACACATTTGATGGGGTTTTTTATTTTAAGAAAAACGGAAGAATGGAACCATCATTAGAAGACGAATTTATGAACACAAGTAGAGAAAAGTCATATTACAAACAATCGTGGAAGAAATAAACGAGTTCTTATATAATGATAAAGTCCACTCATCCATAAAATTAGGGTGGCTTAACAGAGCAGTTTTGTGGATGTAGATAAAAAATTTACATAAAAATATTTAAGTTTACTTTATTTTATGTGCCACCTCCCATTGGATTTTTGTACAATACCTCTTATATTGGGTTGGTTAGCAAACACCGTGTTCTTACGGTAAAATTGTGAGAAAGACAAACAATGCAAAACGGAAGAAAAGGGGTACTTTTAGCCACCTATATCTAACTGTCAAACATATGCCAGTTAACTCATTTATTTACCCTTGCCAAAAAGAACCAACTTGGACATCCTCGCCCATCTCAACATGCGAGCCACCCTCGCCTATTCAATGAACACCCTCACCAAAAAAGAACTTCAGCACTAATATGTTCTATCAAAACACACACAACTTTTAGCGGCATCCTTAGATACAGAATTCTCCAAACCTACCTCAACATGTGACAGACCAATATTTTGTAAAAGTCTCGGTAAATATCATATATATATATATATATATATATATATATATCGTAGTTATTAATGGCGCACGGCACAAAGCCTTCCTGGAGCCTTGGCGCACCCTTTTTAATTTACTGTGCATGTTTATAAATTTTTAAATAAATTATATATATATATATATATATATATATATATATATAATAATTACTTTGATAAGTTCAATATACATTTGTTTTGACATTTTGCAAAAAACATCATCAAATATAATATCACAAGCATAAATTTCAAACATAATGGTCTTTAAAACTAAAACCCAAGATAATAGTACATGTTACGATAAATTAGAAATCTGAATTTGATTCAACAATCGTATTTTCTAAATCAACATCTGCATAATCAGATTTATAAGATTCAACCATTTCCTCGTCTTATTGATTAACAACTTATTTGATGCGACCATAATAGAAACAGACAGTTCAAAGTTCGTTGAAGACTAAAAAAACGTTCATTCGAGACTATTTGCTCAATGCAGCGGTAATTAGAATAAATAGTTTTAGAATAAATAGTTCAAAGCTAGTTCAAGATTAATTTGGAGAGTGCGACGAGATTATTTATTCGGTGCGGGGGGTAATTAAATCCATCGAGTTAGATGTCGGATCGGATCTAGATCCAACTCGGCGGATCTAGATTATGGTTGGATTAGGTTTTGTCGAGTATAAATTTTATATTTTAAAATCTTGACATGACCCGAGTCTCAATTCAAATCGGGTCGGGTCCAATTGGGTAATAACACTAAAAATGTGTGTGCATTCTCTTTTTTTGTTTAATATTTTGGATCGGATCGATTCTTCATGTTATTTTTATCAACTAGGCCTGATCCGAAACTCATCGGGTTCGAATCGATTTGGTTTGGAATTATGCATCTTGATTCTAATTGCCGATCGTAGCTTGATGCGCAAATAACATAAATTAATAATTCAAAATTCGTTGAGATCAATTAAAGGTGTAATCGTATCATTGTATAAAAAATATAATACATTCAATCATTATTACAAATTGGTTTAGAGTATAAAAAATGAAAAAAAATGAAAAATCAAAGAAATAATGAAAAGGCACCCCATTTTTGCGCCGCGTGCCATTTACGCTGTAAGCGCCATTCGCTGCAACTTTTCTTGTACGCCGCGCCATACGAAATAAAGGCGCAAACACCGCGCAACGCTGCATCTTGCGTCATGGCACGCGCCGTAAAGCACCTTTCATACAAACATCTTATAATGGCAGATATTTTTCATAACAACTTATAATAGCAGATACTACTCCAATTTGCACATATTTGAGAACTCGCTTCTCATAATAGCAGATATTTTTCATAACATTTGTTTTGACATTTTGCAAAAAACATCATCAAATATAATATCACAAGCATAAATTTCAAACATAATGGTCTTTAAAACTAAAACCTAAGATAATAGTACATGTTACGATAAATTAGAAATCTGAATTTGATTCAACAATCGTATTTTCTAAATCAACATCTGCATAATCAGATTTATAAGATTCAACCATTTCCTCGTCTTATTGATTAACAACTTATTTGATGCGACCATAATAGAAACAGACAGTTCAAAGTTCGTTGAAGACTAAAAAAACGTTCATTCGAGACTATTTGCTCAATGCAGCGGTAATTAGAATAAATAGTTTTAGAATAAATAGTTCAAAGCTAGTTCAAGATTAATTTGGAGAGTGCGACGAGATTATTTATTCGGTGCGGGGGGTAATTAAATCCATCGAGTTAGATGTCGGATCGGATCTAGATCCAACTCGGCGGATCTAGATTATGGTTGGATTAGGTTTTGTCGAGTATAAATTTTATATTTTAAAATCTTGACATGACCCGAGTCTCAATTCAAATCGGGTCGGGTCCAATTGGGTAATAACACTAAAAATGTGTGTGCATTCTCTTTTTTTGTTTAATATTTTGGATCGGATCGATTCTTCATGTTATTTTTATCAACTAGGCCTGATCCGAAACTCATCGGGTTCAAGTCGGGTTCGAATCGATTTGGTTTGGAATTATGCATCTTGATTCTAATTGCCGATCGTAGCTTGATGCGCAAATAACATAAATTAATAATTCAAAATTCGTTGAGATCAGTTAAAGGTGTAATCGTATCATTGTATAAAAAATATAATACATTCAATCATTATTACAAATTGGTTTAGAGTGTAAAAAATGAAAAAAAATGAAAAATCAAAGAAATAATGAAAAGGCACCCCATTTTTGCGCCGCGTGCCATTTACGCTGTAAGCGCCATTCGCTGCAACTTTTCTTGTACGCCGCGCCATACGAAATAAAGGCGCAAACACCGCGCAACGCTGCATCTTGCGTCATGGCACGCGCCGTAAAGCACCTTTCATACAAACATCTTATAATGGCAGATATTTTTCATAACAACTTATAATAGCAGATACTACTCCAATTTGCACATATTTGAGAACTCGCTTCTCATATTACTACTCATAGGCTCACTCCACAGTGGCGCTGACTCGCTACCATTAAATTTGACGTCCTTTCTTACTGCGCAACTTTGTAGGAGTTATTTATTGATATTTGTTCCAAACGAAGTTTCTGATCCAAGTTTACTCTCACACATCCTTAGTAGTAAGAACATGAGGGATTTATATAATTTTTTTAAAGGACTCAATAATTGTCGAGTCACTCTTTGGGAGAAAAAAGCATACCGTCATAGAGTCTATGACTCGTGCTGTGACTAAAAAATTCTCTCCATTTCGTCATCGACGTAAGTCTCAATTGTGGTCCTATAGATTCTCCAATTGTATTGGAATGTCAGATTGGTTTGTTTTCAACAAATGTTTCGAAATATTTATTGAAGATGCTATCCTCACCACCACATATTTAATCAATAAGGTGCCTCCAAAGGTTTCAAGATCTAAAACCCAATTGAACGGTATCATAAATTGTTTTCCCTCTTGGAGGCTTTTTATTGGTCTTCCACTTAAAAGTCTTTGAGTGTGTTGCATTTGTGCATATTCATAATGATGATAGAAGAAAACTAGATCCTATAGCTAGGCAATGTGCCTATGTTAGTCACCCTCTAATCAAAAAGGATACGAGTGATTTGATCCCATATTCAAGAGTTTATTTATCTCCATTGATGTTACCTTTTTTGAAAATAAAGCAATTTTCAAATTAAATCATCTTCGTGGAGAAGCCAAGTGAGATATAGATTTTAATTAATCGATTAACAGTTTCTTTCTTTTCAAATCACCTTGTTACAAAAAATTACCGAAATTTTAAAAGAACTAATGAACCTGACAATATGGACAGCAATGTTTCACACAATCAAACGTTGAAAATAGAAAGCAAATTATGTGTCATTACAGGATGAAGTTCAAGAAGAAGGGTAACGATCCGTAATTTTTCAATAGTTAAATATTGAATTTAATAAGATTTTGTAATTTAATATTGAAAAAAATTAAAACTTGTGATTTATTAATAAGTGAAATGACTAGAATGAATCTAATAGTGTTAATGTAAGGAAATTGGTAACTACTCTAAGGCTATGTCAATTAATTGAAATGATTACAAATATAAATTTTGGTTATAAATTGCAAATAAGAAGATAAACCAAATGTTGTATTAATTTGGAAAAAAAATATGTAATTAATAGTAATTGGATAAAATCAATGTTGTGTAAGTAGTCATAGCATTTGTTTGTACATAATAAACTTATAAATGTGATTAAATTAAGTAAAAGGTGACAATTGTTAACTGTTATCCATTTATTTAATATGTTGAATTAAAATTTATAATCAATTGCAATACATGTAATTAAATATCGTGTTAATGAATTAAGATGATAACTGTAGAATATAATGTAATAAAATGTATAGTAATGTCATTTATATTCATAAGGCAATAATTGATTAAATAATAAAAGTGAAATCAAGAATAAATGAATTTATTGGAATTTAAATTATAATTAGTAAATTATTACAGTTGAAACTGAACACTGTAATTAGTGTACTAATTAACATTGAATTGATATGGAAATTTGTTTCAAAGGATCATAAATTACTAAGTAATCAAAAATGATAAAATTTGTTAGTTATTAAATTTGAATTTGAAAAGTGATAAAATCAATTTAATAACAATTTAATCAATGTGTAAATAGCCATTTCGGCCACTGTCTCGGATTTCGACGAAACCAGTTTTATCGGATCCGTAACGGTGAATTATTGTAGAATTTCAAGTTTCGTAGCGATCGGATTTGTCGTTTGATCGTACGGACTCAAAATGCGTAGAAATCAATTTGAAATAAGCTGATTTTAAAAGCTAACTTCTTCATACGATAAAATTAGGACTTGAAACATATTCCATTGAGTTTGAAATATCAAAAACATCTGTTTTGATATGTGCGATGACTCATTTTCATTTCAGGAACGAAACGGGCTTTTCGGGTCGTTATTGTCATTTCGTACCAATTCGATGTGTTCATTCTTTCTTATCGGACCTTGTCTATATAAATATATTTTTTCTAAACCCTTACAGCCTTTCTGTTTCTTATTACAGTACGTACAACTCCACATGTTTGTTCCTCCTTCTCAAATAGCAGAAACCCAAATTTCTAGATTCAATTGCAAATCAAACTCAAATCGCAAAATTAAAACTCCTCAAAACCCTAACATATTATATGTCGTTGGAAAGCTCTCGACGAGTGCAATCCACTGCAGCAATTCTTTTTCAATTTGGTGCATCGTTTGACCAGAGATCTAGGATGAACCTCGGTCGTCCATTTCTAGAGTTTGCTATTCGACGGCGGATCTTTGACTATAGGACGATCAAGAAGTGCCATTGGGTAGAGAGGACAGAGCAACACCGATCCATGCTATTAGTCGTCGCAAACGTCGCCTCAATTCGCCAAAAATCGAGCATGTTCATTCACGTTGGGGGGCGGCGGCGTTGGGGTGGTCGGAGGTGATGGCAGTCTGGGCATGGACATGCCTGGTCATGGGCGAGAAGGTGGCGGGGTCTGATTGGGTTGCAGTCGATCGTGGCAGTCGGCGTTCTGATCGAAGGCGTGGCGGCTATGAAGAGAAGCTCGATCAGTATTGCCTGGAGCGGTTAGGGCTTGCATGTTGTTTCAGGTGACATGGCACCCGTTTCTTTTTTTATATATTTTTTCTTATTTTAATTTAAATATTTGAGTTCAATTGTTCTAACTTACATATCTTTTGCATACGAACTCGGATTCACGCACGTTTTGTTCCGTTGGGATCGTATCTAAATTTTGAACATTATGGAACTAGTTTGGTCAAATTCTGAAACTGTTCAAATTTTGGGCTATAATTGGATTTTAAATCGATTTGAAATCAAAGATGAGCGTTGTAACGGCCTGCTATTTTGGACATTTCGCGTCCGCACATGTCGGACTTGAATTGCTCAAAATATCAGATTGTTAGTTTATATTTGGCAAAATTCAACATATACAGTAGATAAAATAATCACAGACACAGAGTTATATAATGCAGCGGAAACAAAGAAATAGTAGTTAATGAAGCTACTATATAAATACATCAGAGTTAAACAAGGTACAACAGAAGTTCAGATACAATATTCAAATACAAGATCTGAATACATCACTATAATCAACTGAATATCTGAAAGCTAGATAGATAGCTGGATCTCCAAGCGAAGCTCCGACTCCAAAGGTGAGTCTCAAAAGCTGTATCACTCAGTCTGACCCGAGCGTAAAGCAAACCACAAAACACTCGAGTCAGGATTAACATTCTTATATCAACAAATCCAACTCAAATGAAATAACAACAGAAATACAAATAACTCAAAGGATGTTGGGATAATCATCCTCTAAGGATCCGTTAAACTATTTAATATGTAGTAATATTTCGCTATTATAATAATGTCTATAGTAAAATAAACTTACTTTTAAATAACATTAAGGCTTTACATTTTCCACCTTAACACGTAATAGCCTCAGTAGTCCATCCAGTATCAACGCATCTCCAGATCAGGAGACTACCCTAAATACTCCACGGGCTACGGGGGAAATCCAAACTCGTACAAGGCGCGCTATGTTAGATGACACGGCACAACTAGGCAATGTCGGGGTAGATATACCAATTACACTTTCAGGCCGGTGGTAACGCGTAGCAGCTATTGCCGCCCACCTCGAGCCACACCCCCTAATCAAAAGTGGCCACCGAATCAATCTCAAAGTCAGAATACAATAGCGAAGGAGTGTGTCCGATCAGAGGAGCGACCACATTAGCCCGTCAATTGCTTCTGTTTTAGCCACCTTATGCCAACTCACGGGAGTCGGGTCCACGTATATACCTCAATAGAACTTCGTCATCATCCTACTTCATTCTGAAATCTCCACCGCATATACGGTTGTTAAAGTGGTTTTCGGAGTTGGCAAAGAGTATGACAACTTTCGATCCCGGTCTCTTTAACAACCAAACGTTATTATTACACCGCGATCATTTCAAAATAATTTATACTTTAAACCAAAATATCATTGCCATTTCAAAACCATATAAATATGATATCATTTTCATTTCAAATATATCCTTTTCCAAAATCATATCACTTTCAAAGTTATAACACTTCGAAATCAAAACACTTAAAATTATAACACTTTCAAAACATAATACTTTGAAATTCATAACTTTGAAAACATAACTTCCACCACCAAAACAGTTACATATTAAAATACATTATTTAATAAAATAGCTTCTTCAATTTCAAAAATCAATTCCAAAACAACTCGAATTCCACAATTCTAGATTTAACCAAATCTCAAATCATAAATTTCAATTCAATTCAATTTCCAAATAACCCATTCCAAATTATATCGATTTCAAAACAGATTTGATCCATAAAATAACCATTTCAAATTCAGTATATTTTAACTTTAAGTATTCAACAATTTCAAAACTAAGTTTGATAATTTCATATATATATATATATATATATATATATATATATATCAAATTCAATTTTCTATTTTTTAGTTTTGAAACATTACTTAATAAGTCCATTATCATTTAAATAAAACCCAAATTACAAATAACTAAATGTTTCCTTCAATTTATTTATACTTGAAATATTTATTTAATTCACCTTAAACCAAAATCAAGTTATAAAATCATATCCTTTAGAAATCTCAAATTCAATAAGTTTCAAATCGATTTAATTGAATAAATTCTTAATTAAATACCATTTCATATCAATTTCAAATCTATCTTTCCAACCTTAATTTATTAAAAATCAATATAAACTCTATATTAAAATATAATTTAAATAAATGCTTAACCATATTATATTTTAATAAAATCAAACTTTGTTATTAAACTTATTTTATATTAAAACAAATTTATATATAACTTAAATCAAGAATTTGACTATATATATAAAATAACATTTACATAATATCTAAAATAAATATTTATATAAAACCATATATTTCTTTCCAAAACCATAGAAATCATTTCAAAATATTTATGTATAGACCAACGGTGTCTGTATATAATTTTCTATCATATGGTCAAGTCATACGGATATTTATCATTTCAATCCGTAATTTAAATATAAATACAGGTATATATCATTTCAACCCGTAATCCCAAATTCAATTCAATGAAAATCGTTTGGGTTTATCATTTCAACCCATAATTATTATCTCCTATTCTAAAGTCCATTCGAGTATGTATCATTTCAACCCATAGTGAATTCTATACTAACAGGGAACTTGTAGAGTGCTAAGAGATATGATAATAATATAACAGATAATGATGTCAGATGTCACAAGTGAACAGATACATATAATAGCATATATATAGCAATGTAAATAACTAACAACAGCATATTTCAATTGTCGTTTCAATTGAAATCAAATTTAATAAATATAAGAACGTTAATCGTAAGTGATTGCTCACCTTTCGAGGCTAAAGATGAACTAGAATGAAAGCGAATGGATACGGACCAACACACAGGTCGAACAAGCGAGATGGTGACAAGGCTATGCAGACATTTACAAAAATGAAATTACAACTATGTATTCAAATTGCAGATTGTATATATATGCAGACTATATTGGTTATACAAACCAATATATATATATATATATATATATATATATATATATATAATTTTCATAAACACACAAATTCATAACAACAGATAAAATAGAACGTGTATATATAACTATATTTTATAACTAACGCATATTTTTTTATAGATATATATATATATATATTTAAGCAGACAGAAAATATAGCTAATATATAACTTAAACCCATATATATACGTACCCACTCACAGCTGCAATGCAGACATAAGGAATGGCTCACCCACGTCAGTACCGAGGCAACGGTGCCGAGCTTCGGCTTACGAAGGGTTCACGGTCAGATCTGGTTGCTAGTGAGGCACATGGCCAGGGCTTGGGTGGTGGCACGTGTTGAAGTCGGGTTTGGATCTCGGTGAGGAGCGGCTGCTCGTGGTGGCTCTCTGTAATGTCTGTTAGAAGAAGAGCTCGAGTCGGAGGCGGTGGCGTGAGAGGCCGAGCGGGGTTCGGAGCACGGGAAGATGGAGGTTGGGTCGCTGGTTTTGGTGCAGGAATGGCTAGGTGGTGAACGGGTTGTGCGTGCTATAGGGGCTGGCGATTGGAACCATGAGCAAAAAAAAAAACAGAGAAGGGTTTTGCTTTGGAAAAATAGAGTATGCATGGGTGAAGTTTCAAAAAGAACGCATGCAAATTTGAAATGTTATGAGCACCGTCCATTGCCTTTTTTTTAAGCAGAGAAGCATGTTCTCTGGCACAACTTTATATAAACAATACATGTGCTTTATAATTATTACTATATAGACTAGTACAAAAGAAAGAGAAACAGATGGAAGAGAATACGTGCAGTAGGCGGGGAAAAGAAAGTGAATACGTCACACTGTTCTGTTTCTAAAGAACAGACTCCCTTTTTGAACGAACAAAAAAAAAAAGCAAAGCGAAAATGATATTTTGACACCGGATTGGTTAAATTAAATGATTTTAGTTAAATGATATTTTAAATCCTAGAGGTAGAAAAAATTATATTATGTTAAATTCTAGGGTTAAAAAAAGCAAAGCGAAAATGACCATAGGGTGGAAAATTATATATGGACACAGATTGGTTAAATTAAATGATTTTAAATCCTAAAATTTTGAATTTAGTTAAATGATATTTTGAAAAAAATTGATTAATATAAACTGAATTATTTTGAAAATCCAAGTTTTAAATGTAAAATTGAAATTGGTTTAAATTGAAATTTTAAAGTTAGATTAGAAGTATAATGGAATTTATCGAAATTGAGTTATTGAAAACGTTTGAAAATGTAACTTTGAAATCTACTAAATTTGAAATAGTTTGGATTTATTGTTCTAACTTGAATTTGAAATCAATACTGGTTAAATGGTTTAAATGAGAATTTGTATTGAAGGACAAGTTTAGTTTGTTGATTTGAAAGCTGGACATGGTCCAGATGTGTTGAAGTGAAAGAAATAATTTAGTTTGATATTAATTTCAAATTTACCATTTTAATAAGAACTGTTTAAAAATATATTATTTTAAATCCTGATTATTAAGATTTTCAAACTATTAAACTAATTTAATCTATTTTAAAGTATTTTAATCAATTTAAACTATTTTAATTTATTTTAATCTATTTAATTTATTTTAACCTATTTTAAACTAATTATCCCATTTTAATCTATTTTGAGTCTATTTAATCTATTTTAAATTCATTTAAACTATTTTTAATTTATTTTTTTAACTATTTTAGAGCATTTTAACTATTTAAAAAATTATTTTAACCATGTTAAACTATTTAATCTATGTATAACTACCTAAACTATTTTCTAAATTTCAAACCAAGTAAAGTGGAAGTGTTTATATTCAAATCCTTGATTTAAAAGCGCATACGGTTAAATGATGTTATACCCTAAGTTGGGATTTAAATGACATATTTGATTGGATATGACGAATTTGAAATGAGGGCTTAACCTATTTTGAAAATATAATTTTGAAAGAAAATATGATTTTGGAAGTGATATGATTTCAAATGTGATATGATTTCGAAGATGAATATGATTTCGAAAGTGAATATGATTTCGGAAGGTGATATGGTGTAACGACCTGAGAATTTTAACAGTTTTAATAACGTAATTAACAAAATTTTCTTAAAATCTAAATAATAAAAATTTGATATTTGAGATGCGTCCATTTACATATAGTAAATGGTAAAATTTATTGAAAATTTTGAAAGTTAGTTTATTTGTGAAATTTCAAGTTTTGAATTTAAATCAGTTAATTGTTGAAAATAAAAATTTTGAAATCTGAATATTTTTCTATGCTAAAAATGTTGATCATTTTCTGAGTGATATGTCGTAATTCATTTCGTAAAATTTGGTCTGTTATAGCTCCGGTTATCTTATTTTCGACGTTTCAGCAGCAGTTTCACTGCTTCAACAGCAAAAAATTGAGTTTTATAACTTGATCGTGTCGCAGATATCTGTATGTCATTTTATTCGCCTCGTCGTGCCGATCTCCGCAGTATATTCATTCCTGTATTTTGACGTCCGGTACACGACAAAAAACAGTTTGTCGTAACGATGCTGTATTTGTGCCTTTTGTTTTCTTGTGCCTTTCAAAATCTCCAACCGTGTAAAACAATTTGTAATTGCTTTATTAATTTCAAAAACAACTTTTGACCCTTCACATTTCATTGATTTTATATTTATATATATTCTTGTGTCTTTTCATTTTGCTCTTCCCTGTTCATTTTAAAAAGAAAATAAAAGAGGTAAGCATATGTCTTCTTCTCGAAACAACCCGTGTCAATCTTCCATTTTTCATGAAGCAAGCATGCTTCCTCGTCATCCAAACTCTTCCTGCGCCCATCCCAAATCAAACCAAAAGTCAGACCCGAAGCTGGCCCGTGTTTTCCCCCTCCATGACCCAAAGCACCCCACATCACCCACCCTGAAGCCATCTATCTTTTCCCATGTCAGACCCGTGCCTCCCCTTCCATGACCTGAAGCGCCTCCAGCCAAAAACCCTTCGTGACTCGAAGCAGAACCAAAGCTCCAATGCCTTAACCACTTGAACCCATCAAATCTCGGCCTCGGGTTTTCTCTTCCCTGACCCAAGTAAATTCTTTTTTTGCCCAAGCCACACCTAGGTTTTTGCCACTCCGACTCGAAGCAATCCAGATCTTTCCCTGAACCACCTTGTCATGAGATGCTCCGCCTATCTCCTCCGACCAGAGGCCGCGCCCATTCTCTCTGACCTACCTGACAGCCTTCCCTTCTTGTTTTATATACACACACACGTTATGTGTGTGTATGTTGTCAGAAGCTCATATTGCTTGTCTTCATGCTATTGCAAACTGTCATACGTTATGCATATTTATATATGCAGTGCAATTATTTGTTGCTGAGTTTTGTATATATTAATGTATATTGTTGCACAGATTCCCTTACTACTGTGCACGTGTGATGTGTGTATGTTTCACATACATGTACGCAAGCCACCTGATACAACACATATATATGCGAAGAGTTTTTTTGTGTGTGTGTGTGTATGATGTATATATTTTGGCTGAAGGATATATATATATATATATATATACATATATATATGATATATATATATATATATATATATGTTTTCGTCAAAATTATCGTGCTAAATCTGTTTTGCTTGTCGCGGCTAATTGACTTGTCGTGTCGTGTTCGTACCTGTGTCAGTTGCTTTGCGATTCCATCGTTCTCTAGTCTCGAAAGGTGGTCAATCACTCACGATTAATGTTCTTATGCTTAGTAAATCGATTTCATATGAAATAACAATTTAAATGTGTTGTTAAATTAGAATTGTTAGTTATTTAACTGTTAAATATGATATGTTGACATTTTAAATTGATCACTTGCACTGTTTTAAATCTCGGCTATCTCAGCCGATATCTCAGCCGAGATCTCGGTTGAAGCCTTGGGAGAAACAAAACATGAGATAACAGTTGATATCTCATTCGATTATATCGGCCGAAATTTACATATATCGACCGATATTTGGAGCGAAACGATATTCCAAGATATCTTCGATATATTATTTTTTTCCGAAAAAATAGGCCTATCTCAGTCTATCATAAAAAAATGAACAAAGCTTTTTTCATTCTGATTCAACTTTTCAAAAGATCACGTTCCTTGTCAAAATATCGAACTCCCTCTTCTCCAGAGAAAAAAATCGAACTCCCTCTTCTAACATCCGACAGCTCGCGGTTGCTTTCAATTTTCGACTACTCGATCTCGCTTTTGACAGCCTGCAGCTTCGTCTGCGACCAATCTCTCTACTCTACATGTATGTAAATTAGGCTTGTTTCTATTTTAATAAAATTCAATTTTTCAAAAAATTGAATATACAATATATTTATAGTAGATTTGCAAGTAGATTTAGTTTGTTATTCTTACTGCATAACCTTCTACAAGTAGATTTGCATTGCCTGAAACCCTTCCATTTCTGATATCTCTTATATGCATTTGCTTTTATTTGCATCAGTTCCTGATACTGTTATTATGTTATTCTTACTGCATATCTGTAATTGTATAGAACCTGCTCTTTTTTAGTTAATTTGTTGTCTTTCATCTACTTATATATAGTTGCTAAAAATGATGATGTTTTGTAACTTTTGTTGAATAATTTCATATAGTTGAAGTATAATTGCATTAATATTTTTCAGTTAGAATAGTGGAGATTAGTTGCAGTAATTCGGTAAATGTTAAATAAACCGATATCATTCATTTTTTGCTATAAATTATGTGATATGTTATACTCCGATATGGTCCCGAGATGAACTTTAGGTCCGACATATAAATCCGATATTGGTGCCCGAGATGCACCGATCTCGTCCGAAATCTCCCCCGATACGATACCGAGTCACTAAAATCGCCGAGACGAAACATGTCTGATATCCAAGATTTAAAACCTTGATCACTTATGCAAATTGACACCATTATATGTAAACTAACTATTTTATTTAAATTGTTATTGATCATACATGCTAGAAATTTTTATGATATGTTGTTTCATTTTATTGTTCTCATTCTACAATTTTCCTTAGTTTTAGGAATCACTACGGGTTGAAATGATACATACCCGAATAGACGGTAGATTATGGAAAAATCGTTATGCGTTGAAATGATAGATCCAAGTAGTTTTCATTTGATTATTGAAATTGTAGGATTGCGGGTTTAATGATATAAACCCATAAATTTAAATTATTACGGATTGAAATGATAAATATATGTATCACTTAACCATAGGATAGAAAATTATATACGGACACCGTTGGTCTGTTTTGAAAATGATTCCTAAGGTTTTATTTTAATATTTTAAAATTTTAGAATTTTAAAATTATATGTTTTGGAAATTTTAAAATTATAAGTTTAGTTTAAAAATGTCAATTATAAAATTTTACTTATAATTTTATTATTATTTTAAATATATAAAACAAGATTTAAAATAGATTTAAATAAAAGGTTTAGTTTATTTTAAATTTTATGAAATAAAATTAACTTAATATATATAATATTTTAAAAAAAGTTTACTTAAAATTTATATTTAAATTAGATTTTTTTTATATCTTTAATAAATTAAGAAGGTTGGAAAGGTAAATTGGTATTTTTTTGAAACTTAAATTGGTTAATAATTGAATTTAAATAAGGATTTATTTGGAACTTAATGATTTTGAATATTTAAAGTATGGTTTATAACTTGGTGTAATAAAAGGTGATTAAATGAATACTTTCGAATTTAAATAAAATTAAAATTGAATATTTAATTTGATTTAAATTTGTAATTGAGATTTTATTTAAAAAGGTATAAAGTGATATTTATAAGATGACCATGGTGCGAAATAAACGTTTGGTTGTTAAAGAGAACGGAATCGGATATTTTCATACTCTCTGGCAATACCGAAAACCACTTTAACAACTGTGTACGTGGTGAAAATTCCAGAACGAAGTACGATGGTTTGACGAACGATTCTGTACGAGGTATTAACACAGCCATGACTCCCGCGAGTCAGCTTGATGTGGCTAAAACAAGAGCTATACCTGCACCAAGAGAGGTCGCACCTCCGATCGGACACATTTTTTCGAAACCATTCTATTACTTTGTGATTTGACTGGTGCGCATCTTTGATTATGGAAGTGTGTCTCGAGATGGACGGGAGGTGGGCAGTAGTAGCTGTTATGCGTTACCACCAGCCCGGTTCTCCAAAAGATAGAATCATATTCTAGGCATTGCCTCGCGTACCTTGTCACATGCCTTATCGCGCTTTCTACGAGTTGTTTTGTACCGTACCTATGGAGTGCCCTCTGATAGCCCTTTAGTTTACGGAGGAATTAGGGTACTATATAGACTACGAGAATATATAAAATTGTATTAAGGGGATATGAGTAATGCCTTAACGTTATTTTGATATTTTACTTTACTGTAAACATTATATATAGAGCGTATTGTACTATGTATGTCAATAGTTTATAGGATCCTTTAAGTTATATTGCATTTACTTGACATTTCACTTGAGTTTGATTTATCTGCATAAGAATGCTAATCTTGACTCGAGTGTTTTGTGTTTTGTTTTACGCTCGAGTCAGCCTGAGTGTCACAGCTTTTGAGACTCATCCATTGGAGCTTGGAGTTCGCTTGAAAGATCTATCTTATCTATTTCAGCTTTCAGTTTATTTTTGTTATTTTCAGTTGTATGTTTCAGACTTGTCATTTGCTTTTGTACTAGAGACTTCTGTGTATTGGGATATCTGTTGTATTCTTTTTTGGACTATGTTATTTCTGTAGTAGCTTCATGAACTACTATTTATCTATTCCGCTGCTTATTATTGTAAACTTTGTGTCTGTGATTCTGTGATTGATTTATTTACTGTATATGCTAAGCTATGCCAAATATATATATTAACAATCCGTTGTTTTTGGTGATTCAAGTCTGACATGTGTAGATTATTGTCGATTTAAATGGTTCAAAATAATGGGTCGTTACATATGGTTTGAATTGAATATGATACTTTTATATCAGTTATGAATCGGTTTTGAAAATGTAAAAGAACTGTGCGGTGTGAAATAAGCATTTAGTTGTTAAAGAGACCGGGATCAGATATTGTCATACTCTCTGTCAATTTCCAAAACCACTTTAACAACTGTATACGCGGTGAAAATTACAGAATGAAGTAGGATGGTTTGGCGAACGATTCTGTATAAGATATTTACTTAACCCTGACTCCCGTGAGCCAGTTGGATATGGCTAAAAAAGAAGTCATGCCGGGCCAAGTGAGGTCGCGCCTCCGATCGCACACATTTTTTCGGTACCATATTATGACTTTGTAATTGATTTGGTGGTCACCCTTGATTTTGATTATGGAAGTGTGTTCCAAGAAGGACGGCAGTATCCTACCATGGGCATTGCCTCGCATGCCTTACCACATGTCTTATCGCGCCTTCCACTAGTTTGGTTTGTACCGTACCTATGGAGTGCTATGTGAGTATCCCATCAGTTTGGTGGGGCTTACAGTATATGTATAGACTACGGGAATATATAAATATATAAAAATGTGTTTAAGGAATATGAATAACGTCTTAACGCTATTTTAATATTTTACTGTAGACATTATTATAATAGCGTATTTTACTATGTATGTGGATAGTTTAACGGATCCTTAAGAGATGAAATATCGAACATTTCTTAAGTTATTGCACTCACGTTAGATACTGGATAGGAGATGTCAAACCCCGTAAACATCTCTGACGCCGTCACGCTCATATTTATTCACTGCTGATTTAACTTACATAAGATATTTTAGTTCTGACTCGAGTGTTTTGTCTTTTCAATTCGCTCGGGTCGGTCTGAGTTTTTCAGTGTATCGAAGACTGCTTTTCTGGAGGACAAAGACGGAGATTTGTATATTATCTTTATTTATTACATTTATTCCACTACATAATTTTGTTCCGCTGCATTTTATTTATTTCTGCTGTATGTAACTATGATTATGTATTGTAAAAATGTAATCAAATATTATTCGTAAAACAGCTTCATGAACTGTTTATTTTATTATATTTTATCAATCCGTTGTGAGATTCTGTGTTTTGTTTTTTCTTTCATTTCTCTTCTTTTCTTATTTACCTCATAACAGTCCTCCCTTCTGAGTCTAACGTGTGCGATTTATCGTCGATTTAAACCGTTCAAAAAGATGAGTCATTACAAGAAGAATTAGTTTTGGATGATATTCATTACAAAGTAAAAGGCCACGTGAGAAATACCCAAATAAAAGACCGATAACTTATAGCACGACCAAGAAGCTGATACAAAACAAATCTAAAGGTAGCTCTAATTTTAATTCTAGCCTCATCAAACTCATTCTTAATTCAGATTCCACTTCAGAGTCACATAAATCCATTAATCTTAGAAACTGTATAGAACTTGAACAAACATCTTTAAAACAATTTTATATCCTATCCAACTAGGTCTTCATCTTTTTGGACTTTATTTCGAAAGGGTCATGCTTCGTTATTCAAGAAATATACAACAAACTTTAGAAATTTCTGAATGGAATGAAGTGGTTGTTGAAGAAATGAGAACTCTAGAAAAGAACAAAATTTCAGGAACTGTGAAACCTTTAAAGGACAAAAAAACTATGGTAGTACGCAGGTGGATATTTATAGTGAAGTCAATTTTGATGGTTCTCTTAAAAGATGAAGCTCGATCCTCGATGGGTTGACAAAAGGTTTTACACAAATCTAGGATATTGATTTCATTTTCTCAAAACATTCTTTTCAATCGTCGAGTTGAATATTCTAGAAATATTACCTTCTCTTACAACATACTTGGATTGGCCAATGCATTCACCTAGAACTATAGAGATCTTGCACAAGCAAACTTTATACAATTTTATATCATCACACTCAGTCTTCGTCCTTTCGGACGTTATGTCAAAGGTATCACATGTGGTTATTCCAAAAATATACAAGCTTTAGAGGTCTTGAATGTAAGGAAGCGGTTGTCAAAGAAACGAGAGCTCTAGAAAAGAATAAGGCTAGAAATTTTGTGAAACCTTCAAAGGAAAAGACTATGCAGTAGGATGCAAATGGATATTCATTGTAAAATATAAATCTGACGGTTGCCCTGATAGATATGATCGGTTGACAAAAAGGTTTTGCACAAATCTATGGTATTGATTTTTTCAAGACATTTTCGATGGTCGATAGGATGCAAATGGATATTCATTGTAAAATATAAATTTGACGGTTGTCTTGGTAGATATGATCGGTTGACAAAAAGGTTTTGCACAAATCATCGGTATTGATTTTGCCAAGGCATTTTCGACGGTCAAGTCGAATATTTTAGAAGTATTACTTTCTCTTGTAATAAATTTGGATTGATCGTTGCATAACTTGGATGTCAAGAATGCCTGCTTAAATGGTGATTTCGAATAAGTGTACATGGATGCACCTCTGGGGTATGATAATAGGTTCTCAAGGAGAAATTGCAAGTTGAAAAAAAAAATACATGGTATCAAACAATCTTCGATAATTGGTTCGAGAGATTCAAAAAATTATTGAGAAAACAAAAGATATTTGGAATGGACGATCTAACCACACATTGTCGAGTAATTGTATTGATTGTGTATGTAGTTATCATCATTAAGGGTGATGCTCACAAAACGAATGAATTGAAGAAAAATCTATCATACAAGTTTGAGATCAAGATCGTGGGCAATTAGGTATTTTCTTGGGATGGAGATTGCTAGATCAAATAAAGATATTTTACTTTCCCATCGAAAATGTATAGTAGATCTCTTAAAAAAATGAAATGACAGGATGTAAGTCGTCAAACTCGGCCATATTGAATTTACTCAAAATTAAAAAATATCATGGAAGGGGTTTCCATAATAAAAATCAATACACCGTTTGGTCTGATGAGAAAATTGAATTATTATCTCACCCTAGACCAAATTTCTCCTCTGTTGCTAATTCGATGAGTCAACTTCATGAATTCGATGAGTCAGCTTCATGCATTCTCCTTACAATGAACATATGAAAGTTAGCTATAGAAGTCTAAGATACTATTGAGAGATTCAAGGAAAGACCTCTGGAATAAGGCCAGGATAAAGATGATCAACGCGGACCAACAATATGTATTGATGCAGATTTGGCAGGATCCAATATTCATAGAAAGCCCACTTTTGGATACCGCACATTTCCATAGGGAAATTTGATAGCTGGAAAAAGTTCAAAACTAGAAGCAATTGCAGAAGAATACAAGATAATGACATGTGGAGATGTAAGATGATTATAATTTGATTAAAACGGGTGTTGGAGGAACATGGTAGATAAATGGCATTTCCCATGAAATTGTTTTGTGACAACAAGACTACAATTCGAAGTGTTAGATTTTGATGATACAATATTTCGATATTAAAGAAGATTTGAAAGAAATTGTTGATTTCGATGATATTATATTTTTTAAATAAAGAAAATTTGAAAAATATTTGAAATAATGACTCAAATATTTTTTTTATTGTAATAAAGATAGCAATGAACTATCTTCATGAGAAGGAGAGAGGTTTGGAAGATTGAATTAATCAAACAATTCTCTAATCATCCGATTAAAGAAGAAATCTTATAAAGTGCGTGCAAACTGGAGAAAACTGAAAAGTCAAATGGATAAACATTTACCTAATAGAAGAATTAATGAGGCATTGATTTATGACCATAATATTACTTCAACCCTAAGTAATAATCTCTATATAAACATAGTCATTTGTACAGATTAGAACCATACTCTCAAGTTGTATTTCTTATTCTCCTTCTTAGTCTCCATTGTCGATCTTGTAAAATTCCCTTTTCATAGAAGTGATAAAATCTCCTCTTCCCATAGTAAATGTATATTATCGCACGATAGTGGAACCACTATAAATCCATATGTGAACTCTCTATTTGATTTCTTCTGTGATTTGATGTTTTGTACTCTCATGTTGTTGTTTGTTTTATCGCACTATAACACGTCTTATTGCTTCCGCATTTATTTAAATTGGTTTATAGTCATTTATGTAAAATTATCTCAGTTGTCTAGTATCAGAGATTTGAAGGTGGTCGTTGAAGCGGGGTTAGACCTACCTAGGAGTATGCACCATACACTACGGATTCATATGCAGCATCTGATTTGCAGTCGACTATAGAGAAGCAGAGCGGAGAATAATTTTGAAAAAAGGCAGTTGAAGATGAAGACGGTGTTGAGAAGAAATCGTGTACATCGGGTTGTGTTTGATGCAGAATCATTGCCAGTGGATATATCATAATTGGAAAGGAAGAAGATGGAAGAATGGACATTTACTACTCTTCAACTGACCATGGTGAGAACGTCATCCTAAAGATCAGTCGTAAAACTACCGCTAGAGGCTTATGAAAGAAATTGAAGGATCTCTACATGAAGAAGTCGCTCACGGATAGGCTAATTTTGTTGAAGACTTTCTTCACTTACAAGATGCGGGAAGGCATGTAGTTGAAAACAGATCTTAACTTCTTCGATGACTTGATGATGAAGATGAAAGCTGTTAATTTGAATGCGAACGAAGAACAAAAAGCTATGGTGGTATTGTGCTCTCTTACAGAGCAAAAGCACGCTGACATTAGAAAATGTGAAGACGGGCCTCCTGAGTGAAGAGATGAGCAAATGAAGCTTATGAGCAAAAGTGCAGAAACTAGTAGTAGTTAAGGGTTCATAAAGAGAGGAAAGGGGAGAAGGGGAATAATTTCAGAAGGTGTTCCAAGTCGAGGAAGCCTGTAAGTGGTTGAAGGCAAGCCTAAAGACAATAGTTGTCACCATTGTAAGAAGCATGACCACTAGAAGAAAGATTGTTGAGAAAGAGAAACGAAACGAATCTCTTCAACTATTACAGTGGAAAAGGTCGTTACTGATGATGTGTTGGTTGTATCTGTTTTCGATGTATCAGATCATTGGGTGCTGGATTCAGAGATGTCTTTCCACATGACGCCTAAAAAGGAGTATTTTTGTTCTTATGAAGGTAAGGAGGAAAGGGTCATATTGATGGGGATCGATGCTACTTGCAAGTCATTAGAAGTATGATCAATGTGTATTTCATGCACGATGGCGTAGTGCGCACTATCACTAGAGTTCGCTATGTTTTAAGTTTAAGTAAATCTCTTCTATCTACAGGTCGGCTAGCATCTTTGGGTTGTAGGATTACGATAGAGTCGGATAGCTTGAAGGTGACATGTTGTGCTCTTGTATTAACGAGAGGTGTAATGACCCAGAATCTTTATCTGCTGAAAGGTCTACAGTCCTTGGATAGTCGTGTGTTGGAGTTGATAGTTCACGAGCTTTGGATGCCACCAGATTTTAACATCTCATATTGTGTCATGTTTCGAAGAAGAGTTTGGAGCTGCTTCATAGAAACAAGATGATCAAGAATGAAAGCTTCAACCATTTAGAAGTATACCATGAGTGCATTGGAGAAGCAGATGAAGATTTTTTTTAGTGTCGGTAAACATGAGTCCAAAGGAGTATTAGAGTATGTTCATATTGATGTTTAAGGACCGGTAATACAGCTTCTACTGGAGGAACTAAGTATTTTATCTGTTTTATCAATAACTACTCTCGGAATGTTTGGGTGTTCATGAAGAAAGCTAAGTCAAAGTCGTTTGAGAAATTCAAAACTTGAAAGGCACTACTAGAGAATGAAATCAAAAGAAAGTTGAAGGTGCTGAAATGCGACAATGGCGGTGAGTTTGTTTTTAAGGAGTTCATAGATTTCTGATGGAATTTAAAGACATTTCGCTACATCAGAAGATCCGCAATCAAATGGAGTCGCGGAAAGGATGAATAGGACTCTACTGGAGAAAGCACGTTGTTTGATATTGACGGCGAATTTATCTAGAGGCTTTTGAACTGAAGCTTTATTCACTGCGGCGTATATTATAATCAAATTTCGTGCTTAGCCATTGATGAGAAGATTCCAGAGGAAATGTGTAAAGTTACATCTCTGCATATTAGTTATTTTCGCATATTTAGTAGTCATGTGTATATTCGCCATATAGAAAATGAAAAGTTGGAGGCTAGAACCTATCAAAGCATATGTTTGGACTATACAGAAGGCATCAAAGGGTCGCATTTGAAACCATATAGATAAGGTAGTGCACTTTAGACATATCACATTTGATGAGTCCACTATGTTTAAGCCGAAGGAGAATCATCTAGTTCAATAGATTCAGAAGTTGAAAGGTCTAAGGAAATGGAAACTATTCCTACATATCAGCCTACTAGTAGAGTCAGAGCTGCAAAAGACGACAGGGTAATTGCAGTCATTGATCACATGAAGATCCATAAAATTCCTTTAGCAATGATGGTGATGGTCGTGAAGCTAGAGATGATTCAGCTCAAGATGGAGTTGATAGAAGCTTTGGTGAAATTACACTTATTCAAGCCCACTCTAGAGTTAGAAGGCCACCAAATAAGTTGGAGACTGAAACTATGCAAATCTTAGTCTTGATGATCAGTTTGACTACGCACTAGTATTAATTTGAATATTCTTTCATTTTCATATTTTATAGTATTTTCTATAGTATTATATTACTAATTCTAAGAAATTACACTTGGAATGGAGATAAAAATTGTCTTTATTGTTACTTCAATAACAAGTATCTTTGATTTAATATAATATATAGTGCAAGATGAACCTTTCGACCTTGAAGAAGCAATGACTTCGAGTGTCATCTCGAAATAGATGCATGCTACGGGGGAGGAGATAGATTCGTTGAAGAAGAATCAGACTTGAAAATTGGTAGGAGATAAATTACACTTGGAATGGAGATAAAAATTGTCTTTATTGTTACTTCAATAACTTCAATAACAAGTATCTTTGATTTAATATAATATATAGTGCAAGATGAACCTTTCGACCTTGAAGAAGCTATGAGTTCGAGTGTCATCTCGAAATAAATGCATGCTATGGGGGAGGAGATAGATTCGTTGAAGAAGAATCAAACTTGAAAATTGGTACCATCTACTCAAGGAAGCCGAGCCATATGATGCAAGTGGGTATATAAAATGAAGGACAATGGAAGATACAAGGCTAGACTTGTTGCAAAAGGATTTTCATATAGGAAGAGTATGGAGTATGATGAGGTGTTTGCTACAGTTGTTAGACATACTTTTATTCGAATATTGCTAGTTATAGTTGCAACTCACGACATGAAGTTGGAACAATTAGACGTAAGGACAATCATTTTGCACGGAGACTTAGAGAAGGCCATCTATATAAAGCATCAGGAAGATTTGTAGAGGATGGAAAAAAGGAATGAGTTTGCAAACTGAAGAAATCTATATATGGCTTGAAGTAGTCATCTAAGCAATGATACAAGAGGTTTGACTCTTTTATGCTTACTCTTGGTTTTGATAGATTAAAGACGTTTGCATTTATTTTAAGCATATGAATGATAGTAACTGAATATATTTACTCTTTTATGTGTACGATATGCTAATCGCTTTCAAGGACAAACCTGAAATTGACAGGTTAAAATTGAAGCTAAATGTGGAATTCGAGATGAATGACCTTGGTGAAGCAAAGAAGATTTTAGATATGGAATTCCAAAGAGAGAGAAAGCTGAAGATGTTGAGATTGACACAAAAAGAATATATCCAGAAAGTGTTTGCTTGATTTAGCATGGAGAAGGCAAAAGCAATAAGTACTCTCATGCCTTTGCATGTTTAGCTTTCAGAGAAGAGCTCTCTGATCTAAAGACGAAGACCAAGCTTATATTGAGAAGGTACCTTATGCTAGTGCGGTTAAAAGCTTGAAAGCTTATATTGAGAAGGTATCTTATGCTAGTGCGGTTAAAAGCTTGAAAGGTTAAAAACTTGATGTATGTCATGGTCTGCACGATACCAGATATTGCACAGATGGTTGGTTTGGTTAGTAGTTATATGGCTAATTCGGAGAAACCGCATTGGGAAGTAGTGAAGTACATTTTGAGGTATCTTAGAGGAACAACAGATTATGGGCTTTTTTTTACGGTAAATAGAAAGATTTCAGTTCGGTTGGATTTTATGATTCTAATTATGTCGGAGATAGAGATCGAAAAAAGTCAACCTCGGGTTACGTCTTTACACTTGGAAAGACGGCCATTAGTTGGAGAGTGAAATTGCAGACTATAGTTGTCTTGTCTACCACAGAGACGAAATTGATAGCTGTTGTTGAAGCAGCTAAAGAAACACTTTACTTGAAGTGATAGTTGTGTGATTTAGGTTTTGTTCATGGAAGTATAGTAGCAAATTGCGACAATCAAAGCGCAATACATCTGACTGAGAATCTGACATTTAGTTCAAAGACGAAGCATAAAAAGGTAAGAGAGTCTTTTCCTGTCTCTATGAATGAAGAAAAGCAACTACATCTTCAGATAATTCACATTGAAAAGAATGCAACAGACATGTTTACTAAGTCCTTGCCTGTTGCAAAGTTCGAGCATTACTCGAACTTGATTCGCTGGCTGAGGTGTTAGGTGCTACTTGATAACACATGGGGGACTGAGTTGGTAGATGGAGACGTTGGTGGAGATTGATAGGTCCTATATGGAAAGGGTATTTTCAACACTTCGTTGGCGAGCAATGGTCTTACCAGAGTTCCTTGACAAAGTGCAATGGATGATAGTAATGCCGAAGCTCATTGGGGAAGTATCCATGGTATTTTATTTGAGAGTTGTTTAGAGTAAAAGGATGTAGGTGGAGTTTGGATAGAAAATTAGAAATATAGTATCACATGAAAATTGTTAGATATCGATGATATAATATTTTCATATTAAAAAAGGTTTGAAAGATATTGTTGATTTAAGGGATGTTATATTTCCAAGTAAAAGAAATTTGGAAGATATTTGAGATAATGACTCAAATATATTAAAACTTTTATTGTATTAAAGATGTCAATTCCTTAACCAGTTGACTAAAGAAGGAATCTTATCAGGCGCGTGCAAATTGAAAGAAACTGGAAAGTCAAACAAATAAACGTTTCCCAAAAGAATAAAAGAAGTGATGAGGCGTTGATTTATAAGTTATAACCATAAATCAATTACTTCAACCCTAAGTAATAATCTATATATAAAGATGGTCATTCTATAAAGATTAGAATCATTCTCCTCCCAAGTTGTATTTCTTATTCTTCTTCTTAACCTCCATTATCAATCTTGTAAAATTCTCTTTTCTTACAAAGTAATAAAATCTCCTCTTCGAAGTGGATGTACACAATCTCACGATAGTGGAACCACTATAAATTCATGCGTGAACTCTCTATTTGCTTTCTTCTGTGATTTGCGGTTTTGTATTCCTCTGTTGTTGTTTGTTTTATCGCACTAAAACACGATCTGATTGCTTCTGCGTTTATTTGAGTTGCTTTACAGTCATTTGTATAAAATTACCCCAACACGAAGCACATACAATTCACTTTAACATGACTAAATTATATATGTTGAAGTTGATAGCATTTTATAAACAAAGAAGCTCGAGTAGGAGTTACTTGTATACTGGTTATGTCATAGAATAAACAAATTGCAGAGGTCTTCACTAAACGGTTAATCAGTTGGGCAAAAGTTTGATTTCTCAACATCCTTTATTTACTAGTGATTGTCTGTGATCAGAGGATAAATTTAAAAAATGTATGGACTGTAATTCCCTATGTAATTTGATGGTTTCATTAGAATTTAATATGAAGGTGGTCTTGGCGTAATAGTAAGGTATGCAGTGGTTTTCACACGGTGTATAACTCCATTTTCATATTGCACTTGATGTGTCTTATCATAAAAATAAAATAAATAAAAATTCCTGAACCATCTGATACACAAACAGTCATCTTACCACTATTATTTGTGGTCGTTGAGTATAATAAGAAATTTCTAATAATAAAAGGGACGTAACACCAAAACATACTGCAAAGAAAATGAAACTGTAAAGAAAGAAGAGTGGGTATGCTATAGATGCTACCAAATAACTAATTGAATCACTGAGTTATTATAAAATGGTGAAACTACGAAGTAATTACCTATTAGAACATTGTGGGCCGGTACGTCCGTCTAAAGTAGAAGACACAAGTTGCCATCTACTCTCACCAAATATTTCAACGGCTTCACAAAGTTTAGCATCCTCATCAGGTGTCCATTCCTTGTTCAAAATATGAGGATTTAGACTTCTTTGATACCGTGCCAAGCATTGAAATGGAGTTCTTTGTGTTCCCAGTGCACGAGAGATGTCAAGCCAATCATAGATGCCTCTTTCTTGAACTAAAACTAATAGCTTCTTGTCTTCCATCATGGTCCATGGGCTGTGATTGATCAATGGATCATCAAAGTTGCGCCACCTGAAAAGGAGGAAATATTCAAAATTAGCGTCATCGTTATTATTATCAAAGAAGTATGATGATAACGTCAACAATTCTGAAAATAATGTGAATTTGGTGTGGCTATTGAAACCCCAAGAAAATCATCCTGCACGCAGTGAGGAATCAGACTCATATAATGAAGAAAATGCATAATTCAAAAAACAGGGAGAAGAACAATACCGAATAGAGAAATCCAATTTAAAACATATTCAAAGACAACACTTGTTGGCTTTTAAGAGCGCCCACATATGGTGCAATTTTTATTCAATATAGGTCATTCCGGTAATAACAAAATAGTCATGTATATGAGAATATAAGCATATAATGTTCTTAATGAATCTAAGATAACAAAAGTTGCATGATAGTTTAAAAATAATTATATCTTAGCTACTTATGGGGACTTTCTTAGGATATTGTCATCTTGGAATATGATAATTGCATATTTACACACACATAAATGAGTAACAAATAGTTGGTTAAGCTGTATACAGTAAATTTTATGTAAAACAAATTCATTCAAAGAAACTATATAAGATGAAAAGGAGTTAGTTCAAAGTAGTAGTTGTTAATTTATAACTTTGAGATGGACGGTCATCATTCCAAGCATGAACCTAATTTTGTCGCAACCTGTGCTCAACTATGCAATAAACAATTCCTAATGCTGCGAGCGAGTGTAAATTTAATGCTTTTCTCACTTATCATTCACTCATTTAACACTGCACACCCTGCACACAAACCATTACCCATTCAATACGACACAACTCAATGAAATACATATAACTATAGTTAAATAAAAAAGAAAAGAAAACAAACAAAAAATTGTAAACAGACTACATTTGGTAAACAGTACAAAGCTATTTGGTACACTGTACAAACATGAGCTCGCTTTGGAATAATTTGCAGTGAGAAACTGATGCTAAATCATAATGGCACAGAGTTATGTTGTCTTAATCACTTGCCACACAAAACAATTCACAATAACAAGCTGAGTGAGCTAAAAAGCACTCAGTCATCACCATCTGGGTGTGGCAAGTGAGTCATTGAAATTTCACTCAATTTTCATTCTGTTGAGTGTGCACCAATAGTAAGAGAGTGCGTGATGACTTTTGGAGTGTGAACAGACACCCTTTGATTTCTAAAGATGGACCTTTTGTTTAATAAATATACAACTATCCAACTTATTGGCACTTGTCCTTCGCAAATGTTTACAGCTGCTAACTTTAGATACGTGTCTCTTACGAATAAATTCAACGAATGCCCATGTCAGTGAATAATTTTTAAGTATACATATCTTCCAATCATGATTTGTTTGATTAATTTAATATGCCTGTACATGAAGAGTATTCCGCCAGTTAAAATGAGTTTGCCCTTAGTAGATCATAAAAGAATGGATAAGTCTTTAAAAGTGTGGTCGATACCTTGACTTGCACTCTGCACCAGTTCGTCCAGTAAGATACATTGAAGCCAGCCTTTCCCAGTTAACTGAAGGAAGGAAAGATCGAAGTTCTTCGGGTGTGACTTCAAAATCATAATTTAAGACAGATGTTAGCAAATCTTGATTCATGGAATCCTCTGCTTCACTGCACATTATTAACAGAAAATTCATCAGTCGGTACAAATTCAAATTCAAGTATAAGGGGGCGTTATGATAAATTTAGTGTTTATATCATACAAAACTCCTTTTATGTCACGATTTATACATATTACAGTGACTGACATATAGCCTTGTAACACCCTCATGAAAAACATTGTTGCACTAGGCTATAAATACACACACATATATAATGGCTCGGTTTTAACGGTGGAAACAAAGAACGGTTAGGAATTATTCTGGACAAAGATATCAAGTGGATCACATTTTCCCACGCCAGCACAAGAAAACATCTGCAAACTCCGTTAATTTCACGTTCATTTATTTCATAATTTCCTTCAAATTCCTTCTGAAAGTACTCCACTCGCCATCATTATTTTTGTAAAACTTCATTTTCTACCAGCTATAAACACACCACTTCATATATCTATCAACGGTTCCTTCACTCTTCTACTACCATTCCATCGGTAATCCTGAAAAAGAATTTATTTCTTTTTGTTTCATTTAGCTGTTTTTAGTTTTCGACTGTTGTTATCTTGATTTACAGGCTGTTAATTTTATGATTTCTAAATCACTCTATTTTTGCTTATTGTTATTGAAATTATTAACGACGACTGTATAATTTGGGAAATACCAGTGATAATGAATTTGTATGGATTGACGTTGACGGTTTTATTTGCTTTTGTATTCTAATTTGTATTAGAAAGTTCAATAGTTTGTTGTTGATGTTCTGTTTAGTTTTACTTTTCATTTATATTTGTATGCACATAAAATGCTTGATGAAATGATCCAACTAGCATTCTCCATTTCAATGTTCATCTACTCCTTTGTACCACCAATCTTACTAATACAGTCTAACTTTTTACTAAATTATTTACAATAAATGATGTTTGATCTTCAATGTCACTTATATAACTCAATTTAGATTGATTTTTTCTCAGGCAACTTTTGATTACACGAGTATATTCAATTTGATATATTTAGATTATTAACTGGTCACTAAAATTTTAAATAAATTTCTAATATCTTTAGGATTAGCTATTCTTCTTTTGATTTTCCTATATTTGATATCTTTTTATTGATCTGAATGTGTATGAATTGCCAGAGGTCGAGTCATTTTTCCTCGTGGTGTTGCTTCTCTTTTTTATAATCTTATAAGACGTATCAATCGTGGATAGTTGTTTCGGTTGTTGACTGTCTGAAAAAATTTATTTAATCTTTTTTCTAATACATAAATTAGCACCAATTTGTAGGTTTTAATCCATTAATTGTTAAACATCGTGTTTTGTTTTACTTTTGATTGATTTTCTGCATTCCACGATTTTGTTTAGTTCATTCTCTTTCTTTTAAATGTTATAAAGAGAAACAGGCCAATTTTTGAAGGCTAATGGTATATAAGGTTCTAATATAAACTACTATCAACCTCATATGGGATCCATAATTTTCTATATCTCATTCATTCAATAAATATTTGAAATTGTGTCTCTTAGAGTTCATTAATAACCTTTTGTTTTGATCGCTGGTCTTCCAGTTATATATCAATTGACGAGGCACATAAGCGCTTCAAGTCTCATAAGCAGGTGACCCATGAACCAAAAAGGTAACTTATTTATTGTTGACTTTCATTTACTATGAAACTCAATGTTTAAAATTTTGATATAATGATCACAAATGCCAGGATTATATTCCTTTTCATTTTCCATCTACCAGTTTCATACTAATTTTTTAGTCTTCTCAATGGGAACGTCATATTCGTTCACTTTAGATTTGTACCATTATATGCGTAGGTCTTGAAACCGATGGCACAAAGTATGTGCTGTGATAACAATTTTTACTCATACCTTCATAGGCTTTTCTAACAAAATGATATTTGGTAGTCCTTGATCCAACTTAACATTTTATGCAGTTGATCACTATTAGGCAACAATTCCATGCTCTTACAAATTAAGTAAATATTTGAATTAAAAGTTGGATGTTATGCCTCATTGCTTCAAATTAGCACAATTAATAACCTTACAAGGGCATACCAGTTTGGTGGAGTGATGTTATTATAGTAATTAATAGATCGTGTTTGTTAAGGCATAGTCAAACTTCTTATAAAAGACGATTGGCATCATTATTATTTGTTTGAAACTGTCAGGATATCTTTGAGATATTCAGCTTTGCACATTCATTAGGACGTGGTTCAGCACTTCTATACCAATTCAAAATCAACGCATGGAAGTCAAAAGACTTGATATCATAACATAAATTTTAATTCTTCCTTCATTTCTCTGGGCTTGGCGCACTGTGGCTTTAACGCTAATATCACTATAACCAGCAAGCTTGCTCAAAATGCCTGAAGCTACAATGTCAAACTATAATCTGTCATTGTAGAGAGTGAAAAAAGAAGACCATGTTCATCTGCTTTTCTATGCTCAAATCTCATACTATATCAGAGATACTAATACGATAAATATTTTTCTAACTCAAATTAACAAAAAATTGTTAACGTTGTCTCATATGCTCTTTATTTGTAATTTCTTTTCCTAACAATTCTATATTATAACAATATAGTTTCTCATTCTCATTGTGTTTTAATCAAGGTTCTAGGTACCATCCGGTACCCGGTACACCAGAATTTCGATTGTACCAGACCGGTACCGGTGAACACCGGCCCGAAACTGGACGTTAAATCCGGTTTCGGACTGGCTAATTTGTTTATTAGAAGAAAAAAAATATCAAATCAGATTTTCAAGGAGACGATGAAAATCAAGAGGGAAAGTGAAAAAAACCCAAAAGAAATTCGAATATCACTTACCTTGTCTTTTGCAGTCTCGAATACTTGAATCGAGATTTGTCCAGACTAAGGCAGTGAAATAAAGTCGATTTTCATTTATTTTGTTGTTGCGCTCATTATTTTAATTTGCCCTAATTTTTGTGATGACTAGATATGAGAGACACATATTTGAGTTGACTGGAAATGAAGGTGGAAAGTCGAGAATTGTGAGTCATCATGTTTGAATTGACTGAAAATGAGTGAGCATGATGAATTAATAGTTGATATATAATTGTACTTTGTAATTAAAAAGCATTAGGCATTTTGATTAGGGGTTAGACAGATGATTAGGATTTTGATGGTTTTTAAACTAGCTAGAGTTTAGTTTAACTTTAGTTTACCAAACTCGTTTTCATTAAAAAAAATATCTAACTGTTTTAACGTACTGAAATTGAACAGAAACCAAAACCAAAACTTCCAAAATTTTCGAAATAGATCGAAACTACGAAAATCTCAAACGACCGAAACCAAAACCGAGTTCTCAAACCTTGGTTTTAATGTATAATTTCAACTAATTTGTTTGGTTTTCACTATTTTAATTCTCTTTATCTTTAAAGATCTGATGGTATTAGTTTAGTTGTATTTAATCAAGTCATTTAGCCAATTACTTATAGGTTTTCGTTTTCAAAGACGTTAAAATTTGACATCATCTCATGAATTCTAAAAATTGTTTTTCTTAGTTGGGACTCTTATATGAATATTATTATACTATTATTATTGCTTTTTTTTAAACTCTTTTTGTTTTACTTCCGATGACATTCTCTGCCTAAGTTGCCTCATTCATTTTTAAATCTACAAATTTATGGAACTTCCTTTTTGTTCTCAATTTTGACGTGTTGATAACTATAAATTTATTGGCTTCTTTTATTTACCACTTTTCTTTTTCAAGTTTATATTACAACTGAGGCGTTCAAGTGGGCACACTGACCATTAATGCCGAGGCTGCTTGGACTTTGTTCTAGATTTTCACGAATATATTAAGTTTAAATAAATTGAAGGAATATTCAGTTATTTGAAGTTTAAAAGTTTTATTTTAAATGATATTGGATTTATTAAGTAAATGTTTCAAAACTAAATAATAATAAATTGAATTTTGATATATATGGAATGATCAAAAATTTAGTTTTGAAATTTTGGAATATTTAAAGCTTTAAAATATATGGAAATTGAAATGGTTTATTGAGAACTGAATTGAGTTGAAATTAAATAGTTAACTGAATTGTTTATTGAAATGATAATATTTGATTTCATTTATTGTTTTGAAAACCAATGACTATTGACACAAGATATAAATAAATAAATTTATAAACTGATTTGGAATTTAAAAAAATTTAAATTATGAATTTGAGAATTAAATTCCGGTGATTTCAAACTTTGGTTTTAATGTTCTAAAATGTGTATTATTTAAAAATTGTTTGAATATAAATTTTAAAATATTTAAATCTATGTTCTTCTCTTATGTCGCTGGAAAATAATTTCGGTGATGGCGGCCGCATCATCGACATTCATTTTCGAGTTTCGAAGAGGAGAGAGCAATTCGTAGCTTTGCT